>CM034313.1:72516456-73158331 GCA_019925795.1 Dendrobium chrysotoxum | reverse complement strand
GCTTATGTTATCAACTAATAGGTCTTAGATTTGAGTCTTGTGTATACGATGTGTGTATATATATATATAAGCCTGTCATTTTCTCAGTCAAAAGAGGCACATGAATTTAATGTAAGCCACTTTTTCATTAAACAAAATGCACAACTAAAAAATTACTACGTAGACTAATCGGGCGTCATTCGAAGGTTAATCAGGATGCATCATGTCATCAATATACTGTATATTGTCATTATGTACAAATGTGTATATGATAACGTGATGCGTTCTGATTGATTTCCGGACCGCCCGATGACCATGCGTAATAATATCTCCCATCCATGATGTCCGCCTCGACAATCTCAACGACTCCCATGTGAGCTACTACTGTATCACTCTCCCACAGGCTTATCCAACGGAGACGAGCGTCTACATCCAGCCAACTTCGATTAACCGATCGAGGTTGAGCTTGCATTTATTTTACCAAGTCGAGCCCGAATTCCATACAAAAGCTCGGCTCGAGTTCTATACATAAGCTTTCTCAACAGATACTAACGAATGAAACGGAGAACACACAACTTCTTTATTTATTTAAGCTCAGCCACACTATATATCAGGTTCCAAACCCGAAGTAATTGGCACTATAGTACGGAGAGAGTAACATTTATATTAATATCTCACGATAATTATCATATTATATATTACGTTCTTCGGGCCCGGCTCAATAGTATAGAGTCAAGAGGAGATTCTGTACATCTGTGGCGGCAGCCTGGGCTCAGCGACAGCCACAAGAGGCACCTTCTTTGGCGTGGTAAGGCCGAATATCTCGTCCGTGCTGAGCTCCTCCGCCTTGATTCCATCGGGCAGTCGCCAGTTAAAGCCATGAAGGATGTTGGCGAGGCTGGATTGAATGACCCTGAGGCCGACTGCGTAGCCTGGGCACATCCTCCTCCCAGACCCGAATGGCAGTAGCTCGAAGTGATGACCCTTAACATCGATATCCCGGCCGAGGAACCTCTCCGGCAGAAACTCGTCGGGCTCTTCCCAAATGGTGGGATCCCGTTGGATGGCGAACGTGTTGACGAGGACGCGTGTGCCGGCGCGGATGTCGTAGCCGTCGATGACGACGTCCTCGCGGGCTTGGCGAGGGATGAGCAATGGCACTACAGGGTGCAACCGCAACGTCTCCTTCACGATAGCTTCTATGTAAGGGAGGTCCTGCGCGTCCTTCTCCTCCACCCACCGCTCCCTGCCGATGACACTGTCAAGCTCCTCTGTTGCCTTCCTCATGATCTGTGGCTTCCTCAGAAGCTCCGACATTGCCCACTCCACCGTCACCGCGGAGGTCTCTGTTCCGCCCGCGATTAGATCCTGAAAGAAATTCACTATATGCAATTATGTTCTTTTAAAAATAAAATGCATGAAACAATTAATTACCTGTATTAAACCCTTAAGGCTGTTCCTGTCGAGCTTGACCTCGAGGCTAGGATCCTCCGCGAACTGAATGAGGACGTCAACCATATCCTTGGGCGAAAAATTATCCCCTTCCTTTACTCGATGGCTGATGTGCTCATCTAGAACGTGCTCGAAAAAAGGATCGAAGTTGTGGGTTAGGGCCTTCATCCGGCGAATGTAGCCCTGTAAATCAAGAAAATTTAGCCATGGGATAAAATCGCCAATGTTCAGCACGCCGTTAAGGATGAACAGTTCATCCATAAGCCTCTTGAACTCCTCTTCCGACACGGGTGGCGGGGGCTTCAACTGGTCCTCGTCTGTGGGGTCAAGGTACCGGCGGCCTAAGACCATGCGACTGATGACGTTGAAGCTGTGAATGGAGAGGTAGTCCTTAAGGAGGAGGGGTTCACCGGCGGCGTCGAAGAGGCGGCAAAGAAGCCCACGCAGCTCGGCGGAGCGAATATACTCGAAGGAGTCGATTCGGCGAGGGCTGAAGAGCTCTGATGCACACATCTTGCGCGCCAGACGCCAGTGGGGTCCATAGGTTGACCAAGTGATGCCACAACGGTTATAGGCCGTGATCTTGCCGGAGGAGGTATTAGGGCGGCCAACGAAGGCAAGGTCGTGGGTCTTTAGAAAGAGGCGGGCAATGGAAACAGAGGATCCCACCACTACAGGGAAGGAACCGAATTGAAGTTGCATGAGCGGACCGTACTTCTGGGAGAGTTTTTGGATGGAACGGTGTGGAAGTGCGCCGATGAGGTTCAGGTTCCCGATGATTGGCCACTGCCGGGGGCCGGGAGGTAGGTTCGGTCGCCGGCGACCGCTGATGAAAGCTTTGGTGATGAGGGCCAAGAAGAGCGCGAGGATTGCAGAGTATGTCACCCATGGAGACGGCTGAAGCTCCATCTCCGGCGTTGGTAATCGCTTGCTTTGCTATGCTTCGGGAATCCGAGGTTTAACGCTGGGTATTAATAGCTAAAATTTTTTTACGACCAAACTCATACTGCTGCTGTGCTACATTTCTAGTAATAATAGAGGCCAAATTTTCGAAACGAGCGCAGCCGAGAATTAATTTAGGAGAAGCAGCATGGACGGACAGAAATTTAGAAAGCAGCCAATGCGTCATAGGATTTGGCGTAGTGAAGAATACGCCGAATAGATTGGCGCATTCTTGATATTTTTTTTGAAGAATACGCCAATCTATGTGGCGTATTCATCCAATAAAAAAAAAATTTTGCACCATTTTCATTTCCTTCAGAGGCCCGGCAAACAAGACATCAAGCTTTTTTTAAGTGTTGAGATTCTTTCAACATAATGCTTCTAAAAATTTGTTCATATGACTTAACTGGTTATTCATTCATGATATTTTGTCATCATATAAAGGAGCCTAATAATGGAGCTCTAACATACTATCATTTAATTAGATATTTAATTCATTTTTGTCAAAATATTCAAATACAATTATTTCTTTAAAAAATAAATACATCAAATTAAATTATTAATTTTAATAAATATTATAAATTAAATCTAAATTTAAATTACATGTGAAATTATATCTAATGAAATATATATATAATAAAAAAATTTGTCATAAATGTGAAATTATCTTTAAATAATAATAAAAAAATTTGTCATATAAATTTAATGTTAAAAATTTATTATATATTGAAATTAAATTAAATGTGAAATTAAATTTATATATATAAATTTAATATGATATAAAGATTCTTTCAAAAAATATTACAAAAGATATTTCAATATCATAAATACATTAAAATTGAATAATTCTTTTTAAAATTTTTGCGTTTAAAATCATTTATTTATAAAAATAAAATATCATCTTAATATGATTTCATTTTAAATCATTTAATTTTTTCTTATAAAATACTTTTTATCAAATTCAAATAAAGCCATATCAAATCCTGTGAACAAAGAATTGTTAGAGCTCCATTATTAGGCTCTTTTATATGATGACAAAATATCATGAATGAATAACCAGTTAAGTCATATGAACAAATTCTTAGAAGCATTATGTTGAAAGAATCTCAACACTTAAAAAATGCCTGATGTCTTGTTTGCCGAGCCTATGAAGGAAACGAAAACGGTGCAATTTTTTTTTATTGGATGAATACGCCACATAGATTGGCGTATTCTTCAAAAATAAAATTGTGAAGAATACGCCAATCTATTCGGCGTATTCTTCACTATGCCAAATCCTATGGCCTATTGGTTGCTTTCTAAATTTCTGCCCATCCATGCTGCTTCTCCTAAATTAATTCTTAGCCGTGCTCGTTTCGAAAATTTGGCCAATAATAAATAGATTTTTTTTTCTTATTTGAGGATGGGCATTTGAAGGCGGCACGACAATCACATTTTTCATGCCATGCAATATATTTCCAAGTTTTACTTATTATCAAGTGATTTCGGGTTTGAAATTTGTACATGATGTGACGTGTGTATTAAGTTTTCTTAATTGACTTAAAAATTTAAAAAATTATGTATTTTCCATGCCGTAAAATAATAAGCACTTTGTAATGTGAAGCCTGTAAAGAGTTTTTTTTTTTTGGAAAATGTGAAACCTGCAAAGAGTTTTTTTTTTTGGAAATTGTGAGGGCTTATGAGTTATGAAGAGCTCCATTTTTTTTGAAGAAATAGAATTCAAACGCTCATTAAAATTTTTTATTTTATTTTATTGAATATCTTTTTATATATGCACTTTGATGTGATTTAGAAACTAATATGAAATGTAAAACTTTATATATTATTGATCCGTCACAAAAAAATTACATTGATCTTTGAATATGGCATGCTTATAGTCAAATCGATTGAATAGACGAGACGAATCCAACGAGCCCAAGATCACTTTATTCTGATATCATTAAGATACTTAAATGCTTGATAAACGATCCATAATTGAGAGAGTTAATATCAGCCGTATATTAGACCACTCCCAAATTGTCCCTGATTTTCTCCATATTTACTAGTCATGCTACTCACAAAAAAGTAGAAATAGACCCTTCATTCTTCATATAGAGGGAGAGAAAGAAGAGAGGAAGAGGAGAGAAAGCTTGAGAACTCTCTTGCACTCTCCATCCGACGCTGCCACCATCAGAGTTCTTCCCGACCATTGATCATGATCTGACTTCGGCATGATCTCTGACTATCATCAGAACAATTCTTGGATGCTACGTACACTAGATCTCCTCCCAAATAATGATGCCCGCCGACTACGGTCCTTCTAATCACTGTTGCCCGACTACGGTCTTTTCGACCACTATTGCCCGACAAAGGTCTTTCCGACCTCCGTAGTCCGCTGACTACGGTCCCTCCGACCAACATCGCTCGCCGACTATGGTCATGCCGACCAAGCGAATATTTTAACTCTAATTTTTTCAACTCCCACCATGTAATGCGCTATATACAAGTGTATTTGCAATATTGAGCCAACACCCTCCTCTGAGGAGGGACATCCTTTATAATCAATCATCAATACTAGTAGATTCATTCAAGCTGGGCTAGGCCCCGTGATTTTTTCGCTTTCTGGGATTTCCTCGTAAAAAGTTCTCTGGTCTTACTATTATTATATGTTCGCGTTGAATCTTTGTATACTACTAAGACGTGAAACATATATTCTATCGACTCAAATTTTCTAGCACACAACAATTATATTTATAACTATATAAGACTTTTGTGATGTGTGGGTAAACCCACTAGCTTTAAGAAATGGTTGATAGCAAGATTGTTATTAAGGGAAATTGGAGAGATATGTGTATAGTATATTTTTACTTCAAAAGAAAAAAATTATGAAAACATTCCAATTAAAGATAAATTATATGTTTTATGTTTTTTAAGTTTACTTGTCGATACATTTGTGGTGGCCAATTGATGAAACTTCCAACAATAGCAATTGGGCAGAAGTTCCGTGGTTACAAGGCAGATGTCTGCTCAGGTGAAGCTCGAGGATTCTTCAAGTCTTAGAGCTATCTTTCCTTTTTAGCCAATGGTCCAAGCTCTCCCCTTCATGTTAAGAGTGGGGGCCTATTTACAGATTTTTTAGAAAGGCATGACCTATAAATATGAGAAAAATATAAATGATGAAGAATTCCATTGAATGGCTTATACTGATTCTCTCAATCATAAATTATTTGTTCAATATTTAGGCGCTTAAATGATATCAGAATCAAGAGATCTTGAGCCTGTTGAATTCATCTTGTCGAGTCACAATAAGCATGTCATATTTGGAGATCATTTGATAACCTAATTAATATTTTGAAACTTCCAAATATGCTTAAAGCCTTGATTTGGACCCATTTGGGCTCTGACTGACCAATTGTGGAGTCATTCGGTTTGTGTTGTCGAGTCGTTCAGTTTAACTATAAGTTTGCTAAAATTGGAGTTCGAATGGTCCCAGTTTAATTTAAAAAATTTCTAATTTGAATATGTCTCGAGATTTCCGCCTGATTAGGGCAATGTTTTGTGACATATAAATAACTACTATAAAAATTAATTAATTAATGATATATTATACTTAATTTAAAGCATATTTAATTTTTTTTAAAACTCATTATGAATTAATTTTAATCTATTTTGTTTGTTTCAACTTCCATGACAACACTTGCACATATAGTTTATGATTTTGTCAGCTTCTTAGAAAATTTGAGGATAACACCTAAATTTTCATTGATATATAACATTGCTTGCATATATAAAATTAGAAAAATTAGACCAAAATACAAAATCAACTATATAAGAATACAAAAAAGAGAAAACAAACTAAGGTATGCCAAAATTTACATTACAAATACAACTTTCCAAGCAATTGAGTCAAAAAGAATAAATAATGAGCTCAGTATTGGAGCAAGTGCATCTCGCGTGCCATTGTAGCTGTAATAACTAATAAGAGAAGTAGTATCTATGATTTTGGAGGCAACAGTGTGGCTGTGTTCCATCTCACTAATCATCAATGACTTCATCTAATCCTGTTTAGGAGAATTATCATTGCCCCAAAATATCTGCAGCAATTACATACCTAACACTAAAATCTTAGCCATTTATAAAATTACCACCATTTTTAAAATGTACACTTAAACATTAAAATAATAATAAAATAATAATCCATACGCAAACATATTATTGTATATGTGTCTTGAGTTCGACCTTGATTATAATCATTAAAAACTAGACTAATTATTTTATTTGTTCTTTTATTCTATTTTGATGAGATGAATGATGAAAAAACTAGTTAATGAGCTCAAATTATTTTATTTCAAAACAATGAATTGTGATAAAACATAAAATCCTATCATTATATTTCAGTAGAATATCATACTCTATATTGAATGCCGTATTAAAAAGAAAAAGAATTCATCTGCATTTGTTTTTATAAAAGGCATCAAAATAAATTGCATCTATTTTGCTCTATATGAATTCAAAAATCAAAATAATTGCAATAAAAAAACAATCTTAAATTCACAACAAGAAAATTGGTCATTAGCATTGAAAGTAGTGATAGAGTTTTAGTTTTCTTGCTAGCCTTTTTAGTTCATTATATGTGGTTTAAATAATTTCAATTTAGGGAAGGGGTCAGGACCAGTTGGAGTGAGATTGATAGAGATCCTCAAGTTTTCTTTAAATTTTATTATATATTTTCCTTTATTTTTTTTAGCCAGCAGTTTATGATAGATTAGTGATAGAGTGATCTCCTAGCTATTGTATATTATTTTTGGAAGAATGAATATAGTGTAATATTTTGACATATATAATTATTATTTGCTTTCACTGGATATATATATATATATATATTGTTTAGAAGTTTTGGTTGATTAATTAAAAAGATAAAATAAATGATTCTTTCAAATTTGATTCTAGGGTGTTACAGATTGAGTCTCTTCAGAAGAATGATACTTAGAGGTTAGTGAAGCTTCATCCAGGAAGAAAAGCCATTGGGTACAAATGAATGCATGCAAAGATGGAAGGATCTCATAGAGCTGATGTACAGTATAAGGCTAGGTTTGTGAAAAAAGGCTCTATTCAACGGGAAGGGAATGTTTATGATGATGTATTCTCCCTAGTGGTTAAGAATTCCTTGACCCGTGTTTATTTGGCACTTGCATCACAGTGGGGTTTAATTTTGGAGAAGCTCGATACAGACATTGCACAAGTAGTTGGTGTTGTGAACAAGTTCATACATGATACATGAAGAAGTAATTTGTAAGCTATAAAGAGTATTTTGAGGTAGCTAAAGGGTGCATTTGATACATGCCTGGTATTGGAGAGGCAGTCACCATGACAGTGGTGCATGAGTCATGCTTGATTATCGACTTATTTGAAGAACTACACTCGGTTTGATCCCTCAGAGAGGGTACATAGGTAACCAACTGGGTGCAGTCGTTCTGATATCAGAGCCTAGTTTATCATCTTTCACTTTCTGAAGTGAAAGGTGAGGTGTAGATTATTGATTTGACATTTAGCATTTAACTGAGCTAAGTCTTTTTCCCCTACTGTCCAGTCAATGAATGGTGCTTCAATCCTAATTCCATCTACAAGTCTAATAGGACTAGTGTAACCTTCCTGAACTAAAATCCACATACGATAGTCTAATAATTACAGAAAAGTAGACATGCAGGTTTTTTAGAAATCGAAAGAAATGTTATCAAATAATGGTGGCCTAGTGATCAAAATATCCTTCTGGTGTGTTACGGTTTCTAAAATTAGCCATAATCATTTTTTAAAAAGTAATCTAAACTGTAATTTTTGAAATAGGCTCTGATACCACTTGAAAGTCTAAATACATTGTTAATCCTATTACAATTTGTCCAAAGCTAACCAAGAGGGGGGTGAATTAACAATTTTAAAAAAAATCTCTTGGAAAGTTAAAAACCTTTTATAGAAAATTTAATTTAAATTTGTATTTAGGAAAAATTAAATTTTCAGAAGAAAATTACTTTTCAATCACAGTAAATAAAAATTACGAAAAGTAAATGCGGTAAAAGTAAAAATAGAAGGCACCAAATTTTATAGTGCTTCGATCCAATAAGACCTATGTCCACTCCCCAGAGACTCCTTCTCCAGGTATTACACTAAACACTAGTGACTCTCTTTTTGCCCCCACAGCAAGGCAAAGAAGCCCTTATAAAATCTCTCTTCCACCAACCCAATGCGACAGAGAACCGTTCATCCTTTTACACACTCCTAGTGTTAGCAGAGTATCGTTTTCATCCTTTCACACCCTCATGGTATAGGCAGATTACCTTCATCCTTTCACACCCTCTTGGTGTAGGCAGAGTACCTTCTTCCTTTTACACCCTCTTGGTGTAGGCAGAGTACCTTTATCCTTTCACACCCTCCTGGTGATGGCAGAGAACCTAGCATTCTTTTTCACCCTCCTAGTGATAGAAGAGTACCGGACCTTCTCTTGAAAATTTTGTCTCAAAAAGCCTTCAAGGAAGTAAGGAAGAACTATGAAGAACAAGTAGGAGATCCTCACCAATGGACACCTTTGTGAATCCCCTAACAAATCCCTCTCACTTTTTCACTCTCAAATCACTCTCCCAAACACACTCCTAAGGCACACTCGAGAATTTTTGAAGCAAGAAGATTAATGGCAGTCAGTTTTTAGGACCTTTATATACAAAGGATAAGAAAAATCATCCAAAAATTAAAAATTTTAAGTTTGATGGACTTGCATTGTACACTACGATCGTACTTTGTATGTATAAACAGTTCAAAAAGTGTTGTACGATGCTGTATAAACCCTTTTTTGTACTCTGATCAGCGTCTGTATGAACCCATATCGTACAGTACGATCAATTTAAAAATTGAGACTTTCGTCTATATGAACGTGTACGAACCCCATTTCATACTCTGATCAGCATCTGTATGAACCTATATCGTATAGTACGATTAGTTCAAAAATGCACCCATTCGTCTGTACGATTGTATACAAACCTCATTTTATATTCTGATCGGCGTCTGTATGAACCCATATCATACAGTACGATCAGTTCAAATTTTTGTTGTGTTCGTACGGGATGAACCAGATAAACCTGATTTCATTCTCTAATTGGTGTCTAGGATGAATACATTTCATACACTATGATTTGAATTTAGAAAAATTTTCCAGACTTATGTCAATTAGATCAGTTCTGGAGGAACACTCAGAACAAATTATCCCATATGATCCTAAAATCATACAGTACGATTAGTTTAAAAAAATATAAGTTTTGTCTCACTCCCCCTAGTGTGTGTGTACGGTTACCCAATTACAATCACACTCTCTCAGACTCAAAAAAAAAAAAAAATATAGACTCCTATTACAACAACCCCTAATCTAATCCGTCTTGAAGTCTTGAGCAGTCTGGAGTATAATTTTCTTGAAATATTAGTACACACAAACAACACCGACTAAATATATCTAATATATGTTAGGAGAAAATAATAATCAACACAATAATATTTTGGTATCATAAAAAACTCATATGATATACAAAAATAGATTTGAAATCTAAAAATCTAACAATCTCCCTTTTTTTATGATGAAAAAATACTTATTATTTGAGTTAACCTTTAAGCCAATTTTTCTCCTAAGCTCCCCCTAAATGAATGAAAAATTTAAAAATAAGGGATTCCAATGAAATAAAAAAAAATCAAAAAACTATAATAACACGCTACACACATACACACAATACTAAATCAAAATAATAATAAAATATCATAAACACAAAAACCATCATAAACATAAAACACAAAAACACAAAAATCATCATAAACTTAAAACAAAAAAATAAAAAAAATAAAAACACGAAAGCAAAATAACCACAAAAATAACAAACAACAAATAATAACTTACTCCCCCTTTTGACAACAACAAAAAGGGAAGATAAATGAGTATTTATGGATAAATCAATGAAGTTGATGAAGAAGAAGATTGTAAAGTAACTGCAAGGTACAATATTAACTTCCTAAGCTTAAAAAGAAAAACTTCAAATTTTAAATCAAAGAACAACTTAAAAAGAAAAGTCAACCAGGTTCATTTTTCATTCTAGATATATCAAATAAAGTAATTATTGTAGAGAAAAATTCAATTTTTTTGAATTCAATAGTGAAAATTTTTGTTGATTAAGTGGATATGTAAAATAGATAGATGATAAAAGAAAGATAAGTATTAGTTGGCGATATTGCGCATCTTTTAAATAATTTATGGCACTCTTTGTGTATCTTTTTAGTTTAGGCTAATTTTGTGCCTCTTTTAACTTTGACGTATATTGCGCATCTTTTTAAACATGTGGCACACTTCGTGCATCTTTTCAAGTTTAGCATTTTGTGCATATTTTTATATTTTATGTCTTTCCAAATATCAATAGATCTAAAATACACAATCCAATAATAAACAGAAATAAACATATTGAAAAAAAATGAAATAAAAATAAGACATCTATTTTGCAATAATTATAACGAAGTAATATTCATCTATAGAAATATGAACTTGATCTTCTAATCTTCATTCAGTCATAATTTAATTTAAAATATTGAGAGATTAAATTTTGCAAGGCAATTAATTTATAGAGCAATTACAATTAAAATTCTATTCTAAAAATCAAACATAAAAGATTTGAATCCAAGAATATACTCAATCCAAGAAGAGAAAATTCAAGCTTTAACTAAACATCATTCTGTCTTTTCATTAAAAAATATCCAATACAAAGATCATCACCCATAAACTAAAGAAAAATAGCATCATTTAGGACTAACATCTGAAGTCAATGGAATTATAGAATCATCAACACTATAATATCTCAAAAGAAATAACTACTCTCAAGCAACTCAACTACAAGAGAAACACAGAAGCAAATACAAAAACATCAAAAGATCACCACTAAAACTCTGAAGGTCCCTTATCAGAAGGTGGCTGAGGGTTGAATTTAGTGAAGTAGCTATTGATCGTGGCTAAATTAGTGTTCATATAGTCAAACTGGCCACGAATCAAACCCATATCTTTTTGATACCTTGCATCCTATTGAGTCAAGCGATTCTCAAGTTGATTAAAGCATTGATCAACATGAGTTTCCAGTCTGTCGAACTATTTGATAATCTCTTGGTAGTAATTTTGGTCAGGTCCAGGTGCAGGTGCAGGGACATGGGCTCCTTCTTCCTCAGAGTCATCTCCCTCAGAAATTTCTCTCCCAAAAAGTGAATGAAAAGAGGCATCCGTAAAGTAGATAGGGAGTTCAGTAGGACCATCAGGATGTACAAGATTGTATTTCTTTTCTAGGATATAGGCCACTAGATTTTTATTTCTCTTATTATTTATAAGTCCAATTTCAGAAAGGGTATAAAGGTAATACATGATTAATTAGTCTTCATCTATAGGTTGGTTTGTCATAATCAAATAAATGATTGTGGATAAAAGAGTAGTAATGTTTATATCACCAGCTTTTGGAATAATCGAAGTACGCAAAATATGCTGGATAATCCGAGCATTTTGGTTTAGAGTGTAAACACGTGGCAAATGGCTCACTTGGGCTACTCCTCTAAGAACCTTATTGACTTCAGACTAGTCATAATCTGTACTAGAAGATAATGTATGGGCCCTAATTCCTTGGGTTCTTAGGTGAAGAAATGTGCCTAAGTCTTCCTTGGCGATCTCTACTCTTTCCTTAAAAATATACTAAGTAACCGTTGAGTGGGCTTGATTGAATTTCATATTGGCTAGGAAAAGATGAAAAGTTTCTTTATTGAAGGCCTATATAAGAGTCAAGATGAATGAAAAATGAGTTGAGGTGAGTAATGACATAACAGAGAAATGAATGTCATTTTGCATGAGTAGACGAGAAGGGGTTATTTTTGTAGCCGTATACCTATAAAAAGCATCCTTATTCTCTTTAGACACAAAGTTTTCATTCCTACCGGTCCTAGAGGAAGATGCCTTAGAGTGGGGTCACTTGCTGCTACTAGTCATAACTCGAACTAGATCTCAAAAGGGTTTGGAAATGGATGAGAAGGTGATGAATAACTTCTCCAAAGACCCTTTTATTTAAAGAAAAATGACCCATCGTATAGTACAAAATATGGATCGTACGTGCGATTGAAATTTTATACGGGACAAAATTTATTTCAAACATAAGAATGGAAACGACCAAAAAAGAAATGGCTTTTTGTAAAATGTCATTTTCAAGGCATCCTTTCGTACATACTTTTTGACCATTTGATCATACAGATGAACATGTGTTCATCTGGGACAATCAAAATATTAAAGATCATTTAATGACGATTAGGTTCATCCCCCACTCAAAACTGACACCTGAATTGTATAGACAAAATACACGTTGTTACATATGATCAGTAATAATAATAACTAACATCAACTGGAAAACCATCCCCATATATACAGTACCAACCTGCACACATTGTACAGTATGATGACATCATCGTACTGTATGAACCACTTTAAAAACTCTGTTTCTACACCTTAACTCAGGAAATTATCATGCTCAAGTTACAGAATTTGTATAGTACGAAAATAATTTCATACAGTATAAAAATAACACTTAAAATAAAATATGATAAATTGAAAAACCTTTCAAAGCTAATCATTTTAAAATAAATGACATGCAAAATTTCAAAAATAACTCCTACAATAAATTACTAAATAGAAAACAAACAAAAATAAATAAAGCAAAAATAAAACTATACAAATTATGATCAACAAATATTGAATATAAACAATAACAAATTAAGTTTATGAAATTTTAATTTAAGCATTAAGATCTATTACACCTAGCCTTATTCTTAAAATGCTAAAAGTGTCAAAAGCTAGTGGTTTTGTAAAAATGTCTGCAAGTTGATTTTTAGTAGTAACGTGATGCAGTTCAATTTCACCTTTGGCTACATGATCTCTAATGAAGTGATGCCTTATATTTATATGCTTGGTTCTAGACTATTGAATATGATTCAATGCATATGGCACTAGTATTATCACATAAAATTGGAATTATACTAATGGAAAATCCTAAGTCAATTAATTATTATTTTAACCAAAGAACTTGTGCCACACAACTACTTAAGGCAATGTATTCTGCTTCAACAGTAGAAAGGGCTATTGAATTTTATTTCCTACTAGACCAAGAAACTAAAGAATTTTTTATAAATTGATATGTTTTAGAAGTACTTTTTCGATCTACCCTACATCCTGCAAAATTTGAATCAGAATATCCAATTATCTCAAAAGATGAGCTGTGCTTAGGTTACAAAATTCCTAAGTTTTGAGTTTCCAAAATATATCTCAATATTCTTTTAATTGCTGTTAAATGTGATTCCTTTGGATCAAATTAAAATCTAGTACATAAATAAACACTGAATATTATATTTGGTCTGCTAGCCGTCAAATAAAGTAATGATCCAATTATTCCTCTAAATTTCTTTTAATCAACAGATTTTCCCTTAGGGTCCTTATCTAACTGTTTTGAAAAACTCATTGGTGTAGTTACTGGTTTAACATTATCCATTTTATACTTTTTGAGATTATCCTTAACATACTTCGACTGACTGAGAAATATTTCTTCCTCACTTTGCTTTATACTAAAACCAAGAAAATAACTCAGATCTTCCATTAAACTTATTTCAAATTCACTACTCAATATTTTTGAAAATTTATCACAGAAATTTTTAATGGTAGATACAAACAAGATGTCATCAACATATATTTGAACAATGAGTATGTCATCTCCTATCTTTTTCAAAAAGAGAGTGGTGTCAATACTTCCTTTCGCAAAAGACTTTTCTAATAGGAAAGTACTTAACTTCTCATACCAAGTCCTAGGTGCCTGTTTCAGTCCATATAATACTTTTTTTAATTTAAAAATATGATTAGAGAATTTAAAATTTTTAAAACCTAGATGTTGCTCAACATAAACATCCTCTAATATTACCCCATTCAGAAATGCACTTTTAACATCCATTTGATATAATTTAAAACCTTTAAAACTGGCAAAGGATAACAAAACCCTAATTACTTCAAGTCTGGCTATAGGGGTAAAAGTTTCTTCAAAATCAATCCTTTCTATTTGATTATAACCCTTGGCTATCAATCTAGCCTTATTTCTAATCATAACTCCTGAATCATTCATTTTATTTTTGAACACTCACTTGGTTTACTAGTTCTAAGATTCTTAATAAAATGAAAGGAGGACTTCACCTATTTACCTAATTGACATGCTTCATACAGATGATCCTTAGTAAAGTCTAGTTTAGGTATTTCTCTAATCAATTCTTTTTAGATAATTTTTCTTAAATTTTTCATGCTTGCATGACAAAGCATCCTATGCCATAATCATGTTTCATCAGTTATTATTTTGAGACAAAAAGTATTAGAAGGTTTAATAACATTCAAATCAAGCATGTACATATTATTTACCATAATTTCATACAAAATATCAATTTTATTTTGGCTTATTATGTAGCTAGTGGAAACAAATTTTATAATATACCCCTTATCACATAGCTGATTAATACTCAACAGGTTATGCTTTAAGCCATATACCAATAAGATATTTTCAATGAAAAAATTATTTAAATTTCCAATTATACCTATACCTATCACTTTCCTAATGGTATTGTCTCCCAGTGTAACCTTGCCTCCATTTTTAACTTCCAGCGATATGAATTTAGTTGTATCTCCAGTCATATGCTTCGAACATCCACTGTCTAGGTACTAAATGTTCTCACAAGGTCTTGTATAAGAACATTTTTATAAAATGATCAAACGTTAGACTTAGAAATCCAAACAAGTTTGGGTTCTCCTCTTGGTAATAATAAACTAGATGCATATTTGATATGCTGTGAGTTATGCATCTTAGGTCTCCACACTAAATATGTTCTATTATGAATAGTGCAAGTGGGCCCTATCATGCCACATGAAAAATATTTCACTCCAAGAAAAGGTTTTATTAATTTGCGAGAGTTATAATTTCTTTTCTTAGGGTTTGAACTTATTTGATTTTATTTAAACTCATAAAATTTTTCAAGTATGGGAGTTAGTCTATTTTCCTTGATCGCTATTGGCTCAAGAAAAATGGCACAAATGCATGAATCCCACTTTGCAGCTGTAGGATTTCATTTCTCTTAAGTTAGATTAGGATTAATCAGATTTCTCCTGAGGGTAGTGTCAGGGTTTAATTAGATCTGGGGTTCTTACTTTCCATGAATGTAAGCACTCATAATTAATTATCCCTCTTAACGTATAAGAGGGAACTCTCGATTAAGGATGAATAATTTTTAAGTTATTCTAGTCTCAATTATAAGGAAAAATTGAGGTATACCCGATCAGGATCCCATGGTTTCGTCATCCCATGTATACCGTAGTTTCAATCTATCAACACTAACAATCCTTGACCGTAGTGTCCAAGGAATCTAATTAGCAGCCATGGGTTACCTCCTCTCAGAAATCCCAAGTAGACTGAAGTGGTTAGATGTGGATTTTAGTTTTAATTTTATTTGGAGGTTTTGGGGTTTACATCTATTAGAATACCTAGAAGTTAGTTTAGTTTAGGATTTTATAACTTCATTTAGAAGTTACATAGAAGTTTGGATTGGAGTGGGTCTTATGGCTTCTTTAGGAAGTAGCCCAGGTATTTAGATTTAGGTTGGGACTTATGGCTTTCATAGAATGTAGCCCAAAGATTTGATTTGGAATGGGGCTTACTGCTCTATTTATGAGTTTCCCAAAGATGGGTCTTACAACCTAACTCTACAGTAAGGCTGCCCAAGGGTTTTAATTGTTTGGATAGGTCTTATGATTTTCCTTAGAAAATTGCCTGAAAAGCAGATCTTACAACTTAATCCTTTAAACTAAGATGCCTAATACTTTTGCTATTTTCGTAGAGGTAGAAATTCTATATACTTTCAACATAGGATCAATATCATAATTATTATATTTTAAAGCATTATTTAAAGAAGAAATTCTCCCCTATGGCTTTTATCTTGATTTTTCAACAAGAGATGTTCGTGTGATTAGATTTGGGTAGGGACTTATGACTTCCATTAGAAAGTAGCCCAGTTAGTGGGACTTACGGCCTCTACTAAGGGTAGCCCGAAGATTTTAGTTGGATAGGTCTTATTGCTTTCTTAGAAGTTGCCTAACGATGGGTCTTACAACCTGGCCTAGTAAGCTAAGTGGCCCGAGTGATGAGTCTTGCAACCTAACTCTTTAAACTAGGATGCCCGGGTGAAGGGTCTAGGGTTATGTTATTGTTGACCTTATTTTTGTATGAGGTCACTAAGACCCGCTTGAGTTTCTTTTTAGTGACCTAATGATGGGGAGGTGTCCACCCTTTAGTCATAAAGGTCCCAATAAAGACCAAATTCAATCTCAATCAAACCTAGCTCTATCTTTCAACTCAATCTGTAATCCAACCTTCAATCAACATTCAATCAAATTTTAAATCATATCTAATTAATTTCAATTTTTTATTTGATCTCTATTGATATGGATGGTTCAAGCTCAATCATTTAACTCCTAAATCCAAAATCCAATCCAACTTCAAAAATCCAGTCCAAATCCAAGGTTAGGGACCTAGGTCCTGAAACCCTTTTTGGGTGAACTTTCTGCCACATGAAATCCTAGTCAAGTGACCTCCAAATTATGATCTATCAATTGCATATTGATCATACATGTCTCTAGGTCAACCCTCCAAATTTGAGCTCAATCTAACACATCTAACCTCACAAACTAAATTGAAACTTGAAAGCTGCAAAACCTTCAAATGTTTATAGCCTGTGCCACTAGACTTGCCATCCGGTAGAATTTGACCTTGGGACACCTTCCAAACCTCTCGACCATATCCGTGACCTTTGTTATGACTTTTTGACCAATAACCTACACTTTGCTGGACCCAATTTGACCCAGTGTTGACTAGGGGTCAAAATGACTAAAATGCCCTTTATATGGGTTTTGGTCTTTTTCCCAAAGTTCAACATGACCTTCTCATATCAACATTCAAAACCTATCCCAATGGATCCTAAATATTATTAGGAACACATTGGACCCAAACTCAAGTCTTAGTTTTACCTGGTTGACCAAGTCAACCAAAGTTGACCAAAAATACCCCTTAAGATTTCAAATGTCAATTTTAATCCAAATGACCTTACCAATGCATGGTACAATCTCCATTGATCTCAAAATACTCATTTGAACTTGTTTGATCCAAACTCAATCACTAGTTTGACCAGGTTGACCAAGTCAACCATGGTTGACCAAATCAACCCTTAACCCATATTAAGGTCAATTTCAATGCTTGAACCCATTTTAAATCAAATTAATCTCTCAAAATCATTCAATTGGACACCCTTGACATGTCCAAAGCTTTCCAAGTCAAGCTCCCCCTTGGGTTGACTTGGTCAACCCATTTGGAGGAGTTAAAACCCTCTCCAAACCTCTTTAAGCCTATGAAAAGAGGCCAAATCATGGCCACATCACCAAGCCACCTTGGAAATCCATGGCTTAATCCAAAACCTGCTCAAATCTGATAGAAAGTGACCCATTTCCTCTCTTAAGAAGCCTTAATCCAACACCCTAAACCAAGCCAAGCATTGGTTCATCCAAATGGGGGAAAAGGCTTGTGGTCCCCCTTTCCCATGGACCAAGAGAGGTCACACTCACCACCAACCCTATTCCCTAGATTTGGGCAGCTTATGGGACACTTGTCATGCATCCAAACTCCCTCCAAACAAATCAAGACCATCCAATCCAAAAGCTAAGTGTTAAGGTGGGAGAAACCTAACCTAAGGGAGAGATTCTTCATTATTCACTCTCCCTCAACTCTCCTCTAGCCTCCAACCTTCCAAAACCCTTTCCCATCTTTTCCAATAATTTCTAAGGATTTCCCAAGCTTCTTCCCACTATTTCCAAGCCTCAAATCACTATTTTAGTGAGGAGAGAGTATTCTAGAGAGAAAAAGAGGACTTTCCAACACAACTTTTGATCTAACTAGATCCAGGTTCCAGTGTCTTCATTAAAGATGTAGATAATCACTGTAGCTTTCCAACGAGCCTAAGATCTCAAAAATTTGATGATTGGATAATAAGTTATGCTCATTTTATGTTTAAATTTTAATTTAAAACCGTGCAAAATTTTCATTGCATGGAGTCCCCAAACTCCAGGTAATGAAAGTTCATGTTGCCCCCAAGCTACGTTTCAAATTTCATTAGATTTCGTTGAGTATTTTGGGAGATATGGGCATTTGAAGTTTTCATTTAAAATGAACTGCAGAATTTCTACAGATCTGGACCATCCGATCGAAGATCGGACAGTCTTGATCAAGCCAGACTGCGCGGTCTTCCCCCATGGATTGAGCACGGTCCTCCGCCTGCCACGTGTCGTCATATCATGCGCCGATGACTGATTTGACCAAAAAAGGCTTTAAAAATTCAAAAAATGCTCAGAATCTTCCAAAATTCACAAAAAATTCAATTCGCTACCAAATTAAGTGTTTTTGGGCTCGTTGAAAAGATAATTTACCCTAGTATTTATTAAAATTAATTTTGAGTTGATTTGATTACTGAATTTTGATATATTTTTATTTCTTTGAAATTAGTTTTTTGTTATTTTCTCACAATCCAGTAGTCAATTGAGCCTCAAATTTTAGTGGAAGGTATTTGGGTATCTTAGGCATGCACTATAATTTTCTTAGATTCAGATACCCATTGAATTGCTGTGATGTGAATTTTTAAGGTAATGGATCTATTTTGGACCCAAAACTTTAAAAATTCATCACTCCATTTTTCTGTGGAATTAGGTTGCATAAATTGTGGTGTGATTGCATATATATAAGGGTTAGACAAACCAAATTTCAAGCCTATTTGAATAGTAGAGACACCTAGGAAAAATAATTAAAGAAAAGTCTAGAAAACTTAAAAAATTCCTAGGGGATTGTACACAGACCCAATAGGGGTGAAACTTGAACATTAAAAGCTTAGTGACATCAAGTACCTTAGGTTCAAATTTCATTGAATTTGGAGGTCATTAGGTTAGAAAATTAATTACCTAAAGTTTCAGGCCTTTTTAGAACCCAAAAAATTCAAAAAATATAATAAATCCAAATTAAGTCCAAAAAATACAAATAATATGTCAAATTAACCAGAACTTAGTCCTCTACCTAGAAAAAATAAAAGACCCATGACTAGACTCCTAATTCAACTTTAATTTAACTTTTAATGAAAATAAAAAATTAATTAAAAACTATTAAAAATCCAAAATAATTTCCAAACACTTAAAAATGCTCCCATGGGTCGTCCCTGACCTTTGGGAGTGATTACATGCAGTTTGGGATGAGTTTGGATCAAAATAATCGAAACCTCTCTAATTAAGCAATTTTTAAAATTCCAATAAGTAGGAAAACTTCGAAAATTCATAACTAATTACAGAAAAATCTAAATTGAACAAACTTAGTGTCAATCACTCTAATTAAGGTCTAGTATTTTCTAAAAATTTCAAACCCCCAAAATCTGGTCAAGGTCAAAGTCAAAAAGTTAACTTTTCGGTCAACCATAATTCAAATCTAGGCCCGAACTTTGAAAAATCGTAACTTTTTATAGAAAATCTAAATTGAGTGTGCTAACAGTCTAACAACTCATCATAAGGTCTAATATTTATTAAAAATCTAAAACTTGCAAAATTAACTCTGAATTGAAAAAGTTAACTTTTGGCCCCTTTAATTAACATAATTAAATAATTCTAATAAATTCCAAATATCCAATAATTCATTAAAATTCCAGAAAACTTTAATTCGACTAATAAAATACTCAACCAACACTCAAATATATAATAACCACTCTAAGGATGAAGTTTATTGGATGGACTACTCCGGGCTGCGGGGCTAAGTGTCCTAAGGAGGCTTGGTTCCTCGAGCCTGGTGGCACAACACCACGAATGGATTTAATGGAGTGTCAAACATAAAAAATAAATTACTTTTAATTACTTAACTAAATTAAAATCTTTAAGTCAACTACATCAACAAGGTTTTTAGGATGGACTACTCCGAGCTGCGGGGCTAAGTGTCCTAAGGAGGTCTGGTTCCTCGAGCATGGTGGCACAACGCCACGAACCTGTTGATGAAAAATATAAAATAATTTAACTTTTAAAATTAATAATTAATTGAATTAATTAATATTAATTAATTCTTAATTTTTAACAAACTAAATCAACTTAATCAACCCCAATTGCTACTAGGTAACCCAGGCCTACGAGGCTATTAACTTAGCCTCAAGGAAGGTGAAATAAACTTCATAGCCTCACTGAGCAATAAAGGTAGTAATCATTTAACAACTAAAATATATTTAAATTAAGTTTTAATATAGTAATACTTAAATTCAAACATAAATCTCCCTTCAACCTTTAACAAACTCAAACATTAAATAATTTCAATGAATTACCCAACTCAGGGTCTACCCCAGCCACACGACCTACTACACACACTTTAGATGATTTGCTAGGACAACCAACTCTAGATCTAGGCTAGGTCGGTGTTTACTTTTCTACTGTGTGCCGAATTTTCTGAGTTTTCATTACATGTTGTGATTGAAATTAATTGATGTATTTATTTATTTTTACTGCACTTTTTGAATTAATGTGATGGGCGACTAGATTACCCTTAGGATTAGGAATGATCTGGATACTCACTGAGTTTTTTGTAGGTGGCCATGCTCATATAGGGCAATAAAGGGGGCTAAATAAATAATAAATATAAATGCTACAGGTGCTTCAACTGCTTAGCCCCCAAATAAAAAGAGCGTGGCCAAGTGTGTTTACTTTTATATGTATATATATATATATAACTACTTGGAATATATTTTAATATTTAAATGCTTAGGATAACCCTGCAGGAGAGTCTAAAATTTTTATTTTCATATTTATGTAATTTATTTGAGTATTGAGTTGTGAAAGTAGCACTTTGAGTTTGGGATACATAGATCTAAAGATTGGATTCCAAAGAGGAAAGGATACCCCTTTGGGGGATAGTTCTTATCCATTTGGAACTCTAAATTTGGATCACTTTCTTACCCAAAGTGGAAAGAGTAACCTCCCCCTCGAGGGAAGAGTTCTCTTTTCCATTTGGGTATCCAGCCACGAAGAATCCAAGGAGCTCAAAGAGGAGAAGACTGAGGAGTTGAAGATAAAGAATATCCCACTCAAAGTTACTTGCGTCTGTATTAGGATTAGAATTCAGGTTGTTATCAGTGGTGCCCGGCCACTTTTAATTTCTGTAAATCTGGGTTGTAATAAGCAAGGCAATTTGTATATGGACATTTATTTAATTAGTTTGATTATTTAATGTGTTTTAATTTGATTTGATTGCGTATAGGGTACGAAAAATTCTTCTACTTAAACTTTAATAAAAAAATTTAGGATAACATAGAAACTCTAACACTTTTAAGAAGTAAGCTCGAGACCACCGGGAGTTCTCATTTCATAATTACTGCATTATTCTTTTTCTTTGTTAGGCACCTCCCTGCCTACGGGTTCTGGCAGACCACCTGGCCTATGAGGGTGCAGTTCTGTCCAAGGGGATCTGTGCTTCTTTAGGATAAAATATATTTTCAAGCCTTTTTAAAATTTCTTCATCCCATTTTATGCATTTTTATCGAGTCGATTAGCATTCATTTCATTAAAAACTAATTTAAAAGTGAGTCTAAATCTTAATTGCATTTGTTTTAGCATTTTCACCCAACATAAGTCAAGGGGCCAATTAGGATAATCTATAGATGTCAGCCTCAATTCCTAAAACCCTTAATTATAACATCCCTTCCACTCTTTCATAAAATGACTTGACTCATGGATTTTAATCACCTAGGTGGTTAGCTGGCTCCTCAATCCAGGCCGAGATAAGTCCAGGTTTTGCACTGCATTAATTAGGTTCAGACTACTGTGGTCCAGTGTCCAAACTTGAGTTAGGATCTGGGGCAGATTTCTTTTTGAGTCATAAGATGCCAACCTCCAGGGAATATAATCCTAAATTTCTAATAAAACACTCAACTCAAATTAAATCTTCTCTTAATCCAAAATTTAAAGCCCAACACTTGACCTAGAATGGGATACTTCTGAATTATTTTTAGAATCCTAAAGTGTCCCCTACTCTTCTTCCTTTGATTCCAAAATAAGTGTTCAATCTTGCTTTTATCCCATTTGAAATTTTAATTTCATCTCTTTGATATCATTCCTAGAAAATCTCTAAATAAAATTTCTGTCGTTATTTTAATCAAGAGTTTTCATAGGAGACTCCGGTCTCCTACGATGTAATTAACTACGAGGGCTTATGCTCGTAGGAGATTTAGAACCCACATCTAATTTTTCAAAACTAATTTTTAAAACTCAATTAGTCCTCTTTGGGAAAGTTAAATTACTAACGATCGTTATCGTTATGTTCGAATGATTATTTAACAAATGATATCTTCTCCCTTCGAGGAGACATATCTTTTATTAAAATGAATTCGAATATAAAATTAACGATCGCTCCTCTTGATTATCATATACCGATATTTGATTGAACTTTACTTTGACCCTTCGAGGCCATATAAGGTCCTTTCTTGAATTCAGTTACGATATTCAAGACGGGATTCTTAATTCTAAATCTGAACCCCATCCTAAAATTTTATTTCCATCTCCCAAGGTGGTGTAATATTTTTGATGGGATGTTTGATTTTAGAATTAAATTTTAATGTCAATTCTAAAATTCCCAAAAAAGACTAAATTTTTCAAAACCTGCTTTCCAAAGCCAACAGTTATTACCTAAATATTTCTCTCAGAAATCAGACTTACAACTTCTATTAGAATTGGTCGGATAGTGGGTCTTACAACCAAGTTCTTATAAACATGGCTACTCAGAAATTTTAATTGTTTTGATTTGATTGTATGTTTGTTGAGTTGACACCAGTTGTTTGACACTTAGTGTTTTATTATAGTATTTTGCTACACTAATATTTTTTATTATAGCATTCTTCTTACTGTTTGGTAGCTTCCTTTCAGAACCTGTGTACTAGTAGTTTTTACCAGAAGCCTATTCATTTTTTCTATTTTAGCATTTATTGATATTGATTTAATTGTGATGCTTAATGAATTTCATTTTATTTATTGCAGGAGCTCATACAGGAGAGATCTTGGAGAGCTTATATAGTGTTTTATTCTGTTGGAGAGTTTCAGTTTTTGTTGTGAGGATTTTTGTACAGGAGTTTAAAGAGTTTTGTTGAGTTGAGAATTATGTTTGTTGTGAGTTTATAGAGTTTGGAGAGCAGAGTTGTATATTTTGATTAGTGGAACCCTTCCATTTTTGTGTTACATTTTATTTTATAATTTATGAATTAATCAATTAATTAATCAATTAATCAATTTAACTTTTAATGCTCTCGAGTTATAAAAATATCAAATTTATAAATGCTCTCGAATTTGAAATGCTCTCGTATTTTAAATAGCTCAAGGATTTTACATAATTAGCCAATCAATTAATTTTGATTAATTAATTTTAATCAATTAATTTTTTTAATTAATTAATTGATTAATAAAAATTTAAATTGAATTATCCTCCAATTGCTCAAGGAAATTTCAGCAATTTTCAAAAAATTTTGGCAGCCTCCTAACGTCCCCTCCCCACTGGGGGAAATCAGGATGGCATTTGCCGTAGTTTCTTCCTACCCGGACCTAAGGTTGACGGCGTAGGGTCTTCAAATTTTAAAACCATCTTGCCCGAACCTAAGGTCAATGGCGCGAGGTCTTCAATTTAAAACCATCTCGCCCGGACCTAAGGTCGACGATGCGAGATCTTTAATTTAAATTATTCCCGACTAGATTAAAATCAATGGTGCAAGGTCTTTATTTTGAAACCATCTTAGCCAGACCTAAGGTCAATGGTGCGAGGTCTTCAATTTGGAACCGTTCTCCCGAATTAAAAATCACGGCGCGGGTCTTCACAAATTAAAACCATCCGCCTGAATTAAAAATCTTGGTGCGGGTCCTAAAATTAGAATACTTGTTGCTTTATAATTGTCAAAATAAATAGTTTATTTCATCACATATAATTTATTTAATTCTTTTAAATTCACCTTATTAACTGTAACTTTAATTATTTAAATCATCATTGTTAATTATATAATGGCTCAAGACTATTGCAACAAATAGCTTATTACAATACAGCTTACTGTAATCTCATATACAACAACAATCAAATGGTTCATTGGGATTAAAGCAAAGGACAAAACCATCACAATTATAATTAAGAGTTATGTCAGTGCATAGATATTTATATTTACAGCTCTAAATTCTCCTCTTTTTTTTTCATGCATGGAGAATTATAGCAAACAAAGTGTTGGTTTTGCTTAGGAATTCCACTACCTGAAAATGAAATGATTAGAAACAAAGTGTGGGGTTTTTTTAGCCTCTTAAAACAAAGCAAAATGTCCTATAATAGGATTTTTCACGTGGGTTGAAACGAACAAGTGCAGGAGAGGTTTTGTATGTATTCAGAATTGACAGGCAATTAAATCTTATTCTCTTTAGATTAAAATAATTGAGAATAAGATGTTTTGTAATAATAAACCTGAATAATAAGTGAATATGCATATTATTATTTTCTCTATAGATGGAAGCAAATAAATGGCTTATTGAATGCACAAGTATAAGAGTAGATCAAATAGAGAGAATAGGTAGGCAGTTTGTTCACATACAAAGCATGTAGGCAGATTAGTTTAGTGGTATAGGGATTCGGATGAGAGATCAGTATACGAATAATGGAGTGTTTGGCACAGGATTTGGAGAGCAATCAGTCGTTAGAGACAGCTTGGTTCAGGTGTAAGGAGGGGTCGGAGTCAAACGTCATGGTCGGTCGCATCAGAGGCGAAGACAAACTGGGGAGTCGGAGGTCGGGACGAAGGCTTGGGGATGGATTTGGCAGCACAGAGGAGGTGGCTTCGGGTCGTTCGATGGAGGTGGAAGGATCGACGTGAGGATGTTGCTTGAAATAGAAGACCTGTCTGCAGCTAAGAGGTCGATTGACTTGTGGGGTCTCAGCTAGGGCTCGAATCGGGTGGCCAGAGGCTTCAACAGAGAATGAGGAAGATGAACAAGCGAGAGTTCAGTTCTCCGTGCGTGAGCCTCTATTTTGTGAGAGGAAGAGTTCTTTTTGTATTGTCAATGGATAGTTACGGGACTGAAGCAATGTTTTGTTTGGCGATTAACTGCTCGAGGTGGGGCCAATGGAGGCAGGTCTGACTCTTCCTTTTCATCTTGCATCCCCTTTTTTTGTTAGTCAACAAATTATCTCCCAACAAATTTATTGTGTGACTTTCACATAATGAATTCATTGAAGTATTTCTAAACATTTTTAGCATTAATGTTCATCATTATCCTCTTTCTTTTTATTTCAATCTTTTATATTGATTAAAGTAGCTAAATTCTTAGATTGGTGAGCATAGAAGATTTTGAGATTTAGTTATTTAGACTCACTGAACCTATAAATTTTAGCTCAACCCATAGGTTTGTGAGCATAAAGGATTGTTAAAGGTTCAGTCCTTAGACTTATTGAACCTGTAGATTTTAGCTCTCAACCTTAGGTTTGTGAGCATAGAAGATTTTTAGAGGTTCAGTCCTTAGACTTGTTGAACCTATATAACTAGCTCGACCCTTAGGTTTGTAAGCATAGAAGATTTAGAGGTTCGGCCTTTAGGCTTATTGAACTAGTATCTCATTCCAACCATTTAGTTTGATTAAAATAGCTCGATCTTTAGGTTTATGAGCATAAAAATTTTTAAATCCCTTATTTTATTTGGCCAAGGGGATAAAATTGCCTCCTGACTCTTTAGGAGGGGATTGAATTTATCTCCCGCATATCAGGAGAATATAAAAATTACCTCCTATCTTTCAGAAGGGAGTTTGGATCTATCTCCCGTATTACAGGAGAATATACAAATTTCCTCCTATCTTTCATGAGGGAGTTTGGGATTTATCTTCTGCATTGCAGGCAAATGTGCAAGCATAAATCTTTATGTATGATATTTCTTTAGATATTGACCATTTATTGGTGGCATGAGCCTTTGACCTTTTAGGTCTATGAGTTGATAGGCTCCTCCTTCATACACTATTTCGATGATGAAGGGTCCTTCCCAAATTGGGTCAAATTTATCGCCAAGGTGACAGTAAGGGATTATAGGTCTTCGGCGAACCAGAACAAGTTCACCTTCCTTAAAGCTTCTAGGATGAACCATTCGATCATGGGCCCTAGTCATTCTTGCTTTGTGAGATTCTAAACTTTGTTGAGCTTGAAGTCGAATTTCATCAAGAGCTTCAAGTTCTTCAAGTCACAGAAGATCATTTTCTTATTTGATTAATTCATATTAAATAATAATATGAAGAGATGATAACTCGACCTCGAGAGGTAATATTACCTCAGTTCTAAAAAGTAATGAATATGGGGTGGCTTGCGTTGTAGTTTTATAAGATATACGAGATGCCCTTTATCCACCAAGGCTTCAATAGTTTTAGAAGTGATAACTGCCTTGACTTTTTGGCTGATGAGATCTTTGACATGGGTCTTATTGACCATCTTATCCACTTCCCGTTGACTTTCTTATCCTTTGTTAGAAGTATCTATGTCATGAAGAATGGTTTGAGGATCTCCAGCATTTACTGCTGGACAAGTAATGTTGCTTACATTTTTTGTTGTTGATGATTTACAACTTGTACTTAGCCAACTCTAATTGCTAGACCAAGTTGTCCAAGTACTTATTTCATTATGATGCTCATTTGATCAAGAAGAATGTTCAAATGATTGATTTCTTGGTTTTTTTTTCTGTTAGAGAAGTTGTATTTCATGTTACAACATTCACACAACATCTTCAATTTCTCCCTTTTCAACTTCTTCTTCTTAATATAGGGGTGTTCTGTTTACAGGCATTGCCTATTCTTGATTGACTCACATTTGGTCTTCAATTTGTAGATTTGAAGCTGTATTTTTGTAAGTATGCATTCTTTGATTAGGTGGATTAGGGACATGATCAACCATCCGGACAACTTCAACGTCCATGAGACCACTACACCCTTCCACTTCTTCATAATAATTATAATAATTATCACTTTCATCCAACTCGAGATCATCTCCAAGTTGGGACTGCCACTTCCAATGTATGATTGGAGAATCGAGGGATTTGTTATAGATAGGATACTCCTTTTCTGGTATAGTCAAGTCAACAGAAGTCTGTTGATTGAAAATTAACTTCTGGACATAAGATTTGTGTCGTCGTTTATGATCTTCAGGATATTTGGATTTCTTTGGAACCCAAACTTGTTGCATTCTCATAGTCACATACTGATGACTATCAACATCAGAGTGCATCTTTGAATGGCCGTATTCACTACACGGTCGTTGGGGTCTTTGTTTATCATTTTTTTATATAGCCTTTTGCATGTAGACTATCAATAGGCTCACCCAACTTCTTTCTTCCATAATATGAGTGTTAACCCATATTAGAACAGAATTTTATTGGCTTTCGATAGAAGAAAGAATGTTTAAACTCCTTTCTATAAGGCTTTTGTTGACCTTATTTTTAGCTCAGACCCAGAGCCGGGGTCAACCCAGTTGACCAGGTCAACCTGGGTTGACCCAATTGACCCATATAGGCCTATTCAAGCTCAAATCAGATCCAAGCCCAATCCAAAGGCTTCAAAGCTCAAGCCCATCTCTCCCCTGGACCTATTTGACTAAGTTGACCAAGTCAACCCTTGACTTGGTCAACCCAAGTCATAATGGATCAAATATATCCATTAAGGCCCATTTAAAACCTATTTAAAGCCTTAAACACTTTCCTAATGCTCTAAAACCCAAGCCACGGCCAATAGAGCTTAATTTCCCTCCTAATTGCTTCTAGATCGAATCTAGACCGTTCATGATAGGTCTAAGGCATTTAAATAGCAATCCTAGGGTTTCTTTGGGGGATATTGCATTCTATCCCTTCAAAGAGTCTCCTAACCCGAGATCCATTGTGTGTGAGCTCCCTAAGCCTCCCTCCACCTTCCTCCACTCAAACTCACCATTAAACCCTCGCCGGTGACGTCCCTCCGGCGAATCGAGAGCTAAGGCTTTCTAGAGCTCAATCCGTTCAATCCGTGGCTCGTTTGAACCCGACTTCAACTAGGAACCTATACGAGGACAGCCTACAAGTTCAGAGATTCAAAATTTTCCTAATCCCACGGTGAGATTTCTCAAAAAACCCTCATAATTGGTCAAACACCTAGATCTAAATAGATTTCTACACAACGAGTTTTAGATTAAACTAACACATCCACATGATTTCTGTTCATGCCTAGACTATAGGTTTAAAATTTCATAAAATTTCATCCACACAATCGCGAGAACGAGGCAAAAAATAGTTCTAGGGTTTTGGTTCGATCCCGTTGAATTACGCAAGATCTGGACCGTTGATTCTCAGATCAACGATGCGGATTGCCTCGTTCCGCGGTTTGGTTTGAACCGCGTGGTCGTTCCCGCGGTCTCACGATCGAGCTAGTGTGATCTAAGTCGTTGGTTTCGACCGCGGTAGATCCAATGGCACGGCACGAGTGCTGACTCGGATAAGTCAACCGCCGCGCCATCCGCCAATGATTGGCGATGATTGCGCCGTTGCACAATCATCACCAATGATTGGAAAGCACGTACCTGGGACCGCGGATCCAACCCCAGCTGCCGCCGCCGCCGTGGTTCCTCTCCCTAATCATTGCCCGGGACCGCGGAGCCAGTCCCGGGCTAACACTTGTCCCACCGTTTAATTTTTTATTTATTTATTTATTTATCATTGTTTTAAATGATTATTATTATTATTATTTTTAAATTATATTCCATTATTTTATTGTAACAATTATTATTATTATTATTATTATTATTATTATTATTATTATTTTGAATAATTTTATTATTATTATTATTATTATTATTATTATTATTATTATGAATAATTTTAATAATAATAATATTATTATTATTATTTTGGATAATTTTAATACTAATATTATTATTATTATTATTTTGAATAATTTTTATAATAATAATAATATTATTATTATTTTGAATAATTTTAATAATTATTATTATTATTATTATTTTGAATAATTTTAATAATAATAATAATATTATTATTATTCTAAGTAACTTGAATAATAATAATAATAATATTATTATTATTTGAAGTAATTTTAATAATAATAATAATAATATTATTCTAAATGATTTTAATAAAAAATATTATTATTATTATTTTAAATGATTTTAATAATAATGTTATTATTATTATTATTTTAAATGATTTTAATAATAATGTTATTATTATTGTTATTTTAAGTGATTCTAATGTTATTATTATTATTATTGTTATTATTATTTTTTAAATTATATATTATTATTATTATTATTATTATTATTATTATAAGGCTATTATTTATACTTATTTTAAAAATCCAGAAGTTTTACATATTTAATTTTTTTTTTATTTTAATAACTATTTTTTAATATTAATTATTTTAAATTATTTAAAAATTACTTTTAAACCCCTTAAACTTTGAAAATTCATAACTTATTCATTTTAAATCATATTTTTAATTATAATACCTTATTTTTTTCAAAAAATATAAACTTTAATAAAAAAATATTTTCTGGATTCAGATCAGCCCCTTTCTGGATTATTTCTGCATCACCTAATCACTTGATTATTTAGATATTATTTAACTATTTTAAAACTAAAAAATTATTTTTAAATATAAAAATATTTTGAAACCTCGTTGTGGGTGGTTAGTGGATTTCTCATGCATACAAATCGAACTATTTTTCAAATTACTTTATCTTTAAATTTATATTATTATGCATTTTAATATTTATGTATTTTAAAATTATTTTAAAATTACATATTATTTAAATCCTTTAACCTTGATAAATCCACCACTTGTGAAATCTTAAACCTAGGCTCTATATATAAACAATAATCATATAGGAAGGATCAGTGGGTGATTGGATCACAATCATTCACTAATCACTTCATTAGTACTGTTTTACTTAGTGTTTCGTAGTCCTTGCATGTGTAGGATGCACAAGCACCTAGCCTAGGCTCTCCTAGATCTAAGGACATGTTTGGTGTATTTATATCTATTGTATTCCCCTCTATGTTACCCCAAGGGTTAGTCTCAAACACTTATTCAAGACCTGTGCAACGTAGTGACACTTTAAGGATAATAATTAAAGACCAGTCTAGCAAACTTAGAGAAATTCTACGAATTAGGGTTCACCTCAGATTGACTTGAAACTTGAAACACTTAAACTTAGTGATATCCTAAATCCCTCAGAATTTTTTAAAAATTTTTAGGACTCATTAAACCCCTTAATTGATCAACCCTAATTTACCCTTTAATTAGGACCTGATAACTTCAGAAAATTATAATAAATTCATTTTAAATCAACAAAATACCCATAATATATCAAACTCTTCAAAATTCAGTCCTTAATCCATAAAAATTAAAATCTCCTTGATTGGACCTCAATCTGAAACTTAATTTAATTTTGATTAAAAATCACCTTTTAATTATATTAAATAATTTAAAATTATTAAAAATTCCAAAATTTTCTAAAACACTTGGGAATACTTCTTTAGACCATTCCTGACCTTTGGGGGTGATTCCAAGAAGTTTGGAACTGATTTGGATCAAAATCTCTAAAAGAGCCTTGAATTAAATAATTTCGATAATTCATCAAATAACCCAAACTTTAAAAATTCATACCTAATTATAGAAAACTCTAAATTATACAAACTCAAAGGTATTCAACTCATATTAGGGTCTAGTATTTATTAAAAATATTAAAACTCCAGAAATCAATTTAAATAAAAAAGTCAACAAACCGGTCAAACTTAGTTCAAAATAAGACCAAAACTTCATAAATTCATAACTTTGGATAGAAGAGTCCAAACTGGGCATGCTGACTGTCTAACTGATCAGGTTAAGGTCTATTATTTTATAAAAATACTAACTATTCACAAATCTCCTTTAATCAAAAAGTCAATTTTAGACCCCTTTGACCTGGTGGATTTGGTGACCCCGGACCTCCTGAAAACCACTGGCTCAACTTAAATTTCAGAAAACATTCTCCTTAACCTAAAACCAGCACATTAACATAACAATAAATAAATTAATATTTCCCCTTTCTTTTAATCTTCAACCAACTAAATTAGCCTAACTAACCCATGGTTGTTACTAGGTAACCCAGGCCTACGAGGCTATTAACTTAGCCCCAAGGAAGGTAGAATAAACTTCACGGCCTCGATGTGAAACAAAGGTAGTAATCATCAAACTCTTAAAATATACCCAATTCGATCTTTAATACATTAATACTCAAACTCAAACCTAAACCTTTCCTTCAGACTTGCAACAAATATGGACACTAGATAACTTCAACTAACTACCCAGCTTAGGATCCATCTCAGCTACACAGTCTTTCACACACACTTAGATGGTTTGTTAGGGCACCACTTCTAGACCTAGGCTAAGCCGGTGTTTATTTTTCTGTTGTGTGCTAAGTTTTTCGAGATTTCACTGCATGTTGTGATTGAGATGACGTTGGTGTATTTGCTTACTTTTACTGCACTCTAGGAATTAATGTGATTGCACGATAGATTACCCATAGGTTAGGATCGATTTTGATACTAACAATGTTTTCTGTAGGTGGCCATGCTCATACAGCGTGAATAAAAGGGGGGCAATAATCATAATTTAAATACTGACGCTGTTTCATGCAGGTGTTTCAAAAACTACTCAGCCCCCCCGCAAATAAATGAGGGCTAAAATAATAAATCATTATAAATTACTATAGGTGCTCCAGAGTCTGCTTAGCCCTCAAAATAATTAAGAACATGGCCATGTGTGAATGTGATGAGTATTTTCATTTCTATATAAACTGCTTGGGATGATTTTATTAGGATAACCTTATAGGAGAGTCTAGATTTTATTGCTTTCATTTAATATAAATCATTTATAATATTGGTTAAGAGTTGTGAAAGTTTATTTTGAGTGGGGATACAAAAATCCAAATATTAGATTTCGAAAAGAAAAGGACACCCAATATGAGAATAGTTCCTTTTCTATTTGAAAATTCAAATTTGGATCATTCTACTATCCAAGAAGTCCAAGAAAGAGGAGATCCAAGGAGTCCAAGGAAGAGAAGATCAAGAAGGTGAAGGCCGAGAGTATCCCACTCAAAAATGAGTTGCGTCTATTTTAGGATTAGAAATCCAGGTTGTAGGCAGTGGTGCCAAGCCACTTTAATTTTCTACAGACCCTAGGTTGTAATTAAGGGCAGTTGGCCTATGAATATTTATTTGATTAATTTGGTTATTTATTTTTGTTTGATTTGATGTTAATTGCGTATAGGTTGTATGCTTTTCTTAGTTTCTTGGAGTCTTGCATGCCATTTTTATTTTAGCCTGAATTTCGTTAGGCTCTCTAAGGACTAAAATATTTTCTACTCATAACTAATATTTAAAATTTTAAGGTTTAAATAATTTAGCAACCTAACGATATAGGGAACTGCCGGAATCATCCGGGGTCGCATGCATATTAATATATTTCCTCTCTCCTTCTATAAGACACTTCCCCACCTGCGGGTAGAGTCCGGATAATCTAACCTATGAGGATGAGGTACCGGACCTGGGGAAGCCCAGTCTTCTTCTAAAAATTATTTTCTATAAGCTTTTTTAAAATTCTATGCATACCTAATTTGGATACTTCAATTAGCATGCATTGCATTAAGAATCAACTAAATTAAAATTTTAATTGCATTAGCTCTAGAAGCATTCACCCCACATAAGTATGGGGCCAATTAAGAGACTCTCTAGATGTCAGCCCTATTTCGAAAGAACTATAACCTACCCACCCATCTTTCATAAATGATTGGATAGCATGAATTTTATACGACTAGGTGGTTAGCTGGCTCCCCAATCCAGGCCGGGATAAGTCCAGGTTTTACATTATATTAGCTAGGACACGGGTGTTGGTGTTTTGTGTAGAATACTAAATCCATTAGATTTAGGATTCAAGGCTACTATTATTTCATAGTATGCCTCATCAGTATGTAAGTCTTCTATCGTCCAGAGACTATAAACCCTACCTATCTGCGTCACAAGGATAACATCACCTCCATCCTTCTCTCCTACATGCTTCGAGTGCATGATTTATTTATTTTCTCCAATTTCTTCTCACTACCTTAGTCCCTCCGGATGCTGATTTGAGCCGTGCATATTAACTAAGCCCAGTTTAACCTTTCTTTGCCTTTGAGTAGGATTTCCTAGTCTTCGCTCTATGTGCCGATTCCATTTGAGAGTATAATATAGAATCCTTAATCGAGAGTTTTCTCAGGCCCCGGCTTGAGATGTAATTAACCACGGGGGCTTGCGCCCGTGGAAAACTGAATCCCACTTTCAAATAAACCCCACTCGAGCTGATGTATAGGGTGGGGGAAACCCGTTGTGATGATAAGGTCACATATATTATTACCCATCGGGGTGTGCTGGCGAGAGCCACTATCCTCAATGGTTAATCATACGTGTGATTGAATCTGCCCTCTCATTGGACATACCGTTCCCCGGTATGAGTTGCCCCTTTCGGAGGTCCACAGCTTTGTTGAATCCTTATTATTCTAAGGACATGCCGCATTTGAAGAAATGACCTCGTTGATAGATCTTATTAATTTTCTTTATAAATTTCTACTTTTGACAGCCTTCAATATCTTGTATATCTTGGAAGATGTAAATTCTTCCTTCTTGTGTAGTTGTTGCTGTGGGCGAGAAGTCTCTTAGAAAGACTTTTTGATTTCACCTTTAGCACAGCTTCTCTTTACCCAATTTAATGATTCAAAACCATTATTGATGGGTACATTAGCGTCAATCAGATAAAGTGGTTGTCTCCTAACTATCAGGTTGAGAACGAGCATTACTGGAGAGCTTAGTGCTTACAGTAAGGACTTCAGTGTCATGATCTTCAAGGGCTTCACTCTAGATCATGTTCTAGCTAGTTAGACTGACCATAACAGACTTCATCTTAGGACCAGAAGTTTTCTTTTGAATGACCAGAGATACAACATGTGTTACAGAGAGCCTTAAGAATATAAAGCCCCCCTTAGGAATTTTTTTATTAACAACTTCAATGGCAGGTTCCTTAGTAGCACCCTTAACAGTTGATACTTCAACAATGTTCTGATGATTGAATTGTTGGAATTATATGGCATCAAAAATAGTTTCCAATTGAATGATTGCTTTGGTATATCCCATGTTCATAATGATTTGAGGGAACTACACTTTTGCTCCCTTGCCTAGTTTCATAATCATGAATGAGTTCCCATGCGTCATATTCAGCAACTTATCAATAAAACTTAAAGGGATTATAGTCAACCTTCATTCTGTTAAGAAAATGGAACACATGCATGTGATAAATAAATATCTATATTTATTTAGATGTTTAGTGTTTTGAGACAAAATATAAATTTAATTTTCATCCAAAGATGGAGAGAGAAGTATTCCCCAATGGAGTCACCAGAAATCTGTTGGCTCAAAAAAAATGACACGAATGCATGAATCCCACTTTGCACCTGTAGGATTCCATTTCTCTTAAGTCAAATTAGAATTAACTAGATTTTTCCTGAGAGTAGTGTCAAGATTTAATTAGATCTGGGGTTTTTACTTCCTATAAACGCAAGTACTCATAGTTAATTACCCCTCTTAACACGTAAGAGGGAACTCTCGATTAAGAATAAAGGAATTTTAAGTTATTTTAGTCTCAATTATAAGAAAAAATAAAGGTAAACCCGATTAAGATCCCATGGTTCCGTCGTCCTGGGTATTCCGTAGTTTCAATCTACCAACACTAACAATCATTGATCATAGTGTCCAAGGAATCTAATTAGCAGCCATGGGTTGCCTCCTCTCAGGGATCCCGAGTAGACTGAAGTGGTTAGATATGGATTTTAGTTTTAATTTTATTTGGAGGTTTTGGGGTTTACATCTATTAGAATACCCAGAAGTTAGTTTAGTTTAGGGTTTTATAACTTCATTTAGAAGTTACATAGAAGTTTGGATTGGAGCGGGTCTTATGGCTTCTTTAGGAAGTAGCCCAGGTATTTAGATTTAGGTTGGAACTTATGGCTTTCATAGAAAGTAGCCAGAAGATTTAATTTGGAATGGGGCTTCCGGCTCTGTTTATGAGTAGCCTAAAGATGGGTCTTATAACTTAACTCTACAGTAAGGCTGTCTGAGGGTTTTAATTGTTTGGTAGGTCTTATGATTTCTCTTAGAAAATTACCCGAAGAGCGGGTTTTACAACTTAATCATTTAGACTAAGATGCCCAATGCTTTTGCTATTTTTGTAGAGGTAGAAATTCTACATGCTTTCAACATAGGATCAGTATCATAATTAATGTATTTCAAAGCATTATTTAAAGATGAAATTCTCTCCTATGGCTTTTGCCTTAATTTTTTAACAAGAGATGTCCGTGTGATTAGATTGGGGTAGGGACTTATGACTTCCATTAGAAAGCAGCCCAGTTAGTGGGACTTACGGCCTCTACTAAGGGTAGCCCAAAGATTTTAGTTGGATAGGTCTTAATGCTTGGGTGAGGGGTTTAGGGTTTTGTTATTGCTTAAACATTTCCCTCAGAGATCGAACTTAAGGCTTCTATTAGAAGTTGCCAGTGTTTTAATTGCGGGTTAGGGGTTAGGTCAATTTTACCTAAAACTTTTCCCCTAAGGTCGGACTTACGACTTTCCTTTGAAAGTTGCCGAGTAGTGGGTCTTACAACCAAGTTCTTATAAACATGGCTACCCAGGAATTTTAATTTTTTGGATTTGATTGTATTTTTGTTGAGTTGACACCAATTGTTTGACACTTAGTATTTTATTACAGTATTTTACTACACCAATATTTTTTACTATAGTATTCTTCTTACTATTTGGTAGCTTCTTTTCAGTACCTGTGTACTAGTAATTTTTACCAGTAGCTTGCTCATTTTTTCTATTTTAGCATTTAATTTGATATTGATTTAATTACGATGCTTAATGAATTTCATTTTATTTATTATAGGAGCTCATACAGGAGAGATCTTGGAGAGAATGTATAGTGTTTTATTCTGTTGGAGAGTTTCGGTTTGTGTTGTGAGGATTAAAGAGTTTTGTTGAGTTGAGAATTGTGTTTGTTGTGAGTTTGTAGAGTTTGGAGAGCTGAGTTGTATATTTTGATTAGTGGAACCCCCTCCATTTTTGTTGCATTTTATTTTATAAATTTTGAATTAATCAATTAATTAACCAATTAATTAAATTAAATTTTAATGCTCTCAAGATAAAAATCTCAAATTTATAAATACTCTTGAATTTGAAATGCTCTCATATTTTAAACAGCTCATGAATTTTTTATAATTAACCAATCAATTAATTTTGATTAATTAATTTTAATTAATTAATTTTTTAATTAATTAATTGATTAATAAAAATTCAAATTGAATTGCCCTCCAATTGCTCAAGGGAGTTTTAGTAATTTCTAGAAAATTTTGGTAGCCTCCTGACGTCCCCTCCCCACCGGGGGAAATCAGGATGGCATTTGCTGTAGTTTCTTCCTACCCAGACCTAATATCGACGGTGCAGGGTCTTCAAATTTTAAAACCATCTTGCCTGAACCTAAGGTCAACGGTGCAAGGTCTTCAATTCAAAACCATCTCGCCCGGACCTAAGTTTGACGGTGCGAGGTCTTCAATTTAAATTCTTCCCGACCAGATTTAAAATCAATGGTGCGAGGTCTTCATTTTGAAACCATCTCAGTCGAACCTAAGGTTGATGGCGTGAGGTTTATAATTTGGAACCATCTGCCCCGATTAAAAATCATGATGTGGGTCTTCGCAAATTAAAATCATCTACCTGGATTAAAAATCACGGCACGGGTCTTGAAATTAGAATACTTGTTGCTTTATAATTATCAAAATAAATAGTTTATTTCATCACATAAAATTTATTTAATTCTTTTAAATTCACCTTATTAATTTTAACTTTAATTGTTTAAATCAGCATTGTTAATTATTTACTGGCTTAAGACTATTGCAACAAATAGCTTATTACAATACAACTTATTGTAATCTCATATACAACAACAATCAAATGGTTCATTGGGATTAAAGCAAATGACAAAACCATCACAATCATAATTAAGAGTTATGTCAGTGCATAGATATTTATATTTTCGGCTCTAAATTCTCCTATCTCTTTTTTTTATGCATGGAGAATTATAGCAAACAAAGTGTGGGTTTTTTTAGCCTCTTAAAACAAAGAAAAATGTCCTTTAACAGGACTTTTCACGTGGGTTGAAACGAACAAGTGCAGGAGAGGTTCTGTATATATTCAGAACGGACAGGCAATTAAATCTTATTCTCTTTAGATTAAAATAATTGAGAATAAGATATTTTGTAATAATAAGCCTGAATAACAAGTGAATAGAAAAATCATTATTTTCTCTGTAGATGGAAGCAAACAAATGGCTTGTTGAATGCACAGGTATAGGAGTAGATCAAATAGAGAGAATAGGTAGGTGATCTGTTCACACACAAAGTATGTATGCAGATTAGTTCAGTGAAACCCTTTTTCAAAATTTTTTTTGGTTGACTTAAAGAAGTTCAAATCATAAATCGTCTCATCATAACATTTATAATATAGTGTTTTAGCTTCCTTAATTTTTTCATAATTTTTGGGCACTGTCAAAATTTTTTAAGAAATCGGCACCTATCGGTACAAGTGAAGATTTTGGGACCGTTAGGTGTCCGTTTTGCAAACTGTTTCACCCAAATGTTCTAAATAAAATTAGCTAATTTATGAGTATTTTTTTATAATTTTTTCAATCTATAAAAGAATATCTATGAATCTTTTTATTAAAAATTAATTAAATAAATATTATTATATTATTTAATAATTAAAATAACAAAATATCCTATTCCACTAATTTTATTATTATAAAAAAATTTCTTGCTTTTTTGTTTGGCCCAAAACAGAGAACCAAATTTGGGTAAGAGAGGAGAAAGAGAAAGAGAAAATTCGGATTTTGGGTGACTTCGGGCTATTTTTGTCTGTCGGCTCAGTTGGAAAAGTTGTTCGTCTTGAGGTAAGACACATAATGTCCATCTCAATTTTCAAAAATGTGTAAATTTTAGCAAATATTTCGATTAAAATTTTACATTCCTTAGCGAAAAACGGGGATAACTTTGCACCGGTAAAACTTTCACCGCGTAACTTTTTGTATGTTGTAGAGACTATGATTATACACATTTTGAATATTTTTTAGAAATTTTTCACCAGGGGTCTTAAACTTTTTGGGGTTTTTAGTGAATAAAAAATTATCGGGATGTTAAAAAATAGTGTTGTAGTACAATAAAAGTCTTAAAACATCATTTTACACAATCTCTGGTAATTTGGTAATTTTTTGAAAATGTGTATTTTTGCTTAGTTGGATTTTCTGTTATCTATCGTTATACAACTCTGTGAAATTTTGATACATGCTCAATTACTCTTTAATTGTTATAATGTGATTATATATGTGCACATGTGAGTAAATGATCTCTGCTGGGAGTTATAAGAGGCCAGAATCCTTTGGGATTCTGTTTGTGTCAGGGAATTTCTGGGAGTTATAAGGGGCCATAATCCTTTGAGATTCTGTCTGAGACAAGAATATGTGATATGTTCTGATTCTATAAGCACAAATAAAAAGGGGAGTCATAAGGGGCCAGAATCCTTTGAGATTCTGTCTAGGTCCGAAAAATGTGATCTGAACTACTCTATGATATAAATTTCAATTTATTCATTTATTTTGTACTATTATTTGAATCATAGAATAACTACTATGTATTTCTTATATTTTCCAATTTTATGATTCCCAATTCTGTGATTTATTTTAATTGTGATTAACTGCTTTTAAATATTCAACAAAATATTTGAAATAAAAGAATATTTAAAAATTTAAATTGGTTTGTGTGGCTTGCTGAGCTATTATAGCTCACTGTATTTTTACTTCTGGTTTTTAGGATCTGGGAAGGGAAAAGAGGTTGTGGACTAGCACTTTAGGATCAGATTTGAGGTCATAGGTATTTTACACTTTTGATTTTTGTACAGTCATGGCTAGTTAAATTTTCAATTCTATAGCTCTTGCCTGTAGTCATGTACTGTAGTGTAGATATTTATTTTGATGAATGAAAGAAACTTTATGGTCCTATCGTGTTGAGTTTTTTAGTATTTGGATAGTTTAGTAGCTCTGTAGTTCGTCATTTATTTCATTAAATATTGGCAAAAAATCTGAAATAATTCTAAAACTAGATATTGGGGTTTACCTATCACAGCTCAACACGATAGGACCCATCCTGGTCGGGTTGGGTTGTGACAAGTTCAGTGGTATAGGGGTTCAGATGAGAGACTAGTATACAAATAATGGAGTGTTCGGCATAGGATTTAGAGAGCAATCGGCCGTTAGAGATGGCTTGGTTCAGGCGTAAGGAGGGGTCAGAATCAGACGTTGTGGTTGGTCGCGTCAGAGGCGAAGACAGACTGGGGTGTCAGATATCGGGACGAAGGCTTGGGTCAGGATTCGGTAGCACAGAGGCAGTAGCTTCAGGTCGTTCGACGGAGGTGGAAGGATCGACATGAGGAAGTTGCTTGAAATTGAAGACCTGCCTGCAGCTAAGAGGTTGATTGACTTGTGGGGTCTCGGCTAGGGCTCGAATCGGGTGGCCGGAGGCTTCGACAGAGAATGAGGAAGATGAAAAAGTGAGAGTTTAGTTCTCCATGCGTGAGCCTCCATTTTTATGATGTCAAAACACTTATTGTTTGAGTTAATCTTTAAGCCAATTTTTCTCCTAAGCTCCCCCTAAATGTAAGCTCCCCCTAAATGAATAACAAATTTAAAAACAAGGGATTCCAATGAAATAAAAAAATTATAATAATACATTACACACATACACACAATTCCAAAGTAAAATAATAATAAAACATCATAAACACAAAACACAAAAACCTTCATGAACACAAAACACAAAAACAAAAATACAAAAATAAAAACACAAAAGCAAAATAACCACAAAAATAACAAATAACAAATAATACCTTACTCCCCCTTTTGACAACAACAAAAAGAGAAGTGCAGCTTGAATGAATGAGTGTTTATGGATAAATCAATAAATTTAATAAAGAAGAAGATTTTAAAGTAATTATAAGTTGATGACAGGCTATTACAATCTACCCACCTTAAGAAAACGTTATCCTCGATATTTTCCTTAAGGATTCAAGCATAAAATTGAGATAAACCAATTCTGTACAATCAAAATTTAAATCAAACTCATCAAAAATCATACAGTCACGCAGTTTATTCTATCAGATGTCATTCAATTATGCATGCAAACTAATACACCTTAATCTACTCATTCTACCCAACTCTCAATCAAGTCCTATATAGCTCTAGTAACAATCAATTCTTCCAACAACTATGCTCTGATACCAATTGTGATGTCCCAAAATCTAAATTGAAAGAATTATTCTTTTAATCTTTTAATAAATAATAATCAGAGCTATTTAACATAATCTATCAGTAATAAATAGTAAAATAGATTCTATAATTCAAAATATTAATATACATATCTATATTCATTCCTAAAAAATTATATACATTACTTAGGATATACACCCTCACATTACACTACTCTATCATGAGTATAAAAGAATAGCTAAAAGGAAAAAAATTTGAACCTAAAGGAATCCTGACCAGCCTCACACTCATGCTCTATTGCTCTGACCTGAAATCATTTAACCACATATAATGAGCTTAAAAAGCCCAGCATGTTACTAAAATCTATAACTGAATTCAAAGCACAGTAAAGGAGTAATAAGCATGTCAATAATCAAATCATAACAGTAGCATTCATATGATCATTGAATCAGTACAGAAACAGTAAAATTCACATGTAGTAGTAGTACAATCTATAAATAGTAAATCACTAAGACTTATAAGCCAATAAAATAGTAACCCAATACAAGTGTCAAATCTATAAATCAATCATGTCTCTGTAATTGGATAAAATATCAAATCAAAACATCGATAAAGACTGCCAAAATCAAATCAATACAGTAAAATTATATAAAAGTGTATACATACTATCCAGGTATTCTATATCAATATCAAATAAGTATTTTACATGTTCAGTATGTCACATGCTTATTGTATAATGAATCAGTAGTATCAAATAGTATCAGTATCTATATCGGTAACAATAACAATCTAGTAGCATGAGCAGTAGAATAATGCAATAATAATAAATCCGTCCAGTACTAATAAATTCGTACAATAATAAGAATAATATCTCAAAAGCATGCATTTCAGTAGTCACACTAAACAAGTAAGAAGCCTTGGCTATCACGGTATTTTTTAGTGTTAGTATCAGTATTAGTAAACCGTTGGCTCAGTAAATAGAGTCGTCAATCTTTGCCCGTCGGTATAGTAATAAACTCCTTATAACTCTCAACCACTGTATCACATGAATTAGTAGAGGATAACATCAAACAACTTTATTTAAAGGAAAGCCCGTCGGCCCACCATCATGTACATGTAATTTGTCTCCAACTAACGGGTCAAGTCTTTACTTGTTTGTTTCACACACGCATATTATTATCACAATACTATAACAGTAATAGTAACCAACTATTACTCAAGCACATATCCACATCCATTTTCAATGTATTATAGTAAATATTATATAATTGAGCTTAATTAAGAAGATGCCAAAATGTTATAATGGTAGATACCAAAAATCATGTTAGGCAAAAATATACATTTTTAAAAAATTACCAAAATATCAAAAATTGTATAAATTGATATTTTAAGACTTTTATTATACTATATTACTATTTTTAGAAGTTATAAATTTTTAGGTAGACAAAAATCTCTGTATTTTTAAAATCACCAAAATTTTGAAATCAGAAATATCAAAAATATAAAATCTTTGAAATCTGAAATAGGGTAAATGTTTCCTACAGTGAGATGAGCAAATTTTCCAACTGTCTTGATGGACGAGAATCGCACCACAGCCTCTGAAACCTAGCTTCTCCTTTCTCTCTCTTCACTCTTCTCTCTCTCTCTCTAAAACGTCTCTGGTAGCCGAAAATGAGTCTGAAAAAGGTTTTTAAAAACTTTGAGTGACTTAAGATATTTTTATAATAAAATAATAATTTAATATTATATAATTAATTTAATCACTTTCTCTTAGTATGAAATTAAAATAAATTATTTTAGGACTTCAAAAATTACAAAAAAATATTCAAAAAATAAATATGTTATTTAAAAAATATCAGTGAAATTAGTTTGCAAAGCTGACACCTGACGGTCTTAAAATCCTCACTTGTACCGACAGGTGTCAATTTCTTAAGGATTTTCACCAGTGCCCAAAAATGACGAAAAAATTCGTGTAGTAGAATATTACGATCAAAATACTATGCAATGAAAAATTGTGATTTGGAGTTATAATGACTCCAGAAAAAATTGGCAAAGTCAAAATGCAGACTATTACAGTGAGTGTGTGCGGGTGATGAGTGGTGAAGTGGGCGAGCGCAAGGGTGCGACGGAGGACATCTGTGGAATGGCAAGTTAATTTTGGATTTTAGTTTGACTCGAACCTAACGTTAATTTGCAATCGGGTCAAGATTTGAAACCAAGCTCGATCCGTTTTTTAAACAGATTGACCCGAATCCAAAATTTTCGAGTTAGGATTGAGCCAAATTTTTAGGCCAAATTTTCAGATCGTGTCAAATATTGACACCCCAACATAGATAAAAACCACAAAATTTATGGGTTTTTATTACTGTAATATATTTCGATCACAATGGTTTTCATGCAATATCTGATATTTTATAAAATCTATATAAATTTGCATCACACTTCATCAAGTGATAGTAATTTTTATTCTATAAATATTATTTTTTTTCTCCATAATTCATATCCATTGTGGACCTATATATGCAGCAAATAAATATTTCAACACCATGACAAAATTCATTTTTCAAACCAAGAGTGAGCCCATTATACATCCAATTGCGATATATTTTGATGTCAATGATACTCTTGTGAATAACATATGATAAATGAACTATGAATAAGTAATTATATGCTCAAACATCTATTATTACTATTAAAGTTTCGTAAATTATAATTAAATTATATGAATTTCAAATTTTAGAAACAGAAATGTATAATAAATTTGCTAAAAAAAATTTACGTAACTTACATTATATAAACACATACATGAAGCTAAAAAAAATGGACGATGTGACAAAAGTCATTTCAGCACCAAAAAAAAAATTCATGTACCTTGTCAAACTTAAACTTAAGAATTGATAAAGAATTAAAAAAATAGTTTTTTATTAGATTTAAATTAGAATTTGTGTCTTGAGTCACTACTAAAAAAATAAGATTTTCGCAGCATTTATTAACAACAAATTAAATAGTGCTGCAATGGAATAAATACCGCAGCGGTCTTAAACCGCTCCTTTCGCTTCTTTGCACGATTAGAAATAAGCTGCGAATCAGAATACACACGAATTGTAAAAAAGCCGTGAAAAACTTCAGAAATAAGCCGAAATAAGCCCTAGCTCTACTCTTTGGACCTCCCTTTGTGGCTTTTGATTTGTTCCGCACGCGACCCGTCTCCTCCCCAGCCGCCTCCTCCCAACGGACGCTGTCACCGACATCGACGCCGAAGCAGACGTTGACGCCGACACAGACGCCGAAGCCGCCGCTTCCATTCTAACATAAACTTCACCGGCGTTCCGTCAACCTCGCGATGTTCTCCGCGCGCAACCCTCCTCCTCTCCAATTGACGAAGACTCCGACACTGACGCTAAACTCGACGTTGAAGCAGATACTGGCGCGGACGCCGCTGCTTCCATTCGCTGTTGTTCTGTCGTTCGCACCTTACTTTCTCTCCTTCTTGAATCATATCTGAAACCAAAAAAATGTTGGGTAAGATTTATATTAGTCTTTTTCATTTTCTGTGTTGATCTTCTTGCTTTGTTTTATTGTTCCTCTAATAACCTATATTTTTAATATATTTTTCTGTTTTTTTTAATCCAATCTCAATTATATTATATCTTCTTACTGCTTTCTTTTTGCTTGGTGATTTGAATTAGGTCTTACCTAATTCCTAACATAAGGAGAGTGGGAAATTATTGCATGATTAGTTTAGGTTTAAAACTTGAATGAGAGGATATTAAGAAGATTTATTAGGCAACTATTGTTATTGTTGTGCCATTTTTGTTTATGAGAGGATATTAAGTTTATTTTGTGTGCTGATCTTATTGTACTAGGCAAAAGATTTGGGCAAAAAAAAAATCCCACTCCACGTGCAAGCTTAGATCGACACACAAAAACAAACGGTGAACCTAAAACCAACCTATTTGGAGCTTAGTTCCAAAGTAGGCATGCAGAGACATGTGTGGTGCCATTTCTGTCACATAAAGAAGAAAAAAAAAATCCTTTGGATGAACATATATATTGCCTTCTTATTAAAGAAATTATGTTGGATTTTAATTGTTGAGTGATATGTAACACTTGCAGTTACTATTTAAGTATCCAATAATTTGGTCTTTATAGGTTTTTGTTATTTGGTCAAGCAAAAATCACATGCACTCAATGCGTATTATAAATTCAAGATATCTATTAGTAATATTGAGTTGTTAAAGTTTAACTTGATATGATGGCTTATATTTATTTACAACATTCTCATATGTATTGTAATCATTATGATGCATTCTATTAATCCTCCATGATTGCAGTAGAACTTGAATAGATTGAACAAATCAAAATATAGACTATTAGTTTATCAATTGTAATTCATGAATCATGCAATTATTTTCATACCATCTTTTGTTGCATTTGAATAAAGTTTACATGGCCCATCATTTAAAGGCATGCTTATTTCTTTTTTAATTTTTAGTATTTAAAGCTGACACTATTAAAAATATGAACTAAAATAATTTCTTAATTATTGTCAATGGTTAAACACTGCAGTTGAATTTTAAAATGAATAAGAGTTGGATAACCAAGTCAAGATGGAGTCGTGAATACAACAAAGGAGTTGAAGATTTTTTAGATTTTGCTAGTCGTAGTAAAAATCTATCAGGAAAGATATTATTCCCATGTAAATCATGCATCAACAGATACTTTTATTTAGTACAACATGTGAAGGAACACATTATGACCAATGGATTCTTTACGGGATATATTGTTTGGAATCGACATGGGGAGGATCATCAAGTTATTGTTAGAGGTACAGAAAATGAAGGTATTGTTAGTATGTCTAATTTTGAATCACAAACTACTCAAATTGAGCAACCATATACAGATGATATTGAAGGATTGTTGAGGGATACATTTGCTCCAATCAATGAATCAATTAACTTAGTTGATCATCATGAAAACTTTACTCAAGATTCAAATAAACATGATGGAAAACAGTCAAAGTTATTAGAAGATGTGGTGGCAGAATTATATCCGGGATGTAAGAGATTTTTAAAGCTGTCATTTATATTACATTTATTTTGTTTGAAATGTCTAAAGTCTTGGACTACAAGATCTTTTGATATGTTATTAGAGTTACTTATTGAAGCATTTCCTGAAGGGACTTCATTGCCCAAAACTACCTATGAAGTTAAAAAATTAATGAAAGCTTTTGATCTTGGTTATACCAAGATACATGCATGCCCTAATGATTGCACATTATTCTGGGGAGATAAGTCTAATGAGAATGTATGTGAAGTATGTGGAGCATCAAGATGGGCTTCTAATCAAAAAAAGTAATATTGCACAAGATAAAAAAGTTCAAATAAAATCTGCTAAAATTCTTCAATATTTTCCCTTGATTCCAAGACTTCAAAGAATATTTAAAACCAAAAAAATGGCAGAAGAGATGATTTGGCATGCCACACAACGAAATACAGATGATATGCTGCGACACCCAGCTGATAGAGAAGCATAGAAATCATTTGATTATATAAGGTCCTGAAAATTATGTTCGGATGTGAAATATATGCCGAGGGTCTGAGACTCTGAGCATGTTGCATCTTCCTTGAAACTGTTTGCTGGAATACATATACTCTTAAACTTTGTCTCAATTTACTTGCAACCTTTAAATGACTCATGCTTACCGTGTGCAGGAATGACTTTCTCAAAGTTGGGGATGACATTGAGCTTGCCAGAGGAAGGGACATGGGAGAATACTACAACCTTGTGGATAAACTTAGACAAATGTACCATTTATGGGGAGAGGTATGCTATCTATACTCCAAATTTTTTTTTTTACTAAAATATTGCTGCACAAATGCATTTCTGCCATACATCATCAACTTGAAGAGGTACAGTTTCTGTACTTGAATAATTATTTTACTAAAATATTGTTGTTCAAATGTAATTATGTTATATATGTCATTGTTACATATTCTAAGGCAATTGTTTCATTTCATCATTTTCTTTTTACTTCTAAGATACATCTATTACTGTTATTCTATGATTTGCTTTTAATTTTTTTTCCTGAGTATTCTTTCAATCTTTACTAAGATATTTTATTTCATTCTAAAGAAAAGGAAGTTTTCATGTTTTGGTGGTTTAATTTTTAAAGTTCTTTAAGCAAAAAATTATCTTAATCTGCTAAACAATTATTGTACAATGATTTCTCTGTTTTTTTATTGTTTGCTTCCTTTATTTGATGTTCTTCCTACTGTTTGTGCTGCAGAGACATAAAGAAATGAAGAAGATTTTCATCTTGTTGCATGATGAGTTGAAGGTATTGGGATTGATTGACAAAAAATGATCCTCTATTGGCGCCTTTTCTCGTGCATTTTTTTTAAAACAATATTATTAGAACATAATCCTTGACCAACATCACCTGGAAAGAAAATCTCCAACAATAACTACGAAATCTACATGTTTTGTAGACATTAAAACAGAGAATTAAGGATTTTGCTGCGGTACATTCAGGAGAATGACAAGTAATCGAGTTCTTTTCAAGGTTGGCTATTTATCTATTTCCATTTCATCTTTATTATATTATTCACTGTTCAATGTAGACTCACAAGTAAATATCTTCTAGAAGCGGGTGGATCTCTAGAAGCTAGGTTTGCTATGAAACCAGTGTTGGAAAATAAGAGGCTATTGTAAGAGGAGGAATTCTAAAAGAGAAGAGGAACACTTGTAAAACTCACTTTTATTTAACTCTAAAGCTTCTAGATTTTACTTCATACAAAAATACAAAGACAACACACCTATTTATACTAGTGACTTCTCCATTGGGATTGTGCCAACACATTTCAATCCAATGGCTACTATTGACTCTCTAGAATATTCTTCTATCTTCTTTTACAAAAGTCATTACTTGCATATTCTAGAATTATCTAAATAACTCTTTTAGACTATATTTCTAGAATCCTCTAAGACATTCATCATAAAGTGGGATTCTAGAATTTTCTAAAGACTTTTCTAGCCTATGGGGTTAATTAAAAGGCCCACTCAATTAAAAATCCCAATTAATCAAGTTTAATTTTCAACATCCCCTCTTAAACTTGATTTGTTATGCCGAGCAATCTTCTTATCCTGATAAAATCTTCATGCTTGAGAGGCTTGGTGAATATATCTGCTACTTGATCATGAGTCTTCACATACTCTATTTGCACATCCTTTCTTGTGATGCAGTCTCTGATAAAGTGATAGCGTGTGTCGATATGTTTACTTCGATTATAAAAAATAGGATTCTTGGCCAAGGCGATAGCTGACTTGTTATCGACACAAATCTTTGTTGGCTCTTCTTGCGGTAATTTTAACTCCTTTAATAAATTTTGAAGCCAAATTGCATGACAAACACATGAAGTTGCAGCAATATATTCAGCTTCACAAGTAGAAAGGGCAATGATTGGTTGCTTCTTTGACATCCAAGTAAAAATAGTATCTCCCATGTAGAACACGAATCCTGTAGTGCTTTTTCATTCATCCAAGTCTCCGGCCCAGTCACTATCACTATATCCGACAAGCTTGAAGTCGTTTGATGATGAATAAAATAAGCCAAAGTTGATCGTACCTTTGATATACCGAAGAATCCTCTTGGCAGCCTTTAAGTGAGTAATAGTTGGTGCCTCCATATAACGGCTAATAATTCCAACAACATAAAGGATGTCCGGCCTAGTGCAAGTCAGGTAGCGCAAGCTACCAACCAAGCTCTTGAAAAATGTTGGATTAACCATTTCATTGTTCTCCTTTTTTGATAACTTGCCTCCACATTCCATCGGAGTGCTTATGGGGTTGCAATCATTCATATTGAATTTTTTGAGTATTTCTTTTCCATAGCTTTCTTGGGAAATAAAGATGCCTTCATCCTTTAGCTTAACTTCAATACCAAGGTAGTATGCCATTTGTCCAATGTCCGTCATCTCGAACTCTTTAGTCATCACTTTCTTGAATTCTTTAAACATACTTGGATTACTTCCAGTGAAGATCAAATCGTCCACATACAAGCACACTATCAAAATATCATGATCCTTGACTTTGATGTAGAGGGCATGCTCATAAGGACATTTGATGAAATCATTCTCAAGGAAATACTTGTCGATGTGGTTGTTCCATGCCCTAGGTGCTTGTTTTAACCCGTAGAGAGCCTTCTTCAGCTTCAAAACATTGTCTTCTTGCCCTTTGACTTTATAGCCTGGTGGTTGTTGAATGTAGACTTCCTCTTCAAGGACTCCATTTAGAAAGGCGGACTTTACATCCATTTAATGTATTTTCCACCTATTTTGAACTGCCAATGAAATGATTAGCCTTATAGTTTCAAGTCGAGCAACAGGAGAAAACACCTCTTCATAGTCGATGCCAGCTATTTGGCTGTAACCTTTCGCCACTAATCTTGCTTTATATTTCTCAACTTCTCCTTTGACATTCTTCTTTGCTTTGTAAACCCACTTTACACCAATTTTCTTGTGTCCTATTGGAAGTGCAGCTAGCTCCCATGTATCGTTCTTCTCGATTGCCTTGATTTCTTCGTCCATTGCATCCTTCCAATTCTTACTTTGCATGGCTTCTTGAAAATTTACAGGTTCAGAATCAGCAAAGAGGCAAAAGAGAGTGAGATTGTCTTGATTCTCAGTTACCTCATAGATTTCCTGTAAACTTCTAATGCGTGGTACTTTTGCACTTGACCCTTCAATTGAAGATGATATGTCCTCTTGAGTACTTGTAGTTGGTGTAGTTGGTGGTGTTTTGGGCTCATCTCTTTCTTGATCCATCCTTGGCTGCTTAACATCTTCATCCTTAAAGAAGTTATAATGATCTTCATGTGGGTCCTAAACCCATTCTCCTTCTTCATTGAAGATGACATCATGACTAATGATTGCCTTCATAGCTTTTGGATTATATAACTTGTAGCCTTTTGAGCTGGAGTCATAACCGATGAAAATGTACTTCTCACTCTTATCATCTAGTCTACTTCGTTGCTCATCGGGTACGTGCACATGGGCTAAGCTTCCAAACACTCTTAGATGAGAGATACCGGGCCTCCTTCCACTCCATGCTTCCTACGGTGTCATTCCCCACACACTTCTTGTTGGGGATCGATTGGATAAGTAAACCGCGCATGCAACAGCTTTAGCCCAAAATTCCTTAGGTAATCACTTACTCTTGAGCATGCTTCGAGCTATGTCAAGTACAGTTCAATTCTTTTTTTCTGCTACACCATTTTGTTGAGGAGATCTTGGGACAGTTGATGGTCGACGTATTCCATTGGCTTCACAAAATTCTTGAAATTTCTTTGAAGTAAACTCCCCTCCTCGATCAAATCGCATAGCTTTGATCTCGAGGCCGCTTTCTTTCTCCACCAAGGCTTTAAACTTTTTGAATACTTCAAAGACCTCTGATTTTTGCTTCAAAAAATATACCCAAGATTTTCTTGAAAAATCATCTATGAAGAGAAGGAAATAATTACTCTTACCAAGAGAGCTTGGCTTAATTGGACCACATACATCCGTATGTATGAGATCAAGAGGTTTTTGTGCTCTCGAATTTAACTCCTTTGGAAAGCTCTTCCTAAATTGCTTCCCAAGTAAACAGCCTTCACATATCTGGTCTGGGTGATTGATGTAGGGCAAACCTCTCACCATTTTCTTTTTTGATAATAGCTCCAGTCCTCCAAAATTAAGATGTCCAAATCGAAGATGCCAGAGCCAAGATGGGTCTTTGTAGCAAGTATTGAGACACTTGGCAATGTCATTTTGAATATTGAGCAAGAACATTCTATTCTTTTACATTAGTATCTTGGCAATTAGGTTGCTCATATTGTCTCTTATAGAAAGGTTTTTATCTTTCAAATGAATATCATAACCTTTCTCTAAGAGTTGACCCAAACTTAGGATATTACTCTTCATATTTGGCACATAATAGATGTTAGAAATGAATTGGTGCTTTCCATTCTTCAAACGGATGAGAATATTACCTTTGCCCTTCACAGCAACCTTAGACTCATCTCCAAATGATACATTGTCGCTCACTGACTCGTCAAGTTCCACGAACATGCTTTTTCTTCCACACATATGGTTGCTTGCACCGGTGTCCAGGTACCATGTGTTATCTTCACCTTTTTCATTCCCCTTATATGCCAATAGCAAAGTGCCATCTTGTTGACTTCTCTCTTCCACATAATTAGCCTTCTCTTCAACTTTATTATTATTGAGAGTTCTACTTTCTGCATCGTAGTGACCAAATTTTTGACAGTTGTAGCACATCACTTAAGATTTGACATACCTTGGTTTTGATTTTCCTCTTCCACGTCCTCTTGTTGAACTTCCTCCTTGTCCATAATTTGTATTGTTGTTCTTGTCATTGTTAGAGCTCCAACCTCGTCCACGTCCATGACCACAGCCTTGTCCTCGACCACAACCTCTTCCTTGTTGGCTTCTACCATACTCGTGGTTCTCTTCTTTAGTTGAATTAATTTGTGTCTTAAGGAGTTGTTCATATCACAAGTTGAGAGTCACCGAAGATTTAAAGATTTTGGATTTCGACATCGATTGTAATCTCCAATCCTACTATTAGAGCTTCATACTCAACCTCATTACTGGTCTGGGGCTTAATTAAACTAAACAAAAATCTCATTATGCCTCCTTCAGGTGCTATGAAAATGAGGCTGATGTTAACTTGTGCCCTAGTAAGATTTGGAGGTTAGGCGAGTTTTATCGATGATGCCCCATCGAAATACATCTCTCAAAATGGTAGCACTTCTTATTCCTCAACTTGCATAATTTGTTCATCGGGCAAATCATCGTTGAGTGGAGAGTCTACTGTGATTAGATGTGCCGTGAGAAAATCTGTCAAAGCTTATCCCTTTACCGCCTTTTGTGGCATGTACATAATATCAAATTACAGCAGTATTACTGCCCACCTAGCTTGGTGACCCGCCAATGCTGGTCTTATCATCAAAAACTTCAGTGGATCGATTTTTGAAATCAATGTGATTTTATGAGAGGGCATATAATGGCGGAGTTTCTAAACTGCAAAAATCAGTGCCAAACAATGTCTCTTTATAGGGGAATAACATATCTATGCTCCAATCAATCAATGACTAATATAGTAGAGCGCATTTTCTTTACCCTCTTTATTATGCTGGGCCAATAATGCTCCGAGGGACTCTTCTAGTGCACCCGTGTATAGTATGAGAGGCTTCCCCGGAATTGGTGCTGTGAGAATGTGATGATTTAATATGTACCTCTTAATACTATCAAAGGCTTCCTTGCATTCTACATCCCATTTGAAGTGAACGTCTTTCTTCATTAACTTGGAAAATGGCTGGCACCTACCCGATAGATTGGATATGAATAGCCAAATGAAAGCCAGTTATCCTTACAAAGAGCGAAGTTAATGGAGATTTTTGGGAGGTGGCATCTCCATGATTGCTTTGATTTTATTGGGGTCAATTTTGATACTCCAATGTCGAATGACGTATCCCATAAATTTGCCAGAGGAGACCCCGAAGGCATATTTGAGAGGGTTAATCTTCAAATCGAACTTTCTAATCATCTCAAATAAGATCCTTAGGTCATTTAAATGATCTTTTCGGTCCATGCTCTTGATGACAAGGACATCTACATAAAACTCAACTTTCTGATGTATTAATTAATCAAAGATACACATTATTGCTCGATAGTATATGGCACCAGTATTTTTCAGGCCAAAAGGCATAACCGTGTAGCAGAATATGTCGATAGGCATTCTAAATGATGTGTGCTTTTCATCTTTCGGTGCCATCTTGATCTAATTGTAGTAAGACGATCCATCCATAAATGAGAACATGTCATAGTTTGACGTATTATCCACCAATAGTTTTGAAATTGAGAGCGAAAAGTCATCTTTTGTGCACGCCTTATTGAGGTCCCGAAAGTTAATACATACACAAATATGTCAATTCTTCTTCTTCACAGGGATGATGCTGGCGATCCAATTAGTATATTTTTCTTCACAAAAGCCCACCTCTATAAGCTTCTTCGTTTCTACAATCACATGTTCTTCAATCTCCAATCTCCAATCTCATTCTCCTTGGAGCTTGTTTGACATGTGCTGCATATGGTTTGATGGCCAATTTGTGAATTGCTACATCAGGAGATAAGCCAGGCATCTCAGCATATGTCCAGGCAAAGCAGTCCCTGAATTTATAGAGAAGTTCTTTTATTTCTTCTATTTATTCCTTGGGTAGAAGAGAACTAATGAAGGTTGGGTGAGGATCCTCCTCAGTTCCCAAGTTGACTTCTTTTAGCTCGTCCATAATGGCTGCCTGTCCACCATCTTCTAGTTCTTCTAGTGCAGGCTTAGCATCTACAAGCTGACCATCATACTCGTCAGCTTCATAAATCTCTTCAACATCACTGTCATCAGGTTTAACTTCCCTATATGTGATGGCTTGGCACGTCTCTTTTTGAGGGTGTTTTGTACGACAAACCCGAGACCTCTCCTTTCGAGAATATCCTTTCTTCATAATACATGGGGATTTCTTCGATACCAAAGCTTTAAGCAGAGGCGAAGTTGTCGTGCAGGAGTGCAAATTTTGGCCTAATTTTGTAACATCCTCTTGATATTTTTAATGTTAAATCTGGGCATTCTCGTAGGCATTAACTCCCTGTGCTCGATGGGCCTGTGGAACCAGTCTTGATTCCCTTCTTCTTCGTGCTCTCCAAATTTGTAAAATAGGGTTCCCGGTCCATCCCTATTTATTAGAGGAGGCACATAAAATGTTACGAGCTCCTCGACATTATGCACATCTCGGGGAATGATTTCTTTGAAATATTATGAGGGAACATGCGTGACTACACATTCATTATCTGAAATTGATAGATTATCTATTCTTTTTTAGAGTACATATTGCACATTATTCATGTAGGCATATTCGTAGTCGTAGTCATCGTCTGAATATTTTGCCTTCTTTTCCCCCTAGCTATTGATTGGCATATTTTTTGGGATTTAATAGGGATGGCCTCATCCTCGTCTGTGTCACTCCTTAGGTGAGGCACGTGCTTTCTTGATTGAGGAGTGATCGATGCTTTGGGAAGAGTTGGCATTACCTTCTTTCTCCCTGCTTGTGTCATCTCATCTTCTTATTTGGGCCACTTTGTAGCATTTAGATTTGTTGCCTTAGTCTCGAGAGAACTTGAGGGCTTTAGTTCTTTGGGGATGAAGTACCTAGTATCTTCATAGATTTTTATCTCATGAACTGCAAAAGGCTGAATATCACCGGAGATTTTAAACTCCTCTCTATCCATGATATACTTCATACATTAATGCAGTGTTGATGGGATAATGCAATAATCGTGCAACCATGAGCGACCCAGAAGCACCTTAAATGAGGTGTCCGCATCAATCACATGAAATTTTACCTCGGTATGGAGTTCTACGTATACTAGAGAGAGAATGAATGATTCTAGGGTCTTTTTCCCCTTCTCATTGAAGCTATGCACCATCAACTTGTCTTGCCTGATGTGCTGCACATCGAGACAAAGTGATCTCAGTGCTCTCAAGCTTATAAGGTTGATAGAAGACCCATGATCAATCAAAATTTGACTGATTATCATTTCATCACTCTCTACAGTAACATATAGAGGGCGGTTATGATCTGCCATTTCAAGCATCATATCATCCTTGGAAAAAGTAATGATTGGCTCATTCTGAGCTTGCAAAACCTCTATCATATTTTATTCAGCAAAATATGATTTATATTTTTCGGGGTCCTTCAGAGCCAGAATCAAGGTTTTTCGAAGGTCTTTAGACATCACCAAAGCATCGTATATACTAAGTTGTGCTGGAATTTTCCTTATATGGGATGGGATATTATAATTTATCCCTTTGGTTGAAGTATCTTTTCTTTTTGGATCCTTGGGGATAACATCTTTGTTTAAAGTCTTTATTAGGGATCCCTTTCTTCGACGGAGACGGTAGTTGGTCTTACAACTTCTTAATTGTACTTGGGTGATCTCCTTCTGCTCAGACTCATTTGACAGTGCATTTCCTTCAGAGTCGACTATTATCTTATTTGGAGATTCATCTATTGATTTAGAGTTACTACCCAAGTTCACCTACTCCATCTATGAAGTGATATCAAGATCTGATCCATCTTCTCCTGGAAAATATAGATCCTCCTATATACTGTAATCCATTGACGATACCATCGTGCAGGATTCAAAAGTGACTTCTTTTTTCATTTTGGTCAGAGTCACTGGTGTTGTCAAAACAACCCGACAAGTTTTTACAGGGAGTGGATCTTCGTCGGCCTCTTTTGCCTCCTTAATTTTTAGTTCTGCCATAAAATCAGCAAGCCGAATGGGGCATCACATAGTATGATAGTATTCATCCAAACTAACGATAACCCTTTGGGTTGCTGTCTTTTCTCCTTATGCTTCTTTAGTTTGTCCTTCTTCTTGGAGGATTTCACACTCCCAGACTTTGAGGTGCCAGCTTAGTTGGGGAATTGTTTAGAAATAGATGCTTGCACCACAAGCAGTGCCTTGGGATCTATCATTGACTCAGTAGGAGACTTCCTTTTTACACCCGAAACTCCTTCAAGATGCCTTAGCATTTTCACAATTTTCTTAGAGACTGTAGTCTCCCACTGTTCTCCTTGAGTTGGCTTCTTTTTTGTTCTTCTTTCTTTAACTAGGGGTACGAAAGAAGTCAAAACTACCCGAGTTGATTCCTTTCTTGGGTTAGTCAACACATTATCTAATAGTGTGAGATCTCCCTTCCAGTACTTCCTTTCGATCCAATACTTAAAGATGTAGCAATCTTCAATGGGATGGCCGAGCACTCAATGATAGGAGTAGTAATTCGGGTCGACAGTTTCTTTCGACTCCTCCGACCTTTTACACTGACAGTTCTAGACCTGCTTTTAGTGCCTGTCGAAATAACTTGGCGACACTCTCTCTTTTAAATGAATATTATTTATTCATCTTGTCTTTGAGAGATGGAAATATTCTATCACCAGTTCCCATTATTTGCCTCGAGCATTCTCCTCTTCCTTGGAAAGTTCGTGGCCTATCATTCCCCCCAAGTATCAGCTTAGGCTGAGGATTAGGATTATAGACTTGTTTTAGCTTTTCTTCGTACTGTATTAGTTACTTGCCTTTGTCTATATTATAAACCACCTACTTCCCCTTATTCGGCTTAAGAGAGGATGTAGAATAGGTTTCACCCTTCTTGGCATCTGAGGCTTTAGCCTTCTTGAGCTTATTAGAGTGATCTTCTGATCTCAACAAGTTTAACTTCTCAAACTTGGCCACTCTATCCAGTAGATCCTGAAATGTAGTAATTATAGTCATGTATAAGAATGGTTGCATCTTATTATCAATGTTTCCTATTAATAGTTACACGGTGTATTTTTTCTTGAGCTGCTGCTCATATTTCATACTCAAGTTGTGCCAGTGAGTTATATATTTTGATACCGACTCATCTCTCTTCCGTTTGTCTAAAGCAATGTCAGCAATCGTGATCTTCTTGGTCGCACTGACAAACCTTTTCACAAACATAGCTTCCAACTCTGCGAACATCTTTACAGAGTTGTTTGGCAATTCAATATAAGATTCAAAAGCAGTAGCTATCAAACAGCTAACGAATTATCGGAAGAGTAGTGCATTATTTCCCCCTGTATTCCTGCATGTGGCCTTGAATTATGCCAGTGCTGTCTAGGATTGTTATTACCATTGAATGTGTTAAACTTTGGGACAGAATACCCCTTTGGGTATGGCACTCGATCGTATTCAATGGGATATGGACGATCCTTTCCTACCAACTTCTCCGCCTGATCGATGGCTATAATAGCCTTGATCTTCTCAGTAATCATTCCTTCCAACTGTGCAGCAGTCACAGGTTCGGAGGTACTTATAATATTTTTTGGGGTGGGTTGGAGGAGGATGTTATGGGCCTCACGACCACCTTCAGGAGCTCCACACACTCCTGATATTTACGATATTTAGAAATTCGGAGGGTCATCAGGAGGATTGGGCATGGGACCGACAATAGCATCTCTCTGCATCATCTACATCAATGTCGCCATTTGAGCCATCATCTCAATCATTTTCTTATTCAATTGAGAGATCTCTTTATCCTTGGCTCTCATTTACCGTCTTATTTATCATCGCATGTTGGTGAGTGTGATATTGTTGGCGTCGAGAGGATTCTCCTCTTTTTCCTCCACTTCTTCTTCTCCTTGGGAATGGCTGCCTCTACCAGCGGTGGACCCAGCTTGATCATGACGTTAGTAAACATTTTTGGATCATGGCTGCTAATCGCCATCATCATCATAATCGGCCCATTGTCAATATTTACATGTCTCACCATGTAGACGACCTCCATGTTTATGGCATTATTTATTTATTCAATTCCTCCTCCTTCCATATTTTCTTCCCTTTCCTCATCTAGTACTCAGATCTCCAAGCGACGGCGCTAATGTATCTCAAGTTCTTGATTTAGCAAGTAGATTTCTTCGACATGAGGGCTGCAATCGAAGTTGGTTTCTTCCTTTAGAGGGTTCGGTGAGCGACGAGACCCTCCAGAGGATCCTCTAAGATATCGACCGTCGGGACGGGCGTCATCGTGGGTACTCATATCTATGTCTGAGCAGCTAAATCTATGTTTCACTATTGTAAACAAGTCTAAGCACTTTGATTTATACATGCTATGAAAGAGATTGCAAGGAATTGGAATCATGGCACCAACTTATATCTGCTTGATGCATGAGCACAAAGATCTGGGGGCTTTTTTTAATCTATCTTATGAATATACCTTGATTTGAGTAGTTATTTCAAAAGCTTGTAAATTTAAGTTGTTACAGCAACCTTGTTTACTCTGATCCTGGGACTTCATCTGCTGCATGTTTTTCTACTGGTAGAGTAAACCAGGGAGCAGGAACAACTTAAATTAATAAATCTAGAATAACTACTCGTATTGAGAAATATATTAAAAAAAGCTGTTGGGTTTTCAAGTTAGATCATACTCATACATCAAACAGGTGTAGGTCAGTGCCATGATTCCAATATAAGAAACATAAAAAGTCCTTGCAATGTCCAGCCACTGTGGTCTTCGCACAACATCTTCCCTGTAAACCATGCCAACCATTTCCCGCTCGTTGATCACTAGGATGTGTCTTATTCAATTTTTGGTAAGTCAATTAAGGCTTTGTATTAGACAAATTTTCGGATCATGAGCTTGAAGTTATTAGAATATTTATTGCCGAAGACCATCGATCACATCAATAGAGGAAATTTTGTTCCACACAGAAGATTAAACTCCAATATTCAAACAGCATTTCATAAAACTCCAATTTCTATACAACTGCTTTTAAACAAATTTATACATAAACATGTGGGCTCCGAAAATTCCATTGATTGCGCTCCCGGCCTCTCCTCCGTCATCGGTCTTATTATTTTTTTTTATTTGATTGTGATGACGGTAGAGAGTTTTAACAAAATTAGGTTCCGGGTGAATTTTCAGAAGGCAGATCGGGTTTTAGATAAGACACTACCCAGAGATTTCGCCCTCAATTTATGAGGACTTTTTTGATCTGAGTTCTGGTTTCTTATAGGCGCAAGCCCCTATAGTTAATTACCCCTCCCGATAACAGGAGAGAACTTTCGATTAAGGCTAGTTATTGAAGATGTTGTATAAGTTATAAATACAACATATAATAGCAACAGTTTTAGGATTTGAATTTGAAATTTAAATTTTGAAGTTTAGGAATTTAAGGTTTATCATCGTAAATTTAAAACTGGTGGTGGGGGAATGAAGACGAGCCCGATCAAGATCCCATGGTTCCGTCGTCCCAGGCTGTCATGATCCCTGGTCTACTTAGTCAGAGGAGGTAGTCGACCCAACCTGACAGAAGGTACCTTATCGGCAGCCATGGGTTGCTTCGTCCAAGAATACCTTGTAGACCTGTGTTGGTGTTTGTCTAAGGGAATAGATCTGAATCCACCTTAGCTGACAGAGGGTTTTGTGCCTATCGACTATACCCTATGATTCATCGCTCAAGGGTTTGACGCCTTTAGGGAACATACGGGCTTTGGCCGTGATCGTAATATAATGGTGCCATTTTGCAGCGAAACCACCCGATCAGAGGGCACGTGCCACGTCCCTGCTGGCAAGAGATTATTTGAGGATGAATCTTAGCGATACACCCGACATGCATTCACTCTTTGTGAGCTGAAGTTAATTTCAAATTTATCACCCCCGACAAACAGTTACGGAAGGTGGATGAGTTTTAGTTTTAAGTTTTCTGTTGATAGAATTTATTTCAAGAATTTGGATATTTATTTGATTTTGAGATTTTAAACCCCTCCGGTTAAGATTTTCTGTCAACACGGCCATCATCGGGGTGACGTTAAAGTCACTAGTGTTTTCATAGGATTTTGGGAGACATTTTGTGATTTAAGTCATGTCGACTCCAGTCCTTTCGAGGAGGAGGAGGAGACTTGAATTTAGACCCGCGCAGCATTCTCAGACCATTAGATTTTGAAATCGTATGTGGTGGTCGGAGCACATGCGGGTTGTAGCATTTGACCCTACGCAGCATTCTCGGATATTTGTGTTTGTAACTTTAAAATGTTGACTGGAGCACATGCAGGGTAATAGCACTTGAGTTTAAGGGATCATATTTAATATATAAGGGAAAAATTTAAAATATTTAAATAGGATCCAAAGTGCCAGTGATTCATTTAGAAAATTACCCGAGATTTCACTCAGGGGTCTACGAACGCCTTCTGTCCGCTTGTACACATGTTGCGGATCCGGTGGCGTGTAATGTATTAAATTTCACTTATTGCATTTAGTTCATTTTAATTCCTCTAAACGTCACTTAGCACAATTCGTAGAGAGCATTCACTCAATAGGTACTAGGAGATCGTGCCCGTGTTCGTAGGAGAATTATCTTACTTGCTACGAATTCTCCCATTTTCTCTCGTAAATAGACTGATTTGTTTGATACAAGCTCCTTGTCCCTGCTTGATGCTAGTTGTTGTGAGCACTACGAATTCCCTGTTCCTACTCACAGGTGAATTGTAGTATACTGCTCACAAGTCTGTTAATATTACCCGTATAACAATACACAAAATCATTCGTTGTTGAGGGTGACTTAGACAATTTCTCAATTTCTTTGAGTATAAGGTCTTAATGATTTATGAGAATCATTAATTCTTCAAATCACCAAATTGTGATTTCTTTTTATTGTTAAATAAAATTATGCATTGCTCGTTAAGATTTTCTGTAACTCTTATGATCTCTTCGTATGCATAGATGGTTAGGTCCCTTTGAAGAACTACAAGATTTTGAGGGATGCTAAGTCTTGATACATGCTTATAAAGAATATCTAAGCCGATAACTCAACAAAGCAAAGGGTTTCCAAAGAACTTTTATAAGGGAACCTAGGGAAGTTCTTTGTTGTAGGATATCAAATGATAATTAATTGTCAAATGTTTCGTTGTCTGATCTTAATTTGCATAGAGTCCCAATTTCACTTAATTGCTATTAAATGATATAACTCATGAATAGTTTGCAATGTAGTCATTTCCAATGTCATTTGATTGTACTATTAATATGTTAATCAGATGAGACATTAACAGAGGTTCAATAATGCATTTAAGTAATGTTATTTATGACAAAATTTGATTGCATTATTAACCAAATATTATAAGCCAATTTACTTAATAGATTATCAAATTTAAATGATTTACTCATAAGGATCATGTTAACTGTTCAATTAAATTTGATTAGAAAATTCCAGATTAATTAAAGTAAATTGTCCAATTGAATGCTCTTCCCATCTTTCAAAATTCGTATGAGTCCAAAAATCTTCTAAGTCTCGAATATTTGAGAAAAATTCGCCAGCCTTCCGGCGTCCCCTCCCCGGTGCCGGGAGGCACGGAGGGCATTTGCCCTTTCAAGTCCGCCCGGTCGGAAAGATAATCGTTGGCCGAGGGCTTCAAGGCGTTGTCGGGCCCCGGAAAGGTCTTCAGAAGCTCTGATTGACGAAGATTGGAAGCAGATTAAATGATTGCGGACGATTGCCGGTGATTTTTGCTGAATGTTCAATTAAAGATCCCCTTTTTTCCTCCTTTTTTTTAAAATTCATTAAATGAATTAATTAAAATTAAATTTTGATTTAATAATTAATTAATCCCAAATTAAATCAATGCACGCTTCTCCAAAATTTTTTAAAATTTGACTAAGTCCCGGATTTTGAGAAAATTTCGGCAGCCTCCCGGCGTCCCCTCCCCGGCGCCAGGAGGTAAGGAGGGCATTTGCCCTTTCAAGTCCACCCGGCCGGAAAGATAGTCAACGGCCGGGGCTTCAGGGTGTTGTCGGGCCCGGGAATCGGTCTTCAGAAGCTCTGATTGACGACGATTGTCGATGATTAGATGCAGATCGATTGTCGACGACTTGTTGCGATCCCTTTCTTTTATTTTATTTTATTTATTGTATTATATATATATAATACATTTATTATAATATAATATAATATATATTATAACATAAGATATATATTATAATATAATACAATACAATATAATATAATATATAATAGTATTATATACTATAATAATATTATATTATATATTATAATAATATATATTATTATAGAGAGGGAGGCGGGACAAAAATCGGGAAGAAGCCCGATGGGGCTAGGTCGGAGACCAGGGAGGCGGGGCTCGGGCGCTGGTCGGCGGCGGAGGCGGCGTCGATCGTCGGCGGAGGCGGCATCCGGCTGGGTCGGAGTTGGACCAGAGGAGGCGAGGCTCGGGCACGGGTCTAGGGCTTGGGTCGAAAGAGGACTAGACGGCGGGGTCCTATGTTGGACGCCTGGCCGGCGACATCGGCGTCGGAGCAGGAGGCTGGAGGTCGACGGCAGCTCTGCCAGCGGGCACGGGCTGGCGGCGAGTCTAGGGCACGGCTACGATCAAGCGTAGAAGGCAGTCGGAAGAGGTGGACGAAGTCGGTTTGCTTGATGGAGATCTGCGGTCGGATGCAGAAGTCATGCCGGAGGAGGTCGACGGCCTTGGTCGTTTGCTTGAGGTCAGAGATGGAGGAACGGCCGGCGGGTCAGACGTCAGTGAAGAAGCGGTCGGAGACTTGCGGGTGCAGGACTTCGACTGAAGGAGACAATCGCATGAGGTTAGTTTCAAACTTCCTTTTTTCCTTTGTCTGTGCCTGTATTTTCAGTTCTCAGAGCGTGTGGGAGAGGGAATGAGAGGGTTCGATTGGTTTTGAGTTGTGAAGAGGTTGACATGGGGAGTGGTTGCTGTGTGGGAGATCGTGGGTGGTTTTGCCGACAATTTGAGTCGTGTTGAAGCAGTTACAGTCAACAAATGCCCCCCAACAAATATGATATGCGCCTTGTAGCAGATCATGTTTGTTGCAAGCTAGTTGGCCTTACGGATCTCTAAAAATTAGATTTTAGATGTCACGTAGAGGGTCTTTTAGATGTCCCTGATTTATCTTCTTGATTTGTTAGGAATAAATATTTCTTCTACCCTAGCTTTGTGCTTTCAAGGGCTTGATGAAGAATCTTTATCGGTGACCTAAACTCTTTAGATTGATATTAGATCGGTGGCAAATAGTCATCTGTCCAGTGCTTTATGCACAGCAGACTTTGATGATGATAACATTCCCTTAGTTCAGCCTATGGCTTTATAGGAACTGTGGGATGGCTTCTTCGGTCCTAAGCTTTATGCTTTATCGGGCATGTCGAAGAAAAGAAGCTCTTTCGATCTTAGCTTTGTGCTTGGCAGATTTATTGAAGGATAATGCTTCTAAATTTGATAGAAATTTTCATGTAGCTTGATGCCTTTGAGTTGATTGAGAATCTTCTTCTGTATTTTGCCCCACTCCACTTGTTAGTTGAGGAAATTTTCTGAATCTGAACTGCTTTGATTTGTTAAATTTGACAAGTATCAAATTTGATAGTATTTGTCATCGGGTTAACAAAACAGGTGGCTTTCCTACTCGGGTTATCATGGCTTATTGAGTAGGTAAAGCTGTCAGTGGCTCGGCCGCATATAGGCTTATTGAGACTGATATTATACCTATTTGAGCATTGAACTTGTACTATAATAGCTCGTACTTATCGAATTTAATTTGTTGAAGTTATCAAATCAAAAGTCTTCTTAATCTGAGCTTCGAGATTTTGGCAACTTCGAAGATGAATCTTCAACTTTTGTGATGATCGTATATCTATTTGCATGAAAGCACCACATTCTGCCCTGTATTTATATAGTAATAGCATTCTGAATAATTTTAAATATTTATTTGGGGATCGATGTTAACCCAAATAAATATTTAAAAATGCCCCCTATCTTGTGGGAGAATTTCTAGACCATCTTAGAAATGTATTCTGTACTTGTGAGGGAATAATCTTCAGCTTGCTATCTCTAAGAATAGTATTTCTTGAGATATCTCCCATTGATCGGGGGCATAGGTCATCGACCTTCCATATCGATGAGTTGATAGGCTCCTCCCTGGTACACTTTCTCGATGACAAAAGGGCCTTCCCAGTTTGGTTCGAATTTACCACCCATTCTTCGATGTGGGATAATTGGTCTTCTTAGCACCATGACCAATTCTCCTTCTTGAAATTCTCGAGGGCGTACCATACGGTCAAAAGATTTTATCATTCTTGCTCGATAAATTTCTAAATTTTGTTGAGCTTGGAGCCGGACTTCATCCAGTGCGTCAAGCTCTTCCATTCGTAGGCGAGCATTTTGTTCTTCTGTGAGGTCGTACTGAATAGCTACTCGAAGTGACGGCAATTCAACTTCGAGTGGAAGTACTGCTTCAGCTCCAAATACCAGCGCATAAGGAGTTGCTTTTGTTGGTGTCTTGTATGTAGTACGATATGCCCACAATGCTTCTGCCATCTTAGTATGCCATTCTCTTTTATTTTTAGTGAGGATTTTCTTGATCAGCTTTATGAGCGTCTTATTGAAGGCTTCTGTTAATCCATTTGCTCTTGGATTATAGATCGATGAATATCGCCAATTGATTTTATGCCGCTCAATGAATTTGTATATCTTAGTGCATTTAAAAGCTGGACCGTTGTCTGATATTATACGACGTGGTACACCAAATCTGTAGACAATGTTATGAGTAAAGAAGTTGATCACATGATGAGAAGTGACTTCTCTAAAAGGAACTGCTTCAGCCCATTTAGAAAAATAGTCTGTTGCAGCTAATATAAAGCGGTGTCCAGCGGATGATGGTGGATCAATTGACCCTATTACATCTGTCCCCCAACATTCAAAAGGCCAGGATGCTATAGTGGGATGTAAAGGATTTGGAGGTTGATGTATAATATTACCATGAATTTGACACTCATGACATATCTCTACATGATTTGTGCAGTCCTTTACCATTGATGGCCAATAATAACCCATTCTTTTAATTTTAATGGCCATTTTAGGGCCCGATTGATGTGCACCACATAGTCCTTCGTGAACTTCAGATATAACTTTATCAGCTTCATCTCTCTCTAAACATCGTAGCCACATTTGATCGAACGATCTTCGATATAGCGTGTTATTGACAAACGCATATCGCAATGCACCCTTTTTGATCTGCGTAGCTAATGATTTATCTGTCGGGAGTTTGCTTTCTCTGAAGTAATCTATGAAAAGCTGCCTCCAATCATTTTGCTTTTCAACATCTAAGCATTCAAGCATGGATTTAGAGGTTCTGCCAAATTTCTTTTCTATAAATATTGGAGGTTTATCTATTTGATTTTCCAGAATAATTTATTGGGGAGGTTGAGGAACAACCAAAGTTGTATCCTGCTGGCTTGAATTTGGTGACCCCTCTGCCTGCGGGGAACACAGAATTGCTGGCTCTAGTACTCGACGAGTGTTGACACTGATCAGCACTGGCTCGTCATTCATGCTCGCCATTTCTTTAGCAAGTTTTGCTAAAGAATCTGCTTTACTATTATGAGCTCGAGATACTTGAATCAATGTAACATTTGTAATTTGCTTCATGAGTTCGAGGACTCGTCTATGATAGTAAATCAACCCGACTCTGCTGATTTTATAGATACCCAATACTTGATTTATAATGAGCTGAGAATCGCCAAAAATTCTGAGATTTTGAATTTCCATCGAAATAGCGATCTCGAGACCCGCTATTAATGCTTCATATTCTGCTTCATTGTTGGTTCTGGGTTCAGTTAAACCAAATGAGTATCTCATTATCCCTCCATTAAGTGCTATGAAGATAAGACCAACACCGGCTCGAGCTTTGGGGAGGTTTGGAGGTTGAGCAGGTTTAATTGACGATGCACCGTCAAAATACATCTCCCACATCTGTAACTTTTCTCCTTCTTGGACAACTAAAATTTGTTCATCGGGCAGATCATCATTGAGCGGTGAATCTGCAGGAACAGGGTGTGTGGCAAAAAAATCTGCTAAGATTTGCCCTTTTACTGCCTTTTGTGGAACATAGATGATATCAAACTGCAGAAGTATCACTGCCCACCTGGCTAGTCGACCTGTCAACGCTGGTCTTGTCATCAAGAACTTCAGCGGATCGATCTTTAATATCAGTGTAATTTTATGGGACAGCATATAGTGGCGGAGTTTTTGAACAGCAAATATCAGCGCCAAACAATGCTTCTCAATTGGAGAGTAACGTATCTCTGCTCCAATCAATCTTCGACTGATGTAGTAGAGTGCATTTTCTTTGCCTTCTTCATTGTGCTGAGCTAGCAATGCTCCAAGGGACTCTTCTAGCGCTGCGGTGTATAGGATAAGAGGTTTCCCTGGAATTTGTGCTACAAAAATAGGCGGGCTTAACAGATATCTCTTGATACTGTCAAAAGCTTCTTGACATTCATCATCCCATTTGAAATGAACATCTTTCTTCATCAGCTTTGCAAATGGTTGACATCTGCCAGATAGATTTGAGATAAACTGCCGTATAAATGCAAGTTGTCCTTGTAAAGAACGAAGTTGACGAAGAATTTTTGGAGGAGGCATTTCTATGATTGCCTTGACTTTGTTGGGATCAACCTCAATCCCTCTATGTCGTACCACATACCCAAGAAACTTTCCTGAGGAAACTTCGAAGGCACATTTGAGCGGGTTCATTTTGAGATTGAATTTTCTGATCCTTTCAAATACAATTCTCAAATCTTCAAAATGATCTTTTCGATCTATACTTTTAACAACAAGATCATCCACATAGCATTCAACTTTCTGGTGGATGAGGTCGTCAAATATTTGTGTCATAGCTCTTTGGTATGTAGCTCCAGCATTCTTCAAGCCAAAGGGCATAACTGTGTAGCAGAATATGCCGATGGGAGTCCTAAAAGATGTATGTTTCATATCTTCAGGTGCCATTCTGATTTAGTTTTAGCTCGACGATCCATCCATAAATGAGAATATGTCGTAGTTGGACGTATTGTCAACCAGCAATTCTGATATTGGAAGTGGAAAGTCATCTTTTGGACACGCCTTATTCAGGTCCCGATAGTCAATGCATATGCGAATTTGACCATTTTTCTTCTTCACTGGGACAATACTGGCTATCCAATCAGCATATTTCTCTTCTCGAATGAAACCTTCTTCGATAAGCTTCTTGGTTTCTGCAATCACTTGCGCTTCGATTTCTAGCCTCATTCGCCTTGGATCTTGTTTAACAGGTATTGCACCTGGTTTAATGGCTAGTTTATGAACAGCTATATCAGGGGATAAGCCTGGCATTTCATCGTATGTCCAAGCAAAGCAGTCCCTGAATTCACTGAGTAATACTTTCATCTTTTCAACTTTATTCTTGGAGAGAAAAGCACTGATAAAGGTCGGGCGAGGGTCCTCGTCAGTTCCCAAGTTTATTTCTTTCAGTTCATCTATGGTAGCGGCCTGTCCACCATCTTCAAGTTCTTCTGGTGTAGGTTTAACTTCCATATCTTTCTCTTCATTCGTATCTGTGTCTTCAGTAGTCAAATGTTTATCTTTTACCGCATAGCATGTATTTTTCTAAGCATATTCTGCTACGATAAATCCGAGGCCTTTTGTATCACGACTACCCATCTTTGATAGTTCTTGACACCACATTCTTTGAAAGAAACGTGCTCGTCGCCAAGTAACCATATTATGAATTCCAGCTTTCCGTATCATCTGCTGAATTCTTTTGGGACAATATCTGGGCATTTCTGTAGGAATTATCTCTGCATCTTCATTGAAATTCCCATGCCCATTGAGATTCTCTTCTTGATATTCTCCAAATTTATAAAATAAGCTTCCCGGTCCTCTACTTCCGTGTAAAGGAGATACATAAAATATTTTAAGCTCTTCAACATTATGAACCTCATGGGATACTATTTCTCTGAAGTGTTGTGGAGGGATCAAAGTAACCACAAAAGTATTTTCCTTTGGCTTTCCATTCAACAAAGGGTTGTAGGTTTCGGAGATATCCTTATCTTCTTCCGTGTCACTTCCTAAATGGAGTACAACTTTATTTGATTTAGGAAGCATATTAACTCTTTTAGGAAGATTTGATATCATGTTCTTTCTTCATGTCTCCTTTTTCTCAACTTCTTTGGGTTGTTTTGTACTCTTTGATGTCGATGCTTTAGCTTTAGAAGATTTTTTCGGCTTTACTTCATTTGGAATGAAGTATTTTGCATCATTATAAATTTTTACTTCGTGGACTGCGAAGGGTTGTATATCTCCAGAGATCCGGTACTCTTCTCCATCCTTTAGATATTTCATGCATTGGTGCATAGTTGATGGAACCAGACCATTCTCATGGAGCCAAGGTCTACCCAAGAGTGCCTTGAATGAAGTGTCTGCATCGATAATATGGAACTTGGCTTCGGTGCACAGCTCTCCAAATTTTAAGGGAAGGACAAATGACCCTATAGTTTTTTGCCCTTTCTCGTTGAAACCATGCACCATAAGTTTATCTGGCCCGAGATGTTGGATATCTAGGGACAATGATCTTAGCGTGCGCAAGCTCATGAGGTTTATTGAAGACCCGGGGTCAATCAGAATTTGCTTGATTATGATGCCATCACTTTCTGCCGTAACATATAAAGGACGATTATGTTCTGTAGTCCCCAGCATGAGATCTTCTTCAGAGAACGTAACAACAGGTTCATTTCTGGCATGAAGAACTTCGCTCAAACATCTTTCTGCGAAATATGCTTCATATTTCTCTGAATTCTTAAGAGCTTGTATCAAGGTTTCTCGAAGATCTTTTGACATTAGGAGAGCTTCATAGATGCTGAGCTGTGATGGGATTTTTCTCAAATGGGAAATGATATTATACTCTATCCCCTTATTTGTATCATATTTCTTCTTATGATCTTTAGGGATGATTTCTTCATTGATGATTATATCTTTTCCCTTGTCTTTGCCTGATAACCCCTTTTTTAATGGCGGTGGCAGTACTTTGCCACTTCTCAGCTGCACTTGAGCCACTTCATTCAACTCAGCCTCTTTTGATGAAGATTTTGTTGAATATTCAAAGTCTTCATTCAGCTTTACACGCTCCATTTGTGAAGCCATTTGTTGATCCGACTCATCGTCACTTGGAAAACACAACTCTTCTTCTGAGTCACCATTTGTCTGCAGCACCATCAGACATGACTCTGATGTCACTTTATCAGTCATTTTTGTAGAAGATATTGCTATTTGACCCCTATCGTGATCTTTAAAAGAGTCTCTTTGGCATGCAGTTGATACTACTGAGATGACTCAGCATGTTTCTACATGGAGTGATTCTTCATCTTCTTGTTCATCATTTTCCATTTCTAATCGGTCTATTTGAAGCCAAGACATAAAATCTGCAAGTGTTATAGGCCGCCTTATTGGTTGATGATAATCCTCCAAATTATTGATGATCTTTTGAAGCACGGTCCTCTTCTTCTTTAGCTTGTTACGTTTGTTTGAGCTGTCAGACTTTTTGGAGGATGCCTTATAAAACCAATTCGCATTAGAACGCCTCCAAGTTGATGACCTGGAAGTGGATGCACCTGAATTTTGATTTCCTTTCAATTCAAGCACTGGTTCCGTAGAGGATTTCCATTTTACACCAGGAACTCCTTCCAGTTGTTTGATCATCTTTCGTGTCTTCTTGGAGATCGCAGTCTGCCATCCATCTTTTTCTGACATCATTTTTTCTTTTATTTTATCTCCTTCCTTAGCTGGGGGTATAGGAGTAGACACAATCACTTTTACAGATTCCTTTTTTGGGTGAACTAAAATGCTATTTGATAGCGTGAATTCACCATCTCTGTATTTCTTTTCGAGCCAGTCTTTGAAGACATAACAATCTTCAATAGGATGGCTGATAACTTGGTGATACGGGCAATAACTTGGATTATCTTTCTGATCAACTTCTTCTGGTCTTTTACATTCAGGTAATTCAAGACCGGCGTTGAGCGCTTGCTTGAATAGTTTTGCCACACTTTCCCTCTTGAAAGAATATTCTCTATTCATTTTCTCTTTAAGGGATGTGATTCGATCACCGATTCTTGGCCTCGAACGTTCTCCTCCATCATGAAAAGTTTAAGACCTGTCGTTTCCTACCAATACTAGTTTTGGCTGAGATTTGAAATACTGTCTTCCTTTATCATCTTTAGGAGTAGATTATTTTTCTTTATCGATCTTTAGAGATGATGCAGAATAGATCTCATCCCTTCTAGTATCTGCAGCTTTATTTCTTCGGGGTCTATCTGAATAATTTTCAGACTTAGACAAATTCAACTTTTCAAATTTAGCTACTCTGTCCAGTAGCTCCTGATAAGTGCTGATGGAGGCCATGCATAAAAATGGTAACATCTTATCATCGATGTTTCCCATTAGCAGTTGAACAGCATGCTCCTCTTCCAACTGTTGTTCGCATTTCATACTCATATTACGCCAACGAGTGATGTACTTCGTCACTGACTCACCCTTTTTTCGTTTCTCTAAGGCAAGGTCAGCAATAGTAGTCTTCTCCGTAGCACTGGCGAACCTTTTCACGAACATATTCTCTAGCTCTGAAAATGTCTTAACAGAATCATTGAGCAGCTCAGTGTACCATTCAAAAACAGTTGCAGTCAAACTACTAATGAATTGGCGGAAGAGCAGAGAATCAACGCCCCCAGTATTTCCACATGTTGCTTTAAACTGAGCCAAGTGTTGTTTAAGATTGCTGGTGCCATCAAAAGTATTAAACTTAGGCACTGAATAGCCTTTAGGATATGACACTTGATCGTATTCAGCTGGATACGGGCGACCCTTGCTTACAAATTTCTATATATGCTCTGAGGCAATGACAGCTTTAATTTTTTTATTGATTATTGATTCTAGCTGTGGTGTCATTACCGGCTCAGATGTATTTGCAACATCATGGTGAGTTTGCAGATGAACAAGTCGATCAGCCTCATTTCCTCCTTCAGGTGTGATTCGAATTTCAGACACCTGAGGTATTGGGTCGGTTGGCAGATTAGTAGGAATGCTACTCGATATCTGTTGATTAACAGGCTGATTCAATGTTTGATGATCAACTGGCTGAGCAAGTGCAGGAGTAGTAATGATGTTCCTCTGCATTAACTGCATCATCGCAGTCATCTGTGCCATCATTTCTATCATCTTGCTGTTAAGGTCGGATATCTCCTTATCTTTTTCTTTCATCTGGAGTTTCAAACGTCTTTGTGCTTGTGCTAATGTCTTAGCAAGCAGTTCTTCATCTTGATCATCATTTTGTTCACCGTCTGAGGGAACTCCTTCTTCTGATTGCTCGTGCTGAGCTTGATCTTCTTGAGAGGTTGTTGTTTTAGAAGAGGCGGGTCCTGCTTCGTTGCGTCGTCGATAGCCACGCGTTTGATGTGGCTCATCACCATGCCCCACCATGTAAACTACCTCGACTTCCATGGTGTCTTCATCTTCATCGTCTTCTCGTACTCGAATCTCAGAGCGACGCTTCCAGTAGATCTCTAGCTCTACATGCGGCACAGGAACTTCTTCAATTGGAGGAGTATGGTCAAAATTGACCTTCTGAGAGGCTGAAATTGGCTGGCAATAGGATTCTTTGAAAAATTTTCCAAGGTGTCGACTATTGCAACTGTCATTAATAGGAACCTTTTCCTTAGGCACCCATTGTTGACGATTTTTATTAAAGGCGGATCTCTGGGAGGCTGCACCAGATGTCACGCCTATATTTACTTTCTTCTGTGGTAATTTTCTTTCAGGAGGTCTCGGCCTCCAAATTTCTTTTCCCTTCCACTGGGATCTTTTGATAGCGGAATCCTGAACACGAGGTCTAGGATTCACGCTCCAATATTCACCGCGTGGAGTTGATCTCGATTTCTCCTGAACTATCATGGCAGTTGGTAACTCTCTTTGTGGGATCCTCCTAACCTTAAATGTCGATGGCCTTTGATATTTCTTCCTTATCAGGCCATTTTCTCTTGCAACTTTCAAAACTCTTTGTATCCTGGCTGACAGAGTTTCGTGCTTCTTCGTCTGAGGAATAGGGGTTTGGGGTTGCTGATCCCAAAATGATTGTTTCAACTCGCCAGTATGACTATTCCTCTTCACCCACTTTAAATTTGCGAACTTATTCTGGGTGGGAATGTTAACTTCTGGCTCCAAGGCTGGGAGTGTTGATGGATGCACTGGCAGTGGTTGTTGAGCTCGTTGTTTGGCATTCAACTTTCTCCTTTGCCTTCTTGTGAGCCTTCCTCCAGATGAGGAGGCTTCAGCATCGTCCTTCCCGGGTGCAGATAACCCGGTTGGCAGAGTGGTGGCCCTAGTAGGTACCACAAATATTCTTCCTCCAGTTACGACCCTCTCTATAGTTGGAGCCTTGGGCTGCGATAATCTTTCGAAGACAGAGATCCTGTTTTGTTGAACTGCTTTAGCAGTAGCAGTTCTAGCAGCTCGTGGTTGTTGCACAGAATAGGCACGTCGTGCATAAGTTTCAGCAGAGTCAGGCCTCACAGAATGGCCTTGAACAGTCATGCCGTGAATAGGTACGGCGGCAGCCATCGCAGTAGCTGTAGAGAACTCTAAGCTTCCAAATTGGATGGTGGCTTCAAAGTTTTCAGTGTTAATGACAGCATTCGCTAGCTGGATGCTAGCGCCTCGTCCCAGTTGGACGGTAAAGGGAGTATTCTGTAGTTCCATTCTGCACAAAAGAAAGGTAAGGGTTAGTAGTCAAAAATTGATACATCACCCAACACTTTCAGAGTGCAGAGACTAGACAGAATGAAATAATATATATATATATATATATATATATATATATATATATATATATATATATATATATATATATATATATATATATATAATAAATTTTATTTGATTGTATTATTATATATATATATAGTAAATTTTATTTGATTGTATTATTTCAAAATCCTAATATTAACGAATTTATTAGAATTTTAATATTTTTGTTGCTATTGCAGTTTATGTATATCTAGCCAAAGATGGAAAGAGAAACCGTCCCCAGCGGAGTCGCTAGAAATATGTAGGCTCCGAAAATTTCATTGATTGCGCTCCCGGCCTCTCAGCAGAGTCAGGCCTCACAGAATGGCCTTGAACAGTCATGCCGTGAATAGGTACGGCGGCAGCCATCGCAATAGCTGTAGAGAACTCTAAGCTTCCAAATTGGATGGTGGCTTCAAAGTTTTCAGTGTTAATGACAGCATTCGCTAGCTGGATGCTAGCGCCTCGTCCCAGTTGGACGGTAAAGGGAGTATTCTGTAGTTCCATTCTGCACAAAAGAAAGGTAAGGGTTAGTAGTCAAAAATTGATACATCACCCCACACTTTCAGAGTGCAGAGACTAGACAGAATGAAATAATATATATATATATATATATATATATATATATATATATATATATATATATATATATATAATAAATTTTATTTGATTGTATTATTATATATATATATAGTAAATTTTATTTGATTGTATTATTTCAAAACCCTAATATTAACGAATTTATTAGAATTTTAATATTTTTGTTGCTATTGCAGTTTATGTATATCTAGCCAAAGATGGAAAGAGAAACCGTCCCCAGCGGAGTCGCTAGAAATCTGTAGGCTCCGAAAATTTCATTGATTGCGCTCCCGGCCTCTCCTCCGCCATCGGTCTTATTATTTTTTTTTATTTGATTGTGATGACGGTAGAGAGTTTTAACAAAATTAGGTTCCGGGTGAATTTTCAAAAGGCAGATTGGGTTTTAGATAAGACACTACCCAAAGATTTCGCCCTCAATTTATGAGGACTTTTTTTATCTGAGTTCTGGTTTCCTATAGGCGCAAGCCCCTATAGTTAATTACCCCTCCCGATAACAGGAGAGAACTTTCGATTAAGGCTAGTTATTGAAGAGGTTGTATAAGTTGTAAATACAACATATAATAGCAACAATTTTAGGGTTTGAATTTGAAATTTGAATTTTGAAGTTTAGGAATTTAAGGTTTATCATCGTAAATTTAAAACTGGTGGTGGGGGAATGAAGACGAGCCCGATCAAGATCCCATGGTTCCGTCGTCCCGGGCTGTCATGATCCCTGGTCTACTTAGTCAGAGGAGGTAGTTGACCCAACCTGACAGAAGGTACCTTATCGGCAGCCATGGGTTGCTTCGTCCAAGAATACCTTGTAGACCTGGGTTGGTGTTTGTCTAAGGGAATAGATCTGAATCCACCTTAGCTGACAGAGGGTTTTGTGTCTATCGACTATACCCTATGATTCATCGCTCAAGGGTTTGATGCCTTTAGGGAACATACGGGCTTTGGCCGTGATCGTAATATAATGGTGCCATTTTGCAGCGAAATCACCCGATCAGAGGGCACGTGCCACGTCCCTGCTGGCAAGAGACTATTTGAGGATGAATCTTAGAGATACACCCGACATGCATTCGCTCTTTGTGAGCTGAAGTTAATTTCAAATTTATCACCCCCGACAAACAGTTACGGAAGGTGGATGAGTTTTAGTTTTAAGTTTTCTGTTGATAGATTTTATTTCAAGAATTTGGATATTTATTTGATTTTGATATTTTAAACCCCTCCGGTTAAGATTTTCTGTCAACACGGCCATCATCAGGGTGACGTTAAAGTCACTAGTGTTTTCATAGGATTTTGGGAGACATTTTGTGATTTAAGCCATGTTGACTCCAGTCCTTTCGAGGAGGAGGATGAGACTTGAATTTAGACCCGCGCAACATTCTCAGACCATTAGATTTTGAAATCGTATGTGGTGGTCGGAGCACATGCGGGTTGTAGCATTTAACCCTGCGCAGCATTCTCAGATATTTGTGTTTGTAACTTTAAAATATTGACTGGAGCACATGTATGGTAATAGCACTTGAGTTTAAGGGATCATATTTAATATATAATGAAAAATTTTAAAATATTTAAATAGGATCCAAAGTGCCAGTGATTCATTTAAAAAATTGCCCGAGATTTCACTCAGGGGTCTACGAACGCCTTCTGTCCGCTTGTACACATGTTGCGGATCCGATGGCGTGTAATGTATTAAATTTCACTTATTGCATTTAGTTCATTTTAATTCCTCTAAATGTCACTTAGCACAATTCGTAGAGAGCATTCACTCAATAGGTACTAGGAGATCGTGCCCGTGTTCGTAGGAGAATTATCTTGCTTGCTACGAATTCTCCAATTTTCTCTCGTAAATAAACTGATTTGTTCGATACAAGCTCCTTGTCCCTGCTTGATGCTAGTTGTTGTGAGCACTACGAATTTCCTGTTCCTACTCACAGGTGAATTGTAGTGTACTGCTCACAAGTCTGTTAATATTACCCGTATAACAATACACAAAATCATTCGTTGTTGAGGGTGACTTAGACAATTTCTCAATTTCTTCGAGTATAAGGTCTTAATGATTTATGAGAATCATTAATTCTTCAAATCACCAAATTGTGATTTCTTTTTATTGTTAAATACAATTATGCATTGCTCGTTAAGATTTTCTGTAACTCTTATGATCTCTTCGTATGCATAGATGGTTAGGTCCCTTTGAAGAACTACAAGATTTTGAGGGATGCTAAGTCTTGATACATGCTTATAAAGAATATCTAAGCCGATAACTCAACAAAGCAAAGGGTTTCCAAAGAACTTTTATAAGGGAACCTAGGGAAGTTCTTTGTTGTAGGACATCAAATGATAATTAATTGTCAAATGTTTCGTTGTCTGATCTTAATTTGCATAGAGTCCCAATTTCACTTAATTGCTATTGAATGATATAACTCATGAATAGTTTGCAATGTAGTCATTTCCAATGTCATTTGATTGTACTATTAATATGTTAATCAGATGAGACATTAACAAAGGTTCAATAATGCATTTAAGTAATGTTATTTATGACAAAATTTGATTGCATTATTAACCAAATATTATAAGCCAATTTACTTAATGGATTATCAAATTTAAATGATTTACTCATAAGGATCATGTTAACTGTTCAATTAAATTTGATTAGGAAATTTCAGATTAATTAAAGTAAATTGTCCAATTGAACGCTCTTCCCATCTTTCAAAATTCGTATGAGTCCAAAAATCTTCTAAGTCCCGAATATTTGAGAAAAATTCGACAGCCTTCCGGCGTCCCCTCCCCGGCGCCGGGAGGTAAGGAGGGCATTTGCCCTTTCAAGTCCGCCCGGTCGGAAAGATAATCGACGGCCGAGGGCTTCGAGGCGTTATCAGGCCCCGTAAAGGTCTTCAGAAGCTCTGATTGACGAAGATTGGAAGCAGATTAAATGATTGCGGACGATTGCCGGTGATTTTTGCTGAATGTTCAATTAAAGATCCCCTTTTTCCTCCTTTTTTTTAATTGATTAAATGAATTAATTAAAATTAAATTTTGATTTAATAATTAATTAATCCCAAATTAAATCAATGCACGCTTCTCCAAAATTTTTTGAAATTTGGCTAAGTCCCGAATTTTGAGAAAATTTCGGTAGCCTCCCGGCGTCCCCTCCCCGACGCCGGGAGGTAAGGAGGGCATTTGCCCTTTCAAGTCCACCCGGCCGGAAAGATAGTCAACGGCCGGGGCTTCAGGGCGTTGTCGGGCCCAGGAATCGATCTTCAGAAGCTCTGATTGACGACGATTGTCGATGATTAGATGCAGATCGGTTGTCGACGACTTGTTGCGATCCCTTTCTTTTATTTTATTTTATTTATTGTATTATATATATAATACATTTATTATAATATAATATAATATATATTATTATTATATATATATAAATAATAATAATATATATTATAACATAAGATATATATTATAATATAATACAATACAATATAATATAATATATAATAGTATTATATACTATAATAATATTATATTATATATTATAATAATATATATTATTATAGAGAGGGAGGCGGGACAAAAATCGGGAAGAAGCCTGATGGGGCTAGGTCGAAGACCAGGGAGGCGGGGCTCGGGCGCTGGTCGGCGGCGGAGGCGGCGTCGGTCGTCGGCGGAGGCGGCATCCGGCTGGGTCGGAGTTGGACCAGAGGAGGCGAGGCTCGGGCACGGGTCTAGGGCTTGGGTCGGAAGAGGACTAGACGGCGGGGTCCTATGTTGGACGCTTGGCCGACGACGTCGGCGTCGGAGCAGGAGGCTGGAGGTCGACGGCAGCTCTGCCGGCGGGCACGGGCCGGCGGCGAGTCTAGGGCACGGCTACGATCAAGCGTAGAAGGCAGTCGGAAGAGGTGGACGAAGTCGGTTTGCTTGATGGAGATCTGCGGTCGGATGCAGAAGTCGTGCCGGAGGAGGTCGACGGCCTTGGTCGTTTGCTTGAGGTCAGAGATGGAGGAACGGCCGGCGGGTCAGACGTCAGTGAAGAAGCGGTCGGAGACTTGCGGGTGCAGGACTTCAACTGAAGGAGACGATCGCATGAGGTTAGTTTCAAACTTCCTTTTTTCCTTTGTCTGTGCCTGTATTTTCGGTTCTCAGAGCGTGTGGGAGAGGGAATGAGAGGGTTCGATTGGTTTTGAGTTGTGAAGAGGTTGACATGGGGAGTGGTTGCTGTGTGGGAGATCGTGGGTGATTTTGCCGACAATTTGAATCGTGTTGAAGCAGTTACAGTCAACAAAACAACAACCCAATCAAATAACATTTTTTGAAAAAAAAAACTTAAACATTAACAACCCAATCAAACAAGGTTAAAGAGACAAAGAGTCAAATAGTAAAATAGTGGCATAGATATATCTATGCCTATTCAATTTCAAGCAGAATCTCATTAGCTAAAGGCATAGGCATGGCACCATTCATCACCGACGATTGACACATCAGACAAATTGGATTTTGCCACAGCCATGTATCCACATATGGCATGAAATAAATATCAGCAATCTGGTAAAAGCCTAAATGGCTTATCCTCTCATTACTCATCATCATAGTCGACAAGGCTCACCGACGACCAACCCAACGGACAAGTTGAAGGTCATTGCAACCATGGATCCACACACATGGCATAAATAAATGCCCACAATCTGATAAAAGCCTTAATATGCCTTATCCTCCCCCTTCCTCCTCATCTTCATAGTCAAAGAGGCATATCGAGCATTACATGATTGGAGTTGAATGAATACTCTAGCTAGTATGGAAATGCTGTAACAAAATAGTTAATAATTAATGAAAGGCTTCAAAAGGATTGCGTGAATGCTCACTCCAGTCCGATTTATAAATAAAAATGAGTTACAAAATTAAGAAAAAAACGCCAACTATAGAGCAATTACAAGAAAAAGAAATAAAAGAAACCCAAAAACAAAACACCAGAAAAAGGCAGGTAAAGGGGAAAAACAAACAGGACTCAGGTGATCTAAAAAGCCAACAAAATAATCTATCATAGCTCATCAAAATCCCCAGAGAGAAGCATAGTGGTCACGGAATTAACAGAAAGGCCCAGGCTGCCACATGGCCATCCAGTGAAAGTTAACGGTTGGCGCAAGGACCTCCAATGAAGGCACAGAAAGCATCTGTTGGATAGAGCAATGAGACAGAACCTTGGCTGCCACAGAAACCCTCCAGGAAAAAGCAACAAATATGTTGGCATCACTCATCATTGTCCAAAAAAGAGACGCAGAGAAGCAAAATTCTGTATCAAGCAAGACTGGAGACAAATGTATCTTTAAGCTCATCACAGTTCTTCCACTTCATAACCTTAAATCTGATAGCATTTTTAACAGTCAAACAAAGAGTAGAAGGGGCAGCTCCAATCCCAGAGAATCTACGATTGTTGCGTTTTTTCCAAGCAGCAAATAGAAAAATAGCATAAGAGCTTTTCCTTACTATTAAACTCCTGCTGCTTCTCAAAAAATTCCAAAAGTTGTATTAAAGTAGGCCTGAATAAAAAGCATCTCAAAATGGGCAATAGCTCAATAATGACCAAATACTAAAAATTGCATTAAAAAAGTAAGTGTTTGTGAATTTCCGGGGAAGAGAGGCAGAAAGCACAAGAAGGGAAAATATTAATATTCCTTTTGATAAGCAAATATGCGGTTTTTAATTTCTCAATGATTGCCATCCAAGCATAAGAAGAGAACCAAATAGAGTGACGCTTCTGCCAAATTAATTTATGCCATTAAACAGAAGATAAGTGAGAGTAGTAAAAATCAGAGAACTAACGATGGAATGGCTTCACAGAGCCCAGCCAGGCCACAGGCGACTGCTCTGTAATAGGGATAGACTTAATTTCCTCTTGGACAGATAAAGGGATAGAGCCAGGCAACACCCAAGCAGCATTTTGAATGAAGTTTTTAACCGTATTAAGTGAAGATCTCGTGGGGACAAACAATTCTGAAATAGCTTTGCCATGACACCAAGGGTCCCAGTACATAGAAAGATTGCTATGAGGGGAAATACAAAAAGCAATTTTATCCCTAATCTTAAAAAGCAACCAAACAGAGCTGTTTCCAGAGCTTAGAAGCATAATGAGGAGGATGCTTCCAAGGAGAAATGTACTTTCCTCTAAGCCACAAAGCTAAACCAGAATCATTGGATAGCAGATGCCATAACAGGGAGCAGGAGAAGCAAACATAAAGATAGTCAATAGCAGGCAACCTGAGACCCCCCGCGGATTTAGGAGAGCAAACCATGCTCCAAGCGATCATGTGCAACTTCCTTTCCCTAATGTTTCCAAACAATAAAAACCGAGAGCATAATCTGATATTGTCAGATTTGGCTGTATTACGTTAAATGAGATTTGACGTTAATTGGGATTGAATTTGCGTCACTAATAATGGAAAGGCTGTTATAAATAATTAAATGAAAGGTTGTAATTGGAATTCATTAACAAAAATGTGTGATGAAGCATGCCTTTTAACTTCCAGTTTAGTGCTTCCCCTATAACATCAAACGAAATAACAAGCAATATGAAAGAAAGCAAAATACTAATACAATTGGCCATAAAATGACCCAAGCTCATTGTAGAAGAAAGGTAGGGCAAGAAAGTATTACTTGCACATAGGATTTGAATAATATAAGCGGGATTTAACTTACATTCTACCAAACAGCAAAGACGACAGCTTTAAATCCAGCAGAATCTTAACTGTGTTGTTGAGGGCATTTAATAATGTTGTAATAAAATAGTTAATAATTAATTAAAGTCAATTATATTAGAAATAATTAAATGAAAGGCTTCAAAAGGATTGAGTGAATACTCCAGTCCAATATTAAATGAAAACAAAATTTAACGTTAACAGGCTGTATGGAGCATCTATAATATTCAGCAGTAAAGAAATCAACCCATGACAAAGCAAGAAAAATTCTCAAGCATAAATGCAGATTATGCAAAAGAAGAAAAAAAAACATCAAGAGGCCACTACAAAGAGAGCAAGAACTTCCAGCATAACACCACACAGATTAACACAACCACATTTAACCAATAAAAACCCTAGATCGGAAAGAAACAACCAATAAGTTGCGTGAGCTAAGCAGATCAAAACTCTGACCGCAATCTGATCAAATTGAAAAAATCCTAAACGATTCAACAAGATAGAAATGAACTTGTACCTGTCGATCCGTGAAAAGAACAGGGATAACTGTTATCTCTTCCATCTCCTTTTGAATCGCAATGCTTACGAGTTCGCAATGCTATCTTTACTTCTTGAAATGCGGCAAGAGGTGAGAGGGAAATGCGAATGAATGCTTGAAGTGGGTAAATAATTTCAACAAAACAGTCTTATTTTATTTATACAGAAAAAAATACCCGCATCAATACTAGCATACATATTGTAGTTCACACTCTAGAAGTAATGCCCAAAATTAAATATAAGGTTGAAAATAGATCCTCAATTCTATTGGCGGAGCAAGAAACTTGTTAGAGAGGGGTCCCAAATTAAATTTTTAAAAAGTTTTTCTCTACTTTTTTAATTATCTTTTGATTGCAATGTCAGATTTTTTTGTTATTTCTAAACTTAGATAGGTAAGACCTATAGATTTTTTTTTAGATATATAATTTTTTGTTCACATCTATAAGATCTTTTATCTTTTTTAGATCTATAATTTTTAGATTCTATTTAAGATATAGACTTGATAAATATAAATGAACTTTTTCAATTTTTATTTGAGTGATTTGTTAGTTTTAACCTAGGCGCCGATAACTTCTACAGATCTTATACTCTCAACTACAGCATTCGCTCAATTTAAAGAGCCCTGAAGAGTTAGCACTGAACAAATGAGGATTTGTTAACCATTAGGATCAAGCGTTGTTGATAATTTCAAATAAGATCTTATATTTTCCTAACAAAAGTATCAAAAGCATGCCTCATAAACAACTTAAAAAAATTACAGCAAGATAACGAAGCTCAATAATAAAAAAATATAGAAGAAAAATAGAACGAAATATGCAACAGTTCTATAGAAAATATCAAATCTAAATATATGCAGCCATTCTATAGAAAAGATCATAGCGAATCTTACAGTTTTCGCAGCTCTCGCGAGAGAAAAAATCTTTAGGGCATGAGTCATACCTCACGGGTGCAGCCGAATTGTGAGAGAAATATAAACTAGGGCTTGCTGCTTGCCTTACCTTCTTGGTACTGTGATACACTGTAGCGACGCAAAGCAAGAGGGTTGGAGTTAGCTCGCGTTAAGGACGGCGGCAACTGGTCCCACGACGACAACTCGGGTCGGGTGGCTGGTTGGCCGCTTGGGATGCGCGAGGCACGACGGATGTTTCCGGCTAGTCTGACGGCAGCGAAAACATTTGGCGGTCTATGGAAGTGGAGAAGAGAGAAAAGAGGAAGTCGATCAGAGCAGAAGAATCGTAAACCGAGAGCTACGAATGACAAAAGCGTAAAGGAAATAGAAATTAGGGAGACGAGTGGAGCAAACGCAGCGCTAGAGCAGATAGAAATTTTTTGGTGAAATTAGTTGACACCTAACTTTATCATGAACCTTCATAATCTACTCTTGCTTCTTCTGCAAGCTTTCTCTTAATAGTAAAAACATTCAGTTAGACGCATTAATTTATTATTTATAATGTAATTGATTTGGGATATGGATTTCACGGCTTCGTGTTCGTGAGTTCGTGTTTGCTAGGTCCAGTTGCGAAAAAAATTCCTCCATTGGCGTTGGAGGTTCCGGTATCAGATTCAACACGCTACATCAAATGTTAACTTACAAAAAAAAAATCTAAATAAAAAAAAAATTGAAGAACACAGCAGTTGAAATGAGGTTAGGGTTGCCAAACCTCAGTTGCCGGTTGCGGATGTCGGGCCGTCGCCGTCGCTAGCTTGCGGATCTCGTTCCTGCGTGCATTTGAAGTTTCGAGCGGGGTACACGTCAGGAAAAAAAAACGAAGAATGGCGAATATAATAAATTAATGCCTTTAAATGAATGTTTTTACTACTAAGAGAAAGCTTGTAGAAGAAGCAAGAGTAGATTATGAAGGTTCAGATAAAGTTTAAGATATATAACTTAGAATTTTTTTAATATATTAAGTGTTTTAAATTTGGGATTTTTACATATATAACACTTAAAATAAGTCTATTTACATATCTAATACCTAAAATTTCTTATTTACATATACACCACTTAAAAACCCTAACCCTCATCAAAAATACCACTCCGTTCCACTCCCGTTAAAAAAAAGTCGACCTCTACTCTTACTCGCCCTCTGAGCAGCTCACAACGCCTTTACATCCTCTTCCTCTCGCTCGATCGGCTCCTCAATCAGTTCCAACAGGTATGCTCTTCTCAATCTTGTTATGTCGTTTTGGTGTTCGAACAGCTTCCTCTCGCTCGTTCGGCTCCTCACTCAATTCCGACAGGTATGCTCTTCTCCATCTTGCTATGTCGTTTTGCTGTTCGAACAGCTTCTTTCGCTCGCAATCAGCTTGGGTCTCTCACCGCGCAATCAGCTTGGGTTTCTCGTCGAATGTTTGCTCAAGCCCAAACTTGTACTGTATGCGGGCTCACCTAAACTTTGCTGCTATTTTAGCAACCAAAGATGCATTTAATCTTCTCCAGAGATGCATTTGATGCGAAATTTTATGTTTGCCTGCAGCGTTTTAGCTTGATTTCCTGAGATGCTTTAGATCGATTTTATTTCCTGAGATACATTAGTTGAACTAAAGCTTGTTTGATTTTATTTCCAGAGATACATTTTAGTCCAACTGCTATACATTGAACTAAAGCTTGTTTGATTTAATTCATTTAAGTTGATTTCCTGAGATGCTTTAGTTGATTTGATTTTCTGAAATTAATTAAATCAACTTAAATGAACTATGCCGACAGGACTAGATATAATTCATTTCAGTTTATTTCTTGAGATGCTTTAGATTGATTAATAAAAATTGTATAAACATAAAGCTTGTTTGATTTCAGTTACTTTTATTTGTATGATTCATTTATGTATTAGCTTGTATGATTTCAGTTAATTTGGATTTGTGATATGAGTTCGAGCCGGTCAACACAATCAATGAGAAACCAAGACAATCCAATCTATTATCGTTGCAATATGCAATGTCAAATCTATACTTGCTACAAAGCTAATAATCACGGCAGGAAGTTCTATCGACGTCCCCGGAATAGATCGGAAGATGATTGTCGCTATTTTCGTTGGATTGATGAAGAGAATTGTGAAGTAGAAGATATCAATCGCTTTAGGAGTGCAAATGCATCAGAGGTTCACTTGAAGCATGCGGGCTCAGTCATATCAGAGTTACTTCAACTTAAAGTATTAATGGTTATCATGATTTTACTTGTTGGTGTTGCCATCCATTATATGTCGAAGCCTTGTAATTGTAAGTGAATGTAAGTGATCAATTGTTTGATCCATGTACCAAGTTTTGTTTGATCCATGTACCAAGTTCTGTACCAAGTTCAGTTTGATCCATGTACCAAGTTGTGATGAATGTAAAAACTTTTGTTGAATGCAAAAAACTTATGTTGCAGGCATCTGGATATACATATGGTTGGAATGCAATTGGTTATTGGCAACCGCTGAGAATAGGTAGTGGATGGCAATTGCTGTGATGCTCCGCATGGATCTGCTCCGTGTTAGAGTAGGATGCTTTTATAAAGAGACTCTATGTTGATGTTTTTATAATGCCTGTAAAGAACAACTCTTATTGCAGCTATATAGCAATATTACAGAACCTGTAAGCCATGTTGATGTTTTTATAGTGACTGTAAGCTTTATTCCACGCATTGAAGTCAGTTTCAATGATATATCAGAAGCAAATCAATCAAGAAGAAACTGGAGTTCAATAATCAGAGTTAATACAAGAAGAATGCCAAGCCTGAAATTCTCATATATAAATTGAATACATATGTAAATAGTTAGCTCAAAATTGTTATATTCAACTCAAAATTGCATGTGTAAGCTCAGGTTGAAGAAGATGAATAACACAGCAATCAGCATTGCTGCCTTGTGTTGTGTTGCAGTGTGTGCACTTCAAGTGAAGCAAACTGTTTGTTAAAGCCATACTAAGAGTGCTGTCTAAACTCTAAAGTGCCCCAAAAATTACTTGTTCATTTAAAAAACGTGGCAGTTATAGTAGATAAGAAAGGTAAAACTCCAAAAGTGCTTTCCTGGGAAGCTACTTAATTTTTTTCTCATATATAAGCAGTTGAGAAAAGTAATTTATAAGAAAACTGCTTTTTATCTTGCACACAGCTGAATTTTTTTCTCATAATTTTTTTTCCAAACATCTAGAAACTACTTATGTTGTTCAAAGAAGCAGAAGTTGACAAGATAAAGGCATAAAGCTATGCCAAACATAGGCTAAGGACATGATAAGCAGGTACAGGTAAATGATCACTTCAAAGTAAATTTTTGCTGGTTGATATCAAAGTTCTGTAAACAAAAATAGGTAAATGATCACTTCAAGTAAAGTGGAAGTGATATTAAAGTTCTGTAAACAAAAACAGGCAAATGTGGTAAAACATTCAACTTCAAAGTTCTGTAAACAAAAACAGGCAAGTGAGGCATTTTCTCAGAAACATTCTCTGCACCTAATGGGCATTTTCTCAGAAACTGTCTTCAATATTGCCTTCCTCAAAACGTAAGGGTTCCTTGCATGTGTTTCTATGGTGACCCCATGAATTGGAGCGACCACATTTATGAATACTTTTTGTTTTCTGAGCACCTTCTAAGAAGTTCTTAATTCGTCTTTTATTGGGTCTACCACGTGGCCTGAGTGTAACAGGTGGGAAAACTAACTGGTTATCACTGAGTGTGGACCACTGCTCTTTTCCTGGCAAAGTTGAAATGGCTCCTTCATAGGCCATTCTATATCTGCACAAAATATTTGTGTTTAGACAGCAACTATTAACAAAATTGATAACAAACCATTTAGTTAAGAAAGAATACAAACATGTAACTGTAATACTGCTCATTGACATATGTGTTCCAGAAATTGTGATGTTTTGTTCCAACAAATGCTGCAGCATGTACACATGGTAATCCTGATATTTCCCAAAAACCACATGTGCACGTATGGCTCTGTATATCAACCTCATGTCGCTCAAAAAGCCCTTCAACCTCAGCTTTTGTTGTAGTTGACTGTTGTATGATGAAATTTTCTTTTCTAGTTGTGACATCTCTAATGTATTCCTCTACACACGGAACAAGAGGTCCTTTCCATGAAATTGAATTTAACTTCCAATTAGAACGTTGTTCCATCAACATACCTCTAATCTTGTCGATCAGATCTACAACGGGCTTGCTCCTTGCCTCCTCAACCCAAGAATTGAAGGATTCTGCCATGTTATTTGTGTTGTAGTGATTTTTAATATGGTTTGAAAAAGTTGCTTTTGACCACTTACAAGATAAAGATGATAGGTAGGAATGAACTTGTGGACTAATGTTAAATATTTGTTGTAGCTTAGAATTGAACTCATGCAGGCTAAAACAATTTGCGGCGGTCCACACCAATTTTTGCAAATTGTGGCTATCATCACAGTGAAAAAGTTTCTTAATATTTTTCTAAAGGTGTCTCATACAAACTCTGTGCTCAGCATTAGGAAAGACAGTTTTAATTGCTTCACCAAGCCCTTTCTCCATATCTAATATGAATGCTAGATGTTCTATATCAGCATTAAAAGCATGGGACAAATTCATCAAAAACCACTCCCAACTTCTCTTTGATTCAGATTCAGCAACAGCGAATGCAATATTAAATAGGCCATTGTTCCCATCCAAACAATTAGCAGAAAGGAGCACACCTAAATATTTTGATTTCAGATGACAAGCATTAATGCCGATTAAATATCTACAACCGGCAAGGAAACCATCAATGCAGACCTTGAAGCTAACAAAGAATCTCTTAAATGAGTTATTTTGTTTGTCACATTGGTACGCTATTTGTGAGCCAGGATTTCTGTTGAGTAACTCATACCTCAATGTGGGCACCCACTTGTAGTTATCATCAATTGAACCAAACATTTGGTCTCTTGCTAATTCCCTTGAATGCCAACTTTTCATGTATGGTAAAGATAACCCAAATGCGGCCTCTATGTTATTACCAATAACCTTCACACAAACCATCTACTAAATTGTCATTGTTCAATGTGTTCTTAGCATTTAAATCTTGCACATCCCCACAATGAGTTTCATCCGTATAAGTCATATCTTCTTCATGATCTTTCACTACGACCACCACCTCCACTCTATTGCCATCGCATGAACCTATAAGCATGTCCGTCACATCTGTATCACTCATAATTGGCATGTAAATTTAGGTGATGTTCCATTAATATGATAATGTATGTCGTAGGCATGACCCCTAATCCACTGGCAAATTGTTTCAGTACGTTCTTTCAATAATAACAAATTAATGTGACCTCTATCAAACTTCAAAGTTTTCTGACTTCCACCGACATATTTCATCCTGCTTTCGCCCTTCACCTCAGTCAAATATCCTCCATATTTGAAGACAATATAGCACACATTGTTGCACTCCATATCTATAAGTAAAGAAAAAATTACATCAATCAAGTACAGCTTAATGTATAACTCCGCAGGCTTAACAGAAAACGATAGAAATTGTCTCAGATATAAGTTCTGTTATGTTGAAATTGTCTCAAAAATAATTCACAAACAGAATACAGAAAACGATAGAAGTACTCCATTCATTCAATAGATGACTTAATGCATTTCATTTTGAGACAACCAAATAAATTTTGAATTTCTTCAAGTCATGGACCTGCAACAAAAGGCATACCTGAGATGAACTGTGGTAGATCCCACGTGCTGACAACCTCCTTACCTTGCCTTGAAAGATTCCGTTACCTCTTCTCAGCCTCCGCAACAGTACACGATCAAAAAAAATCTGGTAAGTGGCTAAAGAAGTAAGAGCAATTGTTTCCGCAAAAAAAATATTCTCATTACCTCTTCTCAGCCTCCGCAATTCAAAAAGAGCAACAAAATGGAGAAGGAAAATACCTAATGAGAATGATCGACTGTGTCGCCACTAGCAATAGAACACGCCGGGCGGTCGGATTCGCAAAGGGAGAAGACGAGCTGCGCAAGATTCGCGAACTGTGCGATTCAAACCGAGAGGGGAAGGTGCTCTGCTCGAGTCAGGACTTCCCGCGCACTGCACTTTTGCGGTTTCTTTTGACTGGAGTGGAACGGAGTGGTATTTTTTATGAGGGTTAGGGTTTTTAAGTGGTGTATATGTAAATAGGAAATTTTAGGTGTTAGATATGTAAATAGGCTTATTTTAAGTGTTATGTATGTAAAAATTCCTTTAAATTTATAATTTAATTGGATATAATCACATATCAATAATGATTTGAAAAAAAATAATAAAATGTGTTAAAATGTCGTCAAAATGATAAATTTATTTTTATATTTAAAATGAGTGAATATAAAATAATTATTTTTAACATATTTTCTATTTAAAGGAAATTAAATGACCCCTAAAGATAATCTTTGCATGGAACAAAGAGCTGAGGTAGTCTAGCAGAAACTTACATACATGGGTGTGTGGTTGTGACTTGTGAAATGAGATCTTTATTTTTTTTTTTTTTTTGAAAAAAAATAAAGCAACCAATCACAATTTTTAACTATTCAAGGTGTTCAAAAGAAGAGAATTTTTTTGTGTATTATTAAAGAAATATGAATTCAAACTTCACATTCATATTCTCTTAGATGGCTAGATTAAGTTAATCAAATGAAAGTGCGGATACTAAATGAATCTATGGAACTGGTGAATATGAATCGACTTAAGCCATACAAACATTGTAGATTGTCTATTCTAGGAAAAATTATAACATGTGTGTGAATCTCGTGTACCGCAGCATTACTACTAGGTACCACTAGGTACCTATTGGTTCAGATGGTATGTACCGGTGTTCTAGACTTGTAGGTCTAAACTGCTCTACCCTCGGTACCGCTCGGTACCGCTCGGTACCCAGTAACATCATTGTGATTTTTTTCCCATGTTACATTCTAAGTGTTGTTTTTATAATTTTTTTGCTTCGCAGGTTGTTTGTAACTGTGAGAAGGAAGCGTATGAGATGTATTGTCATTACGCTCATAATGTTGGTTTTAGCGTTCGCAAAAAACATTACAATTATTGGCCTAATTCGAGAAGAATAAAATTCAAGGACTTTGTCTATTCGAAAGCTGGATTTAAGAAGGGTGTTGATTTAAACTCCAAATCAAAATACAAAAAATCCAATACCAGGATCGGGTGTCCCACAATGATTAAATTTTCAGTGGACCTAGATGGAGTATGAATGGTGTTGAGAATTATGTAAATTTGGAGATTGTTGAGAATTGTGCAAATCGGTTCTCAAGTGAGTTTTTAATATGAGTTGTTTTGATGATTACAAAAGCTTATTGTTTGTCTATTGTTTCTCCTAACAAATATTGAAAATTTTTTTTTTTGTGTACTAACATGTCTTTCAGGAAATTCACACTCCAGACTGTTAAAGACTTCAAGTTTATTTGTTAGAGTCTATTGTAATTTTTATTTTTCTTGAGTCTGAGAAAGTATGATTGTAAGTTGGATAACTATGCACACACACACTGGGGAGTAAGATAAAAATATAATTTTTTAAACTAATCATACGATACGATGTGTTATCGTACGGGACGATTTGTGTTATTTCTCCTCAGAAACAAACCAGCCGGATTAAAATTTTATCTAAGTATAAATGGTACAGTACGAATTATTTTCGTACATCATTTTCCGGAGTACGAAATGAGGGTTCCATGGTTCGTACAAGGCATCGTACGGGATGAACTGTTCATTTTTGAACTATTCGTACAGGACGAAAAGACTTCGTATATCATTTTCCAGAGTACGAAATGGAGATTTCATGGTTCGTACAGAGCATCGTACGGGATGAACTATTCATTTTGAATGATTCATACAGTACGAAATTACTTCGCATATCATTTTCTAGAGTACGAAATGGAGCGTTCATGGTTCGTACAGGGCATCGTACGAGATGAACTGTTTATTTTTGAACTGTTAGTACGGGACAAAATTACTTCGTATATCATTTTCCAGAGTACGAAATCGAGCGTTCATGGTTCGTACAGGGCATCGTACGAGATGAACTGTTTATTTTTGAACTGTTAGTACGGGACGAAATTACTTCGTATATCATTTTCTAGAGTATGGTACAGGGCTCATATGGTTCGTACATGATATCGTATGGGATGAACTGTTTCATTTTTGAACTGTTCGTACGGGATGATTGTCGATCGTACGGGACGATCAGCATGCGTTAAACTTAAAATTTTTAGTTTTTGGATGGTTTTTCTCCTTCTTTGAATATAAGGGTCCTAAAAACTGTCTGTCTATAACCTTTTTTACAAATTTCTTCTTAAGAGTGGAAGGGAGAGTGAATAGGGAGAGTGTTTGAGAGTGAGTGTGGTGAGATCTTGTGTAAGAAAATTGTGAGGGCATTCACAAGGTTATCCAAGTGTGAGGATCTCATTGTTTGGACTTCAAGTCTCTTCCATATCTCTTTGAAGACTCTTGAGAGAAGATCTTTGAAGAAGGTCCGGTTCTCTACCGTCACCAGGAGGGTAAAAAAGGACGCTTGGTTCTCTGCCTTCACCAGGAGGATGAAAAAAGACGACGGTTCTCTGCCGCATCGGTTTGGTGGAAAGACGTTTTTGTAAAGGCTTCTCCACCTTGCTGTGGGGGCAAAAGGAGAGTCACTTGAGTATAGTGCAATACCTAGAGAAGGAGTCTCTAGGGAGTAGATATAGGTCGTGTTTGACCGAACCATTATAAATTCTGATGTTCTTTGTTCTTATTTTATTTTCTGCGAATTTTAACTTTCTGTATTGTACTATTTTTTCTGTGGTTGACAAAAGTACTGAATTTTCACATCTGATCGCACTGTACGATATATTGAGGTTTCTTATAAAAGGTTTTCAAAACTTTCAAGAGTTTTTAAAAGTACCAATTCACCCCCCTTTTGGTTAGCCTAGGGACGTAATTTATAGGTCTAACAACCTATTTGCGCTTTCAAGTGGTATCAGAGCCTATTTCAAAAATTACTTTTAAAATTACTTTTTGAAATTCGACCATGGCTAATGTTGGAAACCGAAATACACCTGAGGGTTATTCGATCACTGGAACTCCACTTTTTGATAACGTCCCATTTAATTTTTGAAAAACTAGCATGTCTACTTTTCTGCAATCGCTTGATTATCACATGTAGATTTTAGTACAGGAAGGATATACTGAACCTACTAGAATTGTAGAAGGAATTAGAGTTCAAACACCTTTTATTGAATGGGCTGTAGAAGAACGTGATTTAGCTCAATTGAATGCTAAGTGTTTGAATAGTTTCTTTTGTGTATTGAAGTCGGAAGACTACATGCGTGTTTCTACTTGTAAATCTCGAAAAGAGATTTGGGATAGGTTTTGCATCACATATGAAGGAACCAATGAAGTAAAATAAGCTAGATTGAATATTTTACTGCATGATTATGAACTGTTTCGCATGAAATCAAATGAATCAATCTCTAACATGTATACTCATTTTACACAGATTATAACTTCATTGCATGCTTTAGGTAGGGAGTTAACTAATTCTGAAAAAGTTAATAAGATATTATGTTCTTTGCGTACTTCCTACGATGCAAATATTACTGCTATAATAGAGTCGAAAGACTTAAATGTTTACTCTATTGACAATCTACTTGGTTCATTGATTGCTTACGAGTAAGGAGTGACTCAAAGACAGATTGATGCAGGTGATAGAAGGAAAGAGAAGAACATTGCACTGAAAGTGGATGACTCGGAGAGTGATCAATCCCAGCCTGAGGATGAAGAGGATATTGTCTTAATGACAAGGCAATTTAAAAGTTTCTTAAAGAGGAAGCAGAGGAGACGCCAGCAGTGGAACAGAGATAAGTTCCATAAAAATGTTAAGGCTTCTAATGATATTATTTATTATGAGTGCAGGAAGTCAGGATACATAAAGACTGAATATTCCAATCTCAAGGCCAATCCTAGCAAGGAGAAAGCCGAGGAGAAACCAAAGGATAGAAAGGAAAAAAAGAGACTACAACGAGCTTTTTGGACGGACTCAGCTTCAGATTCTTCAGAAATAGCACCTGAAGAGAAAGTCACGAATTTGTACCTGATGGCTGACAATCTTGATCTTTCGGATCAAGAGGAGGCATGTGACTTAAGTTATGATGAGTTATTTGAAGTTTCTGAACGCATTCATTCGTCATATAAGAAACTAATGAAACTGCATGCCAAAATGAATCTGGACTTCTTAGAATTGAAAGATGAATATGAAATCCTTAGGAAAGATCATGCATTAATTGATAACAACCACATGATATTGTTGGATGAGTTTGATGATTTAAATAAACAGCATGGGCATTTAAAATCATCACACACTGAACTTGAAAATAATTTCAAAACATTTATGGATGAATCGGATAGTAGAGAGCATAAGTTGAAGATTGATAATTCGATTCTAGAAAGTACAAATGCATTTTTTGAGGTTAAATTAAAAGCACTTGAGAAAAATAGGAATCCACCTAAACTTGAAGATTTTCACAAAATCTATCACAAGTTAATTAATACAAAATTGAAAAAAAGATCATATAGTACAAATAAATTAGTGAATCCTTTCCCTGGAGTAAAGTATTTTTCTTGTGGTATGATTGGACATATTTCTCACACTTATAATATTTAACGTAGAACACATCTAGTGTGGAGATCTAGAATGCATAAAACACAACATATCACACATATATCTATTTTAAAATTTTCAAGAGGAGAACCCAAACTTGTTTGGGTTTCCAAGTCTAACATTTGATAATTTTGTAGGAACGCTCTCACACAAGACCTCGGGAGAGTATTTGGTACCTGGATAGCGGCTACTCAAAGCATATGACTGGAGATGCAAATCAATTCATATCGCTAGAAACTAGGAATGGAGGCAAGGTTACACTTGGAGATAATACCACCAAGAAAGTGGTAAGTACAGGTGTGATTGGAAATTCAAAGAACTTTGTGATTGAAAATATTCTGTTAGTATAAGGGTTAAAACACAATCTGTTGAGCATAAGTCAGTTGTGCGATAAAGGTTATCATATAAAATTTTTGCCTACTAGCTGTGTTATTAGTCAAAATGGAACGCTGTGTTGAATGGTGATAGAGTAAATAATGTGTACATGCTAGATTTAAATTCTGTAAAATCTTATATTACTTTTTATTTGAAAACTGTGTCTGATGAGTCATGGTTATGACATAGAAGACTTTGTAATTTTAGTATGAGAAATCTTAAAAAAATCACCCAAAAAGAGTTAATCAGAGGGATACCCAAATTAGATTTTACAAAAGATCACTTATGTGATACATGTCTACTAGGAAAATAAGTCAAATCCTCTTTCAATTCAATCAAAAAATTTAGAACTAGCAAGTCCTTAGAAATTCTTCACATGGATCTCTTTGAACCCGTTAGTACCTTAAGTTTAGGAGAAAAAAAATTTAAGTATGTAATTGTGGATGATTATTCAAGATTCACCTGGATTAGATTTTTAAATCATAAGAGTGAATCATTTGAGGAGTTTAAAGATTTTGCCACTTGGATTTAGAAAAAACTAGGTTTTAAAATTGTAACAATCCAAAGTGATCATGAGGGAGAATTTGAAAATGAAATGTTTGATGATTTTTATAAATCTCATGGGATAGATCATAACTTCGCAGCTTCTAGGACACCTCAACAGAATGGAGTAGTTGAGAGAAAGAACATGACATTAATTGAAACTACTAGAGCTATGTTGGCAGAATATTCACTTTAAAATATTTTTTCATTGAAACAGTTAGTACATCATATTATATATTAAATAGGGTGTACATTAGATCAAAATTAAATAAGACACCCTATGAACTTCTTAAATGTAGAATTCCCAACCTCTCACACCTACATATTTTTGGATGTAAAGTGTTCATATATAATAATGAAAAAACTCTCTTAAGAAAATTTGATCCTAAATCTGATGAAGGAATTTTTTTAGTATATTCAAGTGTTGAAAATTCTATAGAGTTTTTGATAGAAGGACATTAGTAGTTGAGGAGATCACTCATGTTATTTTTTATGAATTTGATAATACTAGAGGGTCTAGGTTGGATGAAGATGAAGTTGATGAAATAACCCAAGGACATGAAAATATAAAAGTGAAAGAAAGGGTTAAAAATCAGGAAGAAAATAAATTGCCTAGAGAATAAAATTATCCCAAGAGTCGTCCTAAAGAGTTAATTTTAGGAGACCCAAGTGAAGGAGTTAGCACTATACATGGTTTGAGGAAAGAAGTCAATCATTCAGCTTTTATTTTAATGATTGAACCCACTAATATAAATCAAGCACTTTTGGATGAATTTTGGATATTGGCCATGCAAGAAGAATTGAATCAATTTATAAGAAATAATGTTTGAGAGTTAATTGAAAGGCCAAAGGATCAAAGTGTAATTAGGACTAAGTGGGTGTTCAAAAATAAAATGAATGATTCAGGAGTTGTGATTAGAAATAAGACTAGATTGATAGCTAAGGGGTATAATCAAATAGAAGAGATTGATTTTAAGGAGACATTTGCCTCTGTAGTAAGACTTGAAGCAATTAGGGTTTTGTTAGCCTTTGTGTGTTTTAAAGATTTTAAATTATATCAAATGGATATTTAAAGTGTCTTTTTGAATGGGGTGATAGAAGAGAATATTTATGTTGAGCAACCTCTAGGTTTTGAAAATTTTAAATTTTCTAATCATATTTTTAAATTAAAAAAGGTATTATATGGACTAAAACAGGCACCTAGGGCATAGTATGAGAGGTTAAGCATTTTTTTATTAAAAGGATCATTTGTTAAAAGAAGTGTGGACACCACTCTCTTTTTGAAAAGAATAGATAATGAAATACTCATTGTATAAATATATGTGGATGACATCATTTTTGGATCAACTGATAACAATTTATGTGATGAATTTTTAAAAATAATGAGTAGTAAATTTAAGATGAGTTTAATGGGTGACTTGAGTTATTTTCTTGGTTTTGGCATAAAACAAAATGAGGAAGGAACTTTTCTTAGTCAGTCTAAATATGTTAAGGACATTCTCAAAAAGTATGAAATGGATAATACTAAACCAGTAATTACACCCATGAGTTCCTCAGTACAGTTAGATAAGGACCCTAAGGGAAAATCTGTTGATCGAAAGAAGTTTAGAGGAATAATTGGATCATTGCTTTACTTGACAGCTAGTAGACCAGACATTATGTTTAGTGTTTGCTTGTGTGCTAGATTTTAATCTGATCCAAAGGAATCACATTTGACAACAGTGAAAAGAATATTGAAATATCTTTTGGGAACTCAAAACTTAGGGATTTGATATCATAAGCACAGCTCTTCATTTAAAATAATTGGATATTCGAATTCGGACTTTACATGTTATAGGGTTGATCAGAAAAGTACATCTGGAACTTGTCAATTTATTAGAAATTTCATTAGTATCTTGGTCCAGTATGAAACAAAATTTAGTAGCTCTTTCTACAGTTGAAGCAGAATATATTGCCTTAGGTAGTTGTGTGGCATAGGTGCTTTGGTTAAAACAACAGCTAATTGACTTAGGTTTTTCTTTTGGCATAATTCCAATCTTTTGTGATAACACTAGTGTCATATGTATTTCAAAGAATCATATTCAATATTCTAGAACCAAGCATATCAATATAAGGCATCATTTTATAAGAGATCATATAGCAAAAGGAGAAATTGAATTACATTTCAAAGGGCACGTTGAGAGTGGTTCGAATGGACGACCGATATTTTTTCCCTTAATCATGGGCCATTTATCGAGTACTTAAGTGCCTTAATGATGTCAACATTCCTTGATCTTGGGCTCGTTGGATTTGTTTCTTCAAGCCGCTCGATTCGACTATAAGCAGTCACATTTAAAAATCATTTGATTGTCCAATTTATTATTTGAACATTCTAAGTACCCTTTTGGTCCTTGATTTGAATCCTTTTGGGCTCGGATTGGAAATAATTTGGTGTCGTTGGGTTTGTCTTTTCGAGACATTCAGTTCGACCATAAGTTTGCTGAAATAAGAGTTTGTATGGTCATAGATTTAATTTCAAAAGTTTCCAATGTGAATTGTTCTCGAGAATTCACGCCTGATTAGGAATTTTTTTTAATGATATATCGGCCATAAATATGAAATTAACATTTGTCTGAAGTGAAATAGTTTTGGATGAAACCTGAAATTTTAACTAAAAATATCATTTCCATACGATAAACTTTAACATAAGTGAAATAGTTTTGCTTCAATCAATTAGCGAGCCTGCGACGAAAGGGAGAGCTGTGAGTGATGAAGTGTGAGCTACGAGCAGCCAACCGTGCGAACTCATAAATAATGGACTTGGGAGACACTCACAACCTGGGAGGGGAAAAAGAGAGCTAGGAGGAAAATCTCGTTTTGTTTAGGGTTTGCAAAATTTAATTTTACTGATGTTAAAGTTATTATAAGATTAAACCATAAGATGTACAATCAACGGCTCAAGCTCAAAATTGGTGCTTTGCGAATCAGGCGGTTCTTTCCAACGCAGACGGCCCGCCGGTTATTCGGTTCAACTAGCGCTTCAGTCAATTTTTATCTGTTTTGACTGCAAACTTATTTAGAAATAATATTATGAAAATTTAAAATGTATTTAATTAAATTATTTAACTAATTCTCATATTAATGATTTAATCAATTATTTAAGGATTAAATTAATTTAATAACACTTATACTTCTAATAATTATAATAACCAATAAATAACTAATATTAAATTCATTTACATAACAGTTAGAAGTACACATTCATTTTTGTACTTGATAATAAAAGGTGGTTACATAACTGTTAAGCAACGAAGCAGGAGAATAAGAAGCAAACCCTAGACGACATCCGAAATTATAAATTAATATAAGTTAGATTTAATTGAATAATTAGTAATATAATTTCATTAAATTAATTTAATTAATACGAGTAATTTATTGGTTATTATAGTTAATACTATTATAATAATCATTAAATTAGTTTAATGCTTAAATAGTTAAATAGATCATTAATATGAGTATTAGTTATTAAATTTTGATAAGGCCAGAAAGGTTTTAAAATTAAAGACCTTGCACCGTTTTATCTTCGATATGGCCGAAAAGAGCTAAAGAAAAGTGCCTCCGAACCTCCATTCGTGGGAAGGGATGTTGGGAGGCTAAAAAATTTTCTAAGAAAAAAAAATGATTTTGATTGAAGCAATTGGAGATCAATTTAAGAGCATTTAAACGAGGCCTTTAATATTTCAATTTAATTAATTAATCATAATAATTAATTAAATCAATGGAAGAGCATTTGATTGGAGTTTAATCTCAAGTTAAATTAAATGATAACTAATTAATTTAATTAAATAAACAGAAAAATACTTTAATTAATAAATTAATTAAACTAAATTGAAATAAAAAAATCCAATTTGGGAGCATTTAAGTGTTTTAACTTCAAACTAAACCAAACGATAATTAATTAATTAATTAATCATAAAATTTTTTTAATTAATTAATTAAATTTTAAAAACTCAATGAATTAAGATCTATCCTAATTAATTAAATTAAACAACTAATTCAAATTTTAATAAACTAAAAGATAAAAAAAGAGAAGAGAAAACATAAACTAAATGTTTACACTAAACAAAATTAAGTACAAACTAAAACTGAAACTTAAACTCAATCTAAAACTAAAACTCAACTCGTACTCAAACAAACTCTAAAAAAGACTTACACTCAAGTCCTAAAGCTCAAGGCAAGCACCTAATAGTGCGGGCTCCAAATATCTTCAAATAATACAAACAGAGGCCAACTCAGTACTGTAAACAAAGCAGAAATGTTGAAGAGAAGAAACAAAAGTGTTGCAACAAAACTATATTGAGGATATTCTATTTATTGTATTTCCATTATTATTTTATTTTCTCGCCTTCATATAGGCATATTTGCATTAGCTAAAAATGTAGACTTTTAAAATTCATCCAACCAAATAGAGAGTAATTATAATTATTCATTGCCACATAATATTTATAGTAAAAATCTATCATATTTATTCATGTAATATATATTCATTATTGAGGATATTCTATTTTATTATTTTTTTATTATTTTGCCTTTAAATTGGAATGTTTGTATTAGCACAAAATCAATCGAACAAAAAGATAACATTTTAGAATTTGTAATACTGCAAGAAATATTAGAAAGTAATGAAAACAACAGTTCAAAATATCGAGTAGAGTGTGTATTTCTCTATCTCGTTAAAGTTGGGCATAACATTCTTTTGAATGGTGCATTAATATTTTTTACTTTTCATAAATATTATTCATTAGAATACTATGAAAGCCTAAGATTTGTAGGATCGCAAACTTGAAGTACATGTAGTATCAAAACACTATCAAAGCCTAAGATTTCAAATGCTTTGCAATATTATTTGTAAATTTATTGCAGGTGATTAAAAAATAATTTATTGGCAGCAAAGAAGATGTATTTGAGGAAGTTATGGCTGTAAATAATTTAACTAAATAAAGTTATTAAAAGTTGTTAAGCATAAATAGAATCATGATGCAATGCAGGTGAGCAACTATAAGCAAGATTGTGAAAGTCAGATCGGACAAGAAACTAGAATAAGAAGAAGTTTATTGTTTGATGGTTCAATTGGGGTTGAACAAAATGACATAATAAATATTAATTTTATTAAAAAATTATAAAATTATCATAATAATATGCTAACATTCTAAATTATGTGACAAAAAATTAAACAAAACACAAAATTATGTGATTGATTTACACTAAGGCCTCGTTTGAGATGACTTAATTTCACCTTTTCAGTTTCAAAATAGTAGAAAAAAATTTTGGTTGTTATTTGTATGTATCACTTTTGCAGAAAATGCTTTTTAGAGAATTATATTTTTGTATTATTTTTAAAAACTTTTTGATATTAACTTCTTCATTAGAAAACTCTATTATCTCAAACAACAGTTTTAAAACTACCTTTTAGGAAAGGCGCAAATTAATCAAACCACGCCTAAATATTTCTTAGTTCGCTAAAGGTAGTAAGGTTAATAATTATTTTCTTACCGTTGTCATCTATAGTTTATCTCATGTTTATTTAATGTCAACCAATTACTTTTATTTTTCTTCTTCCAAAAATTTAGACGTCTTCCCTCTCATCAGAAAGAACCCTAAGGGGTTATTTGGCAACAAATGGGATTTAGTAAATCCGAAATGTGTTAAATACTGAAAACTATTTGGTATGCCAAATGTTAAATCATTTTAAATTATGAGAAATTGTTTGATAACATATTTCATGATTTATGGCAGTTAGAGATTTAAATGTGAAGAAGGTGAGTATAAATTAAAAAATAAAATTATAATTAAAAATAAAAATTAATGTGTTATGAATTTAATAACATGTTAAGTTCAAATTACTCATTAATTATTATTTACACAATTAATTATATATTTAATAATACATATTTTAACTTATATTAATTAAACTAATCATATTAATATTTAATTGCTAATTATACAATTAAGTTAAATTAGATAATTAATTTATGCACTACTTATACTATTAATTATTTAATTAATTACTTAATTATTAATATTTTAAATTATATTAATTAAATTAATCAATATAACTTAGAGTCGTCTAGGGTTTGCCTTTCATCTTCTCTTTTCGTTGTTGCTGTTCGGCTTCGTTGCTTCGCAGGAGGTGTATAGATTATTAGATTGCGCGCGTCGCTTCTTCGGCTCCTTCATGGTTGTTCGACTTCGCTCCTTCGACGACTTTCCATTCCTATCGGATCGGAAGTCACGACATTTTGATCGGAAGCAAGAACAGGAGCTTGTTGCCTATGAAGTTAACTTTCTCCCTTTCGCGCCCTTTTAATGTTAAATCCCGTTAAATCCGCCGAACCGAGGGATTTAGTAAATCCAGGATTTAACGCGCGCACAAAAACTGTTTGGCTGGATTTAGCGTAAATCTGACTTAAATTCCACGATAAATCCGATACCAAACAACCCCTAAGAAGAGAGTAGTCTTCTTCTTTCTCTTCAAGATTATCTTCGCTTTCTCTTAATCGAGGAGCTTTCGTGCCATTGAAGTTCTCTTCTGATTGGGATTTGGCACTTCAATAAGAAGCTGAGGTATGGATGATTTCAGTTTTATCGTTTTATGATTTATATTCCTTCCTGCAGCTAAATGTGATTTTTACGAAGAATGGTTTCATGCTTTTTCTTCACGTTTTATTACCCTTTGGGAACTTATCTTTCTCACGTTTCCCATTTTTAGTAAAAACGAATTGGGCTTTTTTAATGGAAACAAGGTCAGGTTGTCTTCTTTAATATCTATGATATGAGCTACTATTTAATTAAATAAGACATAAAAGCTCAATACCGTATTCCAGAATTAAATTTTCTCTGATTAGATTTGACACTTTAGTGGCCATTTGTTCAATATTATCTGAATAGCAATAGCAGGCTTGTCTAATTAGCTGTGTTCTTTAAAGAACAAATTTATTTATCAAATGCATTGCGTTTGATTTTGCGGTGCTGTGTTTAAATAATGTAATGTCTCAAGACGGAGCAGACAATTAGAGGGGTAAGCGAGCAAGGGATACAAAATGTTTTGCATTGAAAATTCAAACTGAGCGAAATCATGAGGTCTAGTCAGTTGAAATAATTCTCACTAAAAGTATATATGAATTACAAAAGAGCAACCTTCCTCAAACTCCAAGATCTGAATAAAAGCAAGTGAAAATCTGTTGTTGATGGTATCATTGATGTTGGCGATGAAATAAAGACAAGCTTCAAGATAGTTCTCCTTTGAGAGGCAAAAGTGGCGTGTGATAGGAAGTAGAAGCGATTTTGGTAAAATTAGTGAACGGTAATATGAAATTCGAAAGAAATATTGGAAAAACTCTTTTTTATTGCATGATATGTGAAGAAAAACAAACAAGATACAATGGATCTACAATTGGAGAGGAAGATCCGACTCTCTCAATTTATTTGGCGAATAATTGCTTCATGAAACTCACTAAATGGACTCCGTTTCTGAATGTCGTTGTTGAATCTTTGGTTATTCCAATCTGGGTTTCCTTTCCCAATCTTAGACCACATCTATTCCCCCCTCGTATCCTCCACGCTATGGGTTCTATGTTTGGTCGACCCTTGAAAGTCGACAATTCCACTTCTGTTGTGTCTAGGCCATCTATTGCGCGGGTCTTAGTGGAGCTGGACATTACAAAAAACTTTCCTGATAAAATTTGGCTTGGACCTGAGAATTATGGGTATGCTCAAAGGGTTCAGTTGGAGGAATTTCTTGCTTTCTGCGTGTCGTGCAAGCGTCTTGGTCATTTTAGAGGTGGTGTAGTAGTTCTTCTGCCCCTTTGTCTGTTCCGCATGCTCACGTGAATCCTGTTTTGCCTATTGCGAATGCTAAAAGTAATGCTAATGCTGTTTCGCCGTTGATCGTTAATGAGGAGCGGATTGTGGAGGGTTCGAATGACCTTCCTGTTTCTAATAATGTTGATGTTTTAATTCATATTGCTTTCGATTTGCCTATTATTTCTGTTCTGCCCGTTTCCAATGTTATTGTGCATCGACCTGTTTCTGAGGTGGGGAGTGAAGCTGTTCCTGTGGGTAATAATGTTCAGCTGGATTCCATTTTGGCTTTGGTTGCTCCGATGGATGTTGAGGTGAAAGCAGTGGTGTTGGGTGATGGCCCTATGGCTCTTGCGGATGTTGTGGATGGTTTGGAGCCTCCAGCGGTTGCTCTAGAGAGAGTTTCGGTTCCTCTGGGTTGCTTGAACTTGGATGTGCATGTTTCTGTTGGGGAGGATGTGGGGCCATTAGCTTTGGTTTGCTCGAACACAAATGGTGTTGATAGTGTTGATAATTCATTGAATGACAATAATTGTTGCATTAATCTTATAGCTAATCCTACTTGTGCTGATGGTGAGGAGGTGTCGGATGACTATTCTATTTCATTAGGTTTTGAGGGGGTTGGTGCTTCGGATGGCAAGGGTATTGATGTGTGTTCTATGCAGCATTTTTTTCCTATTCATTCTAAGGAGCCTCTTGTTGATGTACCTTTTTCTGTTAACTGCAATGCTGATTTATTTGCCCGCCTTGCTAAGAATATTGTTGTGTGGCAATGTGATTGATTAGAGGATGACATTTTTTTTCACCTGGAGGGGAGGAAATTAATGAGTTAGATTTGGATGCTCGGGACAACATTGATCATAGTTATCTCCAAATTGCGGATGCTGGTCTTATCAAAATAATGTTAAGCTTTCTAAACGCAAGTCCAAAAAGAAATGACTTATCTTTTTGGAGTTATTTGCTTTGAGATTTATGGTTACTCTTGATATTGGTTCGATTTGCTGTGTGGAATCGGGTCAGGACAATGATGAAACAGATCTCCTGCATGCTCCTTGGATGGCCATGGCTTGGTTGGCAACCTATGTGGTGCATTCTCTTGTTTTTTTAGCTGTTTCCTTCACTCCATCCTTGGATGGCCCCTTGCCTGGCAACTAGGTGGCGGTCTGAGTTCTTTTGACTTTGGGAATTCTTTTTGATGTTGCTCAGAGTGCTTGGCCTTGTAGTTTATTGTTTTTCCTCTGGCTATAATCTTCATCTATGTGGCCTTTCTTGGTCTTGTGGTGTAATGTTTTTTTCCTAATGTATCGTCTTTTGTGATAAAAATAAACAAATAAATAAATAGCCAACTTTTGTTTTTCTTTCTAATAAAAAACCCAATCACGAAGAAAGAAAGCTATTTGATTTTGGATTTGAAAACAAAATACTTGATTTTTGTGTGGCGAGGATGAAACTTCCGAGTTCTGACTTCAAGAGCATGATTGCTTCAATCAACCGTCAAGCCTGCGGCGAAAGAGAGAGCTACAAGTGATAAAGTGTGAGCTGCGAGCGGCCAATCATGCGAAACTCGCGAACTCCTGTCATGACTTCTGATCTGATGGCTTGCAAGCGAGCTAGCTCTCGTCTTGAAAGTCTTGAAGGAATGAGGAGGCGAAGTTGGTTACCTATGCAATATGCAGCGTGCAAGCTCCTGTCATGACTTCTGATCCGATGGCTTCGAAGGAGGCGAAGCAACAAGCGAGCTTCCTCGTGCGAAGCACACACAACACACGAAGCCGAAGCAGCCATGAAGAAATGGTGACAAGGAAAAGCAATGAAGCAAGAGAATAAGATGAAAAGCAAACCCTATACGACCTCCCAAATTATAAATTAATCTAAGTTAGATTTAATTGAGTAATTAGTAATATATTTTCCATTAAATTAATTTAATTAATATTAGTAATTTTTTGGTTATTATAGTTAATAGTAATATAATTATCATTAAATCAGTAAATACTTAAATAATTAATCAAATCATTAATATGAGTATTACTTATTAAATTTTGATCAGGTCGGGAAGATTTTGAAATTAAAGACCTCGCACCATTGTATCTTTGATATGGCTGGGAAAAACTAAAGACAAGTGCCTCCCAACCTCCCTTCGCGGGAAGGGGACGTTGGGAGGCTAACAAATTTTCTTTTAAAAAAAAAGAGAAGGATTTTGATTGGAGCAATTGGAGATCAATTTAAGAGCATTTAAACGTGATATTTATAATTTCAAATTAATTAATTAACCATAATTAATTCATTAAATTAATTGAAGAGCATTTGATTGGAGTTCAATCTCAAGTTAAATTAAATGATAACTAATTAATTTAATTAAATAATCAGAAAAATACTTTAATTAAAAAATTAATTAAAATAAATTGAAATTAAAAAAACCCAATTTGAGAGCATTTAAGTGTTTTAACTTCAAACTAAACCAAATGTAATTAATTATAAAAATAGTTTAATTAAATAAATTAAATTAAATTAAATTAAATATGAAAAACTCAATGAATTAAGATATCTCCTAATTAATTAAATTAAACAACTAATTTAAATTTTAATAAACTAAAAGATAAAAAATGGTAAGAGAAAACATAAACTAAATGTTTACACTAAACAAACCTAAGTACAAACTAAAACTCAAACTCAAAAAATTGACTAAACTCAAACTCAAACTCGAACTCTAACTCAAACTGAAACTCAAATTAAAACTCAACTCGAACTCAAACAAAACTCTGAAAAAGACTCACACTCAAATCCTAAATCTCTAGGCAAGCTCCTAATAGTGCAAGCTCCAAATATCTGTAAATAATGCAAACAGAGTCCAACTCAGTATTGTAAACAAAGTAGAAGTGCTGAAGATAAGAAACATAAGTGTTGTAAGTTGTAACAGAGCTATATTGAGGATATTCTATTTTATTGCATTTCCATTATTGTTTTGTTCACTTGCCTTCATATAGGCATATTTGCATTAGCTAAAAGTATATACTTTTAAAATTCATCCAACCAAACAGAGAGTAATTATAATTATTCATTGTCATATAATATTTATAGTAAAAATCTATCATATTTATTCATGTAATATATCCTCATTATTATTGAGGATATTCTATATTATTGTATTTTCTTTATTGTTTTATTATTTTGATTTTATATAGGTGTATTTATATTAGCACAAAATCAATCGAACAAAAATATAGCCTTTTAGGATTTGCAATAATGCAAGAAATAAGGGTATTTTTAACATATATGAATTATTTAAATGTATAAATAAATTATATGTATTAGAAAGTAATGAAAACAACAATTCAATAATTTTTTTTAAAGTTATGTAAATGAATAGTGTGTGTATTTCTCTATCTCGTTAAAGTTGCGCATAACATTCTTTTGAATGGTGCATTATTATTTTTTACTTTTCATAAATATTATTCATCATAATACTATCAAAGCCTAAGATTTGTAGGATCACAAACTTGAAGTACATGTAGTTCAAAAACACTATCAAAGCCTACGATTTCAAATGCTTTGCAATATTATTTTTACATTTATTGCCGGTAATTAAAAAATAATTTATTGGAGCAAAGAAGATGTATTTTAGGAAGTTGTAAATAATTTAATCTAAATAAAGTTATAAAAAGTTGCTAAGTATAAAGAGAATTATGATGCAATGCAGGTGAACAACTATGAGCAAGATTGTGAAAGTCATATCAGATAAGAAACTAGAAAAAAAAGAAGTTTATTGTTTGATGGTTCAATTGGGGTTGAATTGGATGACATAATAAATATTAATTTTATTAAAAAAATTATAAAATTATCATAATAACATGCTAACATTCTAAATTATGTGACCAGAAATTAAACAAAACACAAAATTATGTGATTTATTTACACTAAGGCCTCATTTGAGATGACTTAATTTCGCCTTTTCAGTTTCGAAATGGTAGAAAATTTTGTTGGCTGTTATTTGTATGTACCACTTTTGCAGAAATATTTTTTAGAGAACTGTATTTTTGTATTATTTTCAAAAATTTTCTGATATTAACTTCTTCATTAGAAAATTCTGTTATCTCAAACAATAATTTTAAAACTAACTTTTAGGAAATGTACAAAATAACCAAACCAAGCCTAAATATTTCATAGTTTATTAAAGGTAATAATGTCAATAATTATTTTTTTAGCATTGTCATCTATAGTTTATCTCATGTTTATTTAATGTCAATCAATTACTTTTATTTTTCTTCTTCCACAAATTTAGACGTCTTTCCCTCTCCTCGGAAAGAACCCGAAGGGCCTGTTTGGTAGCACCCAGGATTTCATTTATGTAGGATTTCACAAATCCTTCAAATTCGAATTTATGAAATCCTGGGGGGTTAAATCAGGAAAAATGTTTGGTAACATTCATGATAAGTCCTTTTAAATCCTTTGTGACTGTTTGGCTGTTCAATTCAGGATTTAAGGCGGTTGAAAGAGTTGATATGCATTGCTAGGATAATTAAAGTACGACAAGAAAAATTTAAATAAAACATAACAAAGCTTTATTAATACTAATCAATATTATAATACTAACTAATTATTTAATTATTATTTATAGTATTTTATAATAATTATTTTTATTTAAAATCATATTTAATCCTATTAATTATTTTGAAATAACTAAATATTTAACTAATAATTTTTATTAATAATTTAATTAATAATTTAATTAGTTTCATTTAATTATTAATATTTTAAATTATATTAATTAAATTATCCAACTATAACATAGAGGAGTCTAGGTTTTACTTTTTCCCTTCTCTATTTCGTTCGGCTTCGTTCCTTCGCATGAGTGTAGTTTGCACGAGTTCCACGAGTTCTTACGCTATCGACTTTGCTCCTTCGACGGCGTTCCCTTCCTGTTGGATCGGAAGTTACGACATTTTTTTGATCGGAAGCAACAACGGGAGCTCGCTTGCTGTGAAGGTAACTTTCTCCCTTTCGCGCGCTTCTTCGGCCAAATCTCGTAAATCCGCCAAACCAAAGAATTTCGTAAATCCGGGATTTACCACGCAAAGTGGGAATTTTCCGTCAACCGCGGCTTTGATTTACCGTGAGATTTGGTTTTGCATTTTTGGCCGTTTGGCTGGATTTAGCTCAAATCCGCTTCAAATCCGGCCTAAATCCTGCATCCAAACAACCCCCAAACCATTTTTCCCTTTTCGCTTATCAAATTAAAACCCTAAGAAGAGAGTAGTCTTCTTCTTCCTCTTCAAGTTTATCTTCGATTTCTCTTAATCGAGGAGCTTTCGTGCCATTGAAGTTCTCTTCTGATTGGGATTTGGCACTTCAATAAGAAGCTGAGGTATGGATGATTTCAGTTTTATCGTTTTATGATATATATTCCTTCCTGCAGCTAAATGTGATTTTTACGAAGAATGGTTTCATGCTTTTTCTTCACGTTTTATTACCCTTTGGGAACTTATCTTTCTCACGTTTCCCATTTTTAGTAAAAACGAATTGGGCTTTTTTAATGGAAACAAGGTCAGTTTGTCTTCTTTAATATCTATGATATGAGCTACTATTTAATTAAATAAGACATAAAAGCTCAATACTGTATTCCAGAATTTATTTTTCTCTGATTAGATTTGACACTTTAGTGGTCATTTGTTCAATATTATCTGAATAGCAATAGCAGGCTTGTCTAATTAGCTGTGTTCTTTAAAGAACAAATTTATTTATCAAATGCATTGCGTTTGATTTTGCGGTGGTGTTTAAATAATTTAATGTCTCGAGACGGAGCAGACAATTAGAGGGGTAAGCGAGCAAGGGATACAAAATGTTTTGCTTTGAAAATTCAAACTGAGTGAAATAATGAGGTCTAGTCAGCTGAAATAATTCTCACTAAAAGTACATATGAATTACAAAAGAGCAACCTTCCTCAAACTCCAAGATCTGAATAAAAGCAAGTGAAAATCTGTTGTTGATGGTATCATTGATGTTCGCAATGAAATAAAGACAAGCATCGAAATAGTTCCTCTGAGAGGCAAAAGTGGCATGTGATAGGAAGTAGAAGCGTTTTGGTAAAATCAGTGAATGGTAATATGAAATTCGAAAGAAATATAGGAAAAACTCTTTTTATTGCATGATATGTGAAGAAAAATAAACAAGATACAATGGATCTCCAAATGGAGAGGAAGATTCAACTCTCCCAATTCCCTAGCCGCCCGCTAGAGCCCAAATATCCTAAGAACACTTCAATTTCAACAAACAAAATATAACCCTAACCCTAGAAAAATAACCTACTTAAAATCATGTAATAATGATAAAAAAAATAAAAATAAAAAACATGCGATAATGATGTAAATCCCAAAATAACCTCTCATTTAAATTTTCCCTCCTAAAATGTCTTAATTTCCTTTTATAGTTGGCTGCTGGACCCCACGAAAGAGGAGGGCGGGAGTTGTTATGCTCAAATAGTAGAGTCAGTCTCTTCTGGATCGGTTGGATCGGCCCCTCCTGGACTGGTCTAACAATACCCCCTCCCAAAGACCCACGTTGCCCGCAAGGTGGAAAGATAACTCCTTCCTCAATTATCTTCTACTATATCTACTTGCCTTTTTAATGAACTCATAAGTTAAGGAAACTATGTCACTCGACACCAAGGTTGTTAAAATGAGACCGGACAACAAACCAGAAAATGAAGAGGTTCACGATTCGATGGTTCAACCGGGGTTGAATAAGATGATGTAACAAATACTAATTTCATTAAAAAAAAAAAAACTTACATAAGAATTATTGATTTTCTATTTTATAATGTCATGACCTGACCCAGATGCTCGATTTAACGAGGCGGGAACTAAAAGTCGGACGATAGAATTAATTCATTTCAATTCATAAACAATACAACGTACAACTTTCTCCATTTTACTGAAGAGCCACTATTACACAAATCATAAATTACCTGTTGTCATTTGCACGCAGTCTTCTGTAGACGAACTCTTTCCTTTCAGTCATTTCTAATTTTTTGGAGACTTACCTGAAAGATTTATTTAGTGGAATGAGTTTACAGAGTAAACTCAGTGGCTAATTGTTAAAAAAAATAATTTATATGCATAAAGTACAATACATATATTAATTTAACATTTGAGGTATATTTTTTTTCTTTGGTTCATTCCATTCCATTCATTCATTTATCAATACTATATCATATTCCCTTCATTCCTTTATACATACTATATTATATTCATTTATAGCATTAGCATTTACTTTAACATATATTCCTTTTCCCATTTATTTTGTACAAGAGCACCATGTAAATGTACTGAAGGTACAACCATTTTTATTTTCCTTTTTCTTTTTACTGGCACGAGTATGTTGCTTCCCTAGCCAGTACCATACGGGGGTGAACTCCTGTAAGTTTGCATATATATCCTTTTCCTTTTTCTTTTTCTTTTCTTTTTGATTCATTTTCATATACCATTTCTTCGTGTGCATACTTTCTTAATACATACATGTATCATATATATATTTATATATCTTTTCACATATTCTTACAATTTCATTCATGTCATTTCATTAATTCATTTTCCGTTGTAATAATATTTATATTCATTTATGCATTTAAACTTACAGTGTTTCACACATGATAGTTTTAAAAAAGAAGTAAACTTTTGAAGTAAAACTATGATATAAAATACTGTCATGTTCGAAGAAAATATAAAATATTAAAATTTCACAACTATAATTATCCACTTTAATCTTTCAAATCAATCCTTATCACAACCTCAGCCTCAACTCTCTTTCATGTTGAATCCTACAGCTTGGTTTCTTTCCTTCTATAATTCCTAAAATTTAAACAATAAAATTCATAAAACATATATACTTTAATAATAAATCTAAGAAAAATTATATGAAAGGAATGTTACTTACAACGAGGGGATTTTTCAAATCCCAAAATCTTCCTCTTTCTCCCTCACAAATCTCTTCTCTGCGCTTCCAATTATCTCCCTTATCTTCAATTAAATATTTCCACTAATTAGAGAAAGAATTAGGAAACAATTTATACAAAATTGAAAAACAAATATTTTTCCTCCTCCTCTCGTCATTCCTCTCGTTCGTCGAAACTTCTTCCAAATTTATCACTCCTTTAACGATAGGAATGAAGAGTTGTTGTTGATTCTTATTCCCAAACACGATGGATTGCTAAAAATAGCGAATCAAAATCTCAAAAACTCCCTACGCAAGCGTTCGTTTCTGCCCTAGGCGTCTGCCCTTTGTGTGTTCGTGAAATGGTGGGCACGATTACGGGGTTTTTATTTAGTTGAACCGGCCCGACCGAACCAAACCGGTCCGTTACATATAAATGATTGAATTTAGTTAAATTGGATATAAAGTGATTTTCTATGAGTGTTTGATTTATAAATGATAGCTGTTGATTTTTCATGCTTACAAATTAATAAATATCAGTCTTACTACAAATTATTAAATTATCACCTGTGTGACTTATTGAGCTCCAAACTAAATTACAGGTTATATACTACCAAAATTTAATTAGGGTGCATCTAAATTGTAATTTGATTTTTATTAGCAACATAAAATAAAGATTGTCATCATAACATCTTCACAAAGTAAATTAGGTCTAGACAGAGATCTTCCTCTAGACCAACTCTCTAGGACTCGGGCTAAACTTGGCGGTCGGTGGTGTTCGATCATCCATGTTATTTTGATCATTTGTTTCTTTAGATTTTATAATTACTAAGGTGTGCCAATACGTATTCAACTCAATCAAAACAAAACCTTCAATACCTAGGTCTATTTGCCTAAGCAAACAACAATTTCCAAATCTCGGAAATACACACAAAAATTACTCAAGAGACCTGTCACAATCACTTCAAAGAAAGTTGGATAAAACAAGAACTGGGATTGAGCAGAGAAGCATGATGTACATGAACGGAGCATACCTTATGACTTCTGCAACTGTTCGATGAAATCCGGAGACACCTTCGAGGCTTCGACACGAGGAGCGACAGCCTTCGAAAAGCTCATGAGGGAGAGCCGGAAGAGGAATGAAAACACGAATCACACGGAGAGCCGCGAGAGGAACGAAGACACGAACCGCATTCTGGGGAGGAATTTGAGTTTTATTTCAAAAACTTTAAAGTTAAATAAAATTTAATTTAATTAAATAAAATTTAAAATTTAATAATATTATTTCTAAGTGTGCAGTCAAACCTGGTAAAAAACAACTGAAATGCCGGTTGAATCAGATAACCGGCGGACCAACTCGTTGGAAAGAATCGCCTGGTTCGCAAATCACCAATTTTGAGCTTGAGCCACTGGTCGTACATCTAAGGGTTGAAATCACATAGTGAAATTAAAATTCGCAAACCCGAAGGGGTGTTTGGTATTGGATTGGATTTAACTTTAGTGGGATTTAGTAAATCCTGTAAATCCTGAGGCAGTTAAATCCTGAAAACTGTTTGATATGACAAATATTAAATCCTATTAAATCCTGAGAAACTGTTTGTCAATAGATTCTAGGATTTAAAACAGTTAGAGTTTTAAATATGAAGGAATAACACTAAATTCCATAAATACGGCTTGTTATAAATTTAAGATAATTCCATGCCACAAAATAAATCCAACATGACATCATACAATAGAAACTAGTAAATGCAGAAAGAGTACATGCCACCTTGATAGACTAATATTTATTTAGACACCGATAGACTACTACATGATAGTACACTTCAACATGATAGAGAAGTTAATATATCTTGCATTGGAGAGTAACTTCCTCATAATGATCGATTTCTTATGAAATTACTACAAAATGTATTCAAAGTTGAAATTCTATAAATGCATAGATAAATGCTTACCCGAGTATTCCACAAATCTGTTGCGATGCCATGCCTTATCGATTCTCCTTGAATTCTTTCTTCTATTATCGTATGCATGTTAAGATCCTCATAAGACATTTTAACTTTGCCACGTTCATTATCATGCTCTATTTTTGTTTGCGACATATTGAAATACATATCAATATATCATGTCCATAATATCGACTTATAAAGTTGTGTAAAATTGTACATGCAATAACCAAATCAGCTTGAACACTTAGAGAAAACTGTCTCATGTGCGTCAACACTTGAAAACGTTTCTTCAAAATTCCAAAAGTCCTCTCTACCATATTACGCAATTGGGCATGTCGGTGATTAAATAACTCTTGTTGAAATGCATATCTTCTAGACGTACTTCCACAAAGTCCGCCAAGTCATATTGATATCCTTGAAATATTGTAATCAACTTATCAGTGTTTGCATAACCAGAATCAACCAAATAATAATGATTGTGGGGTACTCTAAACTGACCTTGCTCCATCGCCCATCTAAGTACACGCATATCCGCAAAAGAACCTTCCCACCCAAAGGCTACGTACACAAACTGTTGATCAAATGAAACTGCAACCATTATGTTCTGTGAGGTAAAGCCATTACGATTATGATAATAATTCTGTAAGTTGTTACTAACTACTGCAAGGATATGTATACCGTCATTTGCACCAACTGCATTCATGAAGTGTAAAACTGTGCATTCAAACGTACAAATGGATGACATTCTACATCTGCCTGGGATAAATTAATGAATTTATATGCAAAGGAGACAACAACATGCAGAATCATATTGAAGTGCCTGCTCATTATTTCCAATGAATACTGGAAGAACTCACACAACTGGTGGTAATTATGAGCATGCGCTACTCCCCGCAAAAATATACCTAATTGCTCTGCTGCGAGCATATTTTTTGTGTCACTCAAATGTCCACGGTTGACTAGTAGGTCCCTCAAGCTTACGAAGGCATTTGAAGGTAACTTGAAGCATTAGTATGCTCTTCTCGGATGGCCAACAAGCACATCCATTACATATCGATATCCAGTGTATGTTCTATCAAACATTGGGTGCCTTATTGGTAGTTCATCATCTGAGGAAGAATTTTCTGAAAGAATAGATGTAGTTATTTCCACAATGGCATCATTAATTTGTAGCTGTAAGCATGTTTTAAAATTGCGCAATAAGAGGCGCGCCTTAGCGCAATTTCGTTCTTTTAAGCCTCAAAGCCTATACAATGAGAGTAGCGAATGAGGCGTACGCCTCAAGTTTACTGAGGCACGCCAGCTTGCCTCAGTTTTTAGAGGCGTTCGCCTCTTAAAAAAAAAATCAAAACATAACCTAATATTTATCTATTCGGTTCATAGATGATGAAGTTGAATGGTGGATTCAATTTAGTGATGTGACTATAGAATTGCAGCGTTTTGTTATGAAAGTTTTGGGCTTGACATGCTCTTTATCTGGCTGTGAAAGAAATTGTAGTACCTACAACCAAGTACATACAAAGAGGAGAAATCGCTTGTCGACATTGAGGATGAATTCACTGGTGTACATTATGTACAATATGAGACTCAGAGACAGGAATTTGAAGAAAAAAGGATTAATGGATGATGAAGATCCTTTACTTTGCGAGGATGTGGCATCTGATGATGAGTGGTTTGTAGATGATGAAGTTGAAGTGATGCCGTCTGAATTACAAGATGAAGATTTAAATGTTGATTTCTTTGATGGTCTTAAAGCATCTACATCCACCACAACTCAAGAACAAATAAAAAAAGGTATATAAATAATGCAATTTTCTTAGATTTTTATTAATGTATTACACTATTATTCATTTTGATATTGTTTAAAAATATTTAGGGAAGAGGAAGATAACTGATATTGAGGAAGAATGAGCTGATTGGGAGACATTGGACTCTATAGGAGAGGAGGAAGGGGAGAGAGCAATTTATCATAATGATGATTCAAATGAAGGCCCCGTTAGTGATGACAGTGCTGGTGACTTAAGAGTTCTTATGTGATATGCCATTGCTATTTATTTTTGGAATTATATGTTAATGAAAATAATACTGTGATTTGGGAAAGATAGAGTTTGAGTTGAACTATATTTCATGTTGTCTTATTAATGTATATTTTGATTTCACTTCATATCTTGTGTATTTTTATGTTTTATATATTATTTACTCATTAGTATATAAACATTTATCATTTTATGTTTACACAATCTTTTGATTTTGAGGCTTACGCCTTGGCTCACGAACGAAAAACACCTCAATACCCGATTACGCAATTTTAAACATTGGCTGTAAGTCGACCATATCACATAATACATCTGGGTGCACTACACGCAAATAGTTCGACATAATTGCATAATTAAATATTTGTAACTCATTAATGAACTGAACAACTACTTTAAATCAATTAGCATTTTACTCAGAAGATATATAGGAAATAAATTTTACAACTTGCAACGCCACAACACAAATAAAATAGAATTGAAACTTGTACGACACAAACACTTGAAATTAAATTGCAACGTCCATAACACAAATACATAAAATAAACTTGCAACGTCCACAACACACATACATAAAGCAATGCAATGTTCACAACATCCTAACATAAAGTAAACTTGCAACGTCCACAACACACATAAATGAAAGAAGTAGCAGGCAATGGAACACCTACAACCAAACTTTCGATGCGTAAAAACGTAGATTGCTATTGTTGAACCTAGCATAGGACATGCATCTACAACTACACTTGGTGGCGAACCATCTACAAGGTCTGGTAGATTGTTGTTGGGTGTTCCTTCCATGTTGTAGCTCACACCATTAGCAGCCATGAACTCATCTTCAAAATGTAGGATTTTGTCTTCGTCTAAATTTATCGTTGACTGTGGTACCTTACTGAATCTTGCACCTATACCAATTGCAATATTCTCGGCACACATCTTTTCGAAAATGTCATACTGATGAAAGGGATGTATTCGAAATCGAGTTAGCTTTGAATTAACCTACAATTAGGAATATGATTTTTTTATTTGCGTGCGCTACTAAATAGCAAAAAAAATACCTGACCAATCTCCTCTCACAACTCGTCCGACGCTATTGGCATGTGTAACTCCTCATCCCAACCCCAACCGCTACGATTTGTTAATTGATAAAGTGTTTTGAAGTCAGCTTTCATGTTTTTAAATCGTATCATTACAAAAGATTATGTGTAGTTTGATCCAAAATGCCGGTTCAACGTAGCCACTATGCTTGACCACTGTTTATTTTGCTAATTTTTTATTACAAAAATTTCAATTTACGTATTGCTCCAACAGCAGCTCGCCTAGTACGATGTTATGATCTTCTGGCCACTTAGGACTTCGTGTCGTGATTTTTGTTTGGCTGGATTGAATGGAGATGTCATCCCCGAGCGATGTTGGGTACTAGAGCTTGCACGTGCAAAACATTTTCCTTTTAGAAATTTTTGCATTTCTGTCAAACATTAATGAGAAAATCATTTCTATGAAATTTCAAATCTATCCAACTAAGTGTAAAATTTTTTAACTTTCTTTCAAGAAGTTTTACCAGTTTTATATAGATAGATAACGTTTGATGACTCGTTGTCGCTCACACATTCTACATGCATATTGACGAAACCTAAATATATATTACAAAAGCATTCATTTATTTGCATGATGACATGACATGAGATTAAGAAAACACTCAATTAACCACACAAATAATTTCATTTTTTGTCTATCAATTTTTCAATCATCTGAATACAACTCATGATCCATATTTATATACAAAGGGTTACAAAAATAGTCAAAGAAAGAATAAAAAACAAACCCAATCCTATAAAACATTAAGCTTCAAAACTAATATTCTCCAATATGGATAACTAAATCAACAAAATAACTTGCATACCATAAAATATCACAAAAAGAAAAATAATCAAATATTACAAAATATCAAACAATCCTAAAACCTAGAACCTTACGAAAGATATCGGATCAGAGAGGAAGGAGGCGGAACTAGGTCATTGCTGCGCTCGACAGAGCTACAGTCAAAGCATTCAGTCGATCTTACAATGCTATAAAATTACTGTTATTTTATGCAAGGAGCAACAAAGTTGATCGGGTAGTGTCGAACACAGGAAATATAAGCAGGAAATTTTGAAAGTTGGGGCCAAGGGATACCTGCGCGATGAAGAGAGGTTGCTCGCTGGAATGCAGCTAAAGATGCGTACCAGGTGGAGGAACACGACCGGTTGAGCAAGGATCAGAGCGGCTAGGGCTGGGGATGAGGGCGAAGCAACTGTGTCTTCCATCTACATAAAGACTTTGCAGGGAACTTCGCGACACGGGCATTGCAGGAGAGAACTCGCGCGACTGTAAATCCTGTTAAATTCGTCGTTCAATGAGATTTGGATTTACTCTGATTTACACGGATTTATGCCATAAATTCGTAAATATGGGATTTACGTAGTCACCGGATTTACACACGCATAAAACCGTTTGGCTGGATTTAGGTTAAATCCCGCTTAAATCTGATGGCAAATTTGATACCAAACAACCCCTAAAACAAAACGGGATTTTCCTAGTAGCTCTCTTTTTCCCTGTCGATTCCATTGTTCGCGAGTTTCGCACAATTAGCCGCTCGCAGCTCATACTTCATCACTCGTAGCTTTCTCTTTCATCGCAGGCTCGACGGTTGATTGAAGCAATTGTGCTCTTGAAATCGGAACTCGGAAGTTTGATCCTCGACACACAAAAACATGTATTTTTTTTTCAAATAAAAAATCAAATAGCTTTCTTTCTTTGTGATTTGGTTTTTTATTAGATAGTAAACAGGTTTTGATTATTTATTGTGCATAAGATAAATGAAAATATGGGCTACGATTATTGATTGTTTTATTCCTCTCATCTTAAGAGTGTATGCGAATACATTGTTGGTCACTCGGTCCGTGAAACTTGTAAGTGAAACCACCTTTTTACTATCCTCAAATACAAAAATGAGTGTGTACTTCCAACTGCTATGTAAATGAATTATAGTATTTACAAGAGCAGAATTCTTACTTCAGTGAATTTAATTGGAGTGTGACAATTTGTATTTAAGATATATATAGGTAGCTAAATATATCATAGCAAACATTCAAGCACAGATTTGTATGCTCTTTGACATAAAAGGAGCTTATAAGATATTTTGATCAATGTTAAATATGTCTCAAGTAATTGGTTGACATTAAATAAACATGAGATAAGCTATAGATAACAATGCAAGAAAAAAAATTTGACATTTTTACCTTTAGTAAACTAAGGAATATTTAGTGTAAATAATTCACATAATTTTGTATTCTATTTAGTTGCTAGTCACATAATTTGGAATGATAGCATCATTATTATAGTAATTTTATTTGTTTTAATAAAATTAGTATCTATTACATTATGAACCTCTCCTTTTTCTGATTTATTGTCCGGTCCGATTTTCACAACCTTGTTCATAGTTATTCACCTGCATTGCATCAAAATTCTCTTTATGCTTAACAACATTCAATAACTTTATTTAGATTAAATTCTTTTCAGCCATGACTTTCTAAAATACATCTTCTTTGCTGCCAATAAATTATTTATTAATTACCTGCAATAAATGTACAAAAAATATTGCAAAGCATTTGAAATCTTAATCTTGATAGTGTTTTGGTGACCACATGTACTTAAAGTTTTTGATCCTTCAAATTATGTCTCATATATATTTTGATGTACAATATTCATGGAAAGTAAAAAATATTAATGCACCATTCAAAAGAATGTTATGCCCAACTTTAACAATATTGAGAAATAAGCACTCTATGTAAGAAATAAATTATTATTTTAGACAATTATAATTTATTTTATTATTTTATTATTTCTTATGGACATTACAACATGTTTAATGAGATTTTATGTCTCATAAATAAAAGTATAAAAATATAGTCCAATTATTGTGTTGGTTTATTTAATTAATGTTTTATGAATATATAAGCATGATGATGATTTATAGAAGGCTTATATGTATGTAATTTTCTTAATAAATTGACAATTTCAGTATTGAGAAAATTACATAAATAATTTCTTTTATATATTTCAGTTGATTGAAATAATTATTCTTATCATTATTTAATTTGATTTTACTTTAAGCATAATTCGTTAATCACCAAAGTGATTGAATTAGAAAATTTTTATGAATATAAAATTAAATTTATTTAATTACTCATGAGTATGTGATGATAATGATGAATGACATAATGAAATTTTTATAAATTCTATCATGAGTAATTAAAGCTCATTTGTTATAAATTATTTAAGGATCGCCTGAAGGTTGATTAGGCGATTTGTAATCATGAGCATAATTATGCTTAATTAATATATTTAATTAGATGTGTTGTATATCCAAAGATAGCAAACACATTTAATTGAAGTATATGTGATTATCATTTATGTGAAATTATATTTATATTTCACTAATCTTGATATATATGTGGATTGTATTAAAGAAAAATTTATAAAACATACAATTAAGAAAGTAGCCATAAGAAGCACACAACTATTAGAGATTACACATATACGGGCCTTTTGATATTTCATCTTTTGGTGGAGAAAAATGTCATTATCTTTATTAATGATTTTTCATGTTATGGTTATGCCTATTTGTTGAATGAAAAATTTCAATCAGTAAATGCCCTAGAGGTATTAATTAATTAGGTTGAGAGATAATTAGATAAAAAGGTGAAACTTATTAGATCTAATAGAGATGGTGAATATTATGGAAGACATAATGAATATGGACAATGTCTTGGTCAATTTGCTAAATTCTTAGAAAAGCATGGTATATGTACTCAATACATAATGCCAGACACACCACAATAAAATAGTATTAAAGAAAGGTAGAATTGTACTCTAATAGATATGATTAGAAGTATGTTAAGTTATTCATCTTTATCCTTATCATTGTGGATGTATGCATTAAAATCTGTTATATATTTATTAAACAATGTTCTTAGCAAGGCAATTTTAAAAACTCCTTTTGAACAGTGGACATGAATGAAACCTAGTTTAAAGCACTTACATATCTGGGGTTGCCCAACAGAATCAAAAATTTATAATCTACATGAAAAGAAATTGAATTCAAGAACAATCAGTGGATTTTTTATTGGTTATCTAGAAAAATCTAAAGGGTATAAATTTATTGTCCTAATCATAGTACGAAAATTATTGACTGAAAAAGCTAAATTTATTAAAAATCGTGATATTAATGGGAGTCCATAATCATGAAATATAATATTGAAGAAGTGGGGGTGAAAATTTTCTTACCCCTAACTTCTTATAAAGGTTGGTTCCTATAATTATTGAATGATTTGATAATATGCAAGAATAACAATTGAATGAACAATCATCTCATAATGAAACTATTACTAATGAACTTATAATCGGTGAACCACAAGAAATAGTACTAAGGTGTTCTCAAAGAAAAAAGAAAATATGCTATTTTGGATGATTATGTGGTTTATTTACAATAGTTAGAGTATGAGTTAGGAATTGATGATGATCCAGTTTCATTTTCACAAGCCATGAAGAGTTAAAATTAATGGATCATAATAAAGTTTGGGATCTCATTGAATTGCCTGAAAGTTTAAAAAGAGTTGGATATAAATGGGTCTTTAAGACCAACGTGACTCTAATGGCAATATAGAACGATATAAAGCCAGACTTGTTAAAAATTTTACTCAAAAAGATGATATTGATTATAAAGAGACATTCTCTCTTGTTTCTAAAAAGGATTAATTCATAATAGTTATAATATTGATAGCTCATTATGATTTATAGTTATATCAAATGGACGTGAAAACTGTTTTTCTAAATGGAGATTTAGATGAAGAAGTTTATATGGATCAATCTGAAGGTTTTCTAACTGATGGAAAGGAACACATGGTGCGTAAATTTTAGAAATCAATATACGGACTTAAACAAGCCTTTCTATAATGGTATCTTAAGTTTAATGATATTATCATCGACTTTGGTTTTAAAGAAAATATTATTGATCGATGTATATATATCTAAAGATCAGTGGGAACAACTTTATATTTTTGATTGTATATGTTGATGATATCTTGCTTGTCACTAATGATCTTGATTTATTATATGAAATCTAGAAATTTCTCTCTAATAATTTTGAAATGAAAGATATGAGTGAGGCATCCTATGTGATAGGAATTGGAATATTCCGTAACAGTTCACAAGAATTGTTAGGATTGTCTTAAAAAGCCTATATAAATAAAATTTTAGAGAGATTCAATATGGAAAAATGTTGTGCATGTATAGTTCTAATTTAGATAGGAGATAAATTGATCATTATGTAATGCCCAAAGAATGAATTGAAACATAAACAAATGAAATAAATTCCTTATGCACTTATTGTTGGGAGCCTAATGTATGCTCAAACTTGTATTAGGCCATATATCAATTTTGTTGTGGGAATATTGGGTGGATATCAAAGTAATCCAGGATTTGATCATCAGAAGGCTGCAAAGAAAGTGTTGCGATTTCTACAAAGAACAAAAGAACATATGCTCACTTATAGAAAATCTGATCATCTTGAGATGATTGGATATTTAGATTCAGATTTTGCTGAATGTTTGGATACTAGAAAATCCACATTTGGCTATTTGTTCTTATTAACTGGAGGAGCTATCTCATGAAAAAGTGGAAAACAGTCTGTCATTGTTGCATCTACTATGAAAGCTGAATTTGTGGCATGTTTTGAAGCCACAATTTAAGGATTATGATTGTAGAATTTTATTTCAGGACTTGGGATTGTCGACAATTTTGCCAAGCCGCTGAAAAATTTATTGTGATAATGCTGTAGCAGTCTTCTTTTCTAAAAATGATAAGTATTCAAGGGTGTTAAGCATATGGAATTGAAATACTTCCCCGTCACTACAAGAAAAAATAGTTTTTGCAGCATTTTTGAAGGGCTGTCCTGGTGGTTTGAACCGCCACAACAATCCTTGCAGCGGTTTCAAAATCACTACAAGACCGCTGTAATTGGTATTCAAGAGAGGGTTTTGATCAATCGTTTATGGACCGTTTGGTCAAATGAAGCATCCCTTCATGAAATAAAGACTCTTCTTGAAGATAACTACCGATCCTCTTCCTACCTGTTAAAAATGAGTTATTGTCTCTCCATATTGATAACTAACTTGAGAGAAAAAGAATGGGTGAAGGAAGGGAAACCCTAATTTCTCAATTCAAAGAAAGCCATGGACAAATCTATGTCGAATCAAGGTATGTTGTTATATTTTAATTACATATTTGTGAAAATCATATTGTTCAAGTTCTTGGGATAAAGTGTTTATATAATTATGTTGTTTGTATGATAATGAAGATATTTTTTGATGAATTTGAGATTTTCTTACACTCTAATCTTGTAGCTTTCGAAAAAATTATTGAACTGTTTTTTCATTACTTTCTCATACATATAATTTATTTATATATTTAAATAATTCATTTATGTTAGTAATGCTTTAATGTTTAATATAATAATGCCATTAATACAAACTTTATTGAGGTCTCTACATAGAAGATATAAAAATTATAAATTTTTGGACATTCTGAAACTACTAATATTAAAACTATGTTAAACTTGTCCAATTTAATGATAATATTTGACCAAAACAACAAACATGGTTGAAGAAAGTATCAATGGAGACAACTGATATCAATGTAAAACTCATGTGGAAGATGAAATTTGATAGCATCATGGATAAAAGGTTAGGAGGATTTACATGCCAATCACAGTTCTTATGTATTTACTTATCTAACATTTAAACATATTTACTTATATAATATTTTAGCATATCAGTGGCGTCAAATCACATCAATGAATATGTGTGTCACTATAACAAAGCACGTATTAATGAATATTTAGGTATTATTTAAATAAACATCAAATTTTAGATGTGAGATATGTAAATAGATAATAATTAGGTAGTCTAAATGTAAATTCCCATAAAAGATATTAATAGCAAATTAGACTTCAAATGAATAACATAAAGAAAATCCAATTTTAAGGATTTTAAGATCTTTTTGTTATTTTATTGTAAATTGAACGATATAAATTAAATAAATCAAATAAAATCAAAAGATGTTTAAATTGAGATTAAATAATAAAATGTGGAGAGATCATTAAACGGCAGAAGAAATGAGTGAGTGCAAAAAGTGAAGAGGTTATTAAATGGATAAGAAAACAATTAACATAAATTATATTCGCTATATTAATATTCTACCTGTATAAATTAACATAATATGAATTTTTATTTAGGTGCAATAAAACTAGTATAAAGTACATTGAACTCTTAGAAAATTTTACAATTAGAGAAAAAATGTTTAAACTTAATTGAAAATAACATATACTTTATTTTTGGTCCGCATAGAAGATTAAACTCCAATATTCAAACAACATTTTTTTAAAACTCTATTTTCTGTACAAATGCTTTTAAACAAACTTATACATCGGCAACAACCCAATCAAACAAGGGAAAAGAGTCAAATAGTAGAATAGTAGTTGTTCAATTTCAATCGGACTCATCCAAGCATCACTGATGATCTACATATTGGACAAGTTGGATTGTTTCGCAACCATTCACCCACACAGATAGCATGAAATACATGCCCACAATCCGGTAAAATTCTTATTTGATTATCCTCCCTTTCCTCCTCATCAGCATAGTCGACCAGGCATATCGAGCAGCGATCAGCAGTGGTCCCAGGCTGAAGTGGAGGGGGAGCGGTGGAACGAAAGTAGAATAAGTAAAAGATGAATGTGATGGCGGTGATAAGGAAGAGGACGGTGATGGTCATGGCGGTGGCGTAGCTCGCTTATATAATCCCTTGAGCGCTTGATATCCTGTTGCCAAAAAAAAATTATAACAAATGATAATATGATTAATCAGAAAAGATTTTATAATCCAAGAAAATAATTTTGATAAATAATGAACTTTAACAAGCTGACTAATATAAAACAAGAATGGTAAAAGAATGAACTTTAACAAGCTGATTAATATGAATTGTTCAATGATATAAATTTTAGCTTATTTAACTGCTCAAACTTCTAAGCTTTTATTACTGCATGATGATTTATTAAGATAATTAATTGTGATTTTAATGTTTAAATAGTGTCAAATGGTTTGAAATTAAATGCCTGTTTTGTTGATGTTATTTTGTATGTATTGACTCATTTCACTTGGCAAAATATATGGGAAAACTTAAAATTTTAAATATATTTTTGATATCCTGTCATCCTTGCAATCTTCATATACATGATGAATGGCTCAATCATAACTGAAATTGATCAATTCAAATACTTTTTTTTATCACAACCAACGATGTGATTTTCACTTTGAAGATTAAGTGTAAAATAAATAATATTATGAGGAGAAATTGTCTTTCTCAGTCATTTTGTCATCTCTCTCTCACATACATAATAGCTTTTCTGCATGCTGCTGGAGTTCACTAATTCTTAAAGCTTGTATGGTGTATTGTCAAGCTGTGTAAGGGGGAACCTTTTTTCTTAAATACGTGATAAATAAGTTTTGAGAATTATTCTATGACAATAAAAAGCCTGCATAAATCATTGGGCATTTTATGTGTACAACTTCGTAGCAAATAAGAGTGTGCAACATCTTTATTTATGGTGACTTATAATAAATTAGATAAATTTCATAATCTTTCTTTATTCTTTGTTCTAATTCATACATATAATGTATGATAAAGCATATGCTTATTATGCAAATATATCTATTCCGTAAATCACATTTTCGATTTTTTTTCGAATTTATTTATATTGATAAATCGTGTTTCGTTTCTTTCAAAGTTTGTAATCTTTATTTTGGAGATGCAGAGTGCTGGTGGCAGACCTGCTTTTGGCCGTGGTGGTGGTGGGTATGGAACACCTGCATCATCTTCTGTGGACTAGGCAAGTTTGTTTAGTGTGCATTCTCTTTTTCAAGTATTTGAAAGACGTGTTTTGTTGGAAGAATCTTATCAAATTTCATGACATTTGAGAAGTTACTATTATTATTAAAATTATTTAGGTTTTTTGTTGTTTATTTTGATTTTATAGATTCTGTAGCTGTAAGAGAGTATCATTTCAATTTTTTGATCTTAATCCTTTTATGAGAACCTGTGAATGGGATGTTCTGAATTATTCTCATTGCTTTCGTTGGTCTTTTAAAGTTCAGAATAACTGTTATAGAGTTTAATTTTAGATCGTCAGACTGAATATTGCAAAAATGACAGTAAGTGCCAATTTTTTGGGGCTTAGTGATTTTAACATGTATTGCAATCCCAAGACTTGGATAAGTAAATATAATCACATAATACGTACAAATTATTACTCATGCAATTAAATATCATTTCGTGACAACATTAGATCAAAAAATATTGGCAATGATTGGTCCGTATCTTCTTTCTAAAATTTTTCACACTTCTAGCAGATCTATTTTTGGCTTATGTTTCATTCATTATCTACAATTTCTTGCTTTGATATCTCTTCATATAAAATACAACCGAAGTTTATCTACCTGAGAATAATAGTTTATATATCTAATATACAACACATTTTTACTTAGTTATTCAGCAAATATGATGAAATCATGGTAGTGGAAAAAGAATTAAATTTAGTTGAAGTTCATAGGATTTAGCAAACTGTTAGACCGGTCCAGCCGGTCCATGCAGGACCGGCTTACGGGCAAAACAGAGGCGGAGGTTCCGCCTCCTGTACGAGCTGTGGATGCCGCGAGATCCAAGGGAGCTATTTTGGACAGGTTTTTAGGGAATTAGGAGGGAAATTTAAATGTAGGGACTATTTAGGGATTTCTTTTTGATTTGTATGCATTAAATAGTTTGTTTTCTTAGGGTTAGGGCATTTTGAATTTGGCTGAAAATTTGGGATCTCTTAGGTTTTGGGCTCTAGCGGCGTCTAGAGATTGGGAAAGAACGATCCTCCTCTCGAATAGAGGATCAATTGTATCTTTCTCTTTCCTTTCAGTGTTTGATTTCATGCCATAAAATTACTATTTTGCTATTTTTCATTAGAGTTTGGAAGTGTTTTCTCGTTGTTTTTCAGAAATTGATAGGATGTACTTGAAATCTTCAAGTGTTTCCTATCAAATTGGTATCAAAGATGTTTTTGGGACCTTTGGTGGGCTGTTTTGGTGAATTTCAGCGGCTGTTCTTGGGATTTCGAAGAAGAAAGTTACTGTTTTTGAAGGTCGAAGCTCAGATTTTTATTTCTATAAAAATCCAGGGATCAATGGCGACCAAGAAAATAGATGCATTGGAGGAACGCCTCGAAGTGGAGATTGGACAAATGAAATCTGAAATTTCAGATCTTCAAACTCAAGTTTCAGATTTAGAAAAGGATGTTCCAGCCATCCATGATAAGTTTGATTCAAAATTTTTCATCATGGAGGAGATTTTGAAGTAAGTGCTCGAGGGCCAAACCAAAATATTGCCGTTGGAGGTGAGGGAAGGCGCCAACAGCCACAGAAGTGGGGAAAATTCGAAGCCAACCAGACGAAAGGAAGATTAAGAGGTGGAGATTTTGGAGGGAACAGAAAAATGCCTCCCCTAGGATCTATTCCTAGGGAGGACTCCGGTAGAGAGTATGTGGAGAGATGTGAGGGAGCTGGGCATGAGTGGAGGGATGTTGAATTGGAAAGAAGAGGGGTTGAATTGGAAAGACGAGGACTTGATTATGATCGGAGAGGTGCCGAATTTGAAAGAGAAAGAGGCAATTATGTCCAAAGGGGGGCTGCATCTGAAAGGGGAGGGGTTTGTTATGATACAAGGGGTGCTGAATTTGAACGGAGAAGGTGAGAATTTGATGAAATGCTTGGGTATGAACGTAGAAGGGATGATTGGGACACTTGGGGGGAACCACCCCCTTGGGAAGAAGAAATTATGAAGGGAATAGAGGGAACAGAGGTGATCTGACAGTTAGGAAGTTGAAGACGCCTATTTTTGAGGGAGAGGATGCCCATATGTGGATCTACAAGGTGGAAATATACTTTACCGTTAACAGGTTGATGGAGAGGGAGAGACTGATGGTAGCCAGGATGTGCTTGGAAGGGAAAGCTTTAGCATGGAACCAGTGGAGGGATACAAGGCGACTAATAAGGACCCGGAGGGAGTTTAAGGACTGCCTGTTGGAACGTTTTCAAACCAGTAAGGGAGGGGATTTCTACGAGCAATTCTTCGCTTTGACGTAGGAGGGGACAATGATGGAGTACCGTGAGCAATTTGAGTACCTTGCCAGTCGATTGGATCGGCTTCCAGAGATTGTACTGGAGGAAAACTTTGTGAAGGGACTGAAACTAAAGATCCGCGTAGCAATCAGAGTGATGAGACCTCGGGACTTGGGAGAGTTTATGGAGCTATAGCTCAGTTGGTGGAGGATCAGAGGCACCTGAAAAAAGGAGCATGAGGCAACAGTTCAGGAGGCTCGTACAGGATGACCACCACCTTTTTGGCACCCAAAGAGACAACACCGGATACTCTTAGGGAGGCTTCGAAGGAGAAGACTACCGGAGGAAGGCCTGGGGAAAACTTCAAGAAGCTCACAGAAGCAGAATCACAGGAGAATAGGGCGAAGGGGATCTGTTTCAGATGTGATGAGAGGTATACACCGGGGCACATGTGTAAGGACCGAACTCTTTAGGTTCTTACTGTTGGTGATGAAGAAGCAATGGAGGATGGTGCCGTCTTTCTACCTTGCGGACAAGGTGGATCTTTGGGAGGGGAGTATTGTTAGACTGGTCCACTTGACCGATCCAGCCGATTCATGTGGGACCGGCGTACGGGCTAAACAGAGGCGGAGGTTCCGCCTCTTGTATGAGTCGCGGATGCTGCGAGATCCAAGGGAGCTATTTTGGAAGGGTTTTTTAGGGAATTAGGAGGGAAATTTGAATGTAGGGACTGTGTAGGGATTTCCTTTTGATTTGTATGCATTAAATAGTTTGTTTTCCTAGGGTTAGGGCATCTTGAATTTGGCTAAAAATTTGGGATCTCTTAGATTTTAGGTTTTGGGCTTTAGCAGCGTCTAGAGATTGGGAGAGAACGATCCTCCTCTCGAATAGAGGATCAATTGTATCTTGCTCTTTCCTTTCAGTGTTATTTGATTTCATGCTATAAAATTACTGTTTTGCTATTTTTCATTGGAGTTTGGAAGCGTTTTCTTGTTATTTTTCAAAAATTGATAGGATATATTTGAAATCTTCAAGTGTTTCCTATCACAAACATGGATGAAAAAGAATTAAATTTATAAAAAAATAAGTTCATAAATTGATTTTCATTCAAATATGAAATCAATCATGATAGTGAAAAATATTATTATTATTATTTATTTTGTGTTTGTGTGTTCAATTACATATTATGTGTGATTATGGATATGACAGACATGCAGAGTGTCAATTAGGTAGCTCCTATATATAGTACATTTCTAATAGTCGGTTTTGATATAGTTTCGTACTTTGTTAGTCTGATAGTCTAGATGATGGATACAACACATATTATGATTCTTGTTTTGAGATCTAATGATGTAAATAGACATATATAGAAGTTCATGTGATTGAAAGCCTAAGAGGTTTGAGGGTGCTGTTAAGCCCAGGGCAGTAGAGGATTAGTTGAGGAGGATGGAGAAAATATTTGATCATATGTAGTGTCCACTTGAAAGGAAGATATCGTTAGCAGTCTTTCTATTAGATTGGGAGGCTGAGCGTTGGTGGATGGGTCAGCAGGAGAAGAAATTTTAGGGGAGATTAAATTATCTGATTAACTAGGAGTTCTCAGATGTATTTAGAGCCTACTTTGTATCATCTTCCGCATGACAACAGATGTATGAGACTTTTATAAGGCTGGTTCAGGGGAGTAGGACTGTGATATAGTACGAGGTAGAGTTCACTGCTTTGGCTAGATATACTCCAGTTGATTAGCACTCCCACGGAAAAGTGCTACAGGTTTCTGAGAGAAATTTGAGATAGTCTGAGACAGCCTCTGGCGCCATTTCATATTTCTGATTTTTCTGAACTTGTGGAGAGAAATCGTCTAATAGAGAACAATCTGACGACTACTCAGTAGTGGTGAAATGTTAGTAGGAAGTGGTTCAGTGAAAAGACTTTTAATAGTGGCTTTTTTGGGAAGAAGAGCAGATTTATAACTGAATAGTTCAAGAAAGGTGGATAGTCTGTATATATGGCAGCTCCGAATAGGGGAAATGTTGCTAGTTTTGGGATTTTTATTAGTGGGGCACCTGTGTGCTAGAGTTGTGACAAACATCACATCAATTAGTGATATAGGATGACTGACTAGTGTTTCTGATGTGAACAAGCTGGACATAGGATGGCAGAGTGTCCACAAGCAAGATTTTATCAACAACCTGAGCCCATATCTGATAGTTTTGTTATACTGGCAAGGAGATCGAGGACAATTCCACTTCATTCATTTGTTGAGAGTGTTATGGGTGGAGGCAGTGGTTCTAGTTCAATAGCAGGTAGGCTATTTAGAAGTGGTTAGAGAGACTGGTAGTATTGTTGCTCCAGCTCTAGGTCAACCACTTGTACATAGTTTGACTCAGCAAAAGGCTCGTGATGCTCCATATGTGATTATATGTATTGCTTACATTTCAGAGCATTCTTGTCATTTTATTCGATTCTAGAGCCAGCCATCCATTTATTTCTGAGCTTTTCTTCGATTCACTGCACTTGACTTCAATTTTACTGCATACTTATTTGTCTGTTACTTTATCGACTTGAGATGATATCAAGGTTTAAAATTGCGTAATTGGGTATTGAGGCGTTTTTCGTTCGTGAGGCGAGACGTAAGCCTCAAGGCGTTTTGAGGCGTAAGCCTCAAAATCTAAAAATTGCGTAAAGTCAAAATAAAAGTTAAAAGTGATTTTTTATATAATATCCAAATAATATGTTAAATGATGACATATTATCTTTCTAATGAACTATGAAGTAACAAATTTACATACATATGAAATAAAAAATTATATAAGATGTAAAGTGTTAAATGAAAAATGATGAGAAATAGAATTGAAATCCAAATATTATAGGAACAAAATAATATAAAATATATGAATTGCATAAAAGTAGCATATAACATTTTTTGGGGCTTTCATATAAGATTTAGGAAAGTTTTAAATAAAAAAAATTCATAAATAGAGTGAGGCGTACGCCTCATGCCAGCGAGGCGAGGCGCGCCTTAAGGCGGGCCTCATCCAAGATGAGGCGTAAGCCTCATAAAGAAAGGTCAAGGCGTAAGCCTCGAGGCGTTTTTACTAAAATTGCGCTAAGGCGGGCCTCAAGGCGAGCCTCATATTGCGCAATTTTAAACAATGGATGATATAATAGCTAGTAGTGTTTAATTTTTGTGATCTTGTGATTTCTGATAGGAAATGAATGTCTAGTTTGATTTTATTATCTATTTATGTATTTGATGTTATTTTGGGTATGAACCGATTAAATCAGTATGCTGCTCAGATTGATTCCTTCAAAGAAGCGAGCTATATTATTTTTGGGTAGTGAGAGTTATGTATTTCAGTGAGTTTGAGATATTTTATTTTATCTGATTTCTACTGTGAAACCAGATAGATTGTGGAAGAAGGGTTGTATGATATTTTTAGTATTAGTTCGGGATTGGAGTATAGATTCTGGTAGGGGTGTCAATATTTGACACGACCCGAAAACCAGACTCGAACCTGACCTGAAAATTTTGGGTTAGGGTCAATCTGGACCCGAAACGGGTCGAGTTCGGGTTCTATTTTTCGACCCGTATGGAATTTTGGGTATGATTCGGGTCAACCTGGAAAACTCGAATGTGACCCGATTCGACCCAGTTTGCCCCGCAGCCCCCGCTATTTACCTTTTTATCCTATTAGGGCTTTTAAGGCTTAAGCGGCTGTACGACACATTCGACATTCGAGAGTCGAAATTTCGTTCGTCTCTCTTTGAACGCGGAACGTCCAAGCTAGGGCTGCTCGTTTTCGCGGAACTTTATGCCTTCTGCCAGGATATTTTTAGCTTTTCTCCTCCTCTGCGGCTCTGCGTCCTCGCCTCATTGGTTTCTCTATTAGTGTATCTTAAATCTTGCCGATGTTAACATTCTTTTGGTTATGTTTATAACTTATGAGTCTTGCCTTTTTTATTTTTGATTTTCTGTGTTATCGAGTCACTGACTTACTGTTAGTGTGTTAGTTTTGAGTTATTCGGTTCTTCCTTCTAATTTGAAGCTGTTGTAGTTTTGAAATGCCGATTAGGGCATCACATTTCGCGCATTTTTTGTTCATTTTTTTAAGGATTTTGAACTTACTATGCAATTATAATCTTATTATGCAATTATAATATGATTAGTATTTTGAAATGTCGATTAGGGTTTTGAAAATTGAAATGCCGAGTTGTTGTTGGCACTTGGCTATCTTTGATTCTATGTTATAGCAATATATGTTATTTTGTTTGATTAAACTTTGATACTTGTTATTGGAAATTGGAATATTGATAATGATTGTTGAGTTGTTGACATATTGTTAGCATTTGGCAATCTCTGATTCTCTATTGTTGGCACTTGGCACTTGCCAATATCTTGTTGGTTTGATATTTACTTATTTAGTTAGTTGTTTCATATTGAATTAGTAATCATACTTAGCTATTACCTTTTTTCCTTTGTATAATATGATTTAATTGGTTCAATAGATGGAGAATTCAAACACCATTCCTGAGATTTATATTCATGAGAATGAGGAAGTTCGCATTGAAGATAATGTGGTAGAGCCATCTGATGATGCATGTAATGATGATTCAATCATAATTAAGAAGCGTAGAATGATGACTTTGAAGGTTTGGGGTCATTTTGAGATGTTATCTAATCCTACAGATGGTAAACAAATGTGTAAATTTAAAAAATTGGTGCACAATACTTATGTGATAATAAAAATGGAACTGATAATTTAAGGAGACACTTGTAAAATTACAAGAGAAGAGATATGCGTGATATAGGCCAGCTCATATTGCAAACCGGTTTTAATACATCTATTTCTATGACTAATCATAAGTTTGACTCGACAGAATTTCATGATTTATTTACTGCTTGCATAATTATGCATGATTTGCCCTTCCAATATGTTGAATGGTTGGGTGTCCGAGCACTTCTAACCTATCTTCGTCGGGATGTTCAACTGTTTTATAGGAATACAACAAGGAATGATTGCAAGAAATTATTCACCAAAGATCTTTTTAATATTTGATCACAGTTATGTAAGTGCACTAGCAGAGTTTGTGTTACATCTGACATGTGGACATCCATAAACACTGATGGATTTATTTGCTTGACCATGCATTATATTGATAATGAATGATATTTATATATAAAAATCATTAGTTTTTCTTTTATGCCACCACCCCATGATGGTATATCGTTCTTTGAGAAATTGCAATATCTTTTTCTTGAGTGGAAAATAGAATCTAAACTTTTCAGTATTACATTAGACAATGCTTTTGCAAACAATGTATGTGTAGACTACTTGAGAAATCAATTGAATTTGAGAAGTGCTTTATTATGTGAAGGTGAGTTTTTTCATATTAGATGTACTGCACATATTGTTAATCTCATTGTCCAAGAGGGAATCAAGGAGAATGATGGATCAATCTCAGAAATCAGGGAGAGCATAAAATATGTCAAGGATCTCAGGCAAGGAAACAAAATTTTTTTGATTGTCTAAGACATAGTTGTTTGGAATCTAAAAGGGGCTTAAGGCAAGATGTTCCAACAAGGTAGAACTCCACTTTCATAATGTTAGAAAGTGCTATCTATTACCGAAGGCCCACCCAACTTCTCCAACTACAAATCTTGTCCAGCAAATTCAGAATGGGAGTGAGTAGAGAAAATTTCAACTTTCTTGTGGCCTTTCTTTGATATAACGTGTGTTTTATCTGTCACGAAGTACCCAATGCCAAATCTATATTTTCCATGCATATCGACAGCTTATGCTACATTGAAACATGAATTGTCAGAGGGTCCTGATTATATAAAGCAAATGCGTTTAAGGATGATTGGAAAGTTTGAAAAGTATTGGTTTGATTTTAGTGTCATTCCTGCAATAGTAGTTATTTTGATCCGATATATAAATTCACATTTGTAGAATGGTGCTACAGGAGGTTGTATGTGAGTGATTATGTGTTTGAGCTTAGGAAGGTGAAGGATAGCTTGTTCTCATTATTCTTAAATTATACAAGTAATAGTGTGAATGTTGTATATGGGTCAGGAGAAAAAGCAGGAGAAAGGCGACATACTGAATGCACAAGCCGTTCTTCTTCCACTGTAAGTCAGTCTCAATTTCTTCAGGTATAACTTGTTTTGTAAGTGTGAGTTCCTTAATTCCATTCTAATGCACAAATGTTCAATTCTCACTTCCCAAAACAGGGTTTTGATTCTTTTGAGGAGGAGGTCGAAATGCCAAAAAAATCAGAATTGAAGATATATCTTGATGAACTAAAACTAGATAGAAAAATTGAGTTAGATATACTACATTTTTGAAAAGGCAATCAGTATAGATTTTCCGAGGTTTCTGCAATGGCTCGTGATGTTTTGTGTATTCCCATAACAACAGTTGCCTCTGAAAGTGCTTTTAGCAATAGTGGTCGAATCCTCGATCAGTATCGGAGTGCACTCGAATATGATATTGTTGAGGCTTTGGTCTGTGCAAAGGATTGGTTATATGGGGACAGAGGTTCAGTTTTATTGAACTTTTAGTTATGTAAGTACACTAGGATTAGATTATTTAATACTTAAGAGCTCAAATACATATTATTATTTGTTGAAGTTATATATGTATTTGTTGAAGTTATACATGATCCTGAACTTGAAGCTGTGACTGAAGATATCCTTGCTTTAATAGTAAATCAACTTCAGGGAGAAGCTGGGGAAACTTCTGTTATTAGATAATGCATAGCTGTTAAGTGTTATGTTATGAACAATTTATTTATCTGGTTAGTAGTGAGTGGCTGAGTGCTATGTCAAATGACGTTCTTGTGATTCATTAACTCATCAGATATGGCTGGTGAGTTATTTTGGTTTTGTTACTACTGTTTCTGATTCATTATCTATGCTGATAATGTGAGTTCTGTCACTTCTCTTTAACATGTTACATGCTTTCTGTTAGTTAGTTATGTGTCTAAACTTGAGGTATAACTGCTGTTAGAATTGTGAAACCTGCTGTCAGAATTCATTTAGTATCCTGTTTGGTTTCTTATTTAGTTATTTGATATCCTGTTTGGTTTCTTATTTGCTGTTTTGTTGAAAGCCTGAAATTGTGAAATCTGTTGTCAGAATTCATATATTATTTGTTGTTATTTGTAGCGATGATGATAAACCTTCTCAAATTATAATAAGAATTGTATCAGAATAAATGCTATTACAGCTAGGAGGAATTTGTAATTTTGTATTCTCTTAGAATGAACAGATATTATATATTTAAATGAACAGATACTAAGTTAATACAAAGTAGAAACTGTCTCCTTGGATGGTAATATGCTAATATTAATTGAATTTACGCCTCGTTAGGTGGTTAAAGATTTGGAGGGTTCATTCTGAGCAATGTATTGAAGTTTTATACAGATCTAACTTGTTTTATACAGTTAATTCTATGTCGTGCTTGAAGACATATTCTAGAGGAGCATTTGAGCAAAATTGATTTGTAAATGTCTAAAAGAGCAATTGGTTTGTAAATATTTTGTAAGCAATTGATATGTAATATTGTGATTTCACTTATTTCTAAATGATTTATTAATTGTAAATTGTAAATCAACCTAATGTAATTGTTTTTATTGCACTTCAATCTGTGATTATGTATTGTAAATGAGCAAATGATATGTAATGTTATTTTGTTTTCAACTCTATCTGATGTAATTATAAATTGTTTCTATTTTATATTTTTAAATTGTTTCACACTTTCACTGTTTGTTGAATTGCTGCATTAAAAATCAGATATCTTTAAAAAAAAAACAAATTTCAATGAATTACGGGTTATATGGGTCGTGTCGGGTTGACCCGAACCCGAAGTGGGTAGGGTTCGGGTCCGATATAATGACCCATTTCTAAAAACGGGTCGGTTCGGGTTGACTTGTATGGTGCCAGATCAGTTTCGGGTTGGACCCGAACTCGACCTATAACCCGGTATTGACAGCCCTAGATTCTGGTTCTTTTTCTAATCTTCTGGTAGTATGAGATTTTTTAGATGTGTTTCTTGAGGAGTTTGTCAGTTTGCCTCCTGATAGAAACATAGAGTTCTGTATTGATGTATTTCTAGGTACGATCCTAATTTCCAAAGCTCCGTATATGATGAAATCTAAGAAAATTTAGGAGTTGAAGGTTCATCTTTAAAAGATGGTTGATAGGGGATTTATTCATCTTTGTGTGTCTTCGTGGGGAGTATTTATTCTATTTCCCTGCCAATGTGATGTATATGTGTATTGACTATATGGATTTAAACAGCCACTACCAAGAATAAATATTCTTTATAATGGATCGATGATATATTTGATCAGCTTGCTGGATCATTTATATTTTTGAAGATTTATTTGTGATCTGGATACTATCAAATGAAGGTGAGAGAGATTGATGTGATGAAATATGAGGTATATACATTATGAGTATTTGGTCATGCTATTTAGGGTGACTAATGCACCAGCTATCTTTATGGATATGATGAATAGAGTGTTCAGAGATTTTTAGGATCAGTTTGTGATTATTTTCATTAATAATATTTTATTATATTTAACTGAGGAAGATCATGCTAGACATTTGAGAATTATTTTGGAGACTTTAAGGCAATATCAATAATATGTCAAATTTTTCAAATGTGAGTTCTAGTTGAGGAGTATTTCTTTTCTGGGACACGAGGTGAGTAATGCTGGCATCTCTATAGATCTTCATAAAGTTCAAGCAGTCACTGATTGGTCGAGGCCTACTACTGTGTTTGAGATATGCAATTTTTGGGCATGGTTGGATATTACAGGAAGTTTGTGAATGAGTTTTCTCAAATTTCTGTACATCTGACGAGATTGACTCAGAAGTCAGTAGCTTTGTCTGGACACCAGCGTGTGAGGCCAATTTTCAGAGATTGAAAGATTATTTGACTTCACTAGTTTTGGTTACTTACAAAAGGCTTTCAAGTATTTAGTGATACAAACTAGTTATAGCTTGTGCTTCCAAATAGTTGAAGTCATATGAGAGGAACATCAGACATATAATTTAGAACTTGATGTTGTAGTTTTTTACATAAAGATTTGGAGATGCTATTTGTATGGTATTAGGTGTGAGATTTTCACTGATTACATATTTACTCAAAATGATCTGAACTTGAGACAAAGGAGATGGCTTGAGTTGATCAAAGACTATGATCTGACTATTTAGTATCAGCCTAGTAAGGCTAATGTGGTGGTAAACGCTCTGGTAAAGAAGTCTTCTTGATTATATTGTATGCAATTCAATTCTAATGAGTATTTGATACGAGATACGAAGAGATTATAGTCAGAGGTGATTTCTTCTACTGATTAAGATTATGGTATATTGTCTTATATGATTATTCAACCTTCTTTACAAGAAAAGGTTCAAAAATCTGAATAGTGAGATATAGAGAATTCAAAGTTGATTGAGTAGATCAAATCTGGTAACAAATTTGAATTATGAGTTATTGATTCTGGTATTATTTTATACTAGGATAGGTTATGGGTTTCTTTTTTTGGAGATATGAGACAAGAGATTCTGCATGAGGCTCACTATTCAAGCTACTATTCATCTAAGAAGCAGTAAGATGTACAGAGATTTGAATGATATATTTTGGTGGCATCGATTGAAGGACATATCAGAGTTTATTTTGATGTATGATGCTTATCAATTAATGAAGGTAGAGCATCAGCAATCGAGCGGTGCTTTACAGTCGTTATCTATTAGGGAGTGGAAATGTGAATTGTTGACAATGGATTTTTCTATGGATTTTCTAAGATTGAGGCAGGGGTATGATGTTGTCTGAGTTATTGTCGATTGACTAACGAAGTCTGCTCATTTTATTTTAATCCAACAGAATGATATAGTAGACATGTTTGCACAAATATATACAACAACAACATCAAGCCTTTGTCCCACTACGTGGGGTCGGCAACATGAATCCTTTTTCTCCATTGCGTTCGGTTCAAAGTCAAATTCTTGTTTAAATCTAATAAAGAAAGATCATTTCTAATATTTTCTAACCAAGTCTTTTTAGGTCTACCTCTACCTTTCTTAACATAAGTCAAATCTAATACCTCTACTTTCCTAATTGGGTCATTGGAAGGCCGCCGTTTTATGTGACAAATCATCTAAGGCGACTCTCTTTAATCTTATCCTCCACTGGAGCTACTCCAACCTTTTCACGTATATGCTCATTTCGTATCCTGTCTCTAAGAGTAAATCCACTCATCCACCTGAGCATCCTCATCTCCGCAACACATAACTTAGTATTGTGCTTCTCTTTTAATGGCCAACATTCTGCATCATAAAGCATTGCAGGTCTCACCACCATCTTATAGAATTTTCCCTTAAGTTTGAGGGGGACTTTTCTATCACACAACAAGCCCGATGCATTCCTCCACTTCAACCATCCAACTTGAATTCTACTGATAACATCCCCATCTATTTCACCATCACTCTGAACAATAGATCCAAGATATCTAAAACATGTACTTTTATTAATGACTCAATTGCCCAAAGTCACAATCCCCTCACTAGGTCTATTACTGCTAAAATTACACTCCATATATTCAGTTTTAGATCTACTCAAGCGAAAACCTTTAGACTCTAAGGTTGATCTCCAGACTTCAAGTTTACCTTCAACTCCCTCTCTAGTCTTGTCAACAAGAAGAATATCATCAGCAAAAAGCATACACCAGGGTACATCCTCTTGTAAATGTCTAGTTAGAACATCCATGACTAACGCGAAAAGATATGGGCTTAAAGCTGACCCTTGATGTAATCCAACCGAAATAGGGAAATACTTGGTCAAACCACCTTGTGTTTAAACACAAGTAATAGCTCCTTCATACATATCTTTAATGATTTGAATATAAGCATTATTAACTCCTTTCTTTTCAAGAACTCTCCATAGCACTTCTCTTGAAACTTTATCATATACTTTCTCTAAATCAATAAATATCATATGTAGATCCTCCTTATTCTCCCTATATTTCTCCATCAAACCTCTCAATAAATGTATGGCTTCCATAGTAGACCTACCAGGCATGAATCCAAATTGATTTTGAGAAACATTAGTATCACGCCACAGCCTACGCTCCATAACTCGCTCCCATAGTTTTAAAGTGTGACACATTAACTTAATTCCTCTATAATTCGCACAATCTTGTGCATCACCTTTATTCTTATAAATATGAATCAATACACTCATTCTCCACGCATCTGACATCTTTTTAGTCTTCAAAATATTATTAAAAAGTTTAGTTAGCCAAGAAATTCCTTCATCTCCTAAGCATTTCCACATCTCTATTGGGATATCATCAGGTCCAATAGCTTTTCCACACTTCATTTTCTTTAAAGCATCTCTAACTTCGGTTTTACTAATACGCCGATAAAAACAGAAATCTTTATTTTCATTTAGGGTGCTAAGGTCACTAAAGTCAATTGTATTCTTACAATCTTCATTAAAAAGTTTATCAAAATATCTCATCCACCTTTGTTGAATATCATCTTCTAAGAAAAGTACTTTTTGATCTTCATCCTTAATACACTTCACTTGAATTAAATCCTTACTACTCCTATCTCTTTGTTTGGCTAGCTTATACATATATTTTTCTCCCTCCTTAGTATCTAATCTATTATATAAATCATTAAAAGTTAAGATCTTTGCATCACATATTGCTTTCTTAGAATCCTTATATGCCTCTTTATATCTTTCCCAATTATTAGAATTTTTATATCTAAACCAATTTTTATAACAAATCTTCTTATTTTTTATCTTTTCTTGCACAATTGGATTCCACCACCAGCTATTTTTACTATTAGGGGCTTTTCCCTTTGATACTCCAAACACATCTTTTGCAATATTTTTAATATCACTAGCAACTTTTTCCCACATAACATTAGCATCCTCATGCATAAATAAAATCTTAGAATCTAAAATCTTACTCTCAAAAATATTTTTATTACTATTTTTTAAATGCCCCCATCTAATCCTAGAAAATCGCTTTACTTTATTTTTTATTTTCTGTCCCTTCATCTTAAAGTCTAAAACTAATAAGCGATGTTGGGTACATAAACTTTCACTCGGAATAACTTTACAATCTTTGCTATCTAAACGATCAACTTTTCTTATAAGAAAATAATCAATCTGAGTTTTACTATAACCATTCTTATAAGTGATGAGATGCTCATCTCTTTTCTTAAATAAGATATTAGCAATTAAAAAATCATAAGCTAAAGAAAAATCTAATATGGTCTTACCACCTTCATTAGTCATTCCAAACCCATATCCACCATGAATGCTTTTAAAATCATTTATCTCTCTACCAACATGCCCATTTAAATCTCCTCCAATAAATTTTTTTTCTTCGATAGGTATTTTTTGAATTAATTCTTCTAAGTCATCCCAAAATTTTAATTTTGAACACATATACAAACCTACTTGAGGAGCATAAGCACTTATAATATTAATAATCTTAGCATCAACAACAATCTTTAAAGCCATAATTCTATCTCCAATTCTATTAATATTTATAACATTATCCTTCAAATTCTTATCTATAATCACGCCTACACCATTTCTAGTACGACTCTTACCTGAATACCAAACTTTAAATCCTAAACTATCAATCTCCTTAGCCTTCTCTCCAACCCATTTAGTTTCCTGAATGCACAAAATATTTATCTTCCTATGAATCATAATATCTATTAATTCCATTAATCTTCCTGTAAGGGAACCTATATTCTAAGTTCCTATCCTAATATTAGTATCATGGACTAGCTTCTTTGCCCGCATCCGTCCTTAATGTGGGAACCCTTGCCTATTTAACACTGCACCCTGACGCCGATGCAGCGACCCTTGCCCACTTTTCACTGTATTTAGGCCATACAGTGCGTCGCTTCTAGGGAACGCCCTAGCATTAACACAATTTATTAAAGGATTCATGTCATGGTTATTCGACAAGTTTTACGCTGGCTGTCGACTACCTACACAACCCTCCACTTTTCTCATCTAGGACTTGGGACCTGGCAACGGCAGTGTTGTTTGCACAAATATATATCAGATAATATTATATTATACGTTGTGTCAAATGTGATTATATTTGATCATGATGACAAGTTTACTTCTATATTATGGAGAGGTATTCATCAAGGACTAGGAGCAAAGTTGCACTTTAGTGCGACTGTTCATCCACAGACAAATGATTATTCGAAATGACTATTCAGGTACTAGAGGATCTTCAGAGACTATATGTTCTAGATTTTGGGGGTAATTGGAATGATCATATCCCAGTGATAGAGTTTTTGTATAATAATAGTTATCAGTTCAACATAAGTGTGGCTCTTTATGAAACTTTGTATGGTAGGAAGTGCAGGACTCCTTTGACTTTGGCAAATATGGGAGATAGAATGGTGATAGGGTCAGCCTTTGTGGATGATACTATAACAAAGATCCATTTGATCAAAGAAAGGTTGAAATCTGCACAGAATTGATAGAAGAAGTATTATGATTAGAAATATAGATTGGTTGAATATCAGATTGATAATTTTTTATGTCAAAGTCAGCCCTATAAAGGTGTAGCAGATTTGGGACAATCAACAAGCTAAGTCCGAGGCATATTGGACCTTTTGAGATCATTGAGAGGATTGGTAGTTTTGCTTACAGGTTATTATTACCTAGTCATATGTCTGATATACACAGTGTGTTTTATGTGTCTTCTTTGAGAAAGTGAGTATCTAATTTTAGGAAGATATTATATATTGAAGATGTTGAGGTTCTTTTGAATTTGCACTATAGGAAAGAACCTGATTGGGTTTTAACATATGATGTGAGGAAATTGAGAAACAAATAATTTCTTATAGTTAAGGTGCATTGGAAGCACATGATAGCTATAGAGGTTACTTGGGAGAAAGAATCTGAGATGAGACAGTTGTATCCAAGTTTATTCTGACTTATTTTGGTCTAAAATGATATTTTCTAAGGTGGGTAGAATGTGATAACCCTTAATTTTTTTAAAAGCTATTTTTACCTATAATAGTTAAAAAATTATTTAAGAGTTATTATAAGTCCAAATCACACTCTTCGCCATTGCATAGATATTGTTCTGTTTTAGTTTTACAAATTTTTTTTCATAATTTTTTGGCAATGATATAATTCCTTAAGAAATTAATACTTGCCAATACATGTGGATTTTTGGATCGTTATATGTCTGTTTTGCAAACTGATTTCTCTAGAGTATTTTGGACATGCTTAGGTAATTTATGAATATTTTTGTATAATTTTTGGATTCTTGAATGTGAAAATATACAAGAATTTAGATTAAATTATGTTAAAAATTTAAATAATTAGAATAATTATTTAAAAATTTATTATAATATCCTAATCCACTCTTATATAATTTTATAAAAGCTTTGCATTTTTGCTTTTGCCCAAATAGAGAACAAGGGAAAAAAAGAGAAAGAGAAGTCCGATTTTCGAGGTCTTAAAGTTGTTTTTTGTCCGTTGATCCAGTTGAAAAATTATTCGTCTCAAGGTTGGTCACACTATGCTTATTTTAATTTTTAAAAATACGTAATTTTTATTGAATTTTTTGATCAAAATTTTATTTCCGTTCTTGAAAAATGGAGATAATCAACTTTGTATATGTAAAATTTTTACTTCGTAACTTTTTATATATTATAGAGATTAAGATTATAAATATTTTGAATATTTTTTAGAAATTTAATAATATGGGTTTTGAAATTTATGAGGTTTTTAATAAATAAAAAATTATATGGATACTAAAAAATAATATTATAGTTTAATTAATGTCTTAAAATAATGTTATGCATGATCTCTGATAATTTGGTTATTTATTGAAAATATACTTTTTTGTTTAATTGAAATTTCTGTTGTCTACCGTTATAGATAATTATGCAATTCTGATACATACTCAATTACACATTAACTGCTACAATATGATGAAAAATGAGTACATATGATAAAATTATATCTCTTGAGAGATATAAAGGGTCAGAATCTTTGAGATTCTGTGTTAGGAAATATTCTGATGCTTATAAGGCATGTTCTTGTGGTAATAAGCCATGTTTCGATATCTACGGGTATGTTATGATGTTATAAGTACAAAAGAGAGTCATATAAGGTGTCAGAATTCTTCGAGATTTTATTTGGGTTTGGAAAATGTTATATGAATTACTTATGATATGAACTGCTCTATGATATAAATTTTAGTTTATTTAATTACTCAAATTGTTAATCTTTTATTACTGCACAATGATTTATTATGCTACATTTAACTATTTTTAAATATTCAATAAAAATAGTTAATAAAAGAATTTAAAAATTTAGATCGATTTGTGTGTCCTGCTGGGCTATTGTAGCTCACAATGGTGTTGCTTCTTGTTTTCATGATCTGGAAAAGGATAGGAGCTTGTTGATTAAAAGTTCAGAGTCAGATTTGAGTTTATACGTATTTATCTGTTTTGATTTTTATATAGTCATGACTAGTTTATTATTTAGTTCTATAGCTTCTGTTTATAACTATATATTATAGTTTATATATTTTGATAAAATGAAAGAAATCTGATATAAGTTTATTTACAATACTTTGGATATTTTAGTAGCTCTGTAGTTTGTAATTATTTAAAATAAATATTGAAAGGAGCTCTAAAATATTTTAAAACTAGATCTTGAGATATGTTTATCACAGCTCAATACGATATGATATGTCTTGGATGGGTAGGGTTGGGTTGGGTTATGACAAGCTTTTATTGTATCCAAATAATAATTTTAGAATGGATCATAAAATATAGCTATAGGAATTTTTCTATAAGTCAAGTGGGATACTTTTAAGTCTATTTGGGTGTTTATTATTGATAGTTTCATGTGCATGTATGTTCAATTATAGATTCTGTGTGATTATAGATTCGCTAGACCTAGATACAACAGATGGGTAGAGTGCCAAGCAGATAGCTCTTGTAGATGTATAGCTTTGACTTTCGGTTTTGAGATAGTTTTGTAATTTGCTAGTCTGATAACTCAGATGATGGGTGAGGCACATATTAAAGTTGCTGCTGTGAGATTTGATGAGATAGATAGACATCTACACATATTTCTGCGATTGAAGTCTACGAGGTTTGAGGGTGTTATTGAGCCCTATACAACAAAGGACTAGTTGAGAAAGTTTAAGGAGATATTTGACGGTATGTAGTATGCTTCTGAGAGGAAGATACTGTTAGCAGTCTTTCTGCTAGAAGGGAAGGCTGAGCACTGGTGGATGAGCCAGCAGAAGGAGAAATTTCAGGGTAGATTGAATTTTCTGATTAATTGGGAGTTCTTAGATGTATTTAGAGCCTAGTTTGTACCACCTTCTGTATGACAATAGATGTAAGAGTCTTTTTTTTATATTGGTTCAAAGGAGCAGAACTATGATGCAGTGCGAGGCAGAGTTCACTGCTTTGGCTAGATATGCTCCACAGTTGACTAATACTCCCATAGAGAAGTGTTATAGTTTTTTAGGAGGACTTCGAGATAGTCTGAGCCTTTGGTGCCATTTCATATTCTTTGATTTCTCTAAGCTTATGGAGAGAGCTCACTTGATAGAGAGTGATCTGATGGCTATATAACAGCGGTGGACTGCTTATAGGAAGAGATTTAGTGGCGAGACTTCTAGTAGTTGCTTTTTTGGAAAGAAGAGTAGATTTATATCTGGTGAGTTAATGAAAGGTAGAAAGTCTATATATATGGCAGCTCCAAGTAGGGGCATTGTTGCTGGTTCTGGCAGTTTTGTTAGTGAGACACCTGTGTACTAGAGTTGTGGCAAGCGTCATTTTGGTTAGTGATACAAGATGATTAGACAGTGTTTTATATACGGATTGGCTAGGCATAAGATGATAGAGTGTCCATAGGTAGGATTTGACTGACGACCTGAGCCCATATCTGAGAGTTATGTTAGACCGACAGGGAGACCGAGGATAGTTCCACTTCATACATTTGTTGAGTGTTGCGGATAGTGGCTGTGGTTCTGGTTTAGTAGCAGGTAGATCTTCAAGAACAAGTATCATCTTCCACAAATCGATGATCTACTTGATAAGCTTGCTGGATCATCTATATTTTTGAAGATTGATTTACTATTCAGATATTATCAGGTAAAGTTGAGAGAGGCTGATGTGATGAAGATTGCTTTCAGTGTGAGATACGAACACTACGAGTTTTTGGTCATATCATTTAGGGTAACTAATTCTAACAACCTGAATTTTTGAAATGATTTTTTAATAAAAAATTTAAATTTCAGCACCGTGCCTTTTCAAAGAAGGAAGAGAGAGAGGGAGGAGAGAAAAGGTTGTTTGGGGCTTTTTCATCCGTCGATTTTGTTTAGAGATTTCTCTTATTCATTGTATGTAAACCAAATCTCATTTTAGTTTTCATTATTTTTGAGTTTGATGGACTTCTTACCTAAATCAATAAAAATGTATTTTCTTCTGATTTATCATTTTCGTATAACTTTTTAAATATAAGAGATATGAATAGTATGGACATTTTGACAATAACATCATTGAATTTCACTGGGTGGAATTAAAGTTATGATTTTTTAAGCTATAGAAACTATATAGATTTTATTGTATTTAACATAATTAATTATTTTATACTGCATTTTGATTGTGGCATTTGCATAAACAAGAAAGGCTAGCAGTTAACATTATAAAATGGATTGGTTATTAAAATAAAATACCATGCACATAAGAGTGAGCTGACGAGCTTTCCTTTGAAGATCATTTATGGCGTTATCCGGGTATTAGCTTGTAACTGATAATCGAATTACGCCGACAGACAGAGGATGATGACTTCTAAATGATTATTGGAAGTCACATATCATAATAATGATAAAAGATGAATGATGATATAATGAACAGATGAAAGGATAAAAACACCACATTGAAGTTGAATGTCTTGCCTTGCTGAATTATATATTGATGCATGCATACTAATAGCATTGATAGATTGAGTAGTGACATGTGTACATAAATAACATATGTGAATGATTCAAGTGCTGATTGCATATAAATAATAGAATGGATACAAGAGGATAAAACTGATAATATTGATATATGTGTGTCTGTGATTTTTTTATTGACGCTTGAATGATTATAGTAATGTTGTTTTACTAATTTACTAGATTCTCATGTTTGTTATTGATTCTTAGATTCATTATAATGATTTTCCTATGTATTATTGATCATCTTGAACTATACAAATGATAACTAGTTATTAATGAGATTGATTTTACTGACTGAATTGAGTATGTATATTAATTCTTCTAGTCTTGTGTTGAAAGCTTTGGTGGGTTTGAGTTACTGTTTGACTTTTTAGCTTATTATGTGAATTTTATGATTTCAGGTCAGGGAAGAGGTCATGACTAGTTGGAGTGATATCCTTAGGTTTTCATTTAATTTTGTTTGTATTTTCTCTTATTCTTTTATAGTTAAGAGTTTATAATAGAGTAGTAATTGTACTGATCTTCTGACTATTATATATTGATTTGGGAATATAGTGAAATATTTTAAGGTATACAATTGTTATTTTCTTTCAATATATATATATGTTTATTATTTAAATGATTTATATAAGCTCTGGCTAATTAATTAAGTAGATAAAATAAATAATTCTTTCAAATTTTATTCTGGGTCATTACATTAATGAACTAGTTGTCTTTATAAATTTGATGAATAGAGTGTTCAAAGATTTTCAAGATCATTGTGATTATTTTTATCGACGATATTTTGGTATATTTTACTTCTAATGAAGATCATGTCAGGCATTTGAGGATTGTTTTGGAGACTTTGAGGCATCATGAATTATATGTCAAAACTTTCAAATATGAGTTCTATACGAGGATTATTTCTTTTTTGGGACACGTGATGAGTAATGTTGGTATTTCTGTAGATCCCTAGAAAGTCCAAGCAGTCACTGATTGGCCGAGGCCTACTACTTTATTGGAGGTACGCAGTTTCCTGGATATGGTTGAATATTACAGAAAGTTTGTGAAAGAATCTTCTCAAATTTTTGCACATTTGATGAAATTGACTCCGAAGTCAATAGCTTTTGTTTGGACACCATAGTGCGAGACCAGTTTTTAGAGTTTGAAGGATTATTTTACTTCTGCTCCAATTTTTGCTCTTCTTTCTAGTACAGAAGGCTTTCAAGTATTCAGTTATGCTTCACTGAGAGATTTGGGTGTATTCTGATACAGCACAATCGTGTTATAGCTCATGCTTCCAAATTATTGAAGCCACATGAGAGAAACTAAACGACATATGATTTGAAACTTGCTACTGTAGTTTTTGCTTTGAAGATTGGAGAATATATGTACGATTTGAAACATATATTAGCTCAGAAGGATCTGAACCTAAGGTAAAGAAGATGGCTTATGTTGATCAAAGATTATGATATGATAATTTAGTATTAGCTTGGTAAGGGAAATGCAGTGGCGGACGCTCTGAGAAGGAAGTTTTCTAGATTATCTTGTATACAACTCTCTTCTGATGCGTACATGATATCAGCTATAAAGACATTATAGTTAGAGGTATAATTTTTTTTATTGAGTGGGATTATGGTATATTGGCTCAAAAGATTATTCAATCTTCTTTGCAAAAAAAGATTTATGAATCTCAAAAGTCAAATACAGAATATCCTAAATTGATTAAATATATCATTTCTGGTAAAAATTCTGAGCTATGAATTTTTTATTATGGTATTATTTTCTGTAAGGAAAGATTGTGGGTTCCTCTTTTTGGAGATCTGTGATGAGATTCTGTATGAGGCTCTTTATTTAGGCTATATTATTCATCCAGGAAGCAGTAAGATGTTTAAAGATTTGAATGATATATTTTGGTGGCCTGAATTAAAGAACATAACGAAGTTTATTTCGAAATGTGAGGCCTGTTAGTTAGTGAAGGCAGAGCATTAGCAACCAGCCGGTCTTCTATAATCGTTGCCTATTCTAAAGTGGAAATTAGAAGAGGTGACGATGGAATTTGCTATGATTTTTCCCATATCAAAGCATGGGCATGATGCTACCCGGGTCGTTGTCGATCGATTGATGAAGTCTTCTCATTTTATTACGATCATGCAGACTGATCCAGTTGATAGATTATCACATATATATGTCAAAGATATTATCAAATTACATAGTGTGCCGAAGATGATTATATTTGAATGTGATGGCAGATTTACTTTCACATTATGGAGAGGTATTCAGTAGAGACTATGCACGAAGTTATACTTCAATATGACTTTTCATCCGTAGACAGACGGATAGTCCGAAAGGACTATTCAGGCATTAGAGGAAGTTATGAGACTACGTGTTTTGGATTATGGGGATAGTTGGGAGGATCATATACTGCTGATAGAGTTTGCATATAATAACAATTATGAATTCAACATATGTATGATTCCTTATGAAGCTTTATACAGTAGGAAGTGCATGACTTCTTTTACTTTGACAGAGGTGAGAGATAGAAAGGTGATAGGGCCGACCTTTATGGATGACACTATAGCAAAGATCTATGTGATCATAGAAATGTTTAAATCTACACATGATAGACAAAAGAAGTACTATAATAATAAACATAGGTTGGTTGAATAGATTGGTAATTTTTTTATGTCAAAGTGAATCCTATGAAAGGTGTCAGCATATTTGGGAGAATTAGCAAGCTAAGTCCAAGATACAGTGAACCTTTTGTGATCATTGAGAGGATTGGTAGTTCTGCTTACAGTTTATTATTACATGATCATATGTTTAATATACACAGTGTGTTCGATGTGTATTCTTTGAGAAAGTAGATATTTGATTTTGAGAAGAGATTATCTGCTCAAGATGTTGAGATTCATTCGAATCTGTACTATAGAAAAAACCTGATAGAATTTTTTGTATATGATGTTAGAAAATTGAGAAGCAAACAGATTTTTATAGTTAAGGCATAGTGGAAGCATATGACCGTGAGAGAAGCTACTTGGGAGAACGAATATGAGATGAGACATAAGTATCCATGTTTATTTTGACTTTGGTTTGAAAATATCGATGACGATATTTTTTTAAGGTGGGTAGAATATGACAACTCTTAATTTTTTTAAAAAAGAGCTATTTTTAACTATAATAGTAAAAAAATTAGGAGTCATTATAAATCTAAATCACAAATCATTTTTGTCATAGTATATATTTTATTGTGTTTTATTTTCACTAAAATTTTTCAAAATTTCTAGGCACTAGTACAAATCCTTAAGAAATTGCACTTGTCTATACAAGCGAGAATATTGGGATTGTTAGGCGTTTATTTTGCAAATCGATTTCACCATAGTATTTTGGACAAGCTTAGTTAATTTATGAATATTTTTGTATAATTTTTGGATTCCCGAATTTGAAGATATAAAAGAATTTAGGTTATGTGTATGTTAAGAATTAAATAATTACGATAATTATTTAATATTTTATTTTAATATCCTAATCCATTCTTATATATTTTTATAAAAGCATTGCATTTTTGTATTTACCCAAACAGAAAATAGGTCAGGAAAAAAAAGAGAGAAAAAGAGAGGAGGTAAAGAAAAAGTCTAGTTCTATATAGGTTTTAGAGCTATTTTTGCCGTCAGTCCGATTGAAAAATTTATTCGTCTCAAGGTTTGTCAAGCCGTGCTTTACTTAATTTTCAAAAATACGCAATTTTTGCTGAATTTTTTTATTAAAATTTTGTTTACATTGCCAAAAAATTGGGATAACATTGTAGTAAAATTTTTTTCATCATATAACTTTTTATATATTATAGAGATTAGGATTATGAATATTTTTTGAAAATTTTAGAGCGAGGGTTTTGTAATTTATGAGGTTTTTATTGAATTTAAGTTTATCTGAATGCTAAAAAATAATATTGTAGTTCAATTTAAGTCTTAAAATAATATTTTTCACGATATATGATAATTTGGTTGAAAATGTATATTTTTGCTTAGTAGGAATTTCTGTTACCTACCATTACATAAAACTGTGCAATTCTAACTTCTGGTCAATTACACTGTAACTACTATAATATGATAAAAAATGAGCACATAGGATGAAATTATATCTGCTGAGAGAGTTAATGGGCTAGAATCCTTTAAGAGGTTGTCTATGTTAGGAAATATTTTGATACTTATAAGGCATGTTCTTTTGACTATAAGCTATGTTCTAATGGTGACGGATATGCTCTGGAGCTATAAGCACAAAAGAAAGTCACAAGGGACTAGAATTTTTTGAGATTTTATCTGGATACAAGAAATGTGATGTGAATTACGTTGTGATATAAACTGCTCTATGATATTAATTTTGATTTATTTAACTACTTAAATTGCTAAGCTTTTATTACTACACAATGATTTATTATACTGCATTTAACTATTATTAAATATTTGACAAAAAAATAGTTAATAAAATAATTTAAAATTCTAGATCAGTGTGTGTAGCTTTCTGAGCTATTATAGCTCCATGTAGTGTTTTTTTTAATTTTCATGGTTTTTATAATCCGGAAAAGGGTATGAGCTTATTGATTAATAATTCAGGATCAAATTTTAGTTTATAGGTATTTCTCTATTTTGATTTTTATAAAGTCATAGCTAGTTTATTATTCAGTATGTAATTTTTATATATAATCATGTATTGTAGTTTATTTATTTTGATGAAATGAAAGAAATATAATGGATGAGTTTATTTACAGTACTTTGATATTTTAGTAGCTCTGTAGTTTATAATTTATTTAAAATAAATATTGAAAGAAAATCTGAAACATTCCAAACTAGATCTTGGATTTTCTTTTCACAGCTAAACATGATAGGGCCTGTCTTGGTTAGGTTGGATTGTGACAATTTTTATGGTATCAAAACAATAATTTTGGAATGCATATTAAAATAGAGCTATAGAAATTAATCTTTATGTCAAGTGGGATAATTTTGAGTATGTCTGGGTTTTTATTATTATTTGTTTCATGTGCATGTATGTTCAATTACATACTAAGTTGCACCGATACGGATACAGCGACACGGATACGACACGATATGGATACGGGACACGTCAATTCTTAAAAATACAGGATACGGATACGGCGCGGATACAATATTATAATATATAAATCATACATAAAAATTAAGAAAGTAATCAATGCGTAATATTTGAAATGACAAAAAAAAATGAAAGCAACATCATTTGTAGCATTGTATCTTATAATATCAAAATAAAAGTAAGCATTAAATATTTAAATGTCTAGTACAACAACAAAAACATAAACATAAATTGTCTAGAACATGAAGTTTCAACTATTCAATAGAAGGAATGATAGGATTGGCTTCTTCAGTGGTTTGTCTTTGAACTTCTATATCATCTTCAATAAATATCATAGCTTCCAATTCAGGCTCATCAAGTGAAAGATTAGCAATTTCTAATATTCTCATGTCCTCAAGTGATTCAAATCCATCTCGAGCAACATCTCACATCTTGTTGTCTCCTTCCATATAAGTTGGAGTTTTTCTTGAGAGAAGCCGAAGGTTTGTATGCACATAAACTAAATCTTCAGCCCGTTGTGGAGTAATTTTATTTCTCTTCATTGATTGGATGAACGAGTATGCGCTCCAATTTCTTTCACAACAAGATGATGAAACTTGGCCAAGCAATTTTATGGCGATTGTTTGAAGTAGAGGTGCTTAAGCTCCATGTATAATCCACCATATTTTTGGATCAATTCTCCACCTATCACGCAATGACTCTTGGTCACCAAAGTCCTCTAAATAATCAAAAACTTTAGCAAGCTCAATATTAACACTTCTTCTCTCTTCCTCATTTGGAAAATAACGCTTCAAACATGTCTTTCTCATATTTAAAATTTCTAAATATTTTTGTGGAGAAACTCTTTGAGGATCCTCTTGAAACCATTCTTTACTTGAATATCTTCAAATAACATTAAAAGCAAATAATGAAAAAATGTTGAAATTACTAAACAATAAATTGTGAATTAATAATGAAAAAATGTGAAAATTTACCTTGGATTTAGTGAGTGAGCCAAGCAATGTAAAGGTGTATTCCTTTTGCTCTACCTATCTTCTAAAATAGCATAAATAACATCCCAAAAGCTTGAGTCTTCATGAAGTGCCTTCCTCTCATGTCTATATATAATTTCTTTTACTTTGGCTAGCATTGAATCCCACATCTCATAAATGAGATGTAAACAAGACTTATCCGTATCAGCTACTCTCAACATCTCATTAATAGGATCTGTGAAATTTAAGATGTATTCAATCTCATCCCACCATAAATCATCTAAAAGCTTCTCCTTTACATATCTAGCCTTTCCAACATCATCTTCCCTATAACAGGACCATTTGTCACTGATCACCATAGCTTGAAGAGCATTTTTTATTTTTTTGAATCTTCTCTACATCATTATAACTGAGGCAAATTGAGTTTCAGTAACTGTAGGCATCTTTAAATTAGAGAAATCATTGAACATAGAGTCTCATGGAGTGATTCATAATAAAATTCTTAATTACAACTGCATCTCCAGCTATCACTGTGATCAAATGACTTTCATTATAGGTGATTTCGTTTGTCTCGGTATTCTTAGCTGCACAAATATTCTTCAAGGCAAGATTAAGCATATGTACAACACATGGTGTCCAGAAAATATAAGGATAGGCTTGCTCTACAAGTAGACCTACAGCTCGACAAACAGGTGCATTATCAATAATGACTTGGATGATGTTTGAAGGGCCCACCATCATGATAACTTCTTTGATTAAATTAGAAATAAAGAACTTATCCTTGTACTGTCCTTCACAGTTTACAGCTTTGATAAATATAGGATAGCTCTCTGTTAGAGCCATGAAGTTGATAAGTGGTCTTCTTTGTGGATCTGTCCACCCATCACAAACCAAAGTAACTCATTTTTCCTTTTAAACTCCTCTAGTAGGCTCAAGCAACTTCTCAATATTATCCCTCTCTTTTTGCAACAATTTTATTCTAATGATATTATATCCTGGTGGCACGTATGCTGCAAGATTATTATTACATGCGTAGGTAAAGACATTCTTGTAATGTGGATTTCTTGCTAGGTTAAAAGGAAGTCCAACTGAGTAAAACATTCTAGCTATTTCCCCATCTAGTTGTTCTCTCATTTATAAATTAAATGCTTTCTCCAAAGCACTATCAACATGTTTTCTTCTTTTTGGTTCATATCCCTCCATCCGGAAAGGCCCTTTGTTTACAGTACTGTCATCACATCTAATTGAAGAAGATGATGAAGGATATGAAGCATGGGTGCTCCCTACTGGTCTGCCAAATAGAGGTGAAGAAATTTCCTGGCTTACCTTGCCACCTATAGGAGTCATCTCAATGGATATAAAGTTCAAAATGCTAGAGTTGAACAGACATAGCCCCCCAATGACTATGTTTAAAATATTTATTATGCATTTATGTTCAAATTTATTTTTTTAACTTAGTAACTTCAAAATCTCTTGGTTGTTACATACAATATCAAATAATATAGATGAGTTTTTATCAATTAACTGGGCGTGGTCGATTAGAGAATATTTGGTTGAAAAGTTTAATAAGGTATCTATCAAGATTTCAAAGAACAAGTCAGTAGGTTATATCAATGGTTTTTTACCTCTGCTAATTATGAGTGCTAAAATTATTCTAATTTTTATTTAATTTGACTAATTCATTTGCTAAAATTAACTTTGATTTTATGTAGGTTTGGTTCCAGGAGCACACTTTCATTCATGCCTCTAAGTACCCTGACAAAAGGCCCCGTTTTCTTCGATGGGCTGATGATATTGTATATAATACTGAGAAGACCACTAATTTATTTGTTAATTTAAAGAAAAGATAGGTACGTATGCAGATTTGTCACGCAGCAAATTTCAATAAATACCTCTAAGAAGAATAGGGAAGAATAGGGATTTGCTAACAAATTAATTTTTCACAAATTTTTGATGTCCTTTAGGGAGTTACCAAGGAGGAAGCTAATCTGCTAGGCATCCAGAAGTATCCATCAAGCCATCATTCTCCCAATCAAACCCCCACTCCTGAACAGCTTCCCCCTAATCTCCCCAGCAACCCCAACCCCAATCACCTAAGCAACCACACTTTTTATTTTCAGCTCAATCATTTGATGTTTTACAGGAGAAAATAATCAAAATAGTTTAGGATACCTGCTCTAACCTCTTCCATTAATTTGAAGGTAGGTTGAGCAGGAAGTTTGAGCAACTAATACAAAGAGTGGATTTAATTGATTACTTGCATTACTCATAACACTTTCTATCCAGGGCAACAACCTGCTCCCTTCTCCTCATCCTGCAAGCACCTAATGCAGAAGAAAGCGATATCTTTCGAGCATCTAAAGACCCAAGCCCCAGACGAGACCAAAGCCCCAAAGCTGTCTAAAGTCCTAGATGAGTCCAATCCTACCCATGAAAAACCAGTTATCGCTGCCCAAGCTTTTAATGAGAAAGAAGCAAGTGAATTAGAAGAGGAAGAGAATTTTATAAAAATTCGACAGGTGTACAAGAAGCATAAATTAGATATTCCTAATCCATCCAAAAAGATCCATCCTGAAAAGATCCATCCCAAAAAGAACCATCCAAAAAAGTACAATCCCAAAAAGAACCAATCAACGTTGATCAAGTTCTAATAACTGCTAACCCTGCAAGTTAAAAACTGGAATACATTGATATAGAGATGTTGAGTTCTGAGAAGAAACATTTTTTGAATGAATGCATTATGAAGTTCACTGACAAGTAAACTTTTTCACTATGTTATTAACTCCATTTTTGTTAGTGTTTTTTCATAATGTTTATTCACTTATGCGTATTTTGTGTTTATAGACTGCGTATTTACTACGTATTTTATGCGTAATTATCGCGTGTTCTATGCTTATTAACTGCGCATTTTGTTTCATTTTTTTTGCAGGAGTGATACAATATTTTGTTCTGAGAACATTATTATTTCTAAACGTGGCATGCACGAATTATTATCCAATGGTTACCTTGACAATGATTATGTAGATGCCTTCGCCATTTTATTAAATGAGAAAAGTAAACTTTCGTCCAACAAGGACCATAAATTTCTATATATCTCACCAATATATTGGGTTAGTATATATGTTTAATTTATATATAATATATTTAGCTGTTTCATTTTCTATTTCTTATATTTAATTCTTGCAGAGTTACAAGGCGAGGGATCCAAAGTCAAAATTGTTTATCGAACATATAACCTATAATTCTGTTAAGTCATGTGAAATTCAACTTCAACCAATTATTGACAGTTCGCACTGGACCCTTCTAGTTGGGTAGGGGAATGAAAGAAAATGGCAATTTTACGATTCTGTGCTCAACCCCATGCATAGAAATATTGCTACAAAGATAGTAAATTTGAGATCAATTGTTAAAAATTTCGAAATTTAACTGTGAACTAAATTCTATTCAATGTATTGTTCAGATTAGAAGCTTATATAAGGACACAAAAAAAGCTTTTGATAGAATATCACAAATTGAAAGTTTCAGACTATCAAGGGCGTGCCAACTCAGACTAACAATGTAGATTGCGGAATGTATGTTTGCAAATGCATGAAAAATATTATTCTTCAAAGCAACACCAACTGGACTGATAGCAAAAATTGGCAGGCTAATATGCTAAAATATAGGGTGGAATTAGCATACTCATTGTTGTGTGCATCATTGAAATGAACTTTTTGTTTTTATAATTTTTTTCATGGTCTGTAATTGTTCAATGTACAATATTTTGATAAATTTTTGTACATAGTTTTTGTTTGTCATTCATTAATTTTTATGTAAAATATAACTTGTACACTATATAAAAGAAAAAATTTTGTAAGTTTTTTTAGTAATTTTGTAAAAAATTTATTAAATACGCACAGTGTATGCATACTGTACGTATTTGATACGCATTACATACGCATCTCCTTGTGGTTTGTTGTTTCAAAATTAATATCCATATTTGTCAAAATATTATGTCTTATTTTTTTGTTAATGTAGCTTTGTTAGCATTTATAACATATAATCTAGCGTTAAAATTTTATTTCGTGAACTTTAATTATATGCAGTGCCCTATATTATTTAGGCTATATTTCTAAGGATAGGGTAAATTGTTTAGTGTTCTAGAGTTAAAAATGAGGGGGGGGGGTGAAGTTTATTGATCATATTTATTATATGAATAAGATTTTTTTTACTGTTTAGGATAATATGTTTTTTTTATAATGTAAGGAATTCAATTTAGATTCCTTAGTCTTATAGGATTTTGTTTGGTTTGAGAAAATACGCAGTAAATATGCATAATGTACGCATACCTTACGCATTTGATACGCATGTTTTACACATCTCCTTGTGGTTTGTTGGTTCAAAATTTGTTTTCATATTTGACAAAGTATTATATATGGCATCTTTTTTTTTTAATTAATGTAGCTTTGTAAGTGTTTATAGCATAGAATTTAGCGTTAAAATTTTATTTTTTGAACTTTAATTATATGTAGTGCCCTATGTTACTTAGGCTATATTTCTAAGGATAGGGTTAAGTGTATAGGTTCTCGAGTTAAAGATTGAGGGGTGTGTGAAGTTTATTGTTCATGTTTATTATATGAAGGATAATTTTGTTTAGTGCTTAGGATATTAAGTTTTTATTTATTGGGATAGGAATTCGGTTTAAATTTTTTGGTCTTTATAAGATTTTGTTTGGTTTGAGAAAATACGCAGTAAATACGCATAGTGTACGCATATGGTACGCATTTGATACGCATCTCCTTGTGGTTTGTTGGTTCAAAATTTGTTTCTATATTTGACAAAGTATTATATATGGCCTTTTATTTTTTTTTTAATTAATGTAGCTTTGTAAGTGTTTATAGCATATAATCTTGCGTTAAAATTTTATTTTGTGAACTTTAATTATATGTAGTGCCTTATGTTAGGCTATATTTCTAAGGATAGGGTTAAGTGTTTAGTTTCTAGAGTTAAAGATTGAGGGGTGTGTGAAGTTTATTGTTCATGTCTATTATATGAAGGATAATATTTTTTAGTGCTTAGGATATTAAGTTTTTATTTATTAGGATATGAATTCTATTTAGATTTTTTGATTTTTAAAGGATTTTGTTTGGTTTGAGAAAATACGCAGTAAATACGCATAGTGTACGCATAATGTACGCATTTAAATCACATTACATACGCATCTCCTTGTGGTTTGTTGTTTAAAAATTAATATCCATCTTTGTCAAAGTATTATATATAGTCTCTTATTATTTTTTTAAATTTAGCTTTGTTAGTGTTTATAGAATAGAATCTAGCGTTAAAGTTTTATTTCGTGAACCTTAATTATTTTCATTGCCCTATGTTATTTATGCTATATTTCTAAGGATAGGTTTAAGTGTTTAGTGTTCTAGAGTTAAAGATTTAGGGGGGTGTGACGTATATTAATAATATTTATTATATGAATAATATCATTTTTTATTGTTTAGGATAATAAGTTTTTTTTTATAATGTAAGGAATTCAACTTAGATTCCTTGGTTTTTGAAGGATTTTGTTTGGTTTGAGAAAATACGCAGTAAATGTGCATAGTGTACGCATAATGTACGCATTTGAAACACATTACATAAACATTTCCTTGTGATTTGTTGGTTCAAAATTTATATCTATATTTGTCAAAGTATTATATATGGCATATTATTTTTTTGTTAATGTAGCTTTGTTAGTGTTTACAGCATATAATCTAGCGTTAAAATTTTATTTCATGAACCTTAATTATATGCAGTGTCCTTTGTTATTTAGGCTCTATTTCTAAAGATAGGGTTAAGTGTTTAGCGTTCTAGAGTTAAAGATTGAGGGGGGTGTGAAGTTTATTGATCATATTTATTATATGAATCATATTATTTTTTTATTATTTAGGATAATAATTTTTTTTATAATCTAAGGAATTCAACTTAGATGGTCTTTATAGAATTTTATTTGGTTTGAGAAAATATGCAGTAAATATGCATAGTGTACGCATACCTTACGCATTTGATATGCATGTTGTACGCATCTCCTTATGGTTTGTTTGTTCAAAATTTGTTTCCATATTTGACAAAGTATTATATATGGCCTCTTATTTTTTTAATTAATGTAGCTTTGTAAGTGTTTATCGTATAGAATCTAGCGTTAAAATTTTATTTTGTGAACTTTAATTATATGTAGTGCCCTATGTTACTTAGGCTATATTTCTAATGATAGGGTTAAGTGTTTAGGTTCTAGAGTTAAAGATTGAGGGGTATGTGAAGTTTATTGTTCATGTTTATTATATGAAGGATAATATTTTTTAGTGCTTAGGATATTAAGTTTTATTTATTAGGATAGGAATTCGTTTTAGATTTTTTGATTTTTTAAGGATTTTGTTTTGTTTGAGAAAATACACAGTAAATACGCATAGTGTACGCATAATGTACGCATTTGAAATGCATTAAATACGCATCTCCTTGTGGTTTGTTGGTTCAAGATTTGTATCCATATTTGTCAAAGTATTATATATAGCCTCTTATTTTTTTATTAATGTAGCTTTGTTAGTGTTTATAGCATAGAATTTAGCATTAAAATTTTATTTCGTGAACCTTAATTATATGCAATGCCCTATGTTATTTAGGTTATTTTTCTAAGAATAGGGTTAATTGTTTAGTATTCTTGAGTTAAAGATTGAAGGGGGGGGGGGGTGAAGTTTATTGATCATATTTATTATATGAATAATATTGTTTTTTATTATTTAGGATAATAAGTTTTTATAATGTAAGGTATTCAACATAGATTCCTTGGTCTGTATAGGATTTTGTTTGGTTTGAGAAAATATGCAATAAATACACATAGTGTATGCATATCTTACGCATTTGATATGCATGTTGTACGCATCTCCTTATGGTTTGTTGGTTCAAAATTTATTTTCATATTTGACAAAGTATTATATATGGCCTCTTATTTTTTTTAATTAATGTAGCTTTGTAAGTGTTTATAACATAGAATCTAGCGTTAAAATTTTATTTTGTGAACTTTAATTATATGTAGTGCCCTATGTTACTTAGGTTATATTTCCAAGGATAGGGTTAAGTGTTTAGGTTCTAGAGTTAATGATTGAGGGGTGTGTGAAGTTTATTGGTCATGTTTATTATATGAAGGATAATATTTTTTAGTGCTTAGGATATTAAGTTTTTATTTATTAGGATAAGAATTCGGTTTAGATTTTTTGGTTTGAGAAAATATGTAGTAAATATGCATAGTGTACGCATGGGATACACATTTGAAACACACTAAATACACATACTTTACATAACAAATTTTTTCTTTCATAAACTATAAATACAAAATGATACATTAAGTTACATTTGCCTAACAACAACTGATAAATCTAAAAAACAAATCAAAACTTAAAAACAATTAATTATTATTTTTTGACCTCTTATTTATACAATTTTTTTTTGTTGTCATTTTTCTATGCAATTTTTTTTAAATGCAGGGAGAGTGACCCACATACTTCTTAAATGGAACTACAACAGTTTTACCAGTAGTAGTGTAACATCTCACCACTAAATTAGAAAATTTGGAGCTAGTTATTTTCTGTGTATTTCAAACACCCAGAAAATACTCAGCTCCAAATTTTCTAATTTAGTGGAGAGATTTTTAACTAATACTGGTATAACTATTTTTGTTCCATTTGGGAAGTCTGGGGGGCACTCTCCCTAATTTAAAAAAAAAACGGCATAGAATAATGTCAACCAAAAATAAATTACTGCAAACAGTCAGTTGTAGGTTAACTCCCAATAATCAACAATACTCAACCGAGATGTAGATGGACTGTCAAAACTCAGCCTTATGTTCTCATAAGGTCCAAGCCTTATATAGAAAAAAATAAATAGAGACAACATTAAAAGCGGTCAAAACAGAAATAAAGGACCATTAAAATTAAACTACCTCCCCGGAACTATCATCATGACAAAGACTATTATAAAACAAGCAATAAATGTCAACCGACCACCCGCCAATCCCCCACTAACACCAAGTATTACACATGCCAGGCCCCCCAAGTAACGAATTCGGCTAAGATAGATGCAATACACATCTCCTTGTTTATGAAAATACACATTGATACGCATACGATACGCATTTGGTATGCAAATAATTCTATAAAATGATTTATTTACAATGAATATTTTATCTTAACAATCAATCATCACAAAAAAATTGTTACATTTATGGCCCTGATTCAATGATATCCATCATCATTATGTACCTAGCTGATGGCTTATTGGAGGGTACATCGGTTATAAATTCCTCGGTGAAGCATTCAGGTATGCTTGTGAAATTACATTGCTTAGCTGATGCCTGACTGGAGGGTATGCCAGTTATGAATTCCTCGGTGAAGTATTCGGGTATGCTTGTGAAATTACACTGCTTAGCTGATGCCTGACTGGATGGTACGCCGGCTATGAATTCCTCGGTGAAGCATTCGGGTATGCTTGTGAAATTACACTGCTTAGCTAATGACTGACAGGAGTGTATGTCATTTATGAATTCCTCGGTTAAGCATTCGAGCATGCTTGTAAAATTACACTAATTTGAAGGTGTAGATATTTGTGTTGTATTTTTCTTCACTGGTGGTTTCCCTGTTTAAAAAAATTTATCTCAAGAAAACTAAGTTACAATATGTCATAATATACACTAAATTAATTACTTTGTAAGTAAAGTCATACTCTTCGACTTCTTCTTTTCCCATTGGTTTTTTAGCATTGCATTCGATATGCTTTTAGGCCTACGCTTTAGAGGATCTTTCACTTTTGCAATGCCACCTTGTGTAAACTTGTGATTCTTTCTCTTCTCATAAAGAATCAAATCAATATTTTCAGACGTATCCTTCATCGCAGCCAACATGTATTCTTGAGCCTCAGCTGCGCTCGTGTGCTAATTTGGTATGAAAATCTACTGATATGATTTCTGAATATGAATCCACTACTAGCTTCAGAATTATTCAGAGAAGAGTGTTTCAAATTTTGGCCTGAATATATATCTTTTCAAGCTCTTGCTGACCATCGTAGTAGTATGTACTTCTCGAGGATTTTCGCAATATCCATCTACCTCAAAACTCTCATGCAGTGAGAACACAGTAAACCATTATTTCAAACTTCCTGCGGGTGCATTAAATGCTTCCATTCTGTGCATCAAAATCAAGAATCCAAGGATTAGAATGATCCTTTTTCTCTGTGCAACAGACAAATTTTGAAGAATCACATGACACAAACTCTATACTCCTTCCACCCACACCCATTTAAAAATTCTTCTTAAAAAAATGAATATAATTTTCTTGAGTAAAATTGAGCAGCTTGCTTTAATATTGGGCTGCTTTTTATTACATGTTCTATTTCAGACTGACTGCATTTATAATTCTCATCCTATTCATTTCGGCGCCAATTTCTTATCACCTTTTCTAAACCTAGAAAACAATCAGTTATAGAGATTGTGGGCTTAAAAATGTCATAACACACATTATTAGTAGACTCGCTATACTGTGTGGATAGAATGCCCATGTTAAAACAATCCTTATTGAATGTTGTTGATCACTTATTCCTTATTTGAGACAGGGATATGTGACATGTTCTAGAATTTTGCCAATAACTGTGATGATCGTTGCGAGCACTAAAACCAAGACTATGGGCATAATTACAGTAAGCCTCGTATGAGTCTTTATCATTAACATAAACTTCCTGATAAATAAACAATAAACATGCAATGAATACACAATAATTAAGCAGTAAAAACGCAGAAAATAAACAAATGCGCAGTAATTAAGCAGTAGAAACGCTGAAGATGCGCAATAAATACGCAACAAATGCGCAAAACGGTTTACAAAGTCCTTAAGGTACTTTCAGCTCACTATTGCTTGACAAAAATAAAAATAAATCAAGAAATAAAAACCTATGAGCCGATGGTCCCTTCTTTTAAAGACAATTACAAGTTAACCTTAAGCACGTTATTGATAAAAGATCCTATCTTTGATAAATGAGCCCTTTATTGCTTGTTTGCAGTTTACTTCTTCCTTGCATGTAATGGAATGCAGTGTGTGGTTTTTGGAAAAAATGTCAACTGCTTATTGCATGTTGTCTCTTCATGGCAATTCCTGTGCAGTAGGTTTAGGCACTCAGTTTTGCTAAACCATCAGCACTAGAATTCCACGAAGAGGCGGCAATGCTTCTTTGCCGGATAGTGAGGATTTGCTGTGTAGTTGCAAATACCTAGCAAATACGGAGTTGAAGTTTTTGTAAAAACCACACACCGTATTTCATTATAAGGCAAGGGAAGAAGTAAACATCGAACAAGCTTATAAAGAGAAGATTGTCAAACTAGCAGTATGGAGCAATAAATTAGGTCAAAACAATAATAAATGATCATTAATACTAGGAGATAGAGCCAAATGGCCACCTCAACCAACTCAATCAAAAGCCTAACAAACAATAGTAGATGTACATGTAACAACATAATGACAACAATAATGGAGGTCAAACATGCAATAAAGTACTATCCATATTATACGACGTCCTAATCAACAAATAAAACAAAAATTATTACAACTAGAAGAAGCAGTAAATACGCATTACATACTCAGAAAATACGCAAAAAATATGCATAAACTATGCAATTTAATACGCAGTGAATATACAATAAAAACTCAGTAAATACACAGTAAAGTGTTGGTTCCATCATTCAATCCAAGTAATTTTTTTTTTCGAATGATTGTATAAAATGATTTATTTAACATTCAATCATTACAAATAAATATAATTACATTTAACTGGACAACCGGTTTTAGAGTAGACAGTAAACCTTAATTAATTACGCAGTAAAAACGCAATAAATACATCAAAAGAAACGTCTCTGTAAATAAAACTAGGATTTTATAATATTGCATTAAATATGAAGCCAATGAATAATTTCAAAAATACAGATAAGTGGAAACCTGCATCTCCGTAAAGAAAACTTGAATTAAATTTTGAAATATGCATAATGGCAACAGTGCTGTAAAGAAAACATGGAAGGAGGCAAACTTTATCGATAACCTAAACTTTCCCTCTGGTCGCACTGGTTTTAACTGTTCTGCTTCTTGGGAGCTCGCTTTCTGGACGTTTGCATACTGGTTTTCGGCCTCTGCGCCATATGAGAATATTGTCTGCTCATAAAAAGAAACATCCTCCTTTCAGATCAATCTTCATCTTCATTGGCATTTTTTCTACGAAAATTTTCTCTAAAAGTCTTATATATTGCAGTGATTCGCGGCTGAAATCCTGAAAAAAAGAAGCGTCAACCCTAAATTTAACGTTTGGCCCGGTCGGGCTGTAAGACAAATGATTTGGACCGGGTTGGGTTGCAAGACAAATGAATATCCACATAGAAAATTCACGTCGGCATCTTCCACGTAGGCAAACCACGCGTAATAATTTTATTGGCGTCCGGATGTAGCTTTACATCTGGAATCCGCACAGAATAATTTCTCCCTTCGGACAAGATTACGTGCGTGACAGAGGAGGGAACAATGGCGTGCGTGTGTCTTCCTCATTCGGCCAAACCTCGTGAGAGAAAGAGGAGGCGGCGATGATGTGTGTGCGTGCGTCTCCACCATTCGACCGAACCTAGGGCAAGAGGAGGTGGCATGCGTTTGTATCTCCTTCTCTCTTTTTCTGGCCCTTCGATTCTTGCACACCTTATACATGTCCGAGCGCGAGAGGGAAAGAGTGACGGTCGGCCTTGCATGCCTTCCATTTGGTCGTGCGAAGGAGGAGCTGGACAACAGCATTCACCCGTGCGAGCCACGTTGACAAATAGAAGCGGAAATGAGTACTGATTTCTGCTTAATAAGGGCCTGGATGCATGCAACTGATTCTCCTTCCTTGCCCTTTCTTCTGCACGCAAGGGTAGGGGTGTCAATTCGGGTCAACGGGTCGGGTTCGGGTCGAACCCGACTTGACCCGGCCATAAACGGGTTGACTCTAACCCGACCCTGTTTTACAAACGGGTCAGGTTTGTCATCCCGGACCCGACCCGTGCGGGTTACCGAGTTGACACAACCTGACCCGCTAACAGCTTCGAAGCGAAGCGGAGAGCGAAGGCTGCGGAGCAGAGCTGGTCGCCAGGTTCGCCAAGTTTGAACCTCGAGGCCGGCCGCTGGCGGAGCTGAGGCATTGGCAGTAACAGCGAGTGCGGCGTGCGGGACCGGGATAGACGGTAGCAGCGGACTAGCGGTAGCTTGGGCAAGACTGCAGCACCAGACACGGACGCGAGTGCAACTGTGCGGGCTGGATCGATGGCTGCGAGCCGGTGACACCTGACGAGGACGCGACTGCTGACGCGGATGCCGACCCCTGACGCACGGGATGACCAAACGGGTTAATCTGGGTTGAATTTATGTTGTCGGGTCAACTTGAACCCGACCCGTTTTTCAAACGGGTCAGAAATCCGAACCCGGACCCGACTCGTTTCACAAACGGGTTGACCCGAACCTGGATTTTTCCGGGTTGGGTCGGAGTCGGGTTTTGGGTCGTGTCAACTTTTAACACCCCTACGCAAGGGTATACCCGATTCTCTCTCCTTCACGCGAAAATCTTCCCTGTTCACAAGTTATCTTCCTCTCGTCCTAAATTTGAATTTTTATTTTTTGAGGCTTTTCTTGTGTTGATCTTGGCATACAAGAGAGGCTTTGAGAGGGAGCGGAGAGGGTTAAGAGCTGTAAGTAGACCTGAGAGGGCTAAGGGCTGTAAATTCTCTTACCTTAAACCAAATCATTGCATATTTTCTGTTTCCCAAATGGAATGGTTGCTGGTTTTCCTTTCTTTTTTAAACTACATGACTACACAGCTTCTTTCTCAACTAAGCCATTCTGCATCTCTTCCTTTCTAAAGCTAAATGGCTGCATATATATTCCTTATTTGCTAGTTAACTAAGTGAAATGGAATTGTATTATTCCATAATTCATTTCTTTAATTAAAGTTCATTATTGGGCTGATATATGTTATATCTCGAGTTTATTTTAATAACTAGCAGCAAACCCTTTTCTATCTAAATATATGTGGTTTGCCATCTCTCTTTGACATAATATAAGGGATTGCATTAGTTATACAAATAAATAAGCTTCTTAGTATGACAATAAGAAAGACATATTTTGGGAAAAATCTCATTCAATAGAGAAGTTGGCCTTTTCCGATTTATGCATTTATATATTCATATATGCATAGATATGTTTTACCTTTGTGAAGAACCATTCTAAAGCTACTGGCCTGTTTTTTTAAAGAGTAGAAATGAGGTTGCCATGTGATTTGGTTTGTACAGTGACTCTTATATTATTAATAATCTCATGTTTGGTGATAAAAAAAGAAAAAATGATATCATATTGTTAATGGCTAAGAATTGCAGTAGTTGCTAAGATAGTTGTGGTTGTATGTGTTTGGTGATTTCTTATATCATTCCCAAATCATTACAGCATAATTGGATCTTATATGTTTCATTACATTAGATTCAATATTAAAGTCAGTTATGATGAACACCACATACATTGGTTTCTTCAATTGCTTGCTAAATCTTGTTGAAAATTTTCTTCACTCATGGTTGATATGATAACTGACTCATAGACTTTATGAAAACACCCAAGATAGCGTGGTATTACCCTTCATTTGAACTTTTTGAGAAAACGGATTTTACTTGTTTATGTTAGTTGCTAAATAGTTCATATTCTTCTGAAATTAATTGTAGAAATTCTCATATACCATATGTATGAACTGGAGGATGCTCGATTGTTTCATTCTCATTGATCACTTAATCTGATATACTGGTAGCCAATAGCAAGAGATTTCTTATCAAAGATCAATTTGCATTAATGATGATTCATTTTCTTTCTCTATCTCCCTCTTCTGGCTCCCTCTCGCATGCTAAAACTTCTTAGTGACTCTCTTTCTTAAACGGAAATCTCTTGTTTGTGAGAAAAAATTCTCTTCTTGAGTTAAACTTCTGTTCAAAGGCTGCAGGATTCTCCTAAACCAATCAACTTAATATGTCTTCTCTCCCAAGCTAATTGACTGCATTTTTTTCTTTCCATTAGGTTTGGTGTGTGTATGTCTCGTTTCTGTTGAAATTCATGTACATATATTTCCTTTATGAAAGTGATATTTAGAAATGCAGTCACTATTTGGTTCTAATAGAACTGGCCACAAAGCACTATCACCCTACGAGGTCTCCTTTGATAAAATTCATGTTCAAAAGCAGGAATTGTGGTCACTTTGTATGTATTAAGCTAAATGACTGCATTTTTTTTTATTCCATTAGGTTTGGTATGTGTATGTCTCATTAGGTTTTGTATGAAATGGTTCTCTAGGAATAAAATTTCACACTAATTTCATATGGCTTTTCTTCCTTGTGGGTTAGATAATTGATGATGGCAAGATGACATAACTACACATTTTTCTAAATGACATAACTACATATATTTATTCCTTTCTAAACTAGATGGCTGCATCTCTCTTCTCCGTTAGATTAGTCACTTAGCAATATTAGTTTTATTGGGAATGTTAACAAAATGAAAATATATCATGATGATAGCAAGATGCAATATGTCTTCTTGTTAGAGCTTAGTTTCACCAATCTGAAAACTTCTATTCATTTCTAACATTTGACAGTGGCTATTCTCTTTTATATCCATGATTTCTTTGTTAGTAAGAAAGTGGATCTTTGTAATTTATGTTTCTCTGCTATTGGCTGAGGTTGTTAAGCTTGTCGGTGATTTATTTCTGGTATTTTATAATCAAGTTTCTGCTTTTATGAAGACATTTTATGACCTGCTTTCTTCAAAGAAAACTTATATTGAATTTCTAATGGCTGAAACGGTAGTTGAGGTTGTATGGCTGTAATTTTGCTGTAATTTTAATAACTTTTTTTTATAACTTTTTGATGGCATGTTACTCATAATAAATGCACGAATTTTGTGTACTCCACTATATTGAAATTAGACATGATGGCTAATATGAGCATTAGTTCCATTGATTGTTTGATGAGCTTGGTTGGAGATATTCTTTTAAGTTTCAGTTAACATGCGAGATTGTGAATATATTTAATGAATAAAAGAACTTATAGTATTACTCTTTGTTAAACTTTCTAGGGAAAATGAATACTTACCGATTTACATAAGTAATGTTAAATGGACTTTTGTTATTCTTTTGAAAACAAGAGCAACTATTCTTTTATACGTACACATTAAACTTTAGATGGAGTATGAAATAGATGCAAATTTTTATTCTTTTTTCTCCAAACTGTTTTGAAAATGCAATAGATGTAGTTTTTTTCACTCTTTATGTCCTCTATTCTGTTTTAAAATGAAGTAGATGCAGATCTTTATTCCTTTTGTTTCCCAAACTGTGTTGGAAATGAACTTGATGCATTTTTTTTTTCACTCCATTTATTCTCCAAACTGTTTTGGCAATGAAACAAATGTAGATTTGCATGATTTTTGCTCTCCAAACTGTCTTGGAGATGAAATAAATCCAGATTCGCATGATTTTTGCTCTCCAAACTGCATTTAATGTCTTGCAGGGATCCTATGGATTTTTTCATGTATACAACTATTTGTTAAACTTTTCTTGTGATTATGTTTTTGAGACTCCATTTTAATGGCAGATAATATTTGCTACAATCAATTGATATAAACTTTGTTTACTTATTGAGGAAGCCTATTGGTTTTATGAGGAAATTGAATATTGGTCATGTATTGATTAAATTATGAAGTATTTCTACTTTCATTTCAATGCATATGTCTATTATAAATTTGAAGAGGTTAACTGTTAAGTTTAATGTACCATGTTTATATCATTTGGAGAAACAAATTGAGAGCCAAAGCTTGCAAAGCTATATAATATGTGCATTGTTGTTCCGATAACCAATACTTTATCAACGGTTGCAATTTGTTGGTGAAAAGCTATACAATGATGGATTTTAGGAATGTAACAAACATATACTACACTTCTTAACCTTCTCACATCTTCCCAATATTGAACACTAAGTTGACCATTTCATATTAATTTGTGATGATGACCACGTAAACATTTACAAACTAGAATGATTAAACATAAAATCCACCTCACCCATGACCCCGGTGGGTGATGTTGGAGTATAGGTAAAAGCCTTGGGCACTAGGTTTTTATTTATTATAACACCTTTTATAAGGATACATATAACATAAGGTCGACACCCTAAGCTAGAAAACATAGATGTAGGTTCACTATTCATAGCCTATGCAACTCCCAATTGTCAGCCTAGGATTAAGTCTGCTCAACCCCTTAGCCTATGAGGTCCCCTTGGATGAGGTAACCCATGATTACTGACAAGGATCCTTAGGTCGGCACTCGACCACTAGGTTAAGGACATTGACGAACCTGGGATGATGGACGATCATGGGATCTTGATCGGGGGAGTCATGCCCACCAGGTAGGGTAATTTTCACCTTCCAAGTTTATATCTAACTAAACATCCAATATGCATTAGACGTTAACTTTAGTAACCTTAGACCCTAGGTTAGGGGATTAGGTTATTTATGTCTTTTTATATATCTCCATATACTGATTGTATTTTCTTTCACTACTCATGTATTATTTTATATATTATTTTCTTTTCATTACAAATTTTAAACCATTAATTTCAAAAATCCAAAATAAAATAAAAGACATTTGGTTATAATTTTTGACTAGAACTGAAAACTGAAATATTTAGTTATGGAATAAAACAACTAACACCAGAACTCTGACTGACATTGCAAACCCCGTGATTTACATATTAAAACTTCTTGACTTTATACAAAAATACAACTGGTGTGTGACGAACATTTGCATGCTTTCCTGGAGAGCAGTCTTGTTAGTCTTTAGGGAAAACTCTTCTACTTTAAACAAAAATATAAAATCCTTTTAACAACATAGAAAGATAGGTAGGAAGATATAAATGATGAAAATCCACATCCTCTTAACAGCCCACCAGAAATAAAACATCAATTGCATTTAGAATAGAAGCATGATTCACCACTCATGGTTCGGGGCCACTAGGACTTCTTAGATGTCGGCCCTAATCTCCTTAAAACAACAGTCTACCCTATCTTGCATTTCATAAGATCGAACGTCAAGATTTTAAAGCGTTAGGTGGCGTTTGGCTGGCAGTCCTATTCAGGTAGGATTTTAAGTTCAGAAGAGTCAGACCTTTTAAGCCCTTTGTATTTTATTAGATTAGATTTGAATAGCTACCCTGTAGTGACTTGCCTCAAATTTGAATTTGATTCCTATATCATAAGTCCTCACTTCCCGGGCATTATACTAATCTGGTGATCAGGAATATAAGTCTCAATTTTTAATAAAATACCAACTTGAACAAAATAAATCTTGTTCCAAAACATCAAAACTTCATTTCTTTTTTCAAATACTTTCACAGGATATTATGTTTATCTTTCAGGTTGATATTTTGTTCTCTTGATAGTGTTTGATTAGAGCAATGATATTTCTAAAATTTTATTTTATTATTGAATCCATTGTAGAATATCGTGTCTGTCTTCAGAGATGGTATGTTATTCTCAATGCAACATTCAATCACAAAATAGGAGAGCACACTGAATTTGTGTGGCAATTTATTTCCTAACAAGGGACATTAGACAACTCTTGATAATTAAATTTCAAAGCAGTTTATTAACCGTGGCTAAATTGAGAGGATTGATTTTGTTTCTTATATTCATGATCATTTATATTGAATCTTCATAGGTGTTTTGTTTTATTTTATTAGCTTCTGGTATTATTATGATGTAATATTTTATGTTTATATTTGCTAAAAGTTACTTAAAATTCTATTTGTTTTATTTAACTAACTTCTATTATTGGTGATGAATTTCTTTACTGCTTTTTACTCTTGTTGATAATTTTATTTTTAAAAATTAAATAATTAGAATAATTATTTAATATTTTATTATAATATCCTAATCCACCCTTATATAATTTTATAAAAACTTTGCATTTTTGTTTTTATCAAAACAGAGAACATGTAAGGAAAAAAAAGATAAAAAGATGGGAGAGGGAAAGAAGAAGTTCGGTTTTGGAGGTCTTAAAGTTGATTTTACCCGTTGATTCAATTGAGAAATTTATTCGTCTCATGGTAGATCAAACAATGCTAATCTAAATTTAAAAAAATACTTAATATTTATTGATTTTTTCGATTAAAATTTTATTTTTGTTTCCGAAAAATGAGCACGTGTGATAAAATTATATATATTGGGAGAGATAAGGGGCTAAAATCTTTTGAGATTCTATCTGTGTCAGGGAATATTTTGATGTTTATAAGACATGTTCTTGTAGTTATAAGTCATGTTCTGGTGCCTTAACTTCTCTTTTAAAATATTGATCATTCAAAATATTGCTTAATATTAAATGGTGGCGGGAATTTTTAATTATAAATTGATTGTCCGGTACAAATCAAACAGTTTGGTTAATTCATCTTAATTTTAATTTTAATTTTCTTAATTTAAATGTTTTAATTAATTTTTAAATTAACATTTTGTACAGTACGATAAAAATTGTCCATGCGATCTTAAAAATAAAAAATAAAAACCTTGTGTTTCACTCCTTACATGTGTGTTTGCTCGATTGTGAAGCTAATAAACACTTTTTATAATATATTGACTCAAGAAAATAAAAATATAGACTATTGCAGAAATCAATCATATACTACCCAACCTTGAGCCTTGATCCTTTAGCATTGATTGGTGTATGTTGTACTTAAAATATTAGTATATAGAAAAAAATATATGCAATAATACTAAGTATGAGAAACTCGACAAAGTCCAATATGTTTGTTATAATCAAAACATAAGTTCAGACTTCTAGATTGCAATACGATCAAGCTAAAAGCTAAGAAAAGTGTGTGGTTGAATTTATTTTTTCTATACACAATATTTAGGAAGTTCATTCTTTGGTGAAATGTTGAGTTGTGATACAAAATTGTTTCATGAAACAAAGCTGCTGTTTTATTAAGTCGTTTAATTTGAGTGGGGAAGTAGTATAATTTGAGTCTGTCGAAATAGGTCTAAGTCCTATATATGTTGGAGAGTTGGATCTTGAGCTTAGACTTACTGATCATCTGCTTAATAAGGTTAAGTAAATTATATTTGTATTTTTTTTACATGTAATTAATGATTCAATATTTATTTGTCTTTGTAAAGCTTTTGCCAGCATCGTTGATTCTGATCTTGAGAAAATATTTTTTCAAGTAAATTCGATTAGGTTAAAAATATTCTCATTTATATTTGATGAAGGTGAAAATTTTACACACGAGTGTGATAAATATTTAATTGATTAATCCTATATTACACTCATTTAAAATAAATCTTATAGTTATAAAAATTTCTTGATATAATTTTGGCCAAATATATGATACTAATTGTCTTAAATTCAGTTTCTTGAAGACATGAATTACATATTTTATAGTTTTTAATTAGGAAGATAGTGTTATCTATTTCAGTTGTTGAGATTTGAGAATATTGATTTAAATCTCAACTAATATTGCTAAAAAAAAAATTTTATAGGTAAAAATATTGGTGATTGTCCATCATATCATAATATTTCATGTTTATATTTGCTAAAAGTTACTTAAAATATCATTTTTTTAATTTAAGTCTTTTAGAGAAACCTACTAGCTAGGTGGTAGGTAGAGACTACTGTTCTACTACTTATAGGCTTATTCTATCCATTAGGATAAGGACAGTTAATCTATCATAAGCGTTCGTGTTGACAATAATTTTTATTTTTTAATACTTGACAAAATAAAGAGTAATTAAAATTATTTATTGTATATAATATTTAATTATTTATAGTAAAAAATATCATATTTATTCATGAAATATATTCTCATTATTAAGAATATTATATTTTATTATATTTCCATTATTATTTTATTCCCTTATCTTTATATAGGCATCTTTGTGTTAGCACAAAATCAATCAAATAAAAATATAACCTTTTAGAATTTCTAATACTGTAAGAAACAAGGGTCATTCTGGTGAGAAATTTATGTACAAGAGTTGCAAAATTTTCGTTAGCTCGTACTTGTAGACAAATTTATTTTGAGATTCCCCACTAGTTTTAAACTCTCCTATTAAAGGTTTCATGTCTTTGAATTTTCTGGCCCGTCAATTTTGAATTATGTTGTCTCATATTTTTTGTTAGAATTTATGCTTGATAAAATTCAGATTTTTTTTAACCCCAAGACCAACAATAACATCCAAGCCTTTTGTCCCACTGCGTGGGATCGGCTACATGAATTCTTTTTCTCTATTGTTTCTTGTTAAAAATCAAATTCTTATTTAAATCTAATAAAGAAAGATCATTTCTAATATTTTCTAACCAAGTCTTTTTAGTTTTACTTCTACCTTTCTTAACATAAGTCAAATCTAATACATCAACTTTCCTAATCGGGTCATCGGAAGGTCGCCGTTTTATGTGACCAAACCATCTAAGGCGACTCTCTCTAATCTTATCTTCCACTGGAGTTACTACAACTTTTTCACGTATATGCTCATTTCGTATCCTATCTCTACGGGTAACCCCAAGACATCTTAAATAATATATAACTATATCTTACGGTCCTAATTAAGTTAATATACTAATATGTGGGAGAATTATGCTCAAAATTTTAAATAAATAGTAAATATTAATATTACTAACATATCTGAAATCCAATGATATATTTAACTTCAAATGTGAGAAATATTATCTACTCTCATATCTATGTCAGAGCAACTAAATCTATGTTTCACTATGGCAAACAAGTCATTCACATAGAAGATTAAACTCCAATATTCAACTAGCATTTTTTTAAACTCCATTTTATATACAACTACTTTTAAACAAACTTAGATTTTATTTGGGATAGTTTTTTTATTACTTCTTAAAGCAATTTTTTAGTATTAATAATTGCATGATTAATGAAAATCATTGAATGAAAACTCTAGCTGGTATGAAAATGCTGTAATAAATAATTAATGAAAGACAATTATATTAGAAATAATTAAATGAAAGGCTTCAAAAGGATTGCGTGAATACTCCAGTCTAGTATTAAATGAAATCAACATTTTAATCTAACAGGCTACAATGTAAATTCATTGGCTTTCAATTAATCTTTGGCTGTATTACGTTAAATGAGATTTGACGTTGATAGGCTGTAATCTGGATTAAATTTGTGTCTTTATTAATGGAAAGGCTGTTATAAATAATTAAATGAAAGGTTGTAATTGGAATACATTAACAAAAATGTGTAATGAAGCATGGCTTTCAACTTCCAGTTTGGTGTGCTTTCCTTATTAACATCAAATGAAATAATAAGCAATATGAAAGAAAGGAAATATTAATACAATTGGCCATAAAATGGCCCATGCTATTTTAATTCTTACGATCAATTTGTCATTATATAACAACTTTAGTAATTTTGGAAGTCCTCCAAACTAAAGAAGTCCTCATCTTCAGCTAGAACAGCAAAAGAATAAGATCAAGTCTGACAACATAAATGCTCACAATCAGATAAATGTCTCAATCGTTTGTCCTCCCCTTCCTTCTCATCATCATAGTCGACACGGTATATAAAGCAGTAGGTGGCCGCCCGTGGATCATGACGTTTGATTTTGGCATAGGTGAGGTTAGGTCAGGTTCCGAGTGTGGCATCATTGAGCCTACTCTCAATATTATGTTCGGGCTGAAACGAAGGGAGAGTCGTGGAACAAGAGCAAAATAAGTAGAAGATGAACAAGTTAGATGTTGCCACAGCCATGTATCTACACATATGGCATTAAATAAATGTTCGCAATTTGATAAAAGCCTCAATGGCTTATCCTCTCCTTCCTCATCATCGTCGACAAGGCTCACTCACGACCACCGCAACCATGGATCCATACACATGGCATGAAATAAATACCCACAATCCCGTAAATGCCTTAATATGCCTTATCCTCCCCCTCCTCCTTATCTTCATAGTCGACAAGGCAAATCGAGCATTACATGATTGGAGTTGAATGAATACTCTAGATGGTATGGAAATGCTGCAATAAAATAGTTAATAATTAAATGAAAGGCTTCAAAAGGATTGCATGAATACTCCAGTATAACAGGAAGAGGACGCTGAAATTTTTTTTTTTTTGCCCACAAAAGACTTAAAATAAGAAGTTTTCATATATCTCCATGATCTAACAAAAAATAACTAGTTTCAGTTCTCCCAATACATAAACATTTGGAATCAACTTTTGCTTACAAAAATTTCAAGTGAATTTTTCTTCAAAGAAAGTAAGAGGTTGCATTAAGAACAGCATAACACTGGCGTAAACAGAAGCCAAAGACTTTGACCGTTTGTAGCAATTTGGCGACAAGAAAGATCAAGGATTATAGCAGACATTGCCTTAGAAGGAATTTCCGAGGATTGTAGCAATATGGAACTATAGCAATACGAGATTGTAGCAAATCTTGACAGAACTGGGATTTCCTAGGCTTTACTAATCCCAAACTATAGCAATAGCAAAAATAGAATGAAGCTATTCATTTCTTTCTTGATAGAGTTAAAATGACAAAAGATAAAATTATAAATAATTAGACATATATTTATATAAAGTAAACTTATTTACATTACTCCAAAAGGTGACAATTCACATATCACTCATATGAAGCGCTAGAATAAACACTTGTAAAGCACTCGAAAAATATCCATATAACATAAATTTTCATGCCTGATGGAAATTTCGTGCGAATCATCTACAAGTTATTAACAAGTCTTTAATCATGCAGAAATTCAAACAATTATAACGATCAACATGGGCGGTCAGTTATAAGACCTCAGTAAAAGTGAATTGAGAGATCCGATGACCTCCGCGAGCCGGCGGCCGACCATCATTCTTCTCTTCGGCGTGGTCCTTGACTTTTTCATCCTCTTAGTCGCTATCCAGTCCTCATTCTTCTTAGGTGTGTCGTAGGTAATCAAAGAAACCCTATCTTTTAGATTTTATATGATCGCCTCAAAATTTTTTCGTTTTCAATTTCAGAGAAGAAATATGATACCAAAAGGGAGGAGATTAGTATACTCTCGGATTTCCAGTCACGAATTCAACAATGCGTGGTATAGCTTGAAATTGTTTCTCCTTTCCGTCGCTTATGCTTTTGATGTACAATTATGTTCGAAGATTAGGATATAGGTTACTCTGTTGTTGCATAGAAAGAACTAAAATATAAGGCTATGTGGTTTGAATTTAATCCATTTTTATAGAAGCAATTTATATAGAGGTTTAGCGGGAAATAAATATGTGAAGCATGCTGCAAGGGCGGCTGCATTAACCTGTTTTTTTGGCTTTTTGCATAAACAAGCATTAACAACTAGGGGGAGAGAAAGAGAGAGCGAGAGAAACGAGTCACGGCTAAGAGCTTGAAGCATGGCCATAGAACGGAAAAATTATTGGGTACGTCGTCCGGACGTAGAGCTACGTCCGGACGCCTCTGTGTTGTTGACACGTTGCGGCACGAAGCCAGCTCGCCAAGAAGTCGAAATGACGCACGTGCCAAAATATTTAACGCACGGCCCGACGACCCGACCCAGTTCGGGCGTGCAAATTTAATACGAAATTACTGCAACCACTCGAGAAAATTCAAAACACGAAGCTTTTCACTCTCTCTGCAACTATTCATCGTCGGGAATATCTTTAGGGTTTGTTCGTCACCTTCATTGCGTATATAATCTGAATCGATGCCTCAGGTCAGTAGTTTATAGGGTTTAACGTACGTTCGTGACCTTCATTGTTTGTCATTTGTTATCCTGTATAACAAAGAAATGTAAATGTGTTTATATAATTTAGGGTTTGTAATGTTTAGAACGATGAACCGTAAATTGGCATCAGAACACAGTACCGAGTTGGCATCAGAACACAGTACCGAGTTTAACGGTCGGTACTGCTATAAATTCCTCATTGACGTTCGGTATTGATATGCGTTGATTTAGGGTTCAGTTAAAAATTGTAGAACCTGGTGTAAATACCTATGTAGGTATTTTTATAATAAGGTAATGAAGCCCCGTAGAGTGTACCGACTCTAACAGTTGGGTATATGCTTTATACCGATCGGTACCGAGTAGGTATTCTTCGGTGTAACTGGTATATGCTTTATACCGATCGGTACCGAGTAGGTATTCTTCGGTGTTTATCGGTATTGCTCGGTACCGACTTTTTTCTCTAAGCAATTCAAGCATAATGGATCGGTACTAATTGTTATTGTACGTACTGATATGTATTGCTCCGAAATGATCATTATTGCTGGGAACTTATTGATATTAGTTGTTGTACCGAGTAATATTCTTAATTAATGATCGGTATTGGTCGAATTCTGATAGGTTTTACTCGGTACATCTTCATATTTGTTGTTATAAGGTGGAAATTATTTCACTAATGATCGGTATCGCTGTGTACGGATAGGTAATTTTTTTTTTACTTATTGATATTAGTTGTTATACCGAGTAATTTGTTTCAAAAATTGTCGGTATTGCTCTGTACGTATGGGTATTATTTGGTACTTATTGATATTTGTTGTTGTACCGAGTAAATTATGTTTATTACTGATCGGTAGAACTTGATACATCTCGATATTTGTTGTTGTACCTGGTACATCTCGAAATTTCTCGATTCTGTTAGGTATTACTTGATAACTTATTATATATACCAATGTTGCAGGGATATTCACCACCTATTCATTTCCGATGCAGAACATCCACAATTAGAGAAGTTTGCAATCATTTAGTAAGTACGTTCGGTCAGCAATTTGTGGATAAACTGACGCAGCTCCAACTCAATCAATTCCTGGCCTTGCCTGCATTCCGTCAGAATGTACCCCTGGTGCATAAGATTCTTACAAAATGGGACATTCGAAAGCAATGTTTTGTTGTTAAAGGAAAAAGCATACCATTTACAACAGATGAGGTAGCCCTTATGCTCGGCCTTCCAAATCGAGGCTTAAAATTTGAGCCTGGAAGTGATAGAATAACTGGAAAAACTTCCAATGACGTTAGGCATGAGATTGAAAGTCTTCCTGCCTCTACTCCGATTGAAGATCTTGTGAGGACATTTATATTTTACTTACTTTCAAACCTATTTTTTCCCATGGCCAACTTCAAGATACCTGCAACAATACCTAGTGTGGCTGATAATGTTGATGAATTTTTAACATACAACTGGCCAGCATCGATCAGTGAATTCTTAACGATTGAATTCAATAGAATTGCCAGGAATTTTTCCAAAGGCACCCCACTGGGTTACATAAATGGATTTGTACACATTTTAATTGTGAGTTGATATGTAGTTTTCAATTTTCTAAGATCACTGTAAAAGCCCACTCTATTTAGAATGTTAATCATGGCATGCAGATTGTTAATTTAGAATCTTAATTTTCCTCAAAATATACAGATTTGGTTTCTAGAGCATACAACTATCCACGATCCATTGGACGAGCACCTCCGACCTCGTTTAGTTCGTTGGGGCAGCCAGATTAAGTACAGTGAGAAGGACCTTTCCAAATTATTTGGTGGTCTACGGAAAAATCAGGTACTAATTGTAGACGTATTCCAACTAATTTATTTTTGAGCTGAAGGTGTTAATCTTGGCATGCAGATTGTCCAGCAATTCGTAGGAGTTACAGATTTGGAGAGAACGTTACTTCAGAGTTCCACTGTTCATCCTGAACCGAAAATGTCATCCACACCTGACAATGTGCTACAAATCGAATTCCATCAACCATCTAGTGCCCAAACTTCCCCAGAAAGATCCCCCAGGCCCTCCAGTCCAGTCAGCTCCCCAAAGATTCCAATCCAACCCAGAACTCGGACAAGGCAACCCACCACCCGAAGTAGAGCAGCAAAAGAGAAGAAACAAGCTGCAGATGTTAACTTAAAGAGTTTGCAAGCTGCGTGCAAAAAGCTGAGAGCACAGAATAAATCACTTGTTAAGAAGTTATCTGCTGTTGAAACGAACTCCACTTTGTTAGAGAGTCGTGTCAAAGCTCTTGAACAAACAGTTTCTAAAATGAGGGAAAAGGAAAATCAGAAACTTCAAGGAATAGACAAGTTTTTATTCGAACATTTCCCAACTACATATACAGCTTTTCAAATGGGGAATTATTCGGACTCTACTTCTAGGACCATTAGTGAGCATGATGTTGTTAGCCCAGAAACTGCTAATACTCCTGAAGATGTAACACACCCAAAATCAGCTGAGGAATCACACGACGTTGTTGACAATGCCTCAAATGAAATAACAAATAAAGAGGGCCAACATGATGCAGGAGAATTAGCAGGTTCTGTGCTTTTTGTTGCAAATAAAATAACAGAAATGGAGGCCCTACAGTCGGTTCTTGACATTGCAAAGGAAATAAATAAACCGGAGGAACAACAGGAATTTACTGAAATTGTTGCAAAGGAGAAAATAATTCCTGAGGAAGCAGAGAATGTTGTTGACATTCCAGTTAAGGAATTAACAAAACCGGATGAAGAGGAAGATATGGGATTTGCTTCTTCTTCCAAGACTGGAATAGCTAGAAGGGTGCAGCGTCGGGTTGGGAGGAAAAGAAAAATGGTGCAGTCTCCCTTCACGACTGGAGCTAGGAAAAAAAATAATAATTTGAAGGTCACTACGTCTAATATAGAAGTTGATACAAATAAAGAAATAACTGAGAAGGTGCCGGCTAAGAGTTTAGATATTATTGAAGTTGGTACTGATAGTAAAATAGAAGCGAGGCCAGCTGAAACATCACTTGAGTACGGTGGTCGAACAGCAATAAGTGATGAAAAACGAATATTCATTGACACATGTCTCCAAAAATACAAGGATAAGTGAGTGCTATGCGTATGTTACTGTGAAATTGGTCGTTATTTGGTCGGTATTTACTCAGTATTACCAAGAAATTGGTCGGTATTAGACGGTATTACCGAGAAATTACTCGGTATTACTCGGTAATACCGAGAAATTGGTCGGTATGTAGTAGGTATTACTCGGTATAAATGCGTAATTTAGCAATACCGAGAAATTGGTCGGAATTTAGTCGGTATGACCGATATATTGGATCGGTATTACCGAGGAATTACTCGGTATCAATGCTTAATTTAGCCGGTATTAGTCGGTATTACTCGGTATCAACGCGTAATTTAGTCGGTACTACAGATGAATTACTCGGTATTACCGAGGAATTACTCGGTATCAATGCATAATTTAGTCGGTATTACAGAGGAATTACTCAGTACTATCGTAATTTAGTCGGTATTACAGATGAATTACTCGGTATCAACGCGTAATTTAGCCGGTATTACCGAGATAAATTACTCGGTATTACCGAGGAATTACTCGGTATCAATGCGTAATTTAGTCGGTATTACAGAGGAATTATTCGGTACTATTTTTCTCTAACTTTATATACTAATTATTTCTTACAGGAATGACATGATCTATGCTTATGGGCATGTTTTTATATATAGAAGCCAAATTGATGAACTGTTAATGTCAGAATACCTTGATAACAACCACGTCGATACATTTGGTATTTTTTTGGTGGAAAAGAACCAGATGTGCCCTGGACTCTATTTACCATTCCTATTTGTTTCTAGCTTCCACTGGGTGAGTTAAATAGTTAAAATAATGTTTTGGTTAATTAGAAATAAAATTATTTTCTGTGCTTGTTACAGGGTTATAAGAAATTTAACGCAGACACAAAAAAATTTGTTTCCCATATAAACAAAGAATTTGTCAATGCCGCCAACTTGATTCTTGTACCCATCATTGAAAGTTCTCATTGGACTCTCCTTGTTGGGAACTTGAAGAACAAAGTTTGGGATTTCTATGATTCATTACCCAAAAAGACTCACAGAGCAATTCTACCTGAAGTTGTAAGTACAGTCCTCAAACTCTTTAAACAAAATTATAATGGCATTCTTCTAAAATCATGATATTTTACAGATATCCCATCTGTACGAGGACACAACTACTTCATTTGCTACGGACATTCGACGATGGCGGATCCAAAAAATCAAACAAGTCCCAACTCAGAAAAATAGTGTAGATTGTGGGATGTACGTCTGCAAATATATGGAAGCCGTCATCCAACCTGAAGCAGTCGTATGGGCTGATGTAAAGGACTGGGAAGATAATATGCCTAAATTCAGGGCAGAATTTGCATACGCCATCCTAAGCACTACAATAAAATGAGCATGTAATAACTTCACTAATTTGTTTATGTAATTGAGAATTTAAATGAACAAACGTTCTGAGAGTAATACCACGAGAAGAACTTCAAAACCTGTATTAAACAAACGAAGACTGAGTACCTATATTTTCAGAAGTAAAATGTACAGTTGTAGGTGCATTGTTGACTGTGCGCTTAATTTTTTTGCTTTTCCTCTTTTCCCAGTGATCCTTCAATCTAGCATTTGAGATGCCCTTTGGCCTGCACTTCGTAGGGTCTTTAATATTTCTTTGTGCTCCGCCATTTATATTGCAAACCTTGTTGTTCTCTACCTTCTTCCCTTCCATGATGCATCGAACTTTTCCTGCCATGTCACTCATTACAGCGACCATACACTGTTCAGCATCCTCATTACCCTGTGCTTCTGTGCTTATTTGATATGCAAATCTGCAAATAAAATTTCTAAAAATCATGGTATTGGATCCCTCCATTGATGGCCTGGTATTCTTTCCTATACATGTACCCTCTCTCACAGCATAAAGATCTTTTCTTGCTCTGGCTGACCATCTAGGCAAAAAATATTTTTCAGGTATATTAACAATATCTAACTGCTTAATAACTCTCATGCAGTGAGAACATAACAAACCCATCATTTCAAACTTGCCACAACTGCAATGAATGTTTCCCTGAATTGAGTCAATATGAACAGTCCATGTTTGAGTGTCAAATGATTTGCCTGTGTACTTGATCGTGAACGTGGATGAGTCCGGTGAAGCATTATCAATGCACAGTCCACCCACACCCTGTAAAAATTCCTCTTCAAAAAAGGTGTATAATTTTCTCGAGTAAAAACGGGCGGCTTGCTTTAATATTGAGCTGCACTTAATTATAGGTTCTATCTCTGATTGATTGCATCTAAAATCTTCATCTTGTTCGTTTCTACGCCAACTCTTCATCACCTTCTCCAACCCCAGGAAACAATCAGTTATACAACTGGTTGGCTTTGAAATGCCATGGCAAACATGATTGGTGGATTCACTACGTTGTGTAGAAAGAATGCCAAGATTAAAACATTTTTTGTTGAATGCAGTGGACCACTTGTGCCTAACTTTGTATAGATCATTCAACCACTGGTGATTCTGGAGGTTCCCTTCAGTGATCATTTCAGTCCAATTTTTCTCAAACTCATCCTCCGAATCACAGTTGCCTAAACATGTATAAAATAGACCTTTCACTTTGTTATTACTATTAAAGCACCATACTTTGGAAGGAGCCTTCTTGTATATATGCCATTGGCACAAACGATGCCGTGTTTTAGGTAATGCTATCTCTATGGCCCTAGCCATTGCTTGGTCCTGATCTGTAAATATTGTTAAGGGATGTTTATTATCCATTATTCTTAAGAAAGTTCTAAACAACCAGGTAAATGACTCGATCGTCTCCTCAGATAAGAAAGCCACCCCTAATAGAACGTTTTGCCAATGATTGTTAACTCCTACAATAGGTGCACATGCTAAATTATATTTGTTAAGCCTGTAGCTAGTGTCAAAAATTATGACATCACCAAAGCACTCATAATCAATTCTGCCCAACCCGTCAACCCAAAAGAAATTCAGCAACCGGTCATCTTCATCAGTTTGTACATCCCATGCAAACATGTTGTCATCAGCGAGTCGTTCTTTAAACAATTGAATAAGTGAATTTGTGTCTCCACTCTCAATCCTGGCTCTTCGTTCTTTTGAATGTAGTTGTATGCATCCCTCTTTGTGAACCGCAAATTTTCTACACCGCCTACTTCATTAGATAGGTATGAAAATGCATCAACTGTTCTGATACGAGCTTCCGTCATTGATTTCAAAACAGATGCATCCTCATCACTGATGTTCCTGCATGATCTAAGCAAATGTTGATCTCCCGGCTTCGCCAATTCGTGATTGTGACTTTCAATCGATTTTTGCACCATCCAAACTCCATCTTCAGACACAGCAAACCTAATCATAGCTGGACACCCGGTTCTTGTGTTTGATTTCTGATATTTGGATTTTCGTTTTAAAACATTCTCCTTTTTGAATCCTGCTTTCGAACATACAAAATCCTTTTTTTTAATTTTCCTCGAGTTTGGCCAGAATGCATGATGTTCTTTCCGAACACTAAAACCATGACAATGAGCATAATCGCAATACATATCATATGCTTCCTTCTCACAGCTGTAAACACCCTGTTTACAAATATAAATATCATTTCACTTGCCTAAACACAAGCAGCAGTAAAAAAATTACATAATCACATAAACACCAAACCTGTACCGAGTATAAGTACCGAGTATAACTGTAACAATACCGAATATGACTGTACCAGGTATAACTGTACAAAACCAAGAAACTCTGGCAGTCTCGGTACAATGCTACAATACCAAGTATAACTGTACCGGGTATAACTGTACAATACCGAGAAACTCTGGCAGTCTCGGTACAATGCTACAATACCGAGTATAACTGTACCGGGTAGCACCACCTAGTTGCAATACCGAGTAACTATACCGAGTTAATCTGCGGGTACCGGTCAGTGAAACTCTCGGTACACTGATCGGTACTAGAGAATAAGCTCGGTACAGATCAGTAGGATCGCAAAAACTTGTCGGTATTACAGATGACTTGGTAAATAAAACCTGCTATTGATCGATACCGACGAATAGCGGTAATCTATTGCCAAAACCATCAAAATATAAGTTGTTAAAGCACAAAGAAGGAGGTGCAAACATACTTATTGTATGTAAAAAAAAGCTTACCGATATTAATTCAGAAAAATCAACCCTACATCGGTTCTTCTTGGAACCTTCAGCCGCATTTAACGTTTCTTCAATCTCCTCGAACCCTTCGATGTCATCCAAGGAGAATTCCATTTTTCGTCTCTTCGTCTGTAATTTTTTCTCAGCGTTCTTTTGAACCCTAAATACTGTATAACGTCTACTAAATAGCCCGCCAAAAGTTATTAACCCTAAAGATAATGGCGCGTAATTCTTTTTTTCTCCGGGTCGGGTCGTCGGGCCGCTACGTGTCACGGCGCTTTCGTGCCGCTACGTGTCAACAACACAGAGGCGTCCGGACGTAGCTCTACGTCCGGACGACGTACCCAATAATTTTTCCATAGAACGACGGAAGCGGAGGCGCACGCGAAAATCTTTTTTGCATCGGCTGTTAGGTTTTTAATGGGTTTATATATAAAAAAGTTATAAATTTTTTTAAAAAAATCATCTGGCCAGCGGGGGCACGTGCCCCCAGTTTAAATTCACCTTGTTCTACATTTGCTTTTGGAATGCTGTCACTCAGATAATACGAAATAAAACAAACCAAATTACTAATTGACAGAAGTACAAAATTCGTGATTGGGGCAGACCAAATTATCTTCATCAATCACGAGATTGGGTCCTCAGAAATCAGTTGGGTTCAAACTTCAAATAACCAAATGCTCCATTAAAGACACAAATGTGGGCCCATAGTAAAAAACTAAACACATATGCGCAAGTTGAATTTGTCATCGATAAAAAGTATTAAAATGTAACTGTTGAATCTAGGAGGAAGTTCTTGTCGGATCACAATAATAATAAAATACGGTATACCAAAAACTGTGGAAGTCTTTAAAAACGTAGAAATAGGTACACAAGATCTCTCAAATTGGAAAAATTAATTTTAATTAACATTAATAAATTGTTATTATGAATACTATAATTAGGGTGTTATTTTAATAAGTATTTTATTGCTAACTTATTTATGTGTTACTTTAAAAATCATTTCAATGTTAATGATAATCATCAAATTAATTATTTAATTATAAATTAAAATAATTAATCAATTAAAAATTCTATTACTAATTAATTATTTAATTAATACTTACACTACTAATTATCTAATTAATTATTTATAGTTTAAATTCTTTTAATTCAGCTAATTAAATTAATGCCTAATTAACAAATTAAGGATTAGATCTAAGCCAAATTATAATCCAAAAAGGCAACCCTCTTATTTCTTCGTTGTGGTCCGCGTAAAGTAAGAGAAATTAATATTTGTGAGTATTAATATATACATTATATATAAAATTATATATGCATTGCCAACTTAATGTATTGACAACTTGACTCCCTTTTTCGAGTCCGGACTTCCGCACCTAATAATTTCAAATTCGCACATGAGAATTCTCTTACCTAATGTTTTCGGGTCCGCACCTAATAATTCTCTTGAAATATAGCTTCAATCGACTCGCTTGATCGATTTTATTCCTCTTTTGCATCTCTTCTTCATTGTTGTTCTACTTTACCGCCTCCTCAAGTTGTTCTTGTCGGATCGGAAGTTGCGCCCGAAGCTCGCCGTGAAGGTAATGATATTTCTCCCCTTTTGCACCCTTCTTCGTTCGAATTTACAAAATTCACAAAAAAAAACCTGGGTTAACATCCCTTATGGATTTCCCTCGACCTCTTCCCCACATGTTAACACCATCAGGTAATACTTTGGCAAACAACCTCGGTTAGGTCGAACATCCCATATGGATTTCCCTCGATCTCTTCCACCCAGGTTGACGCTATCAAATAATGCTTTGGCAAACAACCTCAGATAGGTTGATCACCTTTGTGGATTTCTCTCAACCTCTTAAAGTCATCGAGCAATGCTCAGAAAAACAATCCCAGGAAGGCTTGCCTATAAGGTAGTCTTGAAGGAAAGCTAATAGTAGACAAGGTCCTCACTAGAAAGATCAAATGAAAGTAGGTGGCAGATAATGTCTTCACTTACAACCCAGGATGGTTTGCCTATAAGATTGCCTTGAAGGGAAGCTAGCAATAGACAATGTCATTAATAGAAAGACTCCATGAAAGCAAGTGGTTGACACGGTCACCACTCACTCAAAGACTTTAGAAGGCTAAAAGCCTCAAAAGGCACATAAACACCAAAGACCTTAGAAGGCTAAAAGTTTCAAAAGGCACATGTACATCAAAATCTCATAAGGCTAAAAGCCTCAGAAGATATATATTTCTTTAATTATTTAAAAACCTCAGAAGACTAAAAGCTGCAAAATGGATCCTCTAATCTAGTTTCTCTAACTGGATGGCAATATATCAAAACATATTTCAAAGATGCATAAAGGACTTGATTTTTTCTAAGGGCGTAAGTACATAAATCAGAAGTATACTTGCATAAAAATAAAGCAATCATTACTTCAAATTAATTAAAAACAAGCATAAAGCTCATATAAACATCTCAAATCAATATATAATGTATAGTTATACATCAGATTCAAACATACATTTGACTTCATTTAATACAAGAATCTGAAAATAAATAAGATTGTATTGCTTTCATCAACATCTTGTATAATGTAATCCAAGTGGAAGGGCACGTGCCTAGCTAGACCTTTTTGGGCAAAGATCATCATGCCATTCAAAACATAAAACTTATTACAAATCATCGTCAGATCATCAGGCCTACACTAATTTTATACTAAGAGTGTGTCGTTAAATTGTTACAATTGATACAATTGTATGAGATTGGTCTTCTGATCCTTGCAGTGAAATTATATTTGTCAAACAAAATTATGCAATTATTGTCATTAATTAATTGAGAAATGGCGAGAAGTTTATGTGTGAGATGAGGAACATGAAATAGAGGATTAAGAAGAAGCTTACGAGAGGGAGTAAGGAGTAAGCCTTTGCAGGAGTTAAGTATGGGAAGTGGGGTACCTTTGCCAACAAGCACTTGATATGTGCCAGAATACGTAGTGGACTGTTGGAGAGAATAATGATCCTGGAGTCAGATGGGCAGTGGCACCGCTATCCAAATACCAAGGAGAAGTAGCTGAATCAACGACCAATGCAACATTTGAAGTTGTGGAGGATGGTGAAGACTGTAGATTAGTTCGATGCCAGCAGGTAAGCACCGAGTGACCACATTTACCGCAAATTTGATAGTCTCCTGTGAATCGAGGTTACTTAGGGCGTCAGGGAGAAGCTGAGGAATAATTGAGCCTACCACATCCACGATAGTTATAGAGGAGGCCACGACCACGACCGTGATTCAAAACAAGAGCAAACTGTGGGTCGATAGTGTGGGCAGATGGAGTAATGTTGAGGTCTTTGAGAGCATCAGTGGCTTGATTGACTTCTTCACTACAAAGAAGAGAGTACAAATCATCAAGGCTAATGGGTGTGAGCTTGGTCTGAATCGCCGCCTTGAAGGCTTGATAGGAGGGAGGGAGGCCATTCAAAATATAGAGGATAACATCTTCAATGTCCACCAAACCACCAACAAGGGAGATGTTCTTGACGAGGGGTTTAACAGTGGTGAGATAGTCGCTCGAGGATTGATTTTGAATAAAAAGAGAGTGCAGCTTATTTTGGAGCTGAATAACCCTAGATTGTTTAGTAGAGTGAAACCTGCATTGTAGGGTAGTCCAAATGAAGGCATAGGGGTGTCAATATTGGACCCGACCCGAAAACCCGACCTGAACCCGATCCGAAAATTTCGAGTTTGGGTTGACCCGAACTCGAAGCGGGTTGGGTTTGGGTCCGGAAAACCGACCTGTTTGCAAAACCGGGTCGGGTTCAGGTTGACCCGAAAACCCGGGAATGACCCAGAAACCCGTCTGCTCGCTCTGATCGACCTTACCCAAGTCTGCCCGCCTGCCCCGCCACCCGGCCTGCTCCGCCTGCCCGCTTGCCCCAGCTGCCCCGCCTGCTCGTGGCCCGCCTGCCCACCTACCCTGGCTGCCACGCTTGCCCTGCAGCGCACCTGCTCGCCTGCCCGCCTGCCCGCGTCGAGTCGCCTGGTCGCATCCGCGTCGCGTGGGATGAGTCCCGCGTCAGTCGCCGCCGGCTTCCGCTGCCGCCGACCGTCGGCCCACCGCTGTTGCCGACCGTCGGCCCACCGCTAATGCTGACCCGTCGCTGCCGGCATTTTCATGTCCATGGGTCGAGTCGGGTTGACCCGAACCCGAAGCGGGTCGGGTTCGGGTCCAGAAAATCGACCCATTTGCAAAAATGGGTTGGGTTGCCCGGACCGAATAGTGCCGGGTCAGTTCCGGGTTCGACCCGAATCCGGCCCATGACCCGAAATTGATTTTGTGGAAATCTCGTTACCTTCGCGGCTAGCTCCGGAGCGACTTCTGAACCGACAACAACTTGGAGGGGGCGGAGAAGCTTCGACTCTTTCAGATGTCTTCATGTGGCATAGAAATTATCAGATATTTTTTTTTATTTTGCGGATTTTGTAAATACAAACGAAGCACGTACCTTGGCGGCGAGCTCCGGGCGATCGACACTAGCCACTTGGAGGAGGCGGAAAAGCAGAACAGTACGAAGAAGAAATGGTCAGAAGAGTAAAAGAATCCGCGGACTCGAAAATATTAGGTACGAGAATACGCGGACGACGGCGAAGAAATAAGAAGAGGGTTTCTTTAGGATTATAATTTGGCTTAGATCTAATCTTAATTTGTTAATTATATATTAATTTAATTAGCTGAATAAAAAGAATTTAAAATATAAATAATTAATTAGATAATTAGTAGTGTAAATATTAATTAAATAATTAATTAGTCTCATGAAATTTGTCATGTATTTCTTAGCAAACAGTTTTCAGGATTTAACACCTCAAGATTTTAATAAATTCATATTTAAATGATTTATGAAATCATATCTATGATATGAGCAACTATTTAATTAAATAAGACATAAAAGCTCAATACTGTATACCAGAATTAAATTTTCTCTGATTAGATTTGAGACTTTAGTGGCCATTTGTTCAATATTATCTGAATAGCAATAACAGGCTTGTCTAATTAGCTGTGTTCTTTAAAGAACAAATTTATTTATCAAATGCATTGTGTTTGATTTTGTGGTTTTGTGTTTAAATAATGTAATGTCTCGAGACGGAGCAGACAATTAGAGGGGTAAGCGAGCAAGGGATACAAAATGTTTTGCATTTAAAATTCAAACTGAGTGAAATCATGAGGTCTAGTCAGTTGAAATAATTCTCACTAAAAGTATATATGAATTACAAAAGAGCGACCTTCCTCAAACTCCAAGAAGATCTGAATAAAAGCAAGTGAAAATTTGTTGTTGATGGTATCATTGATGTTGGCGATGAAATAAAGACAAGTATCGAGATAGTTCTCCTATGAGAGCCAAAAGTGGCATGCGATAGGAAGTAGAAGAGATTTTGGTAAAATTAGTGAACGGTAATATGAAATTCAAAAGAAATATAGGAAAAACTCTTTTTATTGCATGATATGTGATTGCATGCTTTAAGTAGGTTATTTTTTTAGGATTAGGGTTATGTTTTGTTTGTTGAAATTGAGATGTTCTTAGGATATTTGGGCTCTAGCGGGCAGCTAGGGAATTGGGAGAGAGTTTTTTGCTCTAGCCGAATCTTTTAAATTTTCGTTGGTTGGCTTCTTTCCTTCGCGGCGACCTTCTCTTGCTTCGATACAAATTTTTTTTCTCAACCTTAGGTTGAATGGTGTTTTCTCTGTTACTTTGTTCGATAAATCTCATGTGCTCATTAAGTTGGAGAATGATCTTGACTATAGTAGGGTATTTTGTCATAGGTCTTATCTTGTTTTCAATTGTTTCATGAAGGTAACCAAATGGTCTCATTCCGTTGACATTGGTGATGAGTCTCCCATTGTCCTGATCTGAATTTTATTCCCTAATTTGCGATCTCACGTTTTTTACCCTCTATCTTGCATGGTTTGGGGCTTCTCTTTGGTAATCCTCTGAAAGTGGATAACGCCACTGCGTTGGGGTCTCGCCCGTCTGTGGCCCGTGTGCTGGTGGAAATCGATATTACCCAGAAATTTTCGGACAAAATTTGGCTGGGTCTGGAGAATTTAGGGTATTTTCAACATGTTGTTATGGAGGAGTTTCCTCCCTTTTGTGCCAAATGTAAGCATCTTGGCCATTCTTTTGGTGCTTGCCGGCCTTCACTTGCTACTGGCATGGTTGTTGCTTCTTCTATTTCTCAACCTGTTTTGCGGGTTAATGAGGAAATTGAGATTTCGATGGGTGGTGGGATTTTAGGTGATAATATTCTTCCCCATCCTAATCCCAACGTGGCTGGTCCGTCTTCTGTTGATTTGCCGCCTCTGCATCCAGTTGATATCAATGTGAGTCGTATGGCTGTGTCTCCTACTTCCATGCACGTTAATTCTATTGGTGGTGTTGTTGTTGGTGCTGATGGTGTTTGCTTAAATCCTAATCCTATCTCTAATTTGGTTGGCATGGTTTTATCCAATCCGTCTAGCCATATCCTATCCCCTGCAGCCCTTGTTTCTGATGCTGCGACTTGCTCTAGTGCCTCACCGGTCGTTAATGGTGGATTGGTGGCTTATGGTGCCGTTGATGGTGAGGTTTCTCCGACTGTGGCTCCTGCCCGAGTGGCTTTTAATGATATTAATTGCCGTGCTAATCTTAGAGCTAGTCCTACTTATGCTGATGGTGTGGAGTTGTCGGATGATAATTCTGTCTTTTTAGTTGATGGTGGTGTTGAAGCCTTGGCTGACTTAGGGGAGGCAGGAGTCAAGATGCCTCTGGTGGATGTGCCTATTTCTGTTATCTCGAATGCTAATATGTTAGCCCATCTTGCTAGACATAGTGTTCGGTGGCAATGTGATTGGTTACATGATGACATGTCGTCTGCTAGAGGGGAGGATATTATTGAAAGCAATCTGGAAATTAGTTCACTCGATAATTATGTGAGGCATCGTAATTGAAAATCTAAGAAGAAATGACTTTCCTTTTTGGAAATTTTGTGGTTGTGGTTTTTGGTTTTATGTCGATTTTTGTTTCCTGTGTTGCTGTGTTGAGATGGAATTGGAACAGGACTATGATGAAGCTGTCTTACTGCATGCACCTTGGATGGCCAGGGTGTGGTTGGCAATCTTGGTGGCTTGTTTTGGTGTGCTTAGTTGCTTGTCGGCTTGGATTCTTGGCAGTTTATTTAGTCCTCCTTAGATGGCCCCTTCCCTGGCAACTGGGTGTCGGTCTGAGTTCTATTGTTTCTAGTTTAGTCAGTCTTTTACTTAGATTATTGTTAACCAGTTGCTTCTTGAGTTTCCCTAATTGTAATTCTCCTAATGTGGCCCTACTGTGGTCTTGTCGTGTATCTCTTACTAGTAATATATTTTGTTTTTTGTTTTTTTTAAAAAAGCATGCAATAATGATTAAAAATATATAAAATAAAAAATGCAATAATGATGTAAATCCCAAAAACACCCCTCGTTTAAATTTTCCCTCCTAAAATGTCTTAATTTCCTTATACAATTGGCTGCTGGTCCCCATGAAAGAGGAGGGTGGGAGTTACTAGGCAGAAGCATGTTCTGCTCAAACATTAGAGTCGGTCCCTTCTAGAACGGCTAAATTGGCCCCTCCTGAACTGGTCTAACAATACCCCATCCCAAAGACCCATGTTGCATGCAAGGTGGAAAGACGACTCCTTCCTCAATTACCTCGTCATCACAAACGGTGAAAACCTGAATAGATCAGTCCTTACATCGATGCCCCGACGTATACCTCTCCTCACATCTGAAATAATGCCCTTTCGCCCTCTTCTCATGTAACTCCATTTCTATGAGCTTCTTGAATTTTTTCCAGGTCTCCATCCTATAGTCTTCTCTTTCAGGGTCTCCCTAAGAGTACTCGGTGTCCATTCCTTCGATGCCAAAAAGGTGGTGGTCATCCTGTACGAACCTTCTGAGCTGCTACCTCCAGTCCGTCTCTCTAGATGTCTCTAATCCTCCACTAACTAGGCTAGCTCTATAGCCTCTCCCAAATAGTGAGGTCTCATCACTCTAACTGTCTCCCGAATTTCTAGTTTGAGCCCTTTCATAAAGTTACCCTCCAATACAGTCTCTAGAATCAGTCTAATCGATTAGCCAGGTGCTCCAACTTCTCATAATACTCGACATGTTCTTGTGGTTATAACTTATAAGCCATATTCTGATGCCTTGACTTCTCTTTAAAAACATTGATCATTCAAAATATTGCCTAATATTAAATGGCAGCAGGGATTTCTAATTATAAATTGATTGTCCTGTACGATAGAAATCATATAGTGCGATTAGTTCATCTTAGTTTCATTTTTTATTTTCTTAATTTAAATGTTTTAATTAATTTTTGAATGAACAGATTGTACAGTACGATAAAGATCGTCTAATATGATCTTAAAAAAACAACAATAAAAAACTTGTGTTTCACTCATCCCATGTGTGTGTGCAATATATTGACAAATGAAAAATAAAAATACAGACTTTTGCATAAATTAATCCTATACGAATCAACCTTGAGCCTTGATCATTTTGCGTTGCTTGGTGTATGTTATACTTGAAATGTTAGTATACACAGAAAAAATATATGTAATAATAACAAGTAGGAGAAACTATACAAAATCCAATAATATTTGTTATCATCAAAACATGATCAAGCTAAAAGCTAAGAAAGGTTGTGTGGTTGAATTTATTTCTTCCATACAGAACATTTAGAAAGTTCATTCTTTGGTGAAATGTTGAGTTGTGAAACAAAATTGTTTCATGAAACAAAGCTGCTGTTTTGTTAAGTCGTTTAAGTTGAGTGGGGAATTAGAAGTACAAGAATTTGAGTATGAGGTAATAGGTTAAGTCCTAAACATGTTGGAGAGTTGGATCTTGAGCTTAGACTTACTGATCATCTGCTTAATAAGGTTAAGTAAATTATATTTGTATCTTTTGTATATGTAATTCATGATTCAACATTTATTTGTCTTTGTAAAGCTTTTCCAGCATCGTTGCTTTTGATCTTGAGAAAATATTTTTTTCAAGTAGATTCGATTAGGTTAAAATATTCTCATTTATATTTTACGGTGGGTCCCAAATACTTAACCAAAATTATTGATGATCTATTATGAAATTATTGATCATATTGGTCTATTTTAGACTTTTAGAGAAACCTACTAGCTAGGTAGGTAGAGACTACTGTTCTACTACTTATAGGCTTATTCTATCTATTAGGACACGGTCAGTTTATCTATCATAAGCATTAGCGTTGACAATAATTTTTATTTTTTAATACTTGACAAAATAAAGAGTAATTAAAATTATTTATTGTCATATAATATTTAATTATTTATAGTAAAAAATAAATCATATTTATTCATGTAATATATTCTCATTATTAAGAATATTATATTTTATTATATTTTCATTATTATTTTATTCCCTTACCTTTATATAGACATATTTGTGTTAGCACAAAATCAATCAAATAAAAATATAATCTTTTAGAATTTCTAATCCTGTAAGAAATAAGGGTCATTCTGGTGAGAGAATTTTATGTATAGGAGTTGCAAAATTTACGTTAGCTCGTACTAGCAGACAATTTTTTTGAGGAGATTCCCTACTCGTTTTAAACTCTCCTATCGATGGTTTAACGTCCTGGAATTTTCTGGCCTACCAATTTTGACTTATATTGTCTTATATTTTTTGTTAGAATTTATGCTTGATAAAATTCAGATATGTTTTAATCTAAAGACAACAACAATAACATCAAGCCTTTGTCCCACTACGTGGGGTTGGCTACATGAATTCTTTTTCTCCATTGTGTCCTGTTAAAAGTCAAATTCATGCTTAAATCTAATAAAGAAAGATCATTTCTAATATTTTCTAACAAAGTCTTTCTATGTCTACCTCTACCTTTCTTAATATAAGTCAAATCTAATATACCTCTACTTTCCTAATCGGGTCATCGGAAAGTTACCGTTTTATGTGACCAAATCATCTAAGACGACTCTCTCTAATCTTATCTTCCACTGGAGTTGCTACAACCTTTTCACATATATGCTCATTTCGTATCCTATCTCTAAGGGTAACCCCAAGACATCTTAAATAATATATGACTATATCTTACAGTCATAATTAAGTTAATATACTAATATGTGGGAAAATTTTGCTCAAAATTTTAAATAAATAGTAAATATTAATATTACTAATATATCTGAAATCTAATGATATATTTAACTTCAAATGTGAGAAATATTATCTACTCTCATATCTAAGTCAGAGCAACTAAATCTATGTTTCACTGTGGCAAACAAGTCATCCACATAGAAGATTAAACTCCAATATTCAACTAGCATTTTTTTGAAACTCCATTTTATATACAACTGCTTTTAAACAAACTTATAGATTTCATTTTGGACGACTTTTTTACTACTTAAATCAGCTTTTTAGTATTAATAGTTCCGTGATTAATGAAAATTATTGAATGAATACTCTTGCTGGTATGGAAATGATGTAATAAAATAGTTAAAATTAATGAAAGGCAATTATATTAGAAATAATTAAATGAAAGGCTTCAAAAGGATTGCGTGAATACTCCAGTCCAGTGTTAAATGAATCAACATTTTACGTTTGCAGATTGTAATGGAAACAAAATAGACACAATCTATAGTTTGCTGTTAATCTGAGGCACAAATCATACTTTAATTAGCTAGCCCACTCATATGAGGTTCTCGGAATACCTGCGGGAAGCGGGAATCGGTCGCCGCCTTGCGGCCCTTGCCGTTGCCGGAAAGCCCTGCGGCTGCGCCTGCCTACTGCGGGAATCAGATCCGCCCGCCCAGTTCTAGCCTCCTGCAGTTTCTGGTTGCTGCCTAAGCCGACGCCGGCGTGAGTCGGGAATGGTCGCTACTGGGTCGACGCGGGGAAAAGGAAGCCACTGAGGCCAAGAGTAATTGGGAAGGGAATCGGAATAGCCTCTTTGGCAACATAATAAATATAATTTATTTTAAATACACTTAATAGCAATGATTGAATTTTCAGTGGGGGCCGTGCAGCAACTGATAATAGGCTCTTCGCCTCTTCCCTGAAATGTATTATGCCCTTTCTTGGTGAGGAGACGTAGCAATCAATATCTACACATTAATAACAAGCACAAAGAAGAATAGCATTAATACTATTTAGAGCAGAATCTAGGGTAATGGCTAGGGAGTTTGCTTGGTCAGCAAGATATGCTTAATGTTAACACATCATTTTTCCTATACCTGCGGTTCACTAACTGTATAGTGTTCCACTCACTGCTAGCACGATCCCACTCCACACCTTGCTCAGTCTGTCCAAAACGGCATCCTGACATTCCTTGCATTATGTCTCCTTAGTCTCTATATTAAACCCTTTGGGCACCTGTACTGAATATGGATGAAATACAATGCTAGCTTTTACTGTTTCTCTTCTATCTTCCTTTTACTGCTGCAGGTGTTCTGTTATGGTATCAGAGCTTGCATAGCTTCACCGCCCTCTACCCTCCAACACAATGACGGAGCGAGGCCAGCCTTCCCAATCTCAATCTGCTACCTCACAATCTCAACCTCCCTCCTCCCTCTCTGCCTCCATGGCTGACTTTACAATACCACCTCCTCTTAAGTTCTTAATGTCGAATCTCAAGCACATTGTCCACACGCAACTCACGACAGACAACTACGCCATATGGCGTCTACAGCTCCATCAAGCCTTCTCGGCGAACGGCTTCGAAGGTTATCTCACTGGCTAACTACCGTGCCCTCCGCCACCCCTCAGCTTCGCAGAACAGTCGAATGACTACAAACTCTGGAATTTGATAGATCAGAACCTCATTTCAGCCCTAATCTCCACAATCTCCCCCTCTGTGCGTCGAGCCAGTGGCGACCATTCCCGACTCACGTCGGTGTCAGTTTAGGCAGCAACCAGAAACTAGGGAGGCGGGTCTGATTCCCACAGTAGGCAGGCGCAGCCACAGGGGTTTCCGGCAACGGCAAGGACCGCAAGGTGACGATTGATTCTTGTAGCTTGCAGGTATTTTGAGAATCTCAAATGAGTGGACTAGCTAATTAAAGTATGATTTGTGCCTCAGATTAACAGCAAACTATAGATTGTGTTTATTTTGTTTCCTCATGGGTCTTTTGGCTTTAAGCTACTGCAGTATGAGAAATACGTTGGAGTAATACTTTTTAAGAATTCTTAGGAGAAAGCATGAAGTGATGTTGTTATAAAGTTTGCTCATGCAATTTGTATGAATTAGCACGATGATTTATCATTCCAAATGAGGCAATAATTTAAAACAAAGAAAGAAGCAGCAAATTTAAAACAAGGAAAAATGGGAATTGGTTGGAACACACAAGATCAAGTACATGTGACAAAGTTTCTGTAAGTTATGAAGAAAAGATTTCAGCCAAAAAATAATTGAATGATTCTTTCTAAAAAAAATGCCCAAAAGTCACTGAAAAGAATACGAAGAAACATAACCACAAACATTGCAGTTGTGCTCCTTTGATATCTGATATTGTCATTAAAAAGTGTCAATTTAGAGTCACATTTAAACTAAATTGGGCACTGAAAAGAATACGAAGAAACATAACCACAAACATTGCAGTTGTGCTCCTTTGATATCTGATATTGTCATTAAAAAGTGTCAATTTAGAGTCACATTTAAACTAAATTCCATAAGACAATAAATGAGTCAAACTAAATTCCCTTGATTATTGATACTTCAAACGTGTGACAAAAACCTCTAAATTCTTTTATAAGAATTTTTGATCTAGAATAATCAATATTTATTTCTGGAGTCATAATAAGTCCAAATCACAAATCGTCTTCGCCAGAACATTTATAATGTTGTGTTTTAGTTTCCCTAAATTTTTTATAATTTTTGGACACTGTCGAAATTTCTTAAAAAATCGGTACCTATCGGTACAAGAGGGATTTTGGGGACCAGCAGGTGTCCGTTTTGTAAACCGATTTCACCAAAGTGTTTTAAATATGATTAGCTAATTTATGTATAATTTTTTGTAATTTTTGGATTTAAAGTTATAAAAGAATTTAAATAAAATTAATATTTTAATATTAAAAATTAGAATAATTAATATTTTAATAAAATATCCTAATCCACTAATTAATATTATAAGACTTTGCTTCTTTTCGGTTTTTTCCCCAAACAGAGACTTGCTTAGAAAATAAGAGAGGAAAAGAGAAGTGAGAGAAAGAGAAAATCCGATTTCGGCAACTTTGGGCCATTTTCGTCCTTCGACGCAGTTGAAAAAGTTGTTCGTCTTGAGGTAAATCACATTATGCCCATCTTAATTTTAAAAAATATGCAAGTTTTAGCGAATATTTTGATTAAAATTTTGTATCCGTTAGCGAAAAATTGGGATAACTTTGCACCCGTAAAACTTTCACCACTTAACTTTTCATATGTTGTAGAGATTATGATTATGCACATTTTTAATATTTTCTAAAAAATTTTTACTGGGGATTTTAAAATTTGTGAGGTTTTTATTGAATGAAAAATTATTTGGATGTTGAAAATAGTGTTGTAGTACAATAAAAGTCTTAAAATATCATTTTACACAATCCCTTGCAATTTGATAATTTTCTAAATATATGTATTTTTGCCCAGTTAGATTTTCTTTTGTCTACTATTATACAACACTGTAAAATTTTGATACATGCTCAATTACTCTTTAATTATTATAATGTGATGATATATGTGCATATGTGAGTATATATGAGTTAATTATATCTGTTGGGAGCTATAAGGGGTCAGAATTCTTTAAGATTTTATCTATGTCAGGGAAATGCTGAGAGTTATAAGGGGCCAGAATCATTTGAGATTCTATCTAAGACAGGGATATGTGATATGTTCTGGTGCTATAAGCATAAATAAAAAATGAGTCATAAGGGGCCAAAATCCTTTGAGATTTTATCTAGGTCCAAAAAATATTATTTGAACTACTATGTGTTATGAATTTCAATTTATTTATTTATTATATACTATTATTTAAATTAGAGAATAACTATTATGCATTTATTACACTTTCCAGTTTCGTGATTCTCAGTTTAGTAATTTATTTAAATTGTATTTAACTGCTTTTAAATATTCAGTAAATTATTTGATAAAAGAATATTTGAGAATTTGGATTGATTTGTGTGGCTTGCTGAGCTGTTGTAGCTCAGTGTGATTTTACTTCTGATTTTTAGGATCTGATAAGGGAAAAGAGATTGTGGACTAGCATTTTAGAATAAGATCTGAGGTCATAGGTATTTTACTATTTTAATTTTTGTATAGTCATGGCTAGTTAAATTTTTAGTTCTGTAGCTCTTGCATGTAGCCATGTACTGTAGTGTAGATATTTATTTTGATGAAATGAAAAAAACTTGGTGGATGAGTTTATTTTTAGTATTTGGATATTTTAATAGCTCTGTAGTCTCTAGTTTATTTCAATGAATCTTGACAGAAAATTTAAAATAATTCCAAAACTAGATCTTGGGATTTGCCTGTCACAGCTTAATGCGATAGGACCTGTCCTAGTCGGGTTGGGTTGTGACAAAACATTTCAGTTATAATTTTTATTAGTGTATTTTCATTGACAGCTTCTCTTTTATTAAGTGAAAGTTTGGAAGTGCACCTTCAAAACGTTGAGCAGTGTACCTTATGTTACTTGTTTACTTGATAAACCCTGTAAGATATCACGGATCTTCATGGCCAAAATTGTTAATGTTATTACTTTTTCATTAAGGAATATTTCTAGAAACAAAGATATTTGTGTGTTCTACTCTGTAATAGTTGACATATACACTTTTTAGTTATTTATCATTTAATTAGTATAAAATCATTTTTTTATTACAAGCATAAACGTTTTAACCTATATTTTAATTCAAATTAATATGGAAATATATTTCAAAAGAAAATTTGAAGGAGATGATCATAAAATTTTATGTGAGAAAAATAATATACAAATTAAACAAAGCTATGTAGAAACAAATTTTTCTAAACAAAGGTTGAGATTTTTTTTTTTACTTCAATGAGTTGTGCCCCCATATGAAAAAATCCTGGCTCTGCCCCTGCGTACACTGTTATGAATCTCGATAGGGGAGCATGTGCTCGATCAGATCATTTCAAACTAATAATGAATACTTCATTTGGAAGATGAAATTTTCTACGAATCACCGCCAATGCCTCAGAAGTAACAGTAGATACCATGTCTTCAATTGATTTGGATGATTTTCTCTTATCATTTTTTTATCGAGGAACGGTTGGGGTAACTTTAGATATATTGGTTACTCCATAAATTTCTCGACAATTGTTAGCCTTAAAAATATCTTCCATTTCAGAAATTGTTGGATAGGCTCATCGCCAATATTCTTCGAGCTACCAATCCAAAGGAAAACTTGGTTTGGCATGAGAGAATGTGCTCTCCTCCATTTCCAAAGGAGGTATTTATAGTAAAGTGGAGGTAGATATGAAAAGTCATTTCTAAAATTTTTTTAAAAATTTTAATTTTTTAAAGAATTTTAATATTTTTATTGTAATTTTAAAGGACTAAAATTAATTTAAATATAGTAATAAATTACAGTTGGCATTATGCCACCTCGAGTTCATTCATTCGGCCCCCCAAATGGAAGCAGAAAACCAAATGGGCATTCAGCCCGCTTACAGAATGCCAAAGGCTAAACATAAAAAAAAAAGGAGTCTTAGAATTGTTTTTCGACGTTATAGACTCAATTCTAACACTTTTGGAGCAAAATAAAGCTTCTATAATCAATTTCGAGCAACTTCAAAAGTTTTGGAGCACATTTTTTGCTCCAATCAACATAGCGACCTAGGATAGTCTAAATTTATGATCAAGAGTATTTTACTTGGTTCATGGTCCCGAGGGGAGGTCCATGTTGATGTCCAGGGAGAGGTCGCGCCTTGTAATTGACTGAAAATTATAGTTTTATAATTGTAACAATTTAAAACACTCTGACACATATTTTTTGGTCTTTGTAGGCTACAACGTCCGAAAATAGGGGCCAACTAATATATCACCAAAAAAATATCTTTATTGGTCGTTAATCTCAAAGTATATTCAAGTCAGGAACTTTCAAAATTAAATATATATTCATTCAAATTTTGATTTCATCAAACTTATAGTCGAACTGAACGTCTTGAGAAGATGAACTAATGACACCAAATTAAACCCAATTCAAGCCCAAAAGGGTCCAAATCAAGGATCCAAAGTGCATTTGGAAAGTTCAAATTATAAATTAAATCATTGTATTATTTCCAAATGTAATTTGCTTATAGTCGAATTGAGCGCCTCGACGAGATGAATCCAACGAGCCTAAGATTGCTTGATTCTGATATCATTTGGGCACTTAAATGCTTGATAAACACTCCATGATCAAAGGGATTATTATGAGCCGTTCATCAAAACACTCCAACAAGCCCTTGATCTTCTTTATATTTACTGAGCATGTCACTCCCAAAAAAACTATAAATATACCCATTCTTCTCATGAAGGGGGGGGGGGGGGGGGGGGGGGGGGGGGGGGGGGGGAGTAAAGGAAGAAAATAAGAGCTCTGAGACTGACGCTCCACCATGGAACCACTGCCGACAAACTTTTGTAAACTGTTATCAAACTTTTACCCTGACCTCGGACTTCTACCTGACCTCCGTCGCCTACCGACTACGATCCTTCTGACTACCGTTGCCCACCAACTATGATCCTTCCAACCACCGTCAGCCACTAACTATGGTCCTTTCGAACATCGTCGCCCGCCGACTATGATCCTTTTTATCATCATTGCCCTCCAACACCAGTCCTTCTGACCACCATCATCTGCCGGCTATGATCCTTCTGATTATCGTCACACGCCGACTACAATCCTACCGATCAAACGAACATATTAACATTCTTTTAAGAATAACTGTTATGCCATTCTTTGGCTATGTAATGTGCCTTATATAGTGTATATTTGCTATATAGAGTCTGTGCCCTCCTTCGAGGATGGGCATTATTTATAATCAACCACCAATACTAGTGGACTCATTTTAACTAGGCGAAGCCCCATGGTTTATTCCCCTTTTCAAGTGTTTCCACATAAAAATTCCGGTGTCTCTTGTGATTGATGCATCCATCTCTTTTGTATGTTTGTGTGTTCGCATAAAGCTAAGATGCTAAACTTTATATCTCTCTTCCACTGCGAATATTCCAGGACGCAACAGTTCCTATTCTTCTTCCTTACCCTCTTCTTATTTCTCTTCCTTTTGTTTATGTTCTTGTTCCTTTTTTTTGGGAAAATTACAACAAAATCTCTTTAAGCTACAACCTAATGAAAGAATTTCAGCATCTAATATGAGGGGTTTAAAGTTTCGATTATCATAATTATTATCCTGTCAATGCAATTTATTAAGCACAACGATCCTCTTTTAATCCAATGTTTGGCAATGTCTTGTTAGAAGAATATTTAGCTTCAAAGAAGTCGTAGCTATGTTGACATGTGTGTATACATTTGTCAATCTTGAAACTACATATGTGTTTGGTTTTATATAATGTAAAATTTGATAACCATATTATACCACTTCATTTGCTTTATGTTTCAAGTATGAGCATACATAAAATCGATGCAAAAAAAAATGTTATTTATGTTGGAAAGAAACGTGAGTTCTTGGAAGAAAGTGAGTTTGCATTTGTTAACCTTTCTTATACTATCTTTAACATCTTTATCAAGTTTAAAAGAATGAGGGGAAAATGGTGTCGGTTAATACCAGCCTTGTTAACAAAGTTCTATGGTTTGTTGCTTATAGTTACAAATCAAACTTAAAAAATGGTGTTTGGGGATTTTATATGTGGGGTTTCAAAATTCATTATGTGTATTTATGTGTTGAGCTTAAATAAAGGAAGCATGTTAAGCATAAGTAAATGAAGAATGATAGATAAGAGGTTGTGCTTAGTTTTATATCTAGTTTGAAAAGGCATCTCATTTGTTAATCAAATATTCATTTTAAAATTCAATAGTGATTAAATATCTTGAACCCATGAATATTCCTTCACATTGTGGCAGTTCATATGTTGGATATAACACTCACTAATAAATGATCATGTGATATTTACATTTACTGTCTCTTCCCACTTACATTTAGCATATATGGATAAAAATGATTTCTTATAATGGCCTATTAATGTGCCTTCTTTTCTTTTTATGAAAGATTATTGTTGACCTCATTTTTGTATGAGGTCATCAGGACTCTCTTATAATCCCCTGATTGGTGATCCAACGGAGGACACTTGTCATCCATAGAGATCCCAATCAGCCCTCAATCAATTCTCAAGCTAGCCTTCAATCATGTTCAGTCAACTTCAACCATCCATATAGTTGTAATTGATATGAACAATGCAACTTCAATCAATCCAACCCATAATCCAGCTCAAATTCAAAATCCCAAGTCAAAACCCAAGGTAAAAGGTCCATGTCCTAAAGCCTATTCTAGGTGATTTTTCAATTACCTTAAAACTCAGTCAATTGACCTTTGATTCATCAATTGCATATTGATAAGAATGTATCTAGGGTCAACCCTCTAAATTTGAGCTCATTTGGAGGTCTCTAACCCCAGAAACCATATTGATTTCCAAATGCTACAAAACCTTCAGTTATTTATAACATATGCCACTAGACTTGCCAATTAGTGAAATTTGACCACGGACCCTTCCCAAAACTTTTGACCATATCCATAACACTTCTTATGACATGTTGACCAGTAAACCACACTTTCCTAGGCTTAGTTTGACCTATGGTTGATTATGGGTCAAAATGACCAAAATACCCCTTAAGGGAATTTTTTATCTTTTTCCTAAAGTTCAACATAGCTCAATCTCCTTAAGCCCAAGAACCTATTCCAATGTATCCTAAATCTCATTAGGAGCACGTTGGACCCAAACTCAACCATTGGTTTGACCTGGTTGACCAAGTTAACCAAGGTTGACTAAAGTGTCCCTTAAGGATTCAAATGGTCATTTTAAACCAAATGAATTCCTCTTGACTTGAAACCACTTTCATTGAGTTCATATGATCAATTTGAACTCAATGAACCCAACATTTGACTCTAGGTCAACTTGGTTGACCAAGTCAACCAAGTTTGACCAAACCTCCCATACACTTTAATCCTCTTTGAACCTATTGACCAAGACATGCTCAAGCCTATTTTGACCCATGGTTTGACTCATGGGAACCTTAGGGATTCTCCTTTGGATGACCCAAGCCTTGGACTCATTTGGGTTAGCCATTTGGCTTGACCCAAGTATCCAAAGAGGGTCTCCCATGAGCTAAATCTCATCCCTAGCCAAATTAAATCAAGCCAATGGCTCCATTGGGTTCCCCATGACCCAATACATTTCTCCTAGTTGACCCAACCCTAGGGTCAACTTGGGTTGGGAATTGGGCTAGCCCAAAGTGGCCAAAACCACTAAGGGTTGAGCCATTTCCCAACCTAGGCCCTATTAAAATCAATCAATATATTCATTGGGTGGCCTTAGGTCCCATCCACCAATCCCAATTGACCCAGCCTCTAGGTCAACCCAGGCTAAGAATTAAGCTAACCCAAAGTGCCCAAATTCACCTTGACCTGAGCCATTTCTCAGACAAGGGCTAACTATACCCAATTGACACCTCAATTGGCTAGCCCTAAGTCCAATATACCTACCCTAGTCAGCCTAGCCCTTAGCTTAACTTGGGTCAAGACTTAGGCTAGCCCAAAGTGGTCAAAACCACTTTGACTCGAGCCATCTTCCACTATAAATTGACTCAAGCCAATCCTACACCCGCATTGGATGCCCCTTTACCCCATGTACTTCTCACATCAATCCCATATTTTGGTCAACCTGAGCCATGTTAGGGATTTAGGTCACCCCATGGCCAATTCAGCCCATGATTGGGTGCACCAAGACTTAACTTAGCTTCCCTATTAACCCCATGAGCTGACTGAACCCAAGTTGCACCCAAATTGATTCAAACCATATAAGTTTAAATCAAACCGAGCCATCTCCAGCAATTGGGCTCTCCCATGCTCAATTGGGCTCACATTGAACTCATCCAGCCATTATCAAACTTTCCACATCGAGCTAACCCAGCCAGTGGCCGGTGGAGACCAGATCAAATCAAAATGAGCTTTAGTGGTTCCTGCATCTTGAGCCCTGGCTAAAGCCATCCCAATGCCTGACTTTGCCTCCTCTGGGCTCAAAATGACTCCCCAAGTTATCTCCTACCATACGGAAGCCAACCGATGATCCCCTTGATCAATCCTAGCCGTCCGAAGTCCGACGTATGGCTTGAATAGGGCAGTCCCAACCAGACATCCCCATTGGATCCTAAGTCCTCCAAAAATTTTCCCAGAGCTCTCCAACTCTTTCCCTCTCATTTCCCTACTTCTCAATCCATTTCAGCTATTCATTCGAGCAAGCTTTGGCAAAACTCGTCCGTATCCTACTCAAAGTTATACCTCTGGCCATCCTCTGATCCTAACGTCTGCAGAAAAAGTGCTCGCCTTCATCTATTAAAGCTTCCTGATAGAAAAACCATCTATTGGTATTTTCTACACTATGATATTCTAATATGAGCTCCCTAGGTGGCTAGGTCAGTTAAGTGTGAAAGGAACTTGCAATCCAACTAAATCCCATCGTTGGATTAGAAGTTCCTATTGTCTTGATCCTTCCTATGAAGTTTGATGCAAGTTCACTGGCGGGATCACTTGGATCACGCCAGAGAAGCTTTACGGCTTCAGATGCTTGAGGGAGGTTAAAGATGCAATCCTGGACGTTAATTTACATCAATGGCATGGATTATATCCCACGGTTCTAGAGTCCATTTGATCGTAGCCGTCCGATCCCCGATCTGACAGCTACCATTAATCTTACATTTACACAGTCAGCAGGCAATCATTTTTCTGACAATCGGACCACACCACATGTAAGAGCGCAATTTGACTGTATAAATATGGATTTATTTAATTCAAAAATCACATGAAATTCAAATTTTCATATCTCCCAATCTACTAGGCCAAATCAAGAGTTCTTAGGCTCGTTGGAAATATCTCAAGGAGATCTTTAAAAGCAATATGGTCTCAAGCCATGAATATACATGTAATTGATTTAGTTTCAATAATAGTCCTAGGTTTATTTTTGGATATTTAGCTTTAATTAATTTAATTATGGCTTGAGACTTTGGGGAATCAATTTTGGGCATGTCTATGACATGTCAAAAATTTACCCCCTCTAGTTGAGTTATTTAAGGGCACTTTTGATTCAATTTAAGCTTAGGGGTCATGGTTTGACCCCTAAGTTTAAATTAACACATTAATCTTTCCAATGAGATTTATGATTTGAATGTTAGTGTATTAATTGTGCTTGGGCTGGGGAGTTTAGGGCCACTAGTTTCATCCCCCCAAGCCTTAGATATGTAATTAAGATTTTTTAAAGGTAACTTAGAGTTTACCTTAGGTGATTTGGTTAACCACCTGTTTGATTGAAAAGTTGAGTGGTTTTGAAAAGGATTAATTTAGCTTTGGGAAAGTTAAATTTCTAGAATTTTTAATTTTGAAATTTAACACGTCATTATGAATGATAAATCACCTCGGGAATATATCGTTCCCTAATAGGTTCAGATTTTTAAAACTTTGGATTTATTCTGATTATTGTAGTCAAATTTGAGAAAGAACTACATATGACCCCGAAGGGTCAAAAGAGTGTTCAATCAAATATTTAACTATAATAATTTGGATAAGAGGATTATTGATTTTATAATCAAAATTATAATAGTAATTGATATATCTCTCCGAGGAAAAAAATTATCAATCACTATTAATCATTTGAAAATGATGATAATGATTGTCGAGCTTGACTTTCTCAAAGACAATTAATTGAAGTTTTTTAAAAGGTTGCTTTTTTGAAAATTTAATCTGGGTTTCTAAATCTCCTAGGAGCGTAAGCCCTCGTAGTTAATTACATCGTAGGAAATCATAAACTTCCAATAAATACTCTCGATTAAAATATCCCAAGTAGTTAAAATATTAAAATTTAAATGCTCAAATTCACAGCCACGCTTGGCCATGCTCTTTTAATTTTAAAGGGGGGACTTAAGTAATTTCTGGAGCACCTATGCAATTTAACATTTATAATTTTGCCCCCATTAATTTTAAATGTCATGTACGAGCATGGCCACATGTATAAGATTGAATTAGTATTTAAATCATCCCTAACCTAAGGGTATATCTAATGCACAATCAATCACAACATAGAGTGTAATAAGTAAATAAATAATCAATCAATTCTACTACTAGCAAATAACAAGTAGTAAAAGCTCAAAAAATCGGCACACGTAAGTAACAGAAAAGTAAACATCGACCTAGCCTAATACTAGAGTTGGTTGTCCTAGCAAACCATTTAAAGTGTGTGGGGTAGGCTGTGTGGTTTGGATATGTCCTAAGTAGGGCAATTAGTTAAAGTTGTTTGATGTTCTGGTTGGTTGAAAGGCTTAAAGGAGATTTTAATTTGAGTTTAAGTTTTAATAATTTAAAATTCATTTTACAATTGATTTTGATTGTTTGTTGGATACCACCTTTGTTGCGCACCAAGTCCGTGAAGTTTATTTCACCTTTCTTGGAGCTAATTTAATAGCCTCGTAGGCCTGGGTTACCTAGTGGTACCCGATATATTTAAGTGATTTGATTTGATTAAAATTTAAAAGTTAATTAAATTTTAATTATGGTTGATTGATTGCTGGTTTTAAAGTTGAATTAAGATTTTTTAGAATTTTAAATGATTTACTAGATTTTTGGAATTTTCTGGATTATTTTAATAATTTAATTAATGGGTCAAAAGTTCATTTTTGATTAAGCTTAATGTATGGAGAGTTAATATTTTATTAAAATATTAGACCTTAATACAATAAGTTAGACTATAAGTATGCTGGATTTGGATTTTTCTATATTTTATTATGAATGTTTGAAGTTTTGACTTGATCATGATTTGAAGTTTGACCAAAAGTTGACTTTCTCAAATTTGAATGATTTCTGGAAATTTGATATTTTTAATAAATATTAGACCTTAATATGAATTGAATGCTTTTGAGTTTGCTCAATTTGGAGTTTATTTGAATTAGTTATGAGTTTTCAAAGTTTGGTAAATTATTTGAATTATTTAATTAGTTTAATTAGAGATTTTTTATTGATTTGAGTCCAAATGATCACCAAACTTTTTGAAATCACCTCCAAAGGTCAGAAATAATCTAAGGAGTGATTATCAAGTGTTTGAAAATTTTTTTGAAATTTTTATTTTTAATTAATTGAATTAATTAAATATTAAATTTCAATTAAAATTAAATTATGATCAAATTTGATGTTTAATCAAGAGGCTTTTATTTTTAATTGATTAAGGGTTCAATTCTAGTCAGTTTGAGGTATTATTTGTAATTTTTGGATTTAAATTTGATTTATTAGTATTTTTAGAAGTTTCTAGGCTTAATTAAGATTTAATCTTGATTAAATAAATTAGAGGGCTTAATGACTTCAAAAATTATTGATAAAATTTCTATGGGCTGAGCATGTCACTAAGTTCAAATGTTTAAAGTTTCAAATTAATTTGAAATGTATCCTAATTATTGGAATTATTCTAAGTTCTCTAGATTTAAATCCTTAATTATTATCCTTAATGATGTCTCTAAGTTTAGTAGGTTTGAATCAAAGTTCTCCTAACCCTTGAACCTACACATGTAACACACAATCACAATCCAATCCTAGATTTAAGAGAGCCTTAATACTAGGTGAGTGTGTGCATCCTACACATGCAAATCATAACATAATTTAAAATTTTAAGAATAAAGCTAAGGAATGGATAATTATTAATTATCCACTAACTAATTCCCACTAAATCAATTCAGTCAAATGTAATCTCTGATTAAAATTTCATGTCAAATCAAAGTATTCAAAATGATCTAAATATACATATAACTTCTTTATTAAAAATAAATTTATTTTTTAAATTATGTATTAATATGAATTTGAATTTTTTATAATCCAAAATAATATCAAAATTTGCTCAAATAATTTTTGAAAAGTTCTATGGAAGTTCAAAATATTTTGAAACTAATTTCCTTAAAATTTGAAAATATTTGGATTTATTTTAATTAAATAATAATTAAAATAGCTAAAGAAACAATATTTAAAATTACTTAAAATATAAAAAATATTTTAAAGTAATTTTAATTTTAAATCAAAGGCCTTGAAAATCTAAGCAATTTGACATATTATATGAATTTTTGGATAAAAATTGATTTTATTTTAAATTTTTGAAGAAAACTAGGTTTAAAATAATCTTAAATTAGTTTTAAATCAAATTAACTAAATGGTGACAACGGCTAGACGCGTGGTACCCTCGGATTGGTCCAGCGAAACCACGGACACGATAAACCAATCCTAGGCAATGATTGCACGGCGGCACAATCATTGCCTAATGATTATTCGGCAGCGGGCCCCACATAGTTTCTACTTAACCGAGCACCATCTGATTCTCCACGATTCTGAATGAATGGTGGAGATCATGTTAGACATGAAATCAACTGCTGGATCTAACCGCAGCTTAAGAATTTGAACGGAGTGACAAGATCTAAGCCGTTGATTAAAAGATCAACGGCTCAAATGATGCAGGAACATGCAGAACTCCAAAAATGCCCTTGTTGACCCCTGTATAATACTCAAAGGAAACAAAAATGCAATCGTACCTGCCTCTGCCAGATCCCACGAATTCGGCAGAAATCCCACAAACCTCGTATCACTTTCGGCTCTGTCAAAATCCTTGATATCTCGCTGCTCGCCTCGATTATCGCCTGATCGCGTCGTTAAAATGTAAGCAGAATGAAGCTCTCAGGTGGTTCGTTCAACCTCTCGCAAGAGCTCCTGAAATCCTCCTTTCTCTGACTCGCTGCTCCCTCCTCCCCTGTTCGCAAGACTCCTACAGTCCACAACTCTCCACGAAACCTTATTTGCCTCCGACTTGAGTCAACCAAACCTCCAAAGCCTGTTACTTGTCTCTGGAGATCGGACCTATAAGAAGTAATAGGCTTTGCAACAACAAACAAACAAAAAAAAAACCCCAGCCATGTCCGTCCACTCCAAGCAGCAGTCTCATGCTCCCAGGCCCTCGATCCCTGCTCCGATGCCTTCCTCCCTCCGTCTCTGTCCTAGCCGAGCCGACCTCCACAGTGGATAACAGAGAGAGAGAGAGAGAGAGAGAGAGAGAGAGAGAGAGAGAGAGAGAGAGAGAGAGAGAGAGAGAGAGAGAGAGAGAGAGAGAGAGAGAGAGAGAGAGAGAGAGAGAGAGAGAGAGAGAGAGAGAGAGAGAGAGAGAGAGAGAGAAAGAAGAGATCTTCCTCCACCCTAGCCTTGCGGCAAATCCCTGTGCCCGAAGTCCCTCCATCCCGTCGCCCTACCTGGCTGAGCCCAAAGCCGAATCCCCATAGCTTTTTCCGCCTCCTTCCCTGTTACAGTGCCAATCTCCTCCTCATCTCTCTATTTCATGTAGAGAGACCTAACCGAAATATCCTAAGCCCCCACTCATACTCGATTCCTCAAGCCAAGATCTCCACTGCTTGTATCCTAGACCCGACCCCCTCTCTGCTAGTCACAGCCTCTCCACTATGCCGACTCCCCATTCGCTAGAGCCCAAGCAAATGCCAACAGTGAGGTATTATGGATCAGATTAAGTTAGTAATAATGCTAATAATAGTTATTATTATTAACATCAGTAATGTTATTTATATTTAATTATTATTATTATTATTATTAGAGTTTATATATATATATATATATATATATATATTAGTTATATGCATAAGAAAAAAAAAAGAGAAAAGAAAAAAAAAGAAAAAAGAAAAAAGAAAAAAGAAGAAAAAGAAAAAGAAAGAAAAAAAAAGAAAAGAGACTTTTTGTGCCTTGGTTCATTGTGCACATTTGAATGCTCCTCTCTTCCCTTGCCTCGATCCACAAGCCTCCACCGTCGGTCCACTTACGCAAAGGTATAATCTCTAAACTTAGATTCCCGTTCTGGTCGTTAGCGGCGAGCTAGAAAACCCCCCACGCGCTCACGTAGCGTAGTGGGGAGGGAAGCTAGCGCGACGCCTATGGCGAGGCGGACAATCGCCTTAAACCCCACTCTCGACGCTTGCGACGAACTGGCAAACCCCCTACGCTCTCACGTAGCATAGTAGGGCAGGAAACCGGTGCGGCGCCCACGACGAGACGGGTAATCTCCGGACCGCTCATGTAGCGTGAGGGGGAACAAAATTAAGTACCCACATGTGGGGAAATCTCTGTGTTCTTTTGCAACAGGTGTCAAAGACCCTTAAATGCTCATGTAGCATAGCGGGGATTGAAGAAAATTTGCTGCCGCAATGTCTATGGACATCTACCTGAAGCGCCCACGTGGCGTGGAGGGGAAGGCAGCCTCTTGGTTTTTTCCCCTAAACGGGGGAGACGCCGGGAGGCTGCCGAAATTTTCAATGAACAGAGGACTTAAATTTTTGAACAATGAGGGACTTGTGAACATGAACATAAACTTGAACTTGGACATAATTTGAATTCAAAAGAACAAAAGAACTTGCAAGAACTTAAATTTAGACTTGCACTGTGGACCAATGACAAAGACTTGGATTTGATTAGAACTTGAACTACATAAGACTTGATGCAAGAAGATTTGAACTCAGACATGAACCACAAAGAACTCATGGTGAATGAGTTATCAAGCAACAAGCATTATAAGTCATCCATGAATGATGGTGACTAGCAAACAATGCTCATATCACTCATGCAACAAAATATTGGGACATCCCTACAATTTACTAAGGGCCAGAATACTTCTACAACTAGCAAATCAAACTTCTGGAAAATATCTCAGTCTCCCACAAGCATTGAAGGCTGATGCACAATGGACGTACTAATTCATTAACCAATGTGCACAATGAAGCCAAGGATCCGTCACATACACTTGACATATGTGCAAATGAGGACCATCAATAGAGGATGAGTATTGCATTGTCCAAAAATCAACGTTGGTCTATATATGAGCATCTACAGCAGTCCCTACGAGCACTGGAACATGCACAAGAGGTATAGGAAGTCACCAATCAATACACACAAAAAGCTATTCGTCGATCAACAATGGAAATATAGGTGACAAAAGCATCCGCAAGCAACCATAATTTGTAATGAATACTCGGGCTCCCTTCCAATTAGTGGAAACCAGTTGGTAGATGAACATAGTAGTTGATTACAAACATTAAAAGCCAAAATACAACGAGCATGATTATTTGCCGATGAAGGTGATGATTTGCTAGCGGATTATGCATAAAGGTGCTGACAAGGAATGTTGCTCAATCAACAGTCAATGATAAGTCATACATGAGTGCATTAACTCACATACAAGTGACAATAGGAGATTAGCTGCCAATGTGAGGAATCCCCAGTATATATGGATACTCATGTATGATGTCATTTACAAGGACATAAGATCCACAACATGCAGTCTTCCTATCAAAACAAATGTATACACTACAACCTGCCTACACGTATGGAAGGGAGTATCCAACGAATGTGGTTTATCTACAGGCATGAATCAAGGAATTTGCAAGTGACAGCAGTCAATTATGAAATATATAAGTATCATTCACTTGAAACAGTTAAAAAACAAGCTACACAAGTAAGAGTTAACTTGTAGGCCGAAGAGGCGATGAAAGTAACAATCTCGTGCAGTCAACAGACCACCTGTGAATGGTGGGGTGGACACGATGTAGGAGCAATGGTTCTCACAGCAATCCTTACAAAGTTGAAAGTACTGTACTTGCAAATAACAATAACAACTCACAGAATGCAGAGGTGTATTTTACATATGTCAATGAAATCCCCGATGCAAACAACAGTACCTGTTGATTGAAAAAGACAACATTGGAAATTGATAGTGAAGGACTCATCATTACAATCAAGTACAATCAAACCCACCTGAGATTGGTGAAAGGTGGATATGATGCAAGTACAACGATTCTTCTTTAAGCACATTTAGGAGATTGTAGTGAACATGAATATCCCTTGCAAGCAGTGGTAAATGATATAATATTTGTGGATAGCAACAGTGGGTATATCATAAGTGCAGAGAACTCCTTGTAGAAACAAATACACACAATATCTGTAGACAACCTTGGAAGATCTGCAATACATACAAGTTTCCTACGAATATAGATGTATGCACCACATATCATCTGTGGGTAAATACATAAAGACTTCAGTAAATGCAGTATCCTGAAGTTAATTTTGGCCTGTAAATGAATACATCTACCTACAACAGTAGTGGATATATTATAGGGACCAAAACCATAACAAAATGCATAAAGAGTGCGACGAATGCAAGTTCCTATGAGCTTCTATAGGAATCCCACCATACACTTAGCATTCTGTCTATGAGAATGACGTAAGGGAACTACAATAGATAGCAAATTTACTAGTGTAAGCAGGAGATTCATTAGTGCACTACAATCCATATGCAGAAAGCAACCGATAGTGCATGACAATTTACCTGTATGAAAGCGGCAAATAACTCAATCCACAAGCTACAACGCCACACCACCGGATCTGCAACACTCATGCAAGCAGACAGAAGGTGCCCACAAGCTACAATGCCACCCCACCGGATCTGGAACATCCATGCAAGCAGACAGAAGGCGTACAAATCCCCAAATGGAACCCCAGCGTAACGCCATCGGATCCGCAACATTCATGCAAGCGGACAGAAGGCGTTTACAAATATTTTAAAGTACCCCTGCACATGCACCGTAATATATATACACATAGGTACACAAAAAGGGGAGGTACACAATCACTAAACCCGCATGGGCCCCGACGAGCGCGTCATTGGTACACACGTGATGTTTAGGGATGCTGCGCGGGTCAATAAATTTGAATCCGATCCTCCTAAAGTAAGTAAATAGGAGTTAACAAGGTTCCATCAATAATTATAAAATGCACCCAAATACCCGCATGGGTCCCAGTGAGCGTGTTATTGGTACACACATGACGTCTAGGGATGCTGCGCGGGTCAATAGGTGAATTCAAGTTCGAGCCCGATCCTTCTATCCAGATAGATAGGAGTCGACACGGCTCGAACTATTAAACGAATATACAGTCGCGGGGTCGACTGAGATATTTATTTCATATGTTCATATTAGGCCTTCAATGCCTATAATCAAGAGAATTCACTTACAAAGGCATAAAGCCTATGAAACCCGATCCTCTGTCAATTACTAGACAGAGTCGACAAGGTTCAAAATACAAAAATATGAATGACCCAAGCACCCCGATGATGGCCGTGTTGGATGCAGATCTCAATCGGAGGGGTTTAAAAACACTCAAAATATCTCCTACATTCTCAAATACTTCCCAAACATTCCCAAAATCCAAAACCTCCAAAAAAATATCAAAAATCCCAAAAATCTATAATATTTGAAATTGAAACTAAATCATCAATCACTTAGAGCATAAAACCCATCCACCCTCCGTAATAGTTTGCCGAGGTGGACAAATTGAATAATACTTCAGCTCACATAGAGCTAATGTCTGGTCGAAAATATCACTAGGATCCATTTTCAAACAATTTCCTGCCAGCAAGGACGTGGTACGAGTCCTCTAACTGGTAGTTTTACCGCCAAATGGCCTTGCAGGATAAACGGTTATGACTCGGGGCCCTCTGAACCAGGTGGTCGCCTCCAAATGACACCATTATATTATGGTTATGGCCAGAGCCCGTATACTCCCCAATGGCATCAAATCCTTAAGATATGAATCAATAGGATATGATCGATAGGGCACAAAGCCCTCTGTTAGCTAAAGTGGATTCAAATTTGTCCCCTTAGGCAAACATCCACCCCAGGTCTACAAGGTACCCTTGGACGAAGCAACCCATGGCTGCCGACAATGATCTTTCTGTCAGGTTGGGTCGACTACCTCCTCTGACTAAGTAGAGCAGGGACCACGATGGCCCGGGATGACAGAACCATGGGATCTTGATCGGGTCCATCATCTATTCCCCCACCATCCGCTTTAAGTACTAGATGGTGCAATCTCCAATTTTAAATATTAAAATTACAAATCTTCTAATCTCCCAAATTCCCAAATTCTCCAGATTTCAACATCCCAAACCCATGCTGCTACTATATGCCAGACTCACGTATCTTTATGTATCTGATTGATGACTAGCCTTAATCGAAAGTTCTCTCTCGTTATCGGGAGGGGTAATTAACTATAGGGGCTTGCGCCTATAGAAAACCAGAACTCAGATTATAAAGTCCTCGCAAAATGAGGGCGAAATCTCTGGGTAGTGTCTCACCTACAAACCCATCTGCCTTCCAAAATTTATCCCGGAACCTAATTCCGTTAAAACTCCCCCGAAGAAAATAAACAAAGCGGGCGGAGGCCGGGGCTGAATTTTCGAAGCTCAAAGCCCTAGAAACACATATTTGGCTCGTATTTTGAAATTACTCAATCATTTAACATGAAATTTTAAACAGAGGGTTCCTAGATGAAGAGCATCGATGTGGAATTAATTTCATGTTTTAAAATGTACTTTTGAAAAAGTTATTTAATGCTATGTGTCTAAAACTAGGGTTTAGCTTTTTATCTAATCCATTCAATGGATTCGGACATTCAAGAGCTCTTTGAACTTGTTGTTTGTCCAAGAATCTTTCTCCAGTTGAAGTCGAGGCTTGAAATCCCTTGGATTGAGAGATATTTCAGCTGGACAGAGTTGGCCTTCGGCTCGTTGGAATCCAGTTGATGGCGGTGTTTGACCGGCTGATTTGAACTTGGAAGAGGTAGAGGGATCTGTGGAGCTTAAATGAAAGAAGATTGGGTTTTGGGAGGGTTTGAGTGGTGAGAAAATGCTAGGGTCTCAATGAGCTTGAATCCTAGCCTTTTACCCTATTCAAGAGTTCTAGAGGATTTTAGATGCTTGGGATTAACTTGGCAGCCTCCCCTGATGTTTGCCAGGTGTTTCAAACGGTTAAAGGGGCATGAACTAGGACAATGAGGTGGAAAGTGGGTCTTGTGCTCACATGGGTTTTTGGGACCACTTAGGCTGCTTAAGGCTTAAATTAGGGATTAGAAAAGGCTTAAGGGATGTTTAAGAACATTCCAGAAAACATTTAAAATTGCTGGAATGATCCCAAATGAAATAAATTATCTTTGAGAGGGTGTTTGACCATATTTGACCCTCCTAAAACCCTAGTTTGACTATTTGACTGGTCCTCATGCACATGGCAGTTGAGGTGGCATGGGAGGGGCTTAAAGAGCTGATTAAATGGATCTTAAGGCCTTCATGTAGTGAGCTTAAGATTTGAAAGCGGTTCAAGGGGATTTGACCAAAACTATGGGTTGACTAGATCCAAATGTCCATGATTTGACTCATGACAAGTCTAGATAGGTTTAAAATATCATTTGAAATATATTTGAGGGCTTTGAGAGATTTTTCTTGAATGGAGTTTGATTGTATGTAATGGATGGATCTTCTGTTGATTGGATTTGAACAGATATGGGTCTGGTTGACTAAGTCAACTGATGATTGGATCAGGTTATGCAATCCAACCCAAATCATCAAGGGTACATTTGAATGAAGTTTGAATGAGGTTTGGATGCATTTAAAGATTGATTCAAAATGGAGAAGCTTAAGGATTGATTTAGTCAACCCAAGTTGACTTAGTCAACTAGGTTGACCCAGGACCAAGCTTTGGACTGGACAAGTTTGATTTGATGTTTTAAGCTTGGTGGAGATAGTTTCAGGGATCAGAATGATCATCTGGATCAAAATGACCTATTTGGGCCCTTAATGGGTCATTGGGTCAATCCTAGTTGAGTTGGTCAACCAGGTTGACCCAGGAGCTAGAATTGGGCTCAACATATTTGGTTTGATGTTTTGAATATGTGGGAAGTGATCCCAAGGTCTGGGGAGTTCAATTGGGTCAAATGGGCCTATAAAGGGTCTATTGGGTCAACCCTAGTTGACTTGGTCAACAAAGTTGACCCAGGGCCTAGGATTAGGTCTAACAGATTTAAAATAACATTTGAAGACCAATGGAAGTGGTCCCATGGTCTAGGGAGGTCATTTCAATCAAATGACCTATTTGGGCCCTTAATGGGCCTTTTGGTCAACCAAGCTTGACCAGGGTCTAGGCTTGAGTCCATTGCACTCCTAATGATAATTAGGATGCATTGGGAGTGGTTCTGGAGTTTGATTTGATAATGCTATGTTGAAGTTAGGAGAAAACCTCAAAATTACCCTTAAGGGGCATTTTGGTCCTTTTGACCCATGGTCAACTGGGGGTCAAATTGGGTCCATCAAAATGCAGTTTACTACTCATCATAACATAATCAAGGGTCTGAAAGTGATTGGAGGCTTTGGAGAAAGCTCCAAGATCAAAATCAACTAGGTGACAGGTCCAATGGCATAGGCCGTAAATATTTGAAGATTTTACAGCCTTTGAATTTAAATCTAGTCTTTGAGATTATAGACCTCAAAATGAGCTCAAAATTAGAGGGTTGCCTCTAGATACATATCACATCAGTATGCAACTGACAGAATCTGAATCAGAGGTCATTTGACTGGGTTTTGAAGTGTTTAAAAATTTACTGAAAAAGGCTTTTAGGACAGGGTCTTTAAGCCTTGGATTTGAGTCTAAATTTCTAGGTTTGAAATGGATTTTGGATTTGAATGATTAGAATTGAATTATCTAAATCATTTATGATCATATAGGGTGATCATAAGTGATTGAAAAGGATTTGAATTAGATCAAAGGCAGGATCAAGGTTTGAACTAGAGTTTGGATTTTGAACTGGACTAAAGTCTGGATTTTGATTGAGAATCAAGATTGATTTGAAGCTTGAATAGGTTTGATAACCAATTAATTTTAAGATATGGATTAATCTTGAAGTCAGGGTTTGATTTGTAATTTGGATTGATTGAAGTTCTGGGTTAATTCTAAAATCTAGATAGATCTAGGGTCAGGATAGATCCCAAGGTCTGTATTATTTTAGAGTCTAAAGTCTAGGAGTATCCTAAGGTTTAAAGTTTAGGAGTATCCTAGGGTCTGGGATGTAGAATGATCTTAAGTTGTAGGTAGATCTAAGATCTAGAGTCTATGAAGAATCTTAGGGTCTATAGTAGATTTAGGACCTGGTGTGAGCCTCTGAAAGGGAAACACACCGCCCTACGGGGGGAGGCAGTGGTACCAATGGGAGGGCAGATTAGATTATCAATACGATTAGCCATTGAGGATAGTAGCTCTCGCCAACGCTCCATGATGGATAATGATATACATGACCTGATCGAAACAACGGGTTTCCCCCACCCGATACATCAGCTAGAGTGGGGTTTATTTGATAGTGGAATTCAATTTCCTATGGGTGCAAGCCCCCGTGGTTAATTACATCTCAAGCCAGGGCCTAAGAAGACTCTCGATTAAGGATTCTACATTATGCTTTCAAATGGGATTGGCACATAGGGAGAAGACTAAGAAATACTACTCAAAGGGAAGAAAAGGTTCAACTTAATTTAGTCAACATACACAGCTCAGATCAACACCCAGAAGGACTAAGGTATTGAGAAGAAATTAGAGAAAAAGAAAATCATGCACTCAAAACATACATGAGAGAAGGATGGAGGTGGCGTCATCTATGTGATGCGGATGGGCATGATTTATAGTCTCTGAAAGATAGAGAACTTACCCACCGATGAGGCATACTACGAGACACCGAAAGTAGCAGCCTTAAACCCTAAATCTAAAGTGGGTTTAATGTTCTACACACACAACACTAACACCCGTGTCCTAACTAATGCATTCTGGGCTTATATCCTGCCTGAAAAGGAAAGCCAGCTAACCACCTAAGCGCATAAAATCCATGCTGTCCGGTCCTTATGAAAGATGGGTAGGTAGTTTTGTTCTTAGAAGTAGGGTCGACATCTAGAGTGTTGCGAATCTGGTTTCAAGGACTACGATTTTGATGATAACAAATGATTTTGTTTCTTGTTGACTATCTAATTGTTCAGGTTCGAAGGATCAATTGCAAGTTCAAGTCAATCCAAGATCGAATCAGACTAGGTTGTAACTCAGGTCAAATATACTATTTTTTTCATTTTTTATTGAGTCATTATAATGTATGTATCCCCAAGCTAAGTAATCTTGCACACACACACTCAGGGGGAGAGTTTTAGTGAATTAGAGTTTTTGTCCAAGATTTGTTCAGATCGTCCTGGACGATCCAGTAAAAACAAAAACCCTAATTAGGGCGACCAAGTTAACTGTGTCTAATTAAGAAGATCGTCCTGGACGATCCCGACATCGTCCGGGACGATAGGCTCAAATAAAAAATTCTCAGCCGCCAGATCAAGTTAGGCAAGTTTTTATTTTAAGATATTTGGTCTGACCATCCCGGACGATACGTGTATCATCCTAGATGATCCAGTACAATCATGCCTAAATTAATCTGGTAATTAAGGAAAGCAATTATTACTTGATTGATACGATTATATCGTCCTGGACGATCATGATCGTCTAGTGCATTTCAGCTATACGACTCGAACTGTGTTCAGGATGATTTTGGCACTTTTTGAACTAATCGTACAGGATGATACCCGTATTATCCTGGATGATCAAGTCAATTTTTAGTCGTCCAACACAAGTTTCTCTTTTGGACGATATTTCTCAATTTATACTAATCGTCCCGGACGATCGCAGAATCGTACGGGACGATATGAACAACTTTTTCTACTGATCGTACAGAAGAGCCAGATCGTCCAGACTGAAATAGCTGATTTTGAACTGATCGTACAGGATGATCTATCGATCGTCCTGGACGATCTTGGCCGACTAGTTAAAATTTAGGGCTATTTTTGAGCCCTCATATAAAAGATCTTTTTCTTTGAATAGAAAAGATCTTTTGCCACTTTCCTGTCAAGAGAAACCCTAGAGAGAGAGAGAGAGTTTGGGAGAGAGCGAGAGAATCTAGTGAGGGGGAGTTTATGAGGGATTAACAAAGGTTACTCCAAGTACGGATCAGAGTCGTCTTCTCCGTTCTTCGTCTCTTGTCTTTGTGGGTGTTCTTGGAAGGATCGTCATAAGAAGATCCGGGTTCTCTGCCCGCTTCAGGTGGAAGCAAAAGGAGTCTGGGTTCTCTGCCTGCTTCAGGAGGAAGCAAAAGGAGTTCAGGTTCTCTACCTCACCGGGTGGTGGAAAGGAGGTTTTTTGTACAGCTTCTCCGCCTTGCCGAGGGAGCTAAAGAGAGTCACTTTCTGTTTAGTGCAATGCCCGGAGGGGAGGCTCCGGGGAGTGGACGTAGGTCAAGTTGACCGAACCACTATAAAATCTAGTTTGCTTTTTCTGATTACGTTTTGCACTTTACTTTACTAATATTAACTGCTTGGGTGAATATCTGTGGTTGATCTTTTCATACTTATTTACTTATTTTCGCTGCAAAGTATCGAAAAGATTTTTGTATTGCTCGTAAATTTTTAAATAACCAATTCACCCCCCTCTTGGTTAGCCTTGGGACCAGTTCACTAGGGCTTAACATCCCTATCGAACTTTCAAGTGGTATCAGAGCGGGATTCAAAATTTCAGTTTAAAAACTATTGAATTTGATCCATGGCTAACTATAATAATCGTAATACTGCTGAAGGTTATTCTATTACAAGACCACCGTTGTTTGATAACATTCCTTTTAATTTTTGGAAAACACGCATGTCTACTTTTCTTCAATCAATCGATTATCGTATGTGGATGTTAGTTAAAGATGGTTATGAAGCACCACATAGACTTGTTAACGGTATTAAAACTGAACTCCCGTTTGCAGATTGGACTTTTGATGATCGTGATTTAGCACAGTTAAATGCAAAATATTTGAACTGTTTCTTTTGTGCTTTAAAATATGAAGACTATATGCGTGTTTCTACTTGTACAACGGGTAAAGAAATCTGGGATAGATTGTGTATAATATATGAAGGTACAACTGAAGTCAAACAGTCTAGGTTAAACATCTTGTTACATGATTACGAACTTTTTCGCATGAAACCTAGTGAGACGATTTCAAAAATGTACACAAGGTTCACTCAAATCGTTACCTCTTTGCATGCTCTAGGAAGAGAACTAACTAATTACGAAAGAGTGAACAAAATTCTTAGATGGTTGCCTTCTTCATACGATGCTAAGATTACTACAATCACTAAATCTAAAGATTTGAATACTTACTCTATTGATAGCTTACCTGGACACATTAAGGCTGATTGTCCAACACTTAAAGCTCACCCAAGCAAGGAGAAGGGTGAGGAGAAGCACAAGTTCAGGAAGGATAAGAAGCGGATTCAGAAAGCGTTCTGGGCAGATTTTGCATCCGACTCTTCTTAGACTGAAGCTGAAGAGGAGGAAACAAATTTGTGTCTGATGACTGATGATCACCCTGGTTAGTCTGACCAGGAAGAGGTATGTGAGCTTACTTACGATCAGTTATTTAAAGTTTCTGAAAAAATTCATACATAGTATAGGAAGCTTAAGAAAACTCATGCTAGTTTGAAATTAGATTATTTGACTCTACAAAAAGAGCATGATGTTTTAATTAAAGATCATTCCACTGTTGATTCCAATCACATGACTTTGCTTGATGAGTTTGATGAATTGAACAAAAAATATTCTGATTTAGTTACTGAGCATGATTCTTTGAAAACCACGCATGTTGATTTAGAAAAAGCTTTTAAAGAATTAAACAATATGGCATGTGAAGTGGAGAGTAGCAATGGTGCTTTAAAATTTAAAATTGCTAGTTTGAACAAAGAGAATGAATTTCTGAAAGTGAAAATCAGTGCTTTTGAAAAACATGAAACACCTCCTACATTTGCACAGTTTTATGCACCTCTACCTTTTATAGAATCTAGTTCAAAATCATCAAAGCATATTTCATATAAACCTAGGAATAGGCACTATCACTCACGGAGATTAGTTAATCCTTTTCCTGGTGTTAGATATTTTTCCTGTGGCATGTTAGGACACATTTCCCACACCTGCACTGCTCACCATAGTACACATTGGGTATGGAGGCCTAAACTACCTGTTTCATAGCACAGCACGCATGCATTACATTCTTCTTTTCATAAGAAGGAACCCAAACCTGTTTGGGTTCCTAAAACTGATATTTTATGATTTTGTAGGAGTGCTCTCACAAAAGGCCTCGTGAGAGCATGTGGTACCTGGACAGCGGATATTCAAGACACATGACCGGAGATCCGAATCAGTTTATTTCGCTGGAGACCAGAGCTGGAGGCAAGGTTACTTTTGGAGACAACCCCACCAGGAAGGTGGTAGGATAAGGTATAATTGGTGATTCAAATAATTTTATGATTGATAATGTGTTGCTTGTAGATGGATTGAAGCATAACTTACTAAGCATCAGTCAACTCTGTGACAAAGGATACAATGTCAAGTTCCTTCCCACTTGCTGCATAATAAGCTTAAATAACAAAATTATTCTGCAGGAACAAAGGATCAACAACATCTATATGCTCGATGTAAGTTGCTTTAAAGCTGATGTTTCAATTTGCTTAAAAACTACTGCTGATGAGTCTTGGCTGTGGCACAGGAGATTATGTCATACTAGTATGAAAACCCTTAGAAGAGTCACCCAAAAAGACTTAGTTAGAGGAGTTCCCAAGCTTAAGTTCACTAAGGACCACCTGTGTGATGCCTGCCAATTAGGGAAGCAAATCCACTCCTCTTTCCACTACATTAAGGACATTATCACCTCTAGACATTTAGAAGTCCTTCACATGGATTTATTTGGACCCATTAGCACTGCCAGCTTAGGGGGGAGAGTCTATGGTTTTGTGATTGTAGATGATTATTTGAGGTTCACTTGGGTTAAATTTTTGTCACATAAATCTGAGTCGTTTGATGAGTTTAAAGCTTTCTCTATTTGGATTCAGAAGAAGTTAGGATGTGAGATTATTACCATCCATAGTGATCACAGAGGGGAGTTTGAAAATGAAAGATTTGAAATTTTCTATGAGGAGAAAGGGATTAGTCACAACTTTTCAGCTCCTAGGACCCCTCAACAGAACGAGGTAGCTAAAAGGAAGAGTAGGACCTTAGTGGAAGCCGCTAGAGCCATGCTTGCTGAGTATTTACTTCCTAAATACTTTTGGGCTGAAGCGGTGAACACTACCTGTTATGTGCTGAATAGGGTGAATGTGAGAGTCAATCTGAATAAGACACCTTATGAGATCATTAAGGGTAGAACTCCAAACTTATCCCACCTCCATGTCTTTGGTTGTAAGGTTTTCATTCACAATAACGAGAAATCACCCTTAGGAAAATTTGACCCCAAATATGATGAAGGAGTGTTCTTAGGATATTCAAGTGTGGGGAAATCCTTTAGGGTGTTTAATAAAAGAACTTTGGTGGTGGAAGAAACAACCCATGTAGTGTTTGATGAATCTGATCCTAAGGAGTCTAGATCTGAAGTAGAAGATGAAGAGATTGTTGAGGTTATCCAAGGGGTTGGAAATGTAAATCTGGAGAAAAGGGTAGAACCTCAAACCACACTGCCTAGAGATTAAAAATTTTCTTCAAGTTATCATAAAGAACTGATCTTAGGAGACATTTCTGAAGGTGTTAAGACTAGGCATAGACTTAGGAAGGAAGTAAATCATTCTGCCTTTATATCAATGACTGAACCCACCAACATCAATCAAGCCCTTTCGAATGAGTTTTGAATTGTAGCAATGCAAGAAGAATTGAATCAGTTTATAAGAAACGATGTTTGGGAGTTAGTAGAAAGACCTAGAGATCAAAGTGTAGTGGGAACCAAGTGGGTCTTTAAGAATAAAATGAATGATTCTGGTGTGGTGGTTAGAAAATAGGTAAGATTAGTGGCTAAGGGGTACAATCAAATTGAAGGGATTAATTTTGAGGAGGCCTTTGCCCTGTAGCTAGATTGGAAGCCATTAGGGTGCTATTAGTCTTTGCATGTTATCAAGGATTTAAGTTATTTCAAATGGACGTCAATAGTGCCTTTTTGAATAGGGTAATAAAAGAAGATGTCTTTGTAGAGCAACCCCCAGGTTTTGAGAGTTCATAATATCCGAATCATGTTTTTAAATTAAAAAAGGCCTTGTATGGATTAAAACAGGCACCCAGAGCGTGGTACGAGAGGCTTAGCACATTTCTGTTAGAAAGAGAGTTTGTTAAGGGGAGCGTAGACACCACCCTTTTCCTTAGGAAAGTAGGAGACGATCTACTCATTGTCCAAATTTATGTTAATGATATACTTTTTGGATCGACTGATACAAATTTGTGTGATGATTTCTCTAAGACAATGAGTAAGGAGTTTGAAATGAGTATGATGGGAGAATTGTCCTATTTTTTAGGTTTTAGCATAAGACAATTGGATGATGGAACCTTCTTGAATCAATCAAAATATACTAAGGACATCTTGAAGAAATATGAAATGGACAAAGCCAAGCCAACCAATACTCCCATGAGCTCTAGTGTTCAGTTGGACAAGGACCCAAATGGTAAATCTGTTGATCAAAAGAAGTTTAGGAGAATAATAGGATCACTACTTTACCTGACTGTTAGCTGACCTGATATCATGTTTAGTGTTTGTCTTTGTGCTAGGTTTCAAGCTGATCCTAAAGAGTCCCACCTGACTGCTGTTAAGAGAATTCTTAGGTATCTTTTAGGGACCCCAAACCTAGGAATTTGGTACCCTAGGCACAGCACTTCTTTTGAGATTATTGGATATTCTGATTCTGATTTTGCCGAGTGTAGAGTTGATAGAAAGAGCACTTTAGGAACTTGTCAATTTATAGGACAGTCGTTAGTCTCCTAGTCCAGTAGAAAGCAGAACTCAGTTGCACTTTCTACTGCTGAAGCTGAGTACATTACCTTAGGGAGTTGTGTAGCCCAAGTCCTTTGGTTGAAACAATAAGTTTTGGATTTAGGATTACCTGTTGGTATAATTTCTGTTCTGTGTGATAATACTAGTGCCATCTGTATTTTTAAGAATCCTATCCAACATTCTAGAACCAAACATATTGACATAAGGCATCACTTTATTAGGGACCATGTTACAAAAGGGGACATCGAGCTACATCATGTGACAACTGAAAATCAGTTGACTGACATATTTACTAAACCACTGGCCTTTGACTCATTCAGCATTTTAAGGACCAGACTTGGTGTGATTGACTTAAATACTTGATTTTGATGAATTCTAATTTCTGATTTTACTGATTTAACTGATTTGTTTCTATTAGTTAGTTGTGTGATTTGATTATCTATTTTCTGTTTGTTATTATTTTTACTATTTTTTATTTTACTCATATTGTTAGTTTTTGTTTTGAATATTTATTCTGATTTGATTTACTACTAGCTTTTTGATTTATAATTTTTTATGTTAAAAATTCGATCACTGCTCACTTGCTGATAAACTAAATCTCTTACTATAAGTTTTTACCTTATTTTTGTTTAAAAGCTTGTAAGCAGTAATCGACTCCTTTGTATCTGTTAAAGGGAAGAAACGTTGATAATTGTTCCTCTTCCTCTAACTCTTTTGGTGGTGTATGATCTCTTTTGGATAAAAATCTTTTTCAAAATTAAAAAGTTGATTTTTGAAATAGAGATTTATTTTATCCTCCTATAATAATCTATCTCATATGAGTAGTATTTTCAAAGTTTGAATCAGTGTTAGGTTTTCTTAATCAAGTGATTGCACTTATCATATGACTTATGATTTTTATTTTGTGAATTATCTTCCCTACTGTAGAGAATGTATTTTTTTTCTTCTCTTAAGTTTGGACGGTATTTTCACAGCTGAGATTCTTTAACGATTATGAAAGGAAGCAAGCTTACAAAAGATGCGCAGTGTACCAACCAAATTGAAAAAGAGGCATAAAATGAGCCCAAAACTGAAAAGATGCCAAAATGCCAAATACACAAAGTGTATCAAAAATCAAAAGATGCGCAGTACGCCAAACAAATTGAAAAAGAGGCATAAAATGAGCCCAACCTAAGCTTTCTTCTCTTTCAGATCTTTAAATGTCTTAGAAAAATTCGTGTGCCACTTAATATGTTCAAAAGCTTGAGATTGAAAATCATGATTTCTGATTCCTTACTTCATAATACTATTTTATCAGTTATTTTTCTAGAACGAGGCTTGAAAGGATCTCTTTTCGAATCTAATTTCTTCTTTTCTGAAGTTTATTTTTGTTTGAAAGGGAGTTGAGCCTGTAAGGTGTACGAGGTCGGAGTTACGAAAGTCAATTTTTCCAAACTTTTCTGGATTTCAGCATTGTCTATTGTCTTCTTATTGGTTTTTGAATTAAAAACTTAAGGAAAACTTTTATCTACTGGAGCAGATCGTTTATATATATATATTTGTGTTTTCTGTTTCAATCTTTTTCACTATTTTTTGTATTGTTGTGTTTAATGTCGTTTTCTTTTGTCTTCCCTTTTTGATATGTCAAAAGGGGGAGGAGTTGTTTTTTAGTTGTTATTGTTAGATAAAGCATTTAGTTTTTGAATGTAGTTGTTATTATTAGATGAAGTATTTGGTTTTTGAATGGTTTTTGAAGTATCGTTTGTTTAATTACTATTTTTTTTGAAATTATTAACAAGTGTTTGCCATCATCAAAAAGGGGGAGATTATTGCGAATCTGGTTTCAAGGACTACGATTTTGATGATACCAAATGATTCTGTTTCTTGTTGACTATCTAATTGTTCAGGTTCGAAGGATCAATTGCATGTTCAAGTCAATCCAAGATCGAATCAGACTAGGTTGTAACTCAAGTCAAATGTACTATTTTTTCATTTTTATTGAGTCATTGTAATGTATGTATCCCCAAGCTAAGTAATCTTGCACACACACACTCAGGGGGAGAGTTTTAGTGAATTAGAGTTTTTGTCCAAGATTTGTTCAGATCTTCCTGGACGATATTTACATCATCCTGGACGATCCAGTAAAAACAGAAACCCTAATTAGGGCGACCAAGTTAACTGTGTATGATTAAGCAGATCATCCTGGACGATCCCGACATCGTTCGGGATGATAGGCTCAAATAAAAAATTCTCAGCCGTCAGATCAAGTTAGGCAAGTTTTTATTTTAAGATATTTGGTCTGACCGTCCCGGACGATACGTGTATCATCCTAGACGATCCAGTACAATCATGCCTAAATTAGTCTGGTAATTAAGGAAAGCAATTATTACTTGATTGATACGATCATATCATCCTGGACGATCGCAGGATCATCCCGGACGATCATGATCGTCTAGTGCATTTCAGCTATACGACCCGAACTGTATTCAGGATGATTTTGGCACTTTTTGAACTAATCGTACAGGATGATACCCGTATCATCCTGGATGATCAAGTCAATTTTTGGTCGTCCAACACAAGTTTCTCTAGATGACCCGAACTATTTTCTGGACGATATTCCTCGATTTACACTAATCGTTCGGATGATCGCAGAATCATACGGGATGATATGAACAACTTTTTCTACTGATCGTCCAGAAGAGCCAGATCGTCCAGACTGAAATAGATGATTTTAAACTGATCGTACAGGATGATCTATCGATCATCCTAGACGATCTTGGCCGACCAGTTGAAATTTAGGGCTATTTTTGAGCCATCATATAAAAGATCTTTTTCTTTGAATAGAAAAGATCTTTTGCCACTTTCCTATCTAGAGAAACCCTATAGAGAGAGAGTTTGGGAGAGAGAGAGGATCTAGTGAGGGGGAGTTTGTGAGGGATTCACAAAGGTTGCTCCAAGCACGGATCAGAGTCGTCTTCTCCGTTCTTCGTCTCTTGTCTTTGTGGGTGTTCTTGGAAGGATCGTCGCAAGAAGATTCGGGTTCTCTGCCCGCTTCAGGTGGAAGCAAAAGGAGTCTGGGTTCTCTGCCCGCTTCAGGAGGAAGCAAAAGGAGTTCAGGTTCTCTGCCTCACCGGGTGGTGGAAAGGAGGTTTTTTGTACAGGCTTCTCCGCCTTGCTGAGGGAGCTAAAGGAGAGTCACTTTCTGTTTAGTGCAATACCCGGAGGGGAGGCTCCGGGGAGTGGACGTAGGTCAAGTTAATCGAATCACTATAAAATCTGGTTTACTTTTTTTGATTTCATTTTGCACTTTACTTTACTGATATTAACTGCTTGGGTGAATATCTGTGGTTGATCTTTTCATACTTGTTTACTTGTTTCTGCTGCAAAGTATCGAAAAGATTTTTCTATTGCTCGTAAATTTTTAAATAACCAATTCACCCCCCCTCTTGGTTAGCCTCGGAACCAGTTCACTAGGGCTTAACATCCCTATCGAACTTTCATAGAGAGTTTCCTAAATGGCCTTGGACTTATGTAGTGTGAATGCTCCTAGAACTAACATAATTAGAATTTTAATTTAGTTAATTTCTAATGCAATGCATGCTAGTTAACAGTCTCCAAATTATGAATGCTTGAGTTTTTAAAAAGGCTTATAAAAATAATTTTTAAAAATAGACTAGGCTTCCCCAGGTCCGGCACCTCATCCTCAAATGTCAGATAATCTGGACTCTACCCGCAAGCGGGGAAGTGTCTTATAGAAGGAGAGAGAAAATACATTAATATGCATGTAACCCCGGATGATTCTGGCTATTCCCTAGGTCGTTAGATTTCTAAGTTATTTAATTCTTAAAATTTTGAATATTAATTACGAATAGAAAAGTTTTATTCCTAAAGAGCCTAGCAAAATCAGGCCAAGCACATGCAAGAAAGAAACCTAAGAAAAGCATGCAATTTCTACCACATAAATAATAGTAAACTCATCAAATAAATAAACTAATCAAATAAATGTCCATAGGCCAACTACCCTTAATTACAAACTAGGGTCTGCAGAAAAGTAAAGTGGTCGAGCACTACTGACAACAACCCGAATTTCTAATCCTAGAATAGACGCAAGTGACTTTGAGTGGGATACTCTTTATTTTCAACTTCTCGATCTCCTCTTCCTTGGGCTCCTTGGATTCATCGTGGCTGGAATACCCAAGTGAGAAAGAATACTCTGCCCCAAAGGGGAGGTTATCCTTCCTACCTAGGGTAGCAAAATAATCCAAATTTGGATCTCTAAAAAGAAAAGGATCATCCTCATAATGGGTATCCTTTCCACTTTAAGGTCCAACCTTTGGATTTATGTATCCCCACTCAAACATGCACTTTCACAACTCGATACCATATTACAAATGAACTACATTAATATAAAATGGAAAATTTAGACTCTCCTGCATGGTTATCCTAATAAAAATTTCAAGCAATTTATATACATAACATTCCAAGCAGTTTATATATAAGTAAAAAAGAAAACATACTTGGCCACACTCTTACTTGTTTGGGGGCTAAGCACTTTGAAGCACCAGTAGTAAGTATTTATTTATGATCATGATTATTAATTTAGCCCCCTTTATTTTAACGCTGCATAAGCATGGCCACCTACATAAGACCGAGTCAGTATAAAATATCCCTAGCCTAGGGGTAGATCTAATGCACAAGCAATCATATCATAGATAAAAGATAGTATAGTAATAAAATAAATACTCACAGCAATTCAAAATAATCAGTACACGTGACACATGCAAGAGCGTCACAACATAGAAATAAAAAAAAGTAAATTATCAGCCTAACCTAGAACTAGAAGTGGTGCTATGGCAAACCATTCTACGCATGTGTAGTAGGCTAGTGTGGTTTTGGATAGGTCCTAAGTTAGGTAGTTAGTTTAAGTTATTTGTGACCTGAGTTTATTGAAAGCCAAAAAGAGAATTTGATTAGAGTTTAAATATTAATGGATTAGGGTCCATTTTAGTTAATTAAGTTGGTTGGTCAATTTTAATGCTTAGGATAGTGATCTTGGAAGTTTAAATTACATTAGCCAATTTTGGAAAGTCCCGGGTCCTTCTATGTGCTAGAGTGAGGGGGTCCAAAAGATCACTATTATAATCAGGTTGAGTTTGAGGGTCTTAGCATTTTAATTAAATATTAGGCCTTCCCACGAGTAATTTGACTATTAGTTTGCTGAATTTAAAGTTCTCTAGGCAAAGATATGATTTTCGGAAGTTTGGGCCCTAGTTATTGAACTACGGTTAATCAAGGAGTTGATTTTTTAATTTAGGTTGGTTTCTGAAATCCTAATATTTTTAATAAATACTAGATTTTAATACGAGTTGAATGCCTTTTAGTTTGTTTAATTTGAAATTTTTTAGAATTAGTTACAAATTTTCAAAGTTTGGGTAATTAATGAATTATCAAAATTTGTTAATTAAGGGTATTTTAGGGGTTTTGATCAAAATCAACTCCAAACTGATTAGAATCACCCACAAAGGTCAGAAATGACCTAAGAAAATGTTCCCAAGTGTTTGGGAAAAATTTTGAATTTTTTTAATAATTTTTAATTATTTAATTAAGGCAAAAAGGTGATTTTTAATTAGGGTTAAATTAAGGTCCAGATTAAAGTCCAATTAAGGAGCCCTAATTATCTAAGGTTAAGCATTAAATTTTGAAGAGTTTGAGGTATTACGGGTAATTTTTAGAGTTAAAAATAATTTATTAAAATTGTTTGAAGTTTTTAGGGCTAAATTAATGGGTAAATTAGGGTTTGTTAATTAAGGGGTTTAAAGGCTCCTAAAAATTCTTAAAGGTTTATGATGTCACTAAGTTTAAGTGTTCAAAGTTTCAAATTGATCAGGGATTTATCCTAGCTCCTAAAAATTTTCTAAGTTAGCTAAACAGGTCCTTAATTATTATTTTTAGGGTGTCACTACGTTAAACAGGTTTGAATCAAGTGTTTGACTAACCCTTGGGGTAACATAGAGGGAAATGCAGCAAAAATAAACACAACACACCATGGTCCTTAGATCTAGGAGAGCCTAAGCTAGGTGCTCGTGCATCCTACATATGCAAAAGATAACTAAGCAATGAAATAAACACGATTAACGATGTGATTAGTGAATGATTTAAGTTCAATCATTCACTAATCCACCCCCATGAATGCTATTCATATGCCAAGCATATGTTTAAGATTTCAAGGAGTAGGTCCCCCCCCCCCAAAAAAAAAAAATTAGAGATTTAAAATATACATAATTTTAAAAATAATTATATATATATATAGAAAATAAAATAAATAAAAGTAAATCAGTTTGTGATAAATAGGTATAGGGGAGATCCACTGGCCGCCCTAGGAGAGGCTCAAAAATAATTTCAAAATAAAATTTTAATTTGAAAATAATTAGTACATTAATTATTTAAATAATATATAAATAATCAACTAATTAAATAAAATAGAAATATGATAGAAAAATAAATTTTTTAGTTCTAAAAATATTTTTAAATTAAAATACATATTTTTTTGAAAAATACCAGGTATTATACACGAAAATTTGATTTAAAATAAAATAGTTATGAATTTTTAAAGTTTAAAGTATGTAAAATTTTTTTTAGATAATTTAAAAATAATTAATATTTAAAAATAAGTATTAAATTAAATTAAATTAAATATTAAAGTTTCAAGAATTTAAATTAATTTAATAAAAATAATTTTCATAAGTTTTGAAAAATAAATGAATTTCGAATTAATCAATTATTAATTAAATAATCTAAGTATTTAATTAATTATAATAGTCTAAAATGAATATATATATATATATATATATATATATATATATATATATATAAATTTAAAATTAAATAACAATAATCAATCTCTAATTTTGAAAATAATTTAATAAAATAATTTTTATAAATTTAGAAAATATTTAAATTTTAAATTAATTAATTATTAATTAAGTAATTTAAATAGTTAATAATTAAGGAAAGTTTTTAAAATAGGAAATATTTATTAAAAAACAAAAAGGTAAATAAATAATAAAAAAAATTTCTGATCTTGAAAATAATTTATAAAATTATCTTTTTATAAATTTAGAAAGTAATTAAATTTTAAATCAATTAATTATTAATAAGTAATTTAAGTAGTTAATAAATTAAAATAATTTAAAATATAGAAAAAATAATTAATAATTCTAATTAAATAATAATAATTTTTTTATTTCAAAATAATTTAATGAGAAAATAATTTTTATAAATTTAGAAAGTATTTAAATTTTGAATTAATTAATTACTTATTAAGTAATTTAGGCAATTAATCAATTAAAAATAATTTAAAATAGAAGAAATAATTATTAATTTGAATTAAATAATGAAAATAATAATAAATTTCTGATTTCAAAATAATTTAATTAGAAAATATTTTTATAAATTTAGAAAGTATTTAAATTTTGAATTACTTAATTACTGATTAAGTAATTTAGGTAATTAATGAATTAGAATAATTTAAAAAAGGAAAGTAATTATTAATTCGAATTAAATAATAAAAATAATAATAATTTTCTAATTTTTCAAAATAATTTAAAAAGGAAATAATTTTTATAAATTTAGAAAGTATTTAAATTTTAAATTAATTAATTGCTAATTAAGTAATTTAGGTAATTAATCAATTAGAATAATTTAAAAAAAAAGAAAGTAATTATTAATTCAAGTATAAATAATTAACATAATTTCTCTGATATTTTAAAATAATTAATAAAAATAACTTTTTTTATAATTTTAGAAAGTAATTAATTAATTATTGATTAATTATTAAGACATTTAAATAATTAACTAATTAAGAATGACTTAAAATAATATATTTTAACATAATTTTAAAATTAAAATTTTAAAAGTAGTAATAAATTTTTTTTATTTTTTTTAAAAATAAAATAGATAAAGAAATATTTGTTATTATCATTTTAAAAGTAGTTAATAACTATTAGTATTAACTTAGTATTTAAATATTAAGTAATTAAAACTATTTTAAGTAATAATAAATACGACATAAAATAGATTCAATTTTTAAATTAATATATTTTGAAATAATTATTAAATTATTTAAACATATTTTACAAAAAAAGTATTTAATTTTAATAATATATTTAAAAAAAAGAAAGAAAAATCAACAACTCAAAATTAGTGCAATTCATGTACGCCGGATTCCATGACCATAAAACAAAAAAAAGATTTCGTTCTTAAGGATGGCTCTACTGATTTTGATGAAATTTTTAACGTAGATTAAGGATATAAACAAAAGTCGTGGGGAGATATTTGGAAGCTTGAAAAGCGCTTATTATAAAGATATACAGATCTAAGTGTAGTGGCCTAGATCTAAAGTTTTTTTTTTGAGAAATTCTTACCGTTAGATCTTCGAGATCTTTAAACAGTTGAGCTTGTATATTATCCTCGTATATTCCTCTAGTTGAACTTGAGCTCCAATTCGCCTTGGATCAGACAGTAGAAGCTTTGGAAGGGAAATAGACTCGGGTCGCCGAAGATCTCACAGCCGGCAAGGTTTTAGCGACGAATTTGAGTGGAGAAAGGTGGGGAGATGTTGAAAGAGCTCTCACACTAAGAAATTAGGGTTGAAAGCGGCTAGGAAAAGAATCAAAAGCCAGCCCCCCCTCATGAAGCCCTAAAAGAGTATTTAAAAGATTAATGCCTTAGATCCACGGTTAGGATTCATCCTAAGGTTAATTAGGAGGGAATTGAGGTGATTTAGACATCCGTTTGATTGCTTGATTTAGGAACAAATTTAAGCTTATGAGAAGGAAAAAAGAATTAAATTAAGCATATTAAATTAAAATCAAGCTCAAACTCAGATTCGATTAGGGTCAATTTGGGATTCAATTTGATTTGCTCAAATTAACCCAATTAAATTTAAATAAAATGAAGACTCGAATCATAACAAACTCGATGTGGCTAAGGTGGACTAATCGGGCTTAATCGAGTATGGTCGAGTCTAATTCGACTCAATACGAGCTGATTCAAGCTCGAATTGGATTTGATGGGGCTTGATTAAATCAATCAAAGGCCCTCGAGGGAACTCGAATGAAAATCGAGGTCAACACCTAGGGTCTGGGAAGAATCCTAGGGTCTGGGAGGGTCCTAGGGTCTAATCTATAAAAGGATCCTAATGTCTAGAGATCCTAAGGCTTGGGCTCTAGAAGAATTCTAGGACCTAAGTAGATCATAGTGTCTAGATTTTAAAAGGATCCTGGTGTCTAGAATAGGTCCTAAGGTCTTGAATAGGTCTAGAGATTGAATCTAGATTGAACTAAAATCTATATTAATCAAAGGCTGAAATTATCTTGAGATTTGGATTGATTTGAGTTTTGAATAGGTTGATTTAAGGTCTGGGTTGACCTAAAACTTGAATAGATTTGGAGCTAAGATTAATTTGAATCTGGATTGATCTAGGGCCTAGTTTAATTTAGGATCTAGATAGATCTAGAACCTAGAGTCTACGAGGATTCTAGAATCTAGAAGTCATAAAGTCTTGAATTTAGGGGCATCCTAGGATCTGGGTAGATCCTATGGTTTGAATAAACCTAGGGTCTAGAATAATCTAGGATCTAGATTAATCCTAGGGTCAAGATTAATCTGGAGTCTGGGTTGGGTCCTTATGACCTCATACAAAAATGAGGTCAATAAATGGACCCCCAATATGTGTAATAGAATGAAGTTCTATTGCACATATTGGTGTTGACCGAACTAAAAGGTCAAGTCTGGAATTTTGATCCTAAGGGGAAAGAAAAGTTTATCCCTAGGGAATCGGGGTTTGAATTGATTCTAGGGTAGTTCCACGGAGGGTGTACCCTACCACTAGTGAGTCTAATCCTAAGGATAGGAGAATCCTAATCTTAAGGTAAAAGAAACCCTGGGATACTGTGTAGGGAGGAAGAATTCCTAACTGCAGAGGGTTAAGTTTGAGTTTTGATTTCTAAGGGAAGAAAAACCTAACCCTAGAGGATCGAATTTAAATGATTAACTACTAGGGGAGTGCCATGGAGGGTGTACTCTACCACTAGTGGATCTAGTCCTAAGGGGAGAAAAGTTTAACCCTAAGGAAAACAAAGCTAGGGGCTCGTATAGGAAGGAGGAATTCCTAACTATAGAGGATTGAGTTTGAATTTGATTCTAAGGGGAAAGGAAATCCTAACCTTATAAGATTAAATTTACAATGATACTAGGGTAGTGTTGGAGACAGCGTACTCTACCACTAGTAGGTCTAATCCTAACGGAAGAGAGAAATCTAACCCTAAGGAAAAGAAAGTTTGATTATAAATTTGAAATTTTAAGCCAGGATGGTGCCACTGAGGACGTGCTCCATCACTGAGGAGTCTAATCCTAAGAGAAAGGGAACACCTACCCTAAGGAAAAGAAAACTAGATGATCTCATGGGAAGGAAGCATTACTTTTCACAGAAGATTGAATTTGAAATTTGAAACTAGGATGGGGCTACAAAGACCATACTCCATTGCTAGGAGATCTAATCCTAAGGAGAGAAAGCATGATGATTCACATCTGTCCCTAAGGAAAAGAAGACTGAAGGACCCTATGGGAAGAAAGCATTGCTTCCCATAGAAGTCAGATCTGGATTTTGAATCTAGGATGGTGCCATTGAAGGCGTACTCCATTACTAGAAGATCTAATCCTAAGGAGAGAAAGTGCGATGACTTACATCTAACCTTAAGGAAAAGAATACTAAATGATCTTATGGGAAGGAAGCATTGTATCCCATAGAGGGTCAGATTTGGATTGATCATGTGTTAGAGAAAACTTGCTCTGCATAGAGGGTCGGGTCTAAAATGATCATATGTAGATGAAACTTGCTCTACATAGAGGATCGGGTCTAGATGATCATATGTAGAGAAAATTGCTCCATACAGAGGATCGAAATTGGAATGATCATGTGTAGAGAAAACTTGCTCTATGTAGAGGATCAGGTTTGGAATGATCATGTGTAGAGGAAACTTGCTCTACACAAAGGATCAGGTCTTGAATCTTGAAAGTTCGAAAGGGATGTTAAGCCCTAGTGAACTAGTCCCGAGGCTAACCAAGAGGGGGGGTGAATTGGTTATTTAAAAATTTCACGATAACTACAAAAATCTTTTCGATACTTAGCAGCGGAAACAAGTAAACAATAACGAAAAGATCAACCAACGATATTCACCCAAGCAGTTTATATTGAAAAGTAAAATGCAAAAACTGAATCAGAAAAGCAAACCAGATTTTACAGTGGTTCGGTCAACTTGACCTACGTCCACTCCCCGGAGCCTCCCCTCCGGGTATTGCACTAAACGAAAGTGACTCTTCTTTTGCTCCCACAGCAAGGCGGAGAAGCCTGTACAAAACACCTCCTTTTCACCACACGGTGAGGCAGAGAACCCGACCTCCTTTCGCTTCCTCCTGAAGCAGGCAGAGAACCTTCGAACTCCTTTTGCTTCCACCTGAAGCGGGCAGAGAACCCACGAACTCCTTTCGCTTCCTCCTGAAGCGGGCAGAGAACCCGGATCTTCTTGCGAACGATCCTCCCACGAAGAACACCGACTAGACGATAGACGACGAGCGGAGAAGACGACTTTGATCCGTGCTTGGAGCAACCTTAGTGAATCCCTCACTAACTCCCCCTCACAAGATCTCTTCTCTCTCTCCCAACTCTCTCTCTCTCTAGGATTTCTCAGGGAAGGAAGGCAGCAAAAGATTTTTCCAAATCTAGGAAAAAGTTCTTTTAAAGGAGGGCTTAAAATTTGCCCTAAATCTCAACTTGTCGGCCAAGATCGTCCAGGACGATCGGTAGATCGTCCTGTACGATCAGTTCAAATTCAGCTGTTTCAGCCTGGACGATCTGGCTCTTCTGGACGATCAGTAGAAAAAGTTGTTCATATCGTCCCGTACGATCCTGCGATCGTCCGGGACGATTAGTTCAAATTGAAGGAAATCGTCCAGAAGACAGTTCGGGTCGTCCAGAGAAATCTGTGCTGGATGACCAAAAAATGACTTGATCGTCCCGGACGATAGGGTAATCGTCCGGTACGATTAGTTCAAAAAGGCCCCAAATCATCCTGTACATAGTTCTGGACGTACAGCTGAAATGCACAAGACGATCACGATCGTCCGGGACGATCCTGCGATCGTCCAGGGCGATGTGATCGTATCAATTAAACATTAATTGCTTTCCTTAATTCTGGATTGCTTTCCTTAATTACCAGACTAATTTAGGCATGATTGTAGTGAATCATCCAGGACGATACACGTATCGTCCGGGACGATCAGACCAAAATACTTAAAATAAAACTTGCCTAACTTAATCTGGCGGCTGAGAATTTCTGATTTGGGAATATCGTCCCGTACGATCCGTAGATCGTCCAGGATGATCGGCTCAATCAGTCCTTCTTAACTTAGTCGCCCTAATTAGGGTTTCTATTTTAACTGGATCATCCAGGACGATGTGGATATCGTCTAGGACGATCTGAACAAAATTGCAACAGAAACTCTAATTCACTCAATCTCTCCCTCTGAGTGTGTGTGTGCAAGGTTACTTAGCTAGGAAATCAGTTACATTACAATTTACTCAATAAAAAGAAAAATCATACATTTGACACACTTGGACCCGATCTTGAGTTGGCTTGAGTGGCTCGCGGTCTTTTGTGCCTGAAACAGATTAGCCAAGCAAAACACACTGGAAACATGTTTGTCATCATCAAAACCAGATTTGCAACATGATTGTATGTGAAGGAAACTTATTTCACATAGAGGATCGAGTCTGGATGATCATATATAGAGGAAACTTGCTCTACACAGAGGATCAGGCTGCAATGATCATATGTAGAGGAAACTTACTCTACACAGAGGATCAGGTCTGGAATGATTATATGTGATTGGGCCTGGATGATCATATGTAGAGGAAACTTGCTCTACACAGAGGATCGAGTCTGGAACGATCATATATGGAGGAAACTTGCTCCATATAGAGGACCGGGTTTGAATTCTAGAACTTGAGATTTGAATGATTTTAAATTTGAATTGATTTAGTTTTGAATTTGAAGATGTTTGAATTTAAAACTTGATTTGACAAATTTGAATTTGAAGGGTTTTGAATCTGTGGTGTGTTTTAAATTTGATTTGAATTATTTTTAAATTTGAGGAATTTGAATTTGAAATTTATTTGATTTTGATTTATTCAAATTTGATTTCAAATTTTGAATTTTGATTGTGTTTGATTTGATTTTGATTTATTTGAATTTGAAAGGTTTTAAAACTGATTTGATTTGAGTTTGAATTTAGAGAGATTTTGAATTTGATTCGATGCGATTTAGAATTTCAAAAGTTTTTTTTTTGAAACTTGATTTTAAATTTAAAGGGTTCTAAATTTAATTTAAATTTGACATTCATCTGGTATGGTACTTCCTTAAGAGCCTTCCCAATGTTTGAAAATATTGGGTGGCATTCTTCAGAGTTGATCAGTTGATGGGAAATTTCCTCATAGATCGTCATCGGAATGAACGATCCAGTCAACGTTGATTCAAGATTTCCATCAAAAGTGATCTCCAAAAGACTATGACCAAATCTCCTACTTGGGGAGTTCTAAAGTGACAGAATTTTCCAAGATCTTGAATCACCCGTAACTTATGGACTTTCAAACATCGTTAAGCTTTAATTTGGTTTTGTTTGAGGCCCTCGAGCTCCTCAAATTAGAGTCGGGCACTCTGCTCAATTAGAGTTTGATTTTGAACAATAAGTCTCAGCAAAGGAAACTACGCCCCTAGATAAGAATGATCTAGGACCTAGCATAGGGTGTGGTTTGATTTTGAATGACAATTTTCAGCATTAGAAAATACTCATCTAGTGGGATTAATCTTGGACCCAGCATAGAATATAATTTTATAGAGAAGGCCTTAAAGAAAAGATGCCTATGTGGAAGAGCTCACACACATTCCTCAAGGACTAGATTTAAATTTTCATCAAGATTAGAAGATTTATTCTTCTTATTAGAAAATTTCATCTAGCTATTTGGACCCTGTTAGAACGACAAGTAGGAACAAATTCAGAAGTGCAGTGAAAAGTTGAATGACTCCAACTAACCTGAAAAAGTTTAAGGATTTAAGTTTTGTTGACCCAGACCAAGTTTCGTAGAAACTAAACTGGGGTCTCCCTTAAATATTTTGAATTAAAATCAATTTCAAAGGGGTTTAAGTTGAATAAAAAAATTTAATCTTTTCAATTCTCTTGCACGAGAGATTTTTTGTATCTTGATAGATTATCGATGTATGATGATTAATTTAAATTCAAGATTTTCAAAATCAAGCAATTTAAAGTTGACTAAGTCTTCTTAAACTTAAAGATTAAAAAGGAGGGAGGCCTCTTACTCTTCTTCTCTTTTCTTGGTGGCACACTTTGCGCATCTTTTGATTTATAGTGCATTTTGCACCTTTTTTTTAAATTTTGGCGCATTCGCGCATCTTTTAACTTATGGTGCACTTTGTGCATTTCTTAATTTTTTGGCGCACTTTACGCATCTTTTGAATTCAATTAGATTTGTGAAGAGGCTGCACCTTCTTTGAATGCTGAGGTTATATCTCAAGTACAAGAGAAGAAAACTCACTCTCTTATGCAAGGAAGAATAATCCTCAAGGCGGGCCCAGTCTTTTTGATACGGGTGATTGCTTGACTTTTAAAAATCAATGAATAAATTTTAAGCACGCAAGAGACATCTATTGAGATAAAAAATTGCAAGAAGATTGAGAAGATTTTTATTTTAAAGGTTAACTTAAGTTTGACATTGATTTTAGTTCAACAGTTAAATCAACCCCACAAAAGAGGTGGGAGGGAGGGGCTTTTAAACATCTGGTGGAGTCAACTATAACTTTCTCCTACTTAAGACTTAAGATAGAGGTCAATTTTTCATTAAAAGAGGAATATATTATCTTGAAATTTTGGACCCAGTACACTTGAGAAATTGATAAGTTTTTCTTAAAAGTTACAAATCTAGGTGGCAAAATCCCAGCAGTATGGAATTAAATTCCTACGATCTCCTTGGAGGAGGAGATTGTTATGGAATTTACATTATCCTTAGAAGATGTTGCATCATTTCAATCAAAAGATTTATTGCTATAGGACCCCATTGAAAATTAAATTTCGACGGTATCACTATGTGATACAATCTTAGATTATTTTCCCTCTCTCATTACTAGTGGTCTAGTAATTAGGAGAGTGGCACCCCGAGTGGTCTTTACACCTCTTCCTCTGTAGGTGATGTAGTGGGACACATATAAAAATGTGACTGTTGACCTCACTTTTGTATAAGGTCACTAAAACCCCTACAGACTCTAGACAAATCTTGACCCTTGATTAGTCTAGCCTCCAGACCAATCTAGACTTTAGGATTCTTCCAAACCAATCTAGACTTTAGGACCTAGACCCTAGACCATTCTAGACCTTAGGATCTTCCTAAACTTCAGACCCTAGGATCTGCCTTGACCCTGGATCTATCTAGATCTTAGGACTAATCTAGATTCTAGACTAATTCAAACTTTAAACCAATTCAAACCTCAAACCTAACTAGACTCTAGCTCAGGTTCTAGTCTATTCAACCTCCTATCAAACTTCAATCCTATCATGTCACTTATGATCATTCCAAATGATCATAAATGATATGGATATTTCAAATCCAATCATCCAGATTTAAAATCTTGCTTAAATCCAGATTTTTTAATTCAAATCTCAAGGCCAAAGGACCCTGTCCTAAAACCCTTTTCCAGTGAATTTTTAAACACTTCAAAACCCAATCAAATGACCTTTAATTTAGAGTCTGTCAGTTGTATACTGATGTGACATATCTCTAGAGATAACCCTCCAAATTTAAGCTCATTCTGAGGTCTCTAACTCTAGAAATTTGATTTAAATCCAAAGGCCGTAAAACTTTTAAATATTTACGGCCTATACCACTGGACCTGCCACCCAGTAGATCCTGACCTTGGAGCCTTCTCCAAACCTTCAAATCACTTCCAGACCCTTGATTATGACTCATTGAGTAGTAAACTGTATTTTGTTGGACTCATTTTAACCTTTAGTTGACTAGAGTCCAAATGACCAAAATACGCCTATGGGGTGTAAATAGTCACTTTGGACTAAATGAGCTCCAAATCAGTTGCAACCACTTCCAATAATTTTCTAATGTCAAACCAAACCTGTTGGACTCATTCCCAGACCCTGGGTCAACCTGGTTGACCAAGTCAACCTAAGATGACCTAAAAGCCCATTAAGGGTCCAAATAGGTGATTTGATTGAAATGACTTCCCTAGACCATGAGGCTACCGTCATTAGTCTCCAAATATCATTCTGAATCTGTTGAACCTAATCCCAGGCCCTGGGTCAACCTGGTTGACCAAGTCAAATAAGGTTGACCCAATAGTCCTTTAAGGGCCCAAATGGGTGTTTTGACCCATTTGCTTTCTTTAAACCCTAGAAACATCTCCAATGGACCTCAAATATCATCTCAAATTTGTCCAACCCTGACCCAGGTCCTAGGTCAACCTAGGTTGACCCAATCAACCCTTAAGCTATTTTACACTAAATCAAACTCTAAATCCCTTCAAATCTCATTCAAACTTCCTTAATGATTTGGAATTGATTAGGCCCATTGACCCAGTCAATAGTTGACCAAGTCAACTAAAACCCAGGCTTGGTCAAATTTGCCTCAATTGAATCAAATTAAGGCATTTGATCTAATCCAATCTTTTAAACCTTCAAAATCATTGCATTGAATACTTTGAGTTATTTTAAACCCATCACAAGTCAAATTGTACATTATTTGACTTGGTCAAACTCCCACACTTGGTCAAAATGCCTCCGATGCATTCAAACTTTAATCCCTAGCCTTCACATTTCTTCCAATCGACTTAACCAACTCAAAACCCTTTTCCTTGTGCCACCTCAGCAGCCACATGGCTTTGGGACTGGTTAAATGGTTAAATAAAGGCATTAGGGGAGTCAAAGTTGGTCAAAGAAGCTTAAATTACCTCCATGCCCATGCCAACTCATCCCTAGCAGTCCCAACAGGCTCTAGAACCTTCCTACAGTAGATTCTAGCCCTTGGATCAAAATCAAAGGGTTTAAATTAAACCCATGTGGTTTTAAAAGGATAAAAGGACCTTTACACTTGGCACGTCCTTTGTGTCCTCTAATTCTCTGATCCCACCTACCCCCTAGACACATGGCAGCATCATAGAACCCAATCAAACCAATCTCAGCCATTCATTCAATCTGGAAGGGATTGAATAGGGCAAAAGACTCAAAATGAGTCTCATTCAATACTCCACACTCTCTCACTCCCCAAGCAGCTCCATACCCGAAACTCAGCTCATTTGAGCTCCTCTCAACCCCCTACACAATATTCCTAGCTCAATCTCTCCGGTCAAAGTCACCGGTAATCATCTCTCTGGCGAAACAAAAGCAATCCGTTCAAGCTCTTATTGCAGTCGATCAAGACGTCACTAGTTCATGAAGTCTTCATCAAATAGTAGCGTGGATAGACCACAAATTCAGAGAACCCATTACCTTGAAGATCTATCAGTTAGTTTTCTTAAAATCTTAACCCTAGTTAATACACTTATTGTAAAATAACATCTCATAAAGTGCATTTTAATTCAAACTAATTATCCCACAACATTTCTATTTATTAGAGGAATTTAAGTTTAAAATTTCATTAAAAATGGTTAACCAGATTGAGAGAACGAACCAAAAAAAATGCCATCTAGGGCATTTACGTAACCTAATGTAGGTATACATTTTCTGGATCGTTGATCGTTTGATCAACGATCCAGATCTTGCCATCCCGCAGTTCCATCCAGCCGTAAATACGATCCCATGCTCGTTTTCTTTGTTAAGCAAGATCTTGGCCATCGATTCCAACCACGGGCGATCAAACGGCACAGAACAGTTGCTGATGCGGATTAATGAAACCGCGTCCGCGGTTCATCATTCGGCAATCATTGCTGGCGGCATAATTTGCACTGCCATGCAATGATTGGCCGCGGTTTGCAGCGGCCAATCGCCAGCTGCCATGTGGCGTTCCACCGTCGCTGTGCTGCCGCCGCTTATTTTAATTTGTTTTCTTAATTAAAAAAAATTAATTCAAATTGATTTTAAATATTAAAAAAAATTTCTAAAAATTATTAATTGTTTTAAAAATAATAAAAATATATATTATATAATAAAATTATTTTAAAGTTAAGTACTTGATTTTAAATTTAATATTAATTTTAAATATTAAATTTATTTTAAAATTATTTTAGATATTAAGTATTAAATATTAAATATTTTAAAATAATATTTAATTAAATATAACCTTTTTATATATATATATAATGATCTTTTATTAAATTTTAATTACTGTAAATAGATTTTAATTAACAGAAATTAAGTAATTAATTAATATTTGATTAATTAAATATTAAATCAGTTTTAAAATTAAACATTAATCTTAAAAATATTTAATAATAAAAATAAAATTTAATTAAAGTATTTATTATTATTTAAATAATTTATAATATCTAAATGATTAAATAATTTATTAATACTAATTAATTGAGTATTAAGTCATTTTTATTTTTAATAAATTAAATTTTAATAATTGAATAATTATTTTAAATTATTACTATTTTGAAACTAAATTAATTTGAATTATATTTTACATTTTTAATTAATCAAATATTTAAGTATTGATTAATATTTAACTAATATTAAAAAATTTAGATAATTTTGAAAATTTTAAGGAAAATATTTTAAATAATTTTAAAATTTTAGAAAATATTTAAGATTTAAATTAACTAAATTTAAATTTATTTTGATCATTAATTAATTTTAAGTCAATTAAAAATCCTTTTAGTTGTTTTAAGTTTTAGAAATCCATAAAAAATTTATTTTAAATCAAAAAATTAAGTGTAATACCTTAAAATTTTTAGAAAATTGAGTACTTTAATTTGAAACTAATTTTAGAGATCAAAAACTTAATTTATTTTAATTAATATTAATTATTTAATTACTTTAATATTTAATTCAGTATTTTATTAAATATTTTTAAAATTAATAATGTATTTTCAAATCATTTAAATAAGTCAGAGGGTCTCTCATATCAAATTCACTTTAATGATATTTTGAGTATTTTAAATTTAAAATTTATATATATACATATAGGTTTATATATATTATGTATATATTTTGAAATTGTTTTAAAATTATTTATGTATTTAAATCTTTTACTTGAGAGATCTACTTTAAAATTTTAAACATAGATTGACTACAATTGAATAGAAATTATGTGGGAGAATTAGTGAATGGTTATGCCTTAATCATTCACTAATCAAATTATAGATTTTAATTAATTAAGTGTTAATTAATGCATGCTTAGGGTGCACACACCACCTAGCTTTAAGGCTCTCTTAGACTTAGGAATTGAATATATTTGTGTATGCTTATATATATGTTAAGTCAAGGGTCTAAAAACATTGATTCAAACCCATTAAACTTAGTGACATCATTAAAGACAATAATTAAGGATCTTGATTAGGAAACTTAGAGAAATTATAGAAATTAGGATACATATCCTCTTAACTTGAAATCTTCACCATTTAAACTTAGTGATATTCTCAGCCCATATAAATTTTCCCACTTAATTTTGAAGCCATTAAACTCCTTAATTAACTTAATCAAGTTTAAATCTTAATTAAGCCTTAAAACCTTTCAGAAACTATAATAAATATAATTTAAATCCAAAAATTACACATAATATCTCAAACTGATTATAATTCAACCCTTAATCAATGAAAATTAAAATCAATCAGATTTGACAACAATTTTTAAAATAATTTAATTTTTAGTGAAATTAAATATTTAATTAATTTAATTAATTAAAAATAATTAAAAATTCTAAAAACCTCTCAAACACTTGATAATCTCTCCTTAGATTATTTTAGATCTTTGGAGGTGATTTCAAGAAGTTTGGAGGTCATTTGGATTCAAATTAATAAAAGGCCTCTAATTAAATAAATTAAATAATTTAAATAAATACCCAAAACTTCAAAAATTCATAACTAATTCAAATAAACTCCAAATCAGTCAAACTCAAAGGCATATAACTCATATTAAGATCTAATATTTATAAAAAATGTTATGCTTCCAGAAATCAATCAAATTTGAAAAAGATAACTTTTGGTCAAACTTAGTTCAAAATTAAGTCAAAACTTCAAACCTTCATAATAAAATATAAAAAAAAGCTAAATTCAGCATACTTATAGTCTAACTGATCATATTAAGGTCTAGTATTTTAAAAAAATATTAATATTCTAGAAATTTGTTTTAATCAAAAAGTAAACTTTTGACCCCTTAATTAAATGATTAAAATAATCCAAAAAAATTCCAAAACTCAATATTTAATTCTAAATTTCAGAAATGTTAAATTAATGTTTAAAGCACTCAACCAATCCTCTAAAACATAAAAATCACCTTAAAGATGAAGTTTATTGGCTGGACTTCTCCGGGCTATGAGGCTACGTGTCCTAAGGAGGCTTTATTCCTCGAGCCTGATGGCACAATACCACGAACTGATTAATGAAAAACTTAAATAAATTAAGCCTTAAAATCAGTGACCAATCAAATTTAATTAAATTAATTAACCCTCAAGTCTTAAGTCAAATCAAACCACTTAATTATACCGGGTACCACTAGGTAACCCAGGCCTACGAGGCTATTAAATTAGCCCCAAGGAAGGTGAAATAAACTTCACGGCCTCGGTAAGCAACAAAGGTGGTATCCATTCAAAAATTTAAAAAATATCTTAAAATTTTAAATTATTAATATTTAAACTTCAATTAAAAATTCTCTTAAGCCTTTTAACCAATCAAAAAATCAAACAACTTCAACTAATTGCCCTACTTAAGACATATTCGAACCACACAGCCTACCTCACACACTTTAGATGATTTGATAGGACAACCAACTCTAGTCTTAGGCTAGGCCTGGGTTTACTTTTCTGTTGTGTGCCAGGTTTTCGAGCTTTTACTGCATGCTGTTTGCTAGTAGCAGAATTGATTGATTATTTATTTATTTACTATATTCTGTATTGATTTGATTGTACGTTAGATCAACCTCTAGGTTAGGGATGATTTATACTAATTTAATTTTATATAGGTGGCCATGCTTGCACAGGGTAATTAAATTAAAGGGGGCAACATAATTAAGTTTTAAAAATTAATAATATTTTATGTAGGTGCTCCAGAATGCTTAAGTCCCCATTTAAATTAAAAGAGCATAGCCAAGCGTGGCTGTGATCTGAGTACTTTAATTTTAAATATTAACTGCTTGAGATATAACTGCTTGGGATGTTTATATAACTGTTAATTATTAGGATAACCTTGTAGGATTGAGTCTAAAATTTTCTTTTAAATTCAAATGTAATTTAATTTGAGTTGTAAATATTTAAAGTGATTTGAGAATGGGATATTTATATCCAACTTGAATTTTAAAGAGGAGAAGACATCCCTAAGGGGAGAATATTCCTTCATTTGGAAGATCAAGTTAGGATACTTCAAATATTCAAGGAGAAAAGATAACACCCATTACAAGGGGGAGTTTCTTTTCATTTGGATATCTGAACCCGATGATCCATGGAGTTCCAAGAAGACGAAGAAGTGAAGAACGAGAAGAATCCCAAATCTCAAAGTCACTTGAGTCTTAGGAGTAGAATCCAAGTTATAGTCAGTGGTACCCGACTACTTTACTTTTGCTACAGACCCTGGGTTGTATAAATAAAAGGCACTTGCCTATGGACTTTCATTTTGAGTATTAATTTAATTGATTTATTTGTTTAATTTGATTAATGTTTTGATTGCGATTAAGGACTTGCATGCTTTTAGTAGTTTTTTGGTGATTATTGCATGCCGATTTTGATTTAGCATGGAACCCGATCGGAGGGTCGTGAGGACACGAATAAACTTTTTCTATTAAAATAAAATTTAAAATATTTAGGCTCAGATAGAAACTCTAACACTTTTTAAGAAGTAAGCCTGGACCGCCAGAAGTTTTTCATGCATTCATATTAACTTTTCTCTACCTTATTAGGCACCTCCCCTCTTACGAGTTCTGGCAGGCCACTCGACCTATTAGGGTGCAGTCCTATCAAGGGGATGTTGTGAAATCTCTATTATAAAATCTATTTTAAGCCTGATTTTAAAATTATTTCATTCTGATTTTTAAGCATTTAATCATGTCAACTAGCATGCATTGTATTAGATACAAACTTAAAAGTATCTAAATCTTTAATTGCATTTTAGTTTAAGCATTTTACCCAACATAAGTTAAGGGGTTAGTTAGAAATTTGCTCTAGATGTCGACCCCAACTCCTTAAACCAATCTTAAATAACGTCCCTACCATTCTACATTTAAAAGATTGGACATATGGTTTTGAAGAGTTTAGGTGGTTTAGTTGGCTCCCCAATCCAGGCTGGGGTAAGTCCAGATTTGCATTACATTAGCTAGGTTCTGGGTCACTAATTTTCAGTACCCAGTTTAGACTTAGGTTCTGAGGTAGATATTTCATCTTAAGACCTCAACCTTTGGGATTTGGATCCTAACTTTCTAATAAAATCAATCATTTAAACATTAAACCTCTTTCCATTAAATTCAAGCCCAATACTTAGGATAAGTTGGGGTATTTTTGAAGTAATTTAGAATCTCAAGACACCTCTTACCATTCATCCCTTGACTCCAGAAATAACTGTTCAAATTTGATCCATTCCCAATTGAAAATTTTGACCTTAACCTCCCTTGATATCGAACTTTGAAATCTTAAGTAAAATTTATATCGTTATTTTAATTGAGAGTATTCATAAGAAAATCACTATTTTACTATGATGTAATTAACTATGAGGGCTTACGCTCATAGGAGATTTAAAAACCCAGACCTGATTTTTAAAATCAAAATTTTTAAAACCTTTACTTAATTACCTTTGGAAAATCAAACAAAAGAAAATGGCGATCGTTATCGTCATATTCAAATAATTAACAATGAATGATATTTTCTTTCTTTGGGATGATATATCATTTATTGATATAATTTTGAATATGAAATCAATGATAATTCATCCAGATTATCATAGCCAGATATTTGACTGAACTTCATTTTGATTTTTTGGGATCATATGTGGTTCCCTCCTGAATCTAGCTACGATATTCAAGATTAGATTTGTAATTCTAAATTTGAACCCATCAAAAGATTATATCTCTACCTTTCGAGGTAGTATATCATCACTAATGGATGTTCAATTTTAGAGTTAAAATTTAAATATCAATCTTAGATTATTCCCAAAGATAATTAACATTTTCAAAACTCATATTTTTCAATCAAACAAAAATGGCGACTCCACTGAGGATAATCTCTCTCTCCATCTTTAATAGGCTATGAATTTTATTGTATCGGTAGTTTTAACTACCTTTCTTCTGTTGGTCCCTCTACCCATTTCTCCCTTGGGTGAGTGTGGCCAACTCAATTAAGACATGTGAAAAGAGAGGTGAGTGTAGGAAACCTCCTTCAATGTCGGGCTTTGACATTTTTGCCTCAAAGTTAATTGGTAGAGCATAAGAGTCAAGCCAAATCCTATCCAAACTCTTCTATAAATGTTAGAAACTTGCGTGCTTAGATTAATCAATAGTATGCTAAGTTATATAACTTATAGAAGGTCCCTCAGTTTCAAAGTCAAAATTTTTAATGTCCTTAACAAGGTTTAAATATGTATCAAACTCCAAATGACTTATTCACTATATCACTATACATAGGATTATAATTTTTACAATCTAATATATGTGATTAAGCGTAGAAGTCATTTTCAAATTCAATTTAAAAATTCAATACTTTTGACAAAGTTTATCTTCGACATTTCAATCCCGAATTACTTATTGGGATGAAAGAGTTGGGTTGACTTCTTAGCATGCCCTTATTTAAAATTTTGTGAACCTTTTGTTGAACTCAAGTTCAACACCTTGAGTTCCAAAATAAGGGGAGATACTGCCAGATTTTTAAATTTTTCCTTTTCCAGATTGTTCAATTCTAGCGATCATTGCAATGTATCCTCCTACAACAATCGTCGTAGTTGTATATATGCAATGCACCTTTAATTTTTTTTCGGTCGATTCAATCTTTGACATTTCACCCCGAATCACTTATCGAGATAAAAGAGCCAAGTTTTTTTCTTAAGATCTTCTCTAAAATTTGTAAACTGTTGCGTTGAATGCAAATTTAATACCTCGAGTTTCAAAAATAAGGGGAGATACTGCCAGATTTTTGAGTTTATGAAATTCCTCTCATATTAAATCTAATGTTCATTGTCACAAGTATTACTACAACATTCTCTTGTAGTATAACATGTTCAATATAAATTCAATCACTTTTAAATTCAGATTCAAAGATCCAATCTTTCTACCAAATCAAATCTCTGACATCTTACCCTTAGACTACTCAGTGGGATGAGAGAGTCGAGTTGAAACTTCTTGATTTTCTTGAAAATTTGTTAACCATCAGGCTGAAATCAAATTCAACCTATTGAGTTTCAAATACTCAAGGGAAATCTTTCAATTTTCAAAACTTTAAATCTCCATTCAAATCCATTCAAGTCAAATCCAGAGCATCGTTGCTATATGTCTTCCTACAACATTCTCTTATAGTTAAACATATACAACGAAAATTTAATTTTTCTTCAAGTCAAAATTGATTTATATATTTTATCATCATATATCGAATTATAGTTCTTATAATTCGATTTACATGATAAAATATAGAAAATTTCTTGTCAAATTTCAAGTTTAAAATTCTGATTCAAATATTCTCTTTCAAATTTCAGACAATCAAATTCTCTGCAATGGCTGAAAAATTATTGTTCTCAATTGACCGAGACCTTCAAGTCGATGAGCTAATCCATAGCAGTGATATTTAGTTTGGAATGGGTTTAAAGACTCCGAAGCTATCTGTAAATGGTGGGACAATCATTAACCTCGTTGCTGAGGGTGAGAACAGCCCAGTAATTGAACTGGCAGTGGGGGAAACAAGTGACCTTCCCCCCATGTTAGAGCCAACAGCAGGTGCTACCCTTACACCTTCTACACCCTCAATCTAGGACGAGAAAAAGGAAACTGAGGTTAAGTCCATTGTTGAGAAGGGGTCTTCTAGTTCTAGAACACTGTTTGGTACCAAGAGTGCCAGGAAGAACTATCTGAGGAGGGTGAGGAAGAAGATCACTAAGTCCAGAAAGATTGCTGAATAGAAGGGTTTAAGTTTAGCTGAGTCTGAGGCTGCTGAGGAGCTGCCTGTCTCTGCCTCTTCTCCACTCCTAAAAGGGAGTCGTTTTCACCCCCTCACAGCTACTGTAGGGGAGGAGAGGGTTGCAAGGATTGCTAGCTCTCCACCTAGCTGGGTTGACTACTCCATCAAGAGAACTACAAAGGAAAAGTATACTTTAAGAATAAGGATGTTGAGGAACATCATTCACACATGTGCTGCTGAAACAGGTCAGACCAATGAAAAATATGTGAGACATCTGAAGGGGGTGATCTCAAATAAGCTTGAGAAAGAAATGTTAAAAGAAGAAAGGTCTGAAGCAAGGAACCTAACTCCTCAGTAGTGAGGAGAAATAAAAAGTTTGTTAAGCAACCTATCGCCTCAGTCTTAGTGGATGGATATTATTGGGTGCCCGTCTCCCATTTGCAAAAATAGAGGAGATAGTTTTAACTGGATCTGGTAGGGGTCACCCTCTCAGTGGTAGACCTCCAGTTCCCCCTTCAAGATTCTCAAAGTTGGCCCCTGTGATAGCCAAGTAAAAGGAGATTGTTAAAAACCTACAACCAGTTGATGTTAAGGGCAAGAGGCCCATGCCTTTAGATGAACCGTATGTACCAATGAAGATAAGCAGATTTGTTGGAATCCAAATAAGAGATACTACAGTTCAGTTACCTGTTAAGGTCCCCTGACTCCTTGTTCAGGGATGTGAAGATTCTACTCTTGTAGATGTTAGAGTTCCCACCTGTCAAATTCTTTCGTCACCTATTAAGTTTGATATCCCTCACCCTATGGAGGATGTCACCCTTGTGACTACATACCCCAGGACAGTCGGAGGGGAGGGGATAGTGCTAGATATTGATCAAGAAATGCTAGATCAGTTAATAGCAGAACCTACTGCTGATGACTTAAAGATTCAAGAAGTTATTGCCAAGTTAGGCAATGAAGAGTTTGAAGAAATAATCAATTATAAAGGATACCTGCCCATCAATATTGAGTTAATTGATGGTACAATAGTCGATGAGGTGGCCCAGGAGATTAGAGATATACTTAAGAAGGGGGCAATTGAAGCCTTCGATCCAGAGGCTGATAATTTAATAGAGGAAGATTCAGCTGGAAATATTTGTATGGTTGAAACTCGAGCATCAAATAAAGATGCTGAGTCTTCAAGACACCGATTTGGTGAGGAAGCATCTGCAGCTGTAGATTCAGATTCAGATGGCTCGATTAAGTTAAGTGAAAGGGATGAGTACGTCAAGAGTCTGGAGAGTAAAATCGAATATATGATGCTGAAGATGAGCAAATACAGAGCCAGATGGAGTAAATCTAATAGTTTTAGTCTGAGTAGTTGCAACCTACAACACATACAGTAGATGAGCACAGCAGGAGAACAAAATTAAGCCCAAGAATTTTAGAAGTTACTTCCCCAGTGTCTCCAACAGATAAAGATATCCGCAAGATGATTGAGACCCAGGTAAGGGAGACCTTAGCCCACTCTCAAGGGACTGCATCTATTCCAAAGGGTAGACTATATCCTAAAGAATATGATTTAGTCCCTTATTTTAAAGGTTTTGTGTCACCTTCATTCAAAGTTTTTAGTGGTTTAGAAAACCCAAGACAACATCTAGCCCACTTCCGAGTGAGCTGTTGCAACGCAGGAGGGTTAGATGCTCTACTCTTTCACCAGTTTGTGAGTAGTTTGTCTGGTATTACTTTTGAGTGGTACACAGATCTACCAAATGATTCAATGAAAATATTCACAGAGCTCGAGGGTCTATTCTTAAAGAGATTCTCAGGAGCTCAGCAGCGTGTAACCGTTGGTGATCTTGTCATTAAAAAATAAAAACTGGGCGAGTCTTTGGTTGAGTACATCTTGAGGTGGCGAAATCTCTCGATGAAGTGTGAACCCCAGTTGCAAGAGCAACATGCTGTGGAAATTCTTTTAAAGAATATCTACGGGCCTATTTCTTTTCTCCTGAAGGGTTTCACTATTAAAACTTTCAAAAAATATTTGAATAAGGCTAGTAATCTATAGGAAGAGGCTTCTAAAATGCTATTCCTGAAGGATTCTATCGAAGAAAAGAAAGCCAGTAAACCATTGAAGTCTTTTGAAAAAAGAACGATAATGGTTTCAACTGTCGATAAAGGGAAGAAACCAATCAATGTTCAGTCCACTAATCCTCCAGTTCAACAAAATCAAAAGTCTCCACCTTTTCAAGTAACTTCTCAACCTACCAGAGATTCTTACCCGATTTCCCTTAAAAAGAGATTGGCCCGTCCTTATCCATTTAAGAGGGAGTCGATGAGAAAAATCTTCAAAAGTCTTCAAAAGAAGCCAGATTTTTGATTGCCGGAGGCGAAGAAGTTTGAAGAGGCAAATAAGAAGGATGATTCAACCTTTTGCCCCTATCACTGCATGTTGGGCTACACAATCGAAGACTGTATTATCTTCAAAGACTGGCTTGAAAAGAACTTCCGTCAAGGTAACATAATAATTCTAAAGGAGTACCTGGTTGATCATGATTAAGGGTCTATCAAATCCATTTCAGGTAAGAATTCAAACTCTTCTCTGTCCATTGAAGATGGTTGGGATATAGCACTATCCCGGGCACTTAAAAAGTCGATTAATAAATCTTTTTATCTTTCTCAATAATTACCGATGAGAGCCCGGGCCCCGATCTAGGAGGTTGACCTTAAGGCTTCGCAGGAGGATGTTGGGATAGTTTCCTCTCCAGTAGTCGTAGGAACTACTATATTAAATAAGAATAAAAAGAGTGAACCTTCTGTAGAGAGGAAATTTATTGATGAGAGATGTGTAAAAGTGGTAGATGGTGGCTCAAAACTATTGTCTCCACTTAAATTATTTGATTTTTACTTTGCCCCATCAAAGGCAAAGGGCAAAAATTAAATAAAAGGACTGATCTTTCTGCTCAAATTTTGATGATTACTGTTGAGAATGAAAATTTAAATGACTCTTATGTTGAAAATAATTAAAAATAATGTGAAATCAATCAAAAAATTCAAACACTCAGCTTCCCAAATTTGACCCTTTAAGGGAGAAACGAATCTGATGTCTTATCAGATGGTGAAACCCCTGAAATTAACTTTCAAGGGAGTCCCATTATGATAGACTTTTCAGATTCAGAATCCCGCTCAGATAACGATAATCAATCGCCTAAGGAGAGCGTAGATCCCCCTATAGTTTATTCTTTTAATAAAATCGTGTAAGTACAACTACGTGGTGGAAGGGTCTTACCCCCTAGGCTACCTCCTCAGGACAAAGGAAAATAAGTTATTTTCGATGATCCGATTCAAATCCCTGCTCAACAATCAACTCTAATTCTTTCAAATCCACCGGGTCTTGAGGTTAACATTCCAAGTGTTGATTATAATATCTTAGCTCACCTTAGGAAGTTACCTGCTAAGTTGAGCATTTATGACGCCCTTGTCTTTTCAAAAGAGATGAGGGAGACTCTAATTAAAGCACTTTTCAACCCAAAAATTTGCTTAGCTCAGTAGCTTCAACTTCCAAGGAAGAAGTTTTATACTTCAAAGAAGTCCCAAGAGTTACCTTCTCTGACGAAGACTTACTCTTCAGAACTGCCGACCACAATCGTCCACTTTACATCACCGTAAATGTGGGCAAGTTTAAGTTATCAAGAGTTCTCATTGATCCGAGTGCATCAGTCAACGTAATGAATATAAAGACTCGTGGTGGAAGGGTCTTATTCCCTAGGAATGAAGATGTTGTAATCCTTAAGGAGGTAAATTTTAATGAATTAATAGAATTACCTTTTGGCTAATTTCCTGCTGGTGTTAAAGCTCTTATCTCTAAAGATTTTGCTCCTAGTCAATGGACTAAGGGTCAGGCTAGATACCACGAAAGTCTCTGGAATTCAAAATTTAATAAACATTGGACAGGTGGCATCAGCTTTGGTACCGTTAGGTCATTTGATGATGACGAATTTTTTTTAATGATAACTAGTCATCCTAAATTTAAAAATATCCCTACTGAAGTTGTCGATTCACTCGATGTACTTTGTTTGGAGACTTTAGATGATTCTGATGAACTTCAAGTTCGGGATGCACCCCCTGAATTTGAAGAAGAAATTAAATCAACAGTTGACGAACTTAAAGAAATCAACCTTGGAATAGAGGATTACCCTTGCCCCACCTCCATAAGTTCTTTGTTGAGTGAGGATGAGTCTAAGGATCTAATTCAACTTCTATCCGAGTTTAGGGATTATTTTGCCTGGACATACGATGAAATGCCGGGGTTGTCCGCTAACGTAGCAGTCCATAAACTTGGAATCCGGCATGATGCCATTCCTATTAAACAAGCACCACGATGCATGCTTCTGGAGATCGAACAACAAGTCATTTCTGAAGTTAAGAAGTTGGATGAAGCTGAATTTATTTGAGAGAAGTAATATCCCTCTTGGGTAGCCAGCGTCGTGCCAGTTCAAAAGAAGAACGATCAAATTCAGGTCTGCGTTGACTATAGAGACCTGCATAAGGCATGTCCTAAGGACATTATCTCCTCGCACGTCATTTTCTCCTTTATGGATGGCTCATCTGGCTATAACCAAATCAAGATGGCCCCAGAAGATGAGAGAAACACTGCATTCAGAAGTTTTATAGGGATCTTTTATTATAAGGTGATGCCCTTTGGCCTTAAAAATGCCGGTGCAACTTACCAGTGGGCCATGACTCATATCTTTGATGACTTAATCTACAATTAAGTCAAATGCTACATCAACGATTTAGTTGTCAAGATAGAGTGAAAGAGGCTCATCTTTATGACTTAAGAACTATCTTTGAGCGGTTGTATCGCTATGGCCTCAAAATGAATCCTTTGAAGTGCGCTTTTGGCGTCACGTCAGGAAAATTCTTAGGTTTTGTAGTCAGGCACCACGGATGGAAATTGATCCTGCTAAAATTGAAGCAATCTTAAATATGCTGCCTCCTAAGAGTCTCACTCAACTGAGATCTCTTCCGGGTAAGTTGGCGTATATAAGAAGATTCATTTCTAATCTTTCTGAAAGATGTCAACCATTCTCTGTCCTAGCTAAAAAAGATGTCAAATTCATTTGGGACAAGAAATGTCAAAATACCTTTAAAAACATCAAATAATACCTAACAAATCCACCAATTTTGGCAGCCCCCATTTCGGGGAGACCCCTAATTCTTTACACTGCGACCCTTAACGAGTCAAAGACTTCTTCCAACAGAAATCCATTATCCTACAATCGAGAAACACTGCCTTGCTTTAGTCTTTACAGCACAAAAACTAAGACATTACATGCTTTCTCATCAAGTTAATTTGATTTCCAGTGTCAACCCCTCGCAATATCTTATGACCTAGCCCACATTGTCAGGACGTCTGGCTCGCTGGTCTATGATATTGCTTCAATTTAAAATCACTTTCATTCCCCTGCATGCTGTGAAAGGGCAGGCCGTCGTTGACTTCCTTGTAGCACATCTGCTACCGGTGAAATCTCCTTTAAATGATGATTTACCTTACGAGCAAATCATGAGTTTTTAGGAATCTAATACTCAAACCTAGGAAATATATTTTGATGATGCAGCGTCTTCTCAGCGGTGTAAAACACCTCAATCCATTATTCCTGGAAAAGCTAGAGTCGATCTGGTTTTCATAACACTGGATAAGGGAATGATACACTTTTCTTACCACTTATCAAAACCTTGTATGAACAATGAAGCTGAGTATGAAACTTTGATAACTGGCTTGGAACTTACAATCATGATGGAGATTAAAGAGATTAAGATCTATGGTGACTCTCAACTAATGATTAACCAGATTGTAGGGACTTATAAGGTTTTGAATCCTAAACTCCTAAAATATCACCAGTACACAATGTACTTGCTCGAGCAAATTCCCATTATAATAATGTATAGGGTTTCTTGTGGAAGCAATTCTTCGGTGGATGCCCTAGTAAAGCTTGTAAAGGAATTTGCCTGCCCAGAATAAGACTCTATCCCTATAGAAGTGTAGGATCGTCAAGTCCTATGTCCTATAGATTTAGAGCACCTCAACAAATAATCTCCCCAGGTCCTTTCTACCTCTTCAGTAGTCGATGAAGAAGAAGATTGGAGACAACCAATAATCAAATATCTTCAAGAAGGTAAGCTTCCCTATAATAGGTCTCTTGCCAACCAAATCAAGAAACGTGCCCTATCATATGCACTAGTCAACGATACATTATACCGTCGATCATTTGATCAGATATGGCTCCATTGTTTAAACAAATGAGAGGCCCTGAAGATCATTAACAAAGTCCATGCCGGACTGTATGGTTCTCATCAATCAAATCCTAAGATGAAAATGAAAATTAAAAGATTTAGTTACTATTGGCCTACGATGATTGACGATTGCATGAAAATTATAAAATGTTGTTATCAGTGGTAGGTTTATGGTGTGGTTTTACATCAGTCGCCTAACGTAATTGCACCCTACGATAGCCTCGTGGCGCTTTGAGAGTTGGGGCACGGATATCGTCGGGCCAATTGACCCTCCTTCTTCAAGGGGTCATTGCTTCATCTTAGCAGCAACTGATTACTTTTCAAAGTGGGCAGAAGCAGCTTTACTGAGAAATATAACATCACACCATGTAATAAAATTCTTTCGTGATCATATCATATATCAATTCGGTGTACCCCACAGAATCATATCTGATAATGGGTCTGCTTTTAAGTCTATGAAGATTAATAACTTTACAAATCACCATGGTATTGATTGGAGATACTCAACGATCTATTACCCATGTGCTAATGGATTGGCTGAGGCCTTCAATAAAACCCTGGTTCAAATAATCAGAAAGACCCTAGATGATAATAAATGTCAGTGGGATGAGAGGTTGGTGGAAGCTTTATGGGCCTAGCAGACCACATATCATACCCCGACCCAATCCACACTATTTGCACTAGTGTATGGGTCCGAGGCTGTACTCCCTCTAGAAATTCAAATCCCCTCGCTCAGAACTGCCATCCAGAACTAGATCACAACAGAACAGAATGCACACCTTTGACTAGAAGAACTCGAGGGTCTTGAAGAATGTCGTCTTCAAGCCCAATAAAATCTAGAACTTTATAAAGCTTGAATGGTTCAAGCTCACGATAAGTTAGTGCAATTTAGAACCTTTCGAGTAGATGACTTGGTCTTGGTTCTTCAGAGGCATATCTTAGCTCATCGAAAGATCGATGGGAAGTTTGAACCAACCTGGGAAGGACCCTTCATAGTAGAAATAGTCTATAAAGGAGGCTCGTATCAGCTAGTGGATTGTAAAGAAAATCACCCAATGCTTCGTGTAAATGGGAGATTCTTGAAGAGATACTATGTTTGATGTAGCTCGAATTTTAAATCAATAAAATTTTTAAATTTTGAATTAATTTGACTCAATCTTGTTTAAGTTTTCAAATCTAAAAATCCTGTTTCTCTTTTCTTAAGGTTAGATGTAAGTCACCACGCTTTCTGATCTTAAGATTAGATCTTTTAGTGATGGATACCGCCTTTCGTGGCACCATCCTAAAATTCAAAATTCAATCCGATCCTCTATGTGAAGTAAGTTTCCTTTACATATAATCATTTCAGACCTGATCTTTTATGTAGAGCAAGTTTTCTCTCCCTGAGATCATCCACTAGTGATGGAGCACGCCCGTTGTGGCACCATCTTAGTTTCAAATTTTAAATCTAATCTTCTGTGTGAAGTAAGTGTCCTTCCCACATGATCATCCAAATTTGATCCTCTATATAGAGCAAGTTTCCTCTACATATGATCATCTAGACTTGATCCTCTGTGTGGAGTAAGTTTCCTTCACATACGATCATCCAGACCTGATCTTTGGTGTAGAGTAAATTTTCTCTCCACAAGATCATCCACAAGTGGTGGATAACGCCCTTTGCGGCACCATCCTAATTTTAAATTTCAAATTTGATCCTCTGTGGTTAGGTGTGAGTCCCAGTGCTTTCTTTCCACATGATCATCTAGGTTATCTTTTCCTTAAGGTTAGATGTGAGTCATCGTGCTTTCTTTCCTTAGGACTAGATCTTTTAGTGGTGGAGTATGCCCTTTGTGGCACTACCCTAGTTTCCTTCCAGTTGAGGTCCTCTGTGTGGAGCAAGCTTCCTCCCCACATGACTATCCTCTAGTGGTGGAGTATGTCCTTTTATGGCACCACCCTAGTTTTCTTCCAGTTGAGGTCCTCTGTGTGGAGCAAGCTTCCTCCCCACATGACCATCCACTAGTGGTGGAGTACGCCCTTTGTGGCACTACCCTAGTTTCCTTCCAATTGAGGTCCTCTGTATGGAGCAAGCTTCCTCCCCATATGACCATCCTCTAGTGATGGAGCATGCCCTTTATGGCACCATCCTAGTTTTAAAATCCAGATCCGATCCTCTGTGGTTAGGTGTGAGTCCCAGTGCTTCCTTCCCACACGATCATCCAGTTTTCTTTTTCTTAAGGATATATGTGAGTCATCGTGTTTTTTTTCCTTAGGATTAGATCATCTAGTGATGGAGCACGCCCTCTGTGGCACCATCATAGTTTTAAAATTCAAATTCGATCATCTGTGGTTAGGTGTGAGTTCTAGTGCTTCCTTCCCACATGATCATCAAGTTTTCTTTTTCTTAAGGATAGATGTGAGTCATTGTGCTTTCTTTCCTTAGGATTTGATCTTCTAGTGATGAAGCACGCCCTCTGTGGCACCATCCTAGGTTTAAAATCTAGATCTGATTCTCTGTGATTAGGTGTGAGTCCCAGTACTTCCTTCCCACACGATCATCTAGTTTTCTTTTCCTTAAGGATAGATGTGAGTCATAGTGCTTTCTTTCCTTAGGATTAGATTTTCTAGTGATGGAGCACGCCCTCTGTGGCACCATCCTAGGTTCAAAATATAGATCTTACCTTTTGTGGGAAGCAATGCTACCTTCCCTCAGGGTCCTCCAATCACCTTTTCCTTAAGGACAGATGTGAGTGATCGTGCTTTCTTTCCTTAGGATTAGATCTTTTAGTGATGGAGCATGCCCTCTGTGGCACCATCCTAGTTTCAAAATCTAGATCCGACCTTCTATGGGAAGCAATGCTTCCTTCCCACAGGGTCCTCCAGCTTTATTCTCCTCAAGGTTAGATGTTTTCTCTCCTTAGGATTAGATATCCTAGTGATGGATAATGCCCTCTGTGGCACCGTCCTAGTTTCTAAATTCAAAACTTTAAGCCTGACCTCCTATAGGAAGCAATACTCCCTTCCCATAAGATCATCCAGTTCTCTTTTCCTTGGAGTAAGTATTCTTCTTCTCTTAGGATTAGACTCCCAAGTGATGGAGTAAGTCCTCTGTGGCACCATCCTGGATTCAATTTTAAATTCCAAAATTAAACTTTCTTCTCCTTAAGGTTAGGCTCTTCTTCCTTCCCTTGGGATTAGACTTCCCAGTGATGGAGTAAGTCCTCTGTGGCACCGTCCTGGATTCAATTTTAAATTCTAAAATCAAACTTTCTTCTCCTTAAGGTTAGGCTCTTTTTCCTTCCCTTGGGATTAGGCTTCCCAGTAATAGAGTAAGTTCTCTATGGCACCATCCTGGATTCAATTTTAAGTTACAAAATTAAACCTTATTTTCTTTAGGGCTAGGTTCTTCTTCCTTCCCTTAGGATTAGATCTACTAGTGGTAGAGTACGCCCTTCATGGCACTACCCTAGTATCAAATTAAAACTCGATCCTCTATAGTTAGAAGTTCCTTCTTTCTATAGGATCATCCAGGTTTTTCTTCTCCTTAGGGTTAAGTATTCTCTTTCCCGTAGGATTAGACTCCTCAATTTAAATTTCACTTTCAATTTCCTAAATTCACTCATATTTTCCTTAAGGACAGGTATTTCTTCCTTCCCTTAAGATTAGATCCACTAGTGGTAGAGTACGCCCTTCGTGGCACTACCCTAGTATCCAAATTCAACTTCGATCCTCTGTAGTTAGGAGTTCTTCCTTTCTATACGATCATATACTCTTCTTCTCCTTATGGACAAGTTTTACCTTCTCTCGGGATTAGACCCACTAGTGGTAGAATACGCCCTTCATTGCACTACCCTAGTATTTATTCAAAATTCAATCTTCTAAGGCTAGGTACTCCCTTCCCTTAGAACCAAAACCCAGACTTCATCCTCTTTAGTTAGGAGTTCTTCCTTCCTATATGATCATTCAAATTCCTTTCCTTAGGGTTAGATGTTCCTTCCCTTAGGACCAGACCTACTAGTGGTAGAGTACGCTGCCCCCAGCATAACCCTAGTATCATTTCAAATTCAATTTTTTGGGGTTAGGATTTTCTTTCCCTTAGAATCAAATCTAAATTCGATCCTTTGCAGTTAGGAGTTTCTTCTTCCTATAGGATCACCCAAGTTCCTATTCCTTTAAGGTTAGGATTCTCCTACCCTTAGGACTAGATTCACTAGTAGTAGAGTATGCTTTCCCAATCACTATACTAGTATCGATTAAAACCCCAATTCCCCAGGGATGAATTTTCCCTTAGGATCAAAATTCAAGACTTGAAATTTCAATTCAGTCAACGCCAATATGTGCAATAAAACTTCATTCTATTACACATATTGGGGGTCTATTTATTGACCTCACTTTTATATGAGATCACTAGAACCCCTACAGACTCTAGACAAATCCCGACCCTTGATTAGTCTAGCCTCCAGACCAATCTAGACCTTAGGATTCTTCCAAACCAATCTAGACTTTAGGACCTAGACCCTAGACCATTCTAGACCTTAGGATCTTCCTAAACTTTAGACCCTAGGATCTGCCTTGATCCTGGATCTATCTAGATCTTAGGATTAATCAAGATTCTAGACTAATTCAAACTTTAAACCAATTCAAACCTTAAACCTAACTAGACTCTAACTCAGGTTCTAGTCTATTCAACCTCTTATCAAACGTCAATCCTATCATGTCACTTATGATCATTCCAAATGATCATAAATGATATGGATATTTCAAATCCTATCATCCAGATTTAAAATCCAGCTTAAATCCAAATTTTTTAATTCAAATCTCAAGGCCAAAGGACCCTATCTTAAAACCCTTTTCCAGTGAAATTTAAAACACTTCAAAACCCAATCAAATGACCTCTGATTAAGAGTCTGTCAGTTGCAAACTGATGTGATATATCTCTAGAGGTAACCCTTCAAATTTAAGCTCATTCTGAGGTCTCTAACTCCAGAAATTTGATTTAAATCCAAAGGCCATAAAACCTTCAAATATTTACAGCCTATGCCACTGGACCTGCCACCGAGTGGATCCTGACCTTGGAGCCTTCTCCAAACCTTCAAATCACTTCCATACCCTTGATTATGACTCATTGAGTAGTAAACTATATTTTGTTGGACTCATTTTATCCTTCAGTTGACTAGAGTCCAAAATAACCAAAATACCCCTATGGGGTGTAAATAGTCACTTTGGACTAAATGAGCTCCAAATCAAATGCAACCACTTTCAGCAATTTTTTAATGTCAAACCAAACCTGTTGGACCCATTCCTAGACCTTGGGTCAATCTGGTAGACCAAGTCAACCTCGATTGACCTAAAAGCCCATTAAGGGTCCAAACAGGTGATTTGATTGAAATGACTTTCCTAGACCATTAATCTACCTTCATTAGTCTCCAAATATCATTTTGAATCTGTTGAACCTAATCCCAGGCCCTAGGTCAACCTGGTTGACCAAGTCAAACAAGGTTGACCTAATAGCCCTTTTAAGGGCCCAAATGGGTATTTTGACCCATTTGCTTTCTTTAAACCCTAGAAACACCTCCAATGGACCTCAAATATCATCTCAAATTTGTCCAACCCTGACCTAGGTCCTAGGTAAACCTGGTTGACCAAGTCAACCTAGGTTGACCCAATCAACCCTTAAGCTATTTTATACTAAATCAAACTCTAAATCCCTTCAAATCTCATTCAAACTCCCTTGAACACTTCCTTAATGATTTGGAATTGATTAGGCCTATTAACCCAGTCAACAGTTGACCAGGTCAACTAAAACCCAAGCTTGGTCAAATTTGCCTCAATTGAATCAAATTAAGGCATTTGATCTAATCCAATCTTTTAAACCTTCAAAATCATTCCATTGAATACTTTGAATTCTTTTAAACCCATCACAAGTCAAATCATACATTATTTGACTTTGTCAAACTCCCACACTTGGTCAAAATACCTCTTATGCATTCAAACTTTAATCCCTAGCCTTCACATTTCTTCCAATCCACTTAACCAGCTCAAAACCCTTTTCCTTGTGCCACCTCAGCAGCCACATGGCTTTGGGACTGGTCAAATGGTCAAATGAAGGCATTAAGGGAGTCAAACTTGGTCAAAGAAGCTTAAATTACCTCCATGCCCATGCCAACTCATCCCTAGTAGTCCCAACAGGCTCTAGAACCTTCCTACAGCAGATTCTAGCCCTTGGATCAAAATCAAAGGGTTTAAATTAAACCCATGTGGTTTTAAAAGGATAAAAGGACCTTTACACTTGGCACGTCCTTTATGTCCTCTGATTCTCTGATCCCACCTACCCCCTAGACACATGGCAGCATCATAGAACCCAATCAAACCAATCTCAGCCATTCATTCAATCTGGAAGGGATTAAATAGGGCAAAAGACTCAAAATGAGTCTCATTCAATACTCCACACTCTCTCACTCCCCAAGCAGCTCCAGACCCGAAACTCAGCTCATTTGAGCTCCTCTCAACCCCCTACACACATTCCCAGCTCAATCTCACCGGTCAAAGTCGCCGGCGATCATCACTCCGGTGAAACAAAAGTAATCCGTTCAAGCTCTCGTTGCAGTCGATCCAGACATCACCAGTTCATGAAGTCTTCATCAAATAGTAGCATGGAAAGACCACAAAGTTAGAGAACCCATTTCCTTGAAGATCTATCAGTTAGTTTTCTTAAAATCTTAAACCCTAGTTAATACACTTAGAGTAAAATAGCATCTCATAAAGTGCATTTTAAGTCAAACTAATTATCCCAGAACATTTCTATTTATTAAAGGAATTTAAGTTTAAAATTTCATTGTAAATGGTTAACTGGATTGAGAGAACGAACCAAAAAATGCCATCTAGGGCGTTTACGTAACCTAATGCAGGTATACATTTTCTGGACCGTTGATTGTTCGATCAACGGTCCAGATCTTGCCGTCCTGCGATTCCATCCAGCCACGGATACGATTCCATGCTCGTTTTCTCTGTCCAGCGAGATCCTGGCTATCAATTCCAATTGCGGGCGATCAAACAGCGCAGAACCATTGCTGACGTGGATTAATGAAATAGCATCCACGATTCATCATTCGGAAATCATTACCGGCGGCGCAATCATTGTGCCGCCAGGCAATGATTGGTCGTAGTTTGCAGTGGCTAATCGCCTACTGCCATCTGGCGTCCCGCCATTGCTGCGCCGCCGTCGCTTATTTTAATTTGTTTTTTTAATTAAAAAATAATTTAAATTGATTTTAAATATTAAAAAAAATTCTAAAAATTATTAATTTTTTTAAAATAAAAAAAAATATATTACATAAAAAAATTATTTTAAAGTTAAGTACTTAATTTTAAATTTAATATTATATTTTAAAATTATTTTAGATATTAAGTATTAAATATTAAATGTTTTAAAATTAATATTTAATTAAATATAACCTTTATATATATATATATATATATATATATATATAATGTTATTTTATTAAATTTTAATTACTTTTAATAGATTTTAATTAACAGAAATTAAGTAATTAATTAATATTTGATTAATTAAAAATTAAATCACTTTTAAAATTAAACATTAATCTTAAAAATATTTAATAATAAAAATAAAATTTAATTAAAGTATTTATTATTATTTAAATGATTTATAATATCTAAATGATTAATTAATTAATTAATACTAATTAATTTAATATTAAGTCATTTTTATTTTTAATAAATTAAAATTTTAATAATTGAATAATTATTTTAAATTATTACTATTTTGAAACTAAATTAATTTGAATTATACTTTACATTTTTAATTAATCAAATATTTAAGTATTAATCAATATTTAACTAATATTAAATAATTAGGTAATTTTGAAAAATTTAAAGAAAATATTTTAAATAATTCTAAAATTTTAGAAAATATATAATATTTAAATTAACTAAATTTAAATTTATTTTGATCATTAATTAATTTTAAGTCAATTAAAAATCCTTTTAGATGTTTTAAGTTTTAAAAATCCATAAAAAATTCATTTTAAATCAAAAAATTAAGTGTAATACCTTAAAATTTTCAGAAAATTAAGTACTTTAATTTAAAACTAATTTCAACGATAAAAAACTTAATTTATTTTAATTAATATTAATTATTTAATTACTTTAATATTTAATTAAGTATTATATTAAATATTTTCAAAATTAACAATTTATTTTAAAATCATTTCAATAAGTCAGAGGGTCTCTCATATCAAATTCACTTTAATGATATTTTGAGTATTTAAAATTTAAAATTTATATATATACATATCGGTTTATATATATTATGTATATATTTTGAAATTATTTTAAAATTTTTTATGTATTTAAATCTTTTACTTGAGATATCCACTTTAAAATTTTAAACATAGATTGACTACAAATGAATAGAAATTATGTGAGAGCATTAGTGAATGGTTATGCCTTAATCATTCACTAATCAAATTATTGATTTTAATTAATTAAGTGTTAATTATTGCATTCTTAGGGAGCACACACCACTTAGCTTTAAGGCTCTATTAGACTTAGAAATTGAATATGTTTGTGCATGCTTATATATATGTTAAGTCAAGGGTCTAGAAACTTTGATTCAAATCCATTAAACTTAGTGACATCATTAAGGATAATAATTAAGGATCTTGATTAGGAAGCTTAGAGAAATTATAGAAATTAGGATACACATCCTCTTAACTTGAAATCTTCACCATTTAAACTTAGTGAAATTTTCAGCCCATATAAAATTTTCCACTGAATTTTGAAGCCATTAAGCTACTTAATTAACTTAATCAGGTTTATACCTTAATTAAGCCTTAAAACCTTCTAGAAAATATAATAAATACAATTTAAATCCAAAAATTACACATAATATCTCAAACTGATCATAATTTAACCCTTAATCAATGAAAATTAAAATCAATCAGATTTGACATCAATTTTAAGAATAATTTATATTTAAGAAATTGAATATTTAATTAATTTAATTAATTAAAATTAATTAAAAATTTCAAAAATCTCTCAAACACTTGATAATCTCTCCTTAGATTATTTTTGATCTTTAGAGGTGATTTCAAGAAGTTTGGAGGTCATTTGGATTCAAATTAACAAAAGGCCTTTAATTAAATAAATTAAATAATTTAAATAAATGCCCAAAACTTTAAAAATTCATAACTAATTCAAATAAGCTCCAAATCAGTCAAACTCAAAGGCATATAACTCATATTAAGGTCTAATATTTATTAAAAATGTTAAGTTTCAGGAAATCAATCAAATTTGAAAAAGTTAACTTTTGGTCAAACTTAGTTCACAATCAAGTTAAAACTTCAAACCTTCATAATAAAATATAGAAAAATCCAAATTTAATATACTTATAGTCTAACTGATTGTATTAATGTCTAGTATTTTAATAAAATATTAATATTCTAGAAATCACTTTTAATCAAAAAGTAAACTTTTAACCCTTAATTAAATGATAAAAATAATCCAGAAAATTCCAAAACTCAATATTTAATTTCAAATTCCATAAATGTTAAATTAATATTTAAAACACTCAACCAATCCTCTAAAACATAACAACCACCTTAAAGATGAAGTTTATTCGCTGGACTACTCTGGGCTGCGGGGCTATGTGTCCTAAGGAGGCTTTATTCCTCGAGCCTAGTGGCACAACGCCACGAATGGATTCTAAAGTGTGTTAAACCATAAAATAAATTATTTGTTAATCATTTAAAATCCTTAACTCAACCATATATAATCTGGTTTATAGGCTGGACTACTCCGGGCTGCTGGGCTACGTGTCCTAAGGAGGCTTTGTTCCTCGAGCCTAGTGGCACATCGCCATGAACCGATTAATAAAAAACTTAAATAAATTAAGCCTTAAAATCAGCGACCAATCCACTTAATTATACCGGGTACCACTTGGTAACCCAGGCCTACGAGGCTATTAAATTAGCCCCAAAGAAGGTGAAATAAACTTCACGGCCTCGGTGAGCAACAAAGGTGGTATCCATTCAACACTTTAAACATATCTTAAAATTTTAAATCATTAATATTTAAACTTTAGTTAAAAATTCCCTTAAGCCTTTCAACCAATCAAAATATCAAACAACTTCAACTAATTGCCCTACTTAGGATATATCCGAACCACACAGCCTACCTCACACACTTTAGATGATTTGCTAGGACAACCAACTCTAATCTTAGGCTAGACCGGTGTATACTTTTCTGCTGTGTGCCGGGTTTTCGAGCTTTCACTGCTTATTATTTGCTAGTAGCAAAATTGATTGATTGTTTATTTATTTACTATATTCTATGTTGATTTGATTGTACGTTAGATCTACCCCTAGGTTAGGAATGATTTATACTAATTTGATTTTATACAGGTAGCCATGCTCGTACAGGATAATTAAATTAAAGGCGGAAACAAATTAAGCTTTAAAAATTAATAATGTTTTATGCAGGTGCTCCAGAATGCTTAAGTCCCCCTTTAAATTAAAAGAGCATGGCCAAGGGTGACTGTGATCTGAGTACTTTAATTTTAAATATTAACTGCTTGAGATTAATTATAACTATTTGGGATATTTATATAATTATTGATTATTAGGATAACCCTGCAGGATTGAGTCTAGATTTTTCTTTTAAATATAAATATAATTTGATTTGAGTTGTAACTGAGTTGTAAATGTTTAAAGTGATTTGAGAATGAGATATTTATATCCAACTTAAATTCTAAGGAGGAGAAGACATCCCTAAGGGGAGAATCTTCCTCCATTTGGAAGATCAAGTTAGGATACTTCAAATATTCAAGGAGAAAAGATAACACCCATTTCAAGGGGGAGTTTCTTTTCATATGGATATTCGGACCCGACGATCCAAGGAGTTTCAAGAAGACGAAGAATTGAAGAACGAGAAGAATCCCAAATCTCGAAGTCACTTGAGTCTTAGGAATAGAATCCGGGTTATAGTCAGTAGTACCCGGCCACTTTACTTTTCCTGCAGACCCTGGGTTGTATAATTAAAGGGCACTTGCCTATGGAATTTCATTTTGAGTATTAATTTAATTGATTTATTTATTTAATTTGATTAATATTTTGATTGTGATTAAGGACTTGCATGCTTTTAGTAGTTTTTTGGCGATTATTGCATGCCGATTTTGATTTAGCTTTGAACCCGATCGGAGGGTCGTGAGGACACGAATAAACTTTTTCTTTTAAAATAAAATTTAAAATATTTAGGCTCAGATAGAAACTCTAATGCATTTTAAGAAGTAAGCCCAGACTGCCGGGAGTTTTTCATGCATTCATATTGACTTTTCTCTACCTTGTTAGGCACCTCTCCGCTTATGAGTTCTGGCAGGGCACTCGACCTATTAGGGTGTAGTCCTGTCAAGGGGATGTTGTGCAATCTCTAGGATAAAATCTATTTTTAAGCCTGATTTTAAAATGGCTTCATTCTGATTTTTAAGCATTTAATTGAGTCAACTAGCATGCATTGCATTAGATATAAACTTAAAAGTGTTTAAATCTTTAATTACATTTTAGTTTAAGCATTTTACCCAATATAAGTCAAGAGGTCAATTAGGAATTTGCTCTAGATGTCGACCCCAACTCCTTAAACCAATATTAAATAACGTCCCTACAATTCTACACTTAAAATACCAGATACAAGGTTTTGATGCATTTAGGTGGTTTAGATGGCTCCCCAATCCAGGCCGGGGTAAGTCCAGATTTGCATTGCATTAGCTAGGTTCCGGTCACTGATTATTGGTACCCAGTTTAGACTTAGGTTCTGAGGCAGATATTTCATCTTAAGACCTCAACCTCTGGGATTTGGATCCCAACTTTCTAATAAAATCAATCATTTAAATATTAAACCTCTTTCCATCAAATTCAAGCCCAACACTTAGGATAGGTTGGGGTGTTTCTGAAGTAATTTAGAATCTCAAGACACCTCCTACCATTCCTCTCTTAACTCCAGAAATAATTGTTCAAATTTGATCCATTCCCGATTAAAAATTTCAACCTTAACCTCCCTTGATATCGAACTTTTAAATCTTAAATAAAATTTGTATCACTATTTTAATCGAGAGTATTCATAGGAAAATCTCTATTTTCCTATGATGTAATTAACTATTAGGGCTTGCACTCGTAGGAGATTTAGTAATCCAGACCTGATTTTTAAAATAAAAAATTTCAAAACCTTTAATTAATTACCTTTGGAAAATCAAACAAAAGAAAATGACGATCGTTATCACCATATTCAAATAATTAACAATGAATGATATTTTCTTCCTTTGGGATGATATATCATTTATTGATATAATTTTGAATATGAAATCAACGATAATTTATCCAGATTATCGTTGCTAGATATTTGACTGAACTTCATTTTGATCCTTTGGGATCATATGTGGTTCCCTCCTGAATCTAGTTGTGATATTCAGGATTAGTTTTTTAAATCTAAATTTGAACCCATCAAGAAATTATATCTCTGCCTTTCGAGGTAGTATATCATCACTAATTGATGTTCAATTTCAGAGTTAAAATTTAAATATCAATCTTAGATTATTCCCAAAGATAATTAACATTTTCCTTTGAGTAGAAGGTACCCCTCATAATTTCTTACATCAAAATGAAGGTATAACAATGATCTAATTACAAGTTTAGATACGACCAATGCCAAGCTAATTGATACACCACTTGTCACTTCCTCTTCACTCTAATAATATCTTATTGGATCATAAAAATATCATTTTGTTGTAAACAACATTCACTTTGGCTTCGTTTGGGATGACTTTTTTATTGCTTCTTAAAGTAACTTTTTAGTATAAAAATTAAATTTTTGCACTTGAAAGTTACTTCAAGAAGCAGTAAAAAAATCATCCCAAACAAAACCTTTATGTCATATGCAACTCAATTTGCCTTTATAGTCAACAAGCACTCACAGCCATCATTGGCATATTATTGGAATATCATTAAGCAACTATTATGACATCTGTATGGAATGATAGACCATTATGTTTCATCAGGATGCCTCCATGTCACTTACTAATATGGTGCACAATAAGGATGCCTATACATCCGCCAATGCTAATATTATGTATGTTGGTCACAACACCATCTATGGACCTCCAAGAAATAACATTCAGTTATTCATTCTTCTACTTCATTAATCTATCACTGTTAATGTCATTAAACTACACTAGATATACTATGTCTTTACACAAAGTGGTCTAATGGTCCATCTCTCCTCTAATCACATTTTACAATCTAGCATAAACATGTTGTAAATAAACTTCTATTATATTTGAGATCAAGTTCAAAGTGGTGCTCTCCTCATGGATCAACTAGCATATGCTCTCACTATGCCACTACCATGCAATTAAATTCATGCTTTAATGATATAAATTGTCTTCTCCATTAGAACACCATGTGGAGGAAAAATTATTTGGTGCGGACTCCGGATGTAGTATTGACCTTGATTTCCCTAAATCTCACCTCCACTGGACCCGATGGGTCAAGCCCCACCTATTGGGCCTAGACCTGTGCTCTAGGTCAACCTGGTTGACCAGGTCAACCCAGGTTGACCCAAGTTAACCCATTAGGCCTAAATGGGCCCAAATCAGACTCATTTCAAATCTAATCCAATTCAAAGGCTTCTTGGCTCAAACCCTCACCTCATTGGACCTATTTGACTGGGTTGACCATGTCAACTATTGACTTGGTCAACCCAAGCCTTAAATAGGTCAATTTGACCCTTTTAAACCCATTTAAAGCATTTGATCTCATTCCTAATGAGTTTTAATTCAAAACCACGGCCAAGGAAATTTATTTTCCTTCCTAATCACCCTAGGATCGATCCTAGCCGTCAATTTACTGCCATGAGCCATAAATAGTGAATTAGGGTTCATTAGGAAGGATTATTTTTGGCTCTTTCTCTCTCCCAAAGCCTCTTAAGCCTTAGAGATTTTGTGAGAGAGCTCCCCTCAACTCCCTCTACCTTTCCCAATTCAAATCCGGCCGGTCAAACCTCGGCGGCGGTGAGATCTCCGACGAGCTAAGCCTAGGATCCTTCCAATGCTTTTTGCATGTAATCCAGATGTTGGGAGCCTAAGGTGTCTTCTACAAGTTTGTGTGTGGACAGTCAACAAGTTCAGAGAGCCCTTATATATTCAAATCCATCCATAAACCAAGGTGATAAGCTCAACCCTAGTCTAGGACACTTAGGGTTAAATAGCGTTTTGAGAAGAGCATTTTAGATTGACATATCTATACCACATGAATGCTCTTTATCCCTATTAGCTAGGTTTAAAATTTCATTGTGTTTCATCTTGTGGATCGAGAGAACGAAGCAATTATCGCTTTAGGCTCTCAGTTCGGCCCAGGTACGTGCAGGGCTAATCTCGGATTATTGAATCCACGATCAACGGTCTAGATCTCGTCGGATCGACCCTTAGATCTACCCCGCGGTCCGCTTATCCGTCATAATAGATCATTCGGCTCAATCAGAGCCGTCCAATCGAAACAATGGAGGATCGGACGACCCCCATACCCCGCCAACGTGGTTAAGTCGTCTAGCGTGGATTTTAGCACCGCGGCAATCATTGGCAATGATTACCCGGTGTTTAGGCAGCCAATCAGAGCCCGCCATGTGTCTCCCGCCGCCAAATTAAGTTTTAATTAGGATTTAATTAGTCTTAATTATTTTTTAAATCTGATTTTCTTTAGAAAATTATTATTAATTATTCATAAGTCCAAAAAGTAAGTGTAATATATCAAAATTTTTAGAATTTTACCCTCTTTAATTTAAAATTAAAATTAATTGCAAAATATACTATGTATTTCAAGTTATTTAAATAACCTTATTTTAAATATTATTATTATTATTATTATGTTATTGTTATTATTATTATTATTATTATTATTATTATTATTATTTATTATTATTTTTATTATTATCTTCCTTTTTACTATTATTATCATTATCATTTATTATTAATTTTATAATTATTTTCCTTTTTATTATTATTACTACTATTATTATTAACATCATTATTATTAATATTTTAATTATAATTTTTTTCATTATTATTATTACTATTTTAGCCTTAACTACTTTAATTATTATTATAATCAGTATTGATATTTTATTATCATTATTATTATTACTATTATTATTTAAACTTTATCATTATTCTAATAATCTCTTTAATTATTAGTATTATTATTATTATTTTATTTTTTTATTTAAAAGTTATTTTTAATAGTATTATTATTATTATTACTATTATTATTATTATTATTATTCAGACTTTGTTATTATCCTAATAATTATTTTATTATTATTATCATTATTATTATTATTTCAAAACTATTTAATTATTATAATTATTATTATTACTACTATTATTTTAAAATTATTATCTTATCATTATGATTATTATATTGTTATCTTGTTATTATTGTTATTATTTTAATTTTTTTATATTATTAATTATTATCATCATTATTTTAAAACTATCCTAATTACATTATTATTATTATTATTATTATTATTATTATTATTTATCTTATTATTTTATTATTATTATGTTATTATTATTGTTATTATTTGTATTTATTTTCCAATCTCAAAAAACTTTAATAAATAATTTATCTTAATTTAATAATTATTTTTAAACACTCATTATTTTAAATTATTTTTTTAAATACCTTTTAAATCCATTAAACTTCAATAATTCATAACTATTTCATTTTAAATCAATTTTTTTTTTGTATAATACCTTGTTCTTTTTAGAAAATTATAAATTTTAATTTAAAGTTATTTTCAGAAACCAAAACTCTCTTCTTCTGGCATATTTTTGTATTATTTAATTGCTTAATTATTTAACTATTATTTAATAATTATATGTTAAGTATTTTAAAACTAATTTTTTTAAATACAAACTATTTTGAAACCTCGCTTTGGGTGGCAGGTGGATCTCTCATACATATGGATTGGAATACTTTTAACCATATTATTTTTAAACTAGCATATTTATATATGTATGTTTAATCTATTATGTGTATTTTATATATTTTAAAAATTATAAATTTTTTAAATTCCCCAATTTTGAGAGATTCACTCCCTGAAACTTTAAACATAGGCTAAGTATATGAATATCATTCATGTGGGGAGGATTAGAGAATGATTGGGCCCCAATCATTCACTTAACCCTTTCATTAGTTTCATTTTACTTAGTGTTTCGTAGTCCTTGCATATGTAGGATTCACAAACACTTAGCTTAGGCTCTCCTAGATCTAAGCACTTGGTGTGTTTATATTTATATTACATTCCTCTTATGTTCTCCCAAGGGTTAGTTTCAAACCTTGATTTAAAACCTGCTCAACGTAGTGACACCTTAAGGACAATAATTAAGGACCCGTCTAGCAGACTTAGAGAAATTATAGGGGTAAGGGCATACCTCCAAATGACTTGAAACTTCAAAACAGTGAAACTTAGTGACATCCTAAACCCTCTAGAATTTTCTAAGAATTTTTAGGACTCTTTAAACCCCTTAATTAACAAACCCTAATCTACCTTTAATTAGGGCCCGATAATTTCAAAAAATTCTAATAAATTGAAATTAAACTAGAAAATTACCCATAATATATCAAACTCTTCAGAACTAAGTCCCTAATCCAAGAAAATTAAAATCACTTTAATTGGACTTCAATCTAAACTTTATTTTAATTTTGATTAAAAATTACCTTTTAATTAAATTGAATAATTAAAAATTATTCAAAATTCCAAATCTTTCCCAAACACTTGGGAACACTTCTTTGGGTCATTCCTGACCTTTGGGAGTGATCCCAAGTAGTTTGGAACTGATTTGGATCAAAACCCCCCAAAATAGACTTTAATTAAATAATTTTGACAATTCATTAAATAACCCAAACTTTGAAAATTCATAACTAATTCCAAAAAATTTCAAATTGGACAAACTAAAAGGCATTCAACTCATACTAAAATCTAATATTTATTAAAAATATTAAGATTTTAGAAATCAACTTAAATCAAAAAGTCAATAATCCGATCAAACTTAATTCAAAATCAGGTCAAAACTTCAGAAATTCATTACTTGATGTAGAAAAATCGAAATTAAGCATACTTATAGTCTAACTGATCGAGTTAAGGTCTATTATTTTATAAAAATACTAACTATTGACAAATCACCTCTAATTGAATAGTTAACTTTTGGCCCCTTTAACTTAGTGGGTGGGTTGAACTTGAACCTTCTAGAATTGATTAACTTAACTCAAAATTTAGATAATATCACTCTAAGCTTCAAATTAACCTCTTAACTTAATAATAAATCTTTCAATACACCCCATCTCTTAATTTTTAACCAACTAAATTAACCAAAAACCCAATTGCTACTGGGTAACCCATGCCTACGAGGCTATTAACTTAGCCCCAAGGAAGGTCAAACAAACTTCATGACCTCGGTGTGAAACAAAGGTAATAATCACCTAAACATTAAAATATATTTAATTTAATCCTTAATACATTAATATTTAAACTCAAACCTAAATCTTTCCCTAGGACCTTCAACAAACTTGAACATTAAATAACTTCAACTAACTACCCAACTTAGGAGTTATCTTAGCTACACATCCTCTTACACACACTTAGATGATTTGTTAGGGCACCACTTCTAGTACTAGGTTAGGCTGATGTTTTATATTTTTTTTATTTCTGTGATGTGACGCTCTTGCATGTGGCACATGTGCTGTTTGTATTAAATTGCTATGAGTGTTTATTTTATTACTGTACTGCACTTTATCTGTGATGTGATTGATTGTGTGTTATATCTATCCTTAGGCTAGGGATAATTTATACTAATCTAATCTTATGTATGTGGACATGCTCATGCAGCACTAAAGTAAAGGGGGCAATAAACGCTATTTTTTACAGATGCTCTAGAGACTGCTTAGCCCCCTTTAAAAAGTAAAAGAGCGTGGTCAAGCATGTTTCATTTCATGCATAAATATTAACTACTTGGGTTGTTATATATAAATTGCTTAGGATATTTTATTAGGATAACCATGCAGGAGAGTCTAGATTTTTCTTATTTAAATATAATATAATTTGTAAAAGTATTGAGTTGTGAAAGTCTTCAAAGGCATGGCATTTTAAATAGCAGGAACCAAAAGGGAGAAAGAAAGGCCCTCTTTCGAGGAGTTTCTTTCTCATTTGGGTACCCTTCTAAAGGACGATCTGGAGAAAAATGATCTAAAAGGAGGACGACCCAAAGGAAGATGAAGACTTGAAGATGAAATGCCTTGCATTTAAGACTTATGTTGTTCAGTTGGATTAGAATCCAGGTTATTATCGATGGGGCCTGGCCACCATTACTTTTCTGCAGACCCTGGGTTGTACTTATAAGGCACTTGCCGTGGACTTTCAACTTTTTTATATTTTATGGATTTATATTGATGTGTTTACATTGTTTGCATAGTAAAAATAACATATTTTTCTTAGATTTCTTTCTTGCATATGCTTGGCCTGATTTTGCTAGGCTCTTTAGGAATAAAACTTTTCTACTCGTAATTAATACTCAAAATTTTAAGAATTAAATAACTTAGAAATCTAACGACTAAGGAAATAGCCAGAATCGTCCGGGGTCGCATGCATATTAATGCATTTTCTCTCTCCTTCTATAAGATACTTCCCCGCCTGCAGGTAGAGTCCGGATAATCTGGCCTATGAGGATGAGGTATCGGACTTGGGGAAGCCTAGTCTTTTTTAAAAAATTATTTTCTATAAGCCTTTTTAAAATTTTATGTATATTTGATTTGAGACTGTTAACTAGCATGCATTGTATTAGAAATCAACTAAATTAAAATTTTAATTGCATTAGTTCTAGGAACATCCACCCTACAGAAGTCCAGGGCCTTTTAGAAAACTCTCTAGACATCGACCTTACTTCCAAAAACTCTGCCTCCCACCTATCTTTCATAAAGACTAGACGGCGTGGATTTCACATGACTAGGTGGTTAGCTGGCTTTCCTTTTCAGGCAAGATATAAGTCCAGGATGCATTAGCTAGGATACGGGTGTTAGTGTTGTGTATAACACTAAATCCACCTTAGATTTAGGGTTCAAGGCTGCTACTTTCGGTGGCTCGTAGTATACCTCATCGGTGGGTAAGTTCTCTATCTTTCAGAGGCTATAGATTTTGCCTATCTGTATCACATAGATGATGCCACCTCCATCCTTCTTTCTTGTATCCTTTGAGTGTATGACTTTCTTTTTCTCTAGTTTCTCTCACTACATTAGCACCCGTGGATGTAGATGTGAGCCATATGTGTTAACTAAGCCAATTTGAAACTTTCCTTCCCTTTGAGTAGGATCTTCTTAGTCTTCTCCTTATGTGCCAATCCCATTTGAAAGTATAATATAGAATCCTTAATCGAGAGTCTTCTCAGGCCCCAGCTTGAGATGTAATTAACTACGGGGGCTTGCGCCCGTGGGAAACTGAATCTCACTATCAAGTAAACCCCACTCGAGCTGATGTATTGGATGGGGGAAACCCGGTGTTTTGATCAGGTCATACATATTATTACCCATTGGGGTACACTGGTGAGAGCCGCTATCCTCAATAGTTGATCATATGTATGATTTAATTTGCGCTCCTATTGGCCCGCTTGCGAAGAGCGCAGAGGCCTGCGATCATTTTCTCCTTCGGGATAGTGCGACCGTACCATCTGTATTCTGTTCCCCCGCACGGCGGTATTCCTTTCTAAGGTCCATAGGTTTTTGGTGACCACGATGGGACAGGTTTCTCTCTCCATCTTGGGATTTTATATTATCCTTTTTAGTGTGTACTTTGGGTTTGGTACTCCTTAGATTAGGTCTGTCCTACTCTTAGTTAATGTCATTCCTTAGTTAGGATCATTTTTCTTTCTTAACTAGGGTTCTCCCTGATCTACTTCCTCCCTTCCTGGCCTTCTTAGCCATTCCATCCTTTATCAATTCTCTCCTTCTCTCATAATTTCAATTCTTACTAATCATTTCAAATTTTCTTTGGTTCTTTTATGGCAGAGATTGCCATGGCCTCTTCAGTTACTTTCTATTTTGGTTCCCACATGCGGGTGACACTCCCTGAGTCCCTATTAGCCAGTCCTCCTACTAGAGGAATCACTTTTGGTTCCTTCACTGACTCGGCCTTCATTACCCTTGGCGGGTTAACCCCTGCTGAGGCTGCTCCCTTTTCTCATCCCCAGAGGAGAGGTCGGGAAGCCATGCACCCTTTTGGACATCCAATTACTCGGCGAATAGCCTGAGTACCTGCTCTCCCTACTCCTATTCGTATGTAACCAGTGCACCCTGTGGTTAGGCAGCCAGTGCCTAGACCACTCTAAGTTCAGCCTACTTATCTAGCGGTCAGGCGACCAGTGCCTACAGTACCCATTATTCAAACTACCCCGACCCCTCAGCACCGACATACAGTAGTTACTCATGTTGTTGTTCCAGTAGAGGCAGCTCGTGTTCAAGTTCCCCCTCTTTCTTCCTCTAGGAAGAGGGGTGCCCAGACCTAGGCTCCTTCACTTTTCTCTCATCGGGTTTCTATTTTTGCTCGGTTGTCTCACCCTGAGACTGTCGAGCAGACCCCGACTCTTTCTTTAGCTCATGTTCCTCCTGCCCCTCAGGCAGTGGGTTCAGATGTTCCTTCGTCCTCCACCTCCAGCCTTGGGAGAAGGGCCAGGAGGAATAGAAACTGTAGACTCCAATTAACTACATCTGAGGTAGATAGAAAATGGATGGCAAATTTGTTGGCTCATTAGGAGCCTATTCAGAGGAGAGTGGTTCCCGAGCAGCGGAAGCCACTACTAGTTTCAGTTCAACCTACCCCGGATATTATAGTAGCCCCTGAGATAGAAGCTGTTTAGGGAGGACACTTCTCTCTACTGGCATATAGTGGTGATGAGGAGGACGTCACTTGCATTATGGCGGCCCCTCCTATTACTACTACTTTACCATGCACTAGGGTCCCCATGGATGATGCTGCTCAAGCCATCTCTTAGAGGATTCGAAGCATTATCCGCTTAGCTCAGGGTCAAGGCCTTGTCAGTCGGGAGAGGTTACTCCATCAAATTTCTCAGGCATCCGTTCACTTACAGAGGTAGAGGTACCAGTGGCAGAGAGGACAGCCACCACGGTAGCCAGTCAGCTCAGTTCATATAGTTAGACCTCAGGCAAGTGTTCTAGTTGTTGGACAATGCCCCCATCGTCATGGACGTTGACAGCAGTCGGGGCCTGCCCGACCTCAGCTCAGCTCAGTTATTATAGCTCCTTCACAATCAATTGCCCTTACTGGGTCCCTTCGCAGTAGATCAGTATGGAGATGACGACAGCCAGACTCTCCTATCAGAACAGTACGATTAGTTAAGGAAGTACAGTCAATCAAGGTAGTGTAGTCAGTTGAGGCAGTTGGGCAGTTGGAGATAGTAGTTCCTTCAGGGTCAGATGCATTCCCGATGGTTTGTGATACAGTAGCAGATATAAATGATGTGGTTTCTCCTGGTAGTTCACCAGTCCGAGTGGAGTCAGTTCCTACCTATAGTCCCCATAGGATCTCTTCTTCTATGGGCCCGTACATAGAAGCCCTTTATCAGACCTTCTTCAAGGATGACACACTCAAGGAGTCAGATGGAGATGTATCGGTGCACCGAGTGTGTGTGAACACTAGACGAGGCCACTCGGATGAGTAGAGGGAGTCAGATGATGATGATGAGCAGGGAGAGCCTGAGGTGGGTGGATCTCCTAGGTCAGTTGATACAGAGGCTACAGTTCTACATATAAAGACTCAGATGGTAGAGATGGCCAGAGCCATAGCAGCGATGACCGCTCAGTTGGTAGCCTTGGGTACGATGCCCTAGATGATGGGCGTAGGTACTCCTACTACGTCTAGGGACGAGCCAGCGGTACCACCAGTAGCACTAGACCCTATAGGAGTGGATAGGGTCTAGAGAGCAGTTCTAGTGGCACCTACAATAGCTACCTTTACTACCCTAGTCCAGAGTCAATCAGTGCAGTTGTCAACTGGGCAAATTCAGGATTTAATAGCATAAAAGGTTGAGCAGGCTATTTCCTCCAAGAAGTCTGGAGAGGTAGTTAGCAGGGGGTGTCCTTATCTAGTAGAGTATGAGCACGAGCCCTACCCCCCTTATTTTGTCCCTTCTAGGTTTAGAGTTTTTGATGGGTTTGGGAACCCAAGGCAGTATGTGGCTCTATACCGGGCTATATGTTACAACATAGGAGGGAACGACACTCTGATGTTGAGACTTTTTATCAGCAGTTTAGTAGGGGTGGCCTTTTCTTGGTATGCTAACCTCCCTAAAGATTCAGTACGCACCTTTGTAGAGTTAGAGCAGTTATTTATGCAGAGATTTGTCAATGCAGAGCACCGGGTTACAGTTGAAGAGTTAGTTGTGACTAGACAGCGTCCTCGAGAGACTCTCCAAGATTACATAGTCAGATGGAGGAATCTCAACCTACAGTGTGATCCCCAATTACAGGAGCAGCATACAGTAGAGATCCTGTTAAAGAATATAGATGGTTCAATAGCACCTTATTTGAAGGGTTTCAGCATTAAAATTTTTCAAAAGTTGTTAACAAAAGTGATTAGTTTGCAGGATAGCATATGCGATATAGTCCCTCCTAAGGTTAAGAGTAAACCTTCGCATAGACTTCAACGACAGGAGTCTTCAGGGGCACCTCTACTTAGGAGAGGGGAGGTATATAGTACTTATGGGCCATTAGATAAGGGCAAGAAGCCCTTAGTCAGTTCAGCACCACCGCAGTAGTTATACACACCTGGTCAGTCTGCAGTGCAGCCTAGACCCTCTCATAGGACTCTGGAGAGTCAGCATTACCTATTGGAGAATCTTAGTAAGGAATATCCCTTTAAAAGAGAAAGTGTAAAGAAAATTTTTAAATTCCTTATTAAGAAGAAGATCTTAACATTCCTGATGAATAGTAGAGCGGAGGAGGAGGGACAGACATATCACCCACTCTATTATCCATTTCATTGACACATCAGGCATGTTATAGAAGACTGTAATGTGTTCAATGATAGAGTCGATAAACTCATGGCCAACAGATAGATTCACTTACAGGATAGTGACCTGGTGTAGCCCCAGGGCAAGACTACCTAGATAGTTTAGATGATTTCAGGTTTCAGCAGTTGTGATAGTTAGAGTGACAGTCAAGGCACTAGTAGCAGATCACCCAGAGGTTCTGAGGGAGAGTGGCAGCTAGTACTCTCTCGAAAGACAAAGCAGATGATCAAATAAGTAGTTCAGAGTTCAGAGGCAGTTGAGAGGAGGCCTTCCCAAGCCAAGTCGATAATTGCCAGCCTAGTGACTTTGCTAGCATCTTTTTCTTCTTCTCCTTCTGTTGTAGTGCCTACTAAGCACATTTCTTCTTTTTCTTTATTATAAAATAAGAAAATGTATGAAAGAGAAAAGATAGTTGTAACTTCCGAGGGGAAGACGGGATGCCTTCGAGCACTTACGCTGAAGAATTTTGTTCTCTCTTCGACTAATGATGAAATAATAGAAGAAGGTGATTCTGGCTACTTTTGGTGTTCTGTTCCTTCTACTTATTTTTCTATTTCTTCTAACACTCGCTCTTCTGATGTTTTACATATTTCTTGTAATGCGAATGATCCTGTATGTGATTATAAGTCTAAGTGTGATGAAGAACCCATATTTATAATTCTAGAGGGTGATTATTATATGGATTCATGAGATGAATCTGATAACCCATTCTAGTCACTTTCCTTAGAGCCAACACAAGCCATCACCATTAAATCAAGTGAATCTCCTATTGAGGATGAATCAATACAGAAAGTTCATTTGCACTCAGGGAAGTTCCTTCCACCTAGAATGGCTAAGAATATAAAAGAAAAAGATAAAAATATTGTTACCCAGCAGGACAATCCTATTTCTTCCTCTCAAGAGCATTCTAAGGAGAAAGGAAAAGGCCCTCAGCTGGAAGTTGATTACAATGTGTTGGCTCACGTAAGAAAGATTCTTTCCCTCCTCAGCGTCTATGACGCTTTGATGATGTCTCCCGACTTGAGAGAGACCCTGATGAAAGCATTTCTTGAGCTAGAGTCTTATCAAGCTTTCTTCGCTTCCTAGTCTATTGGGGATGCATGTTATTTGAGAGAGATACTGTGCATCACTTTTTCAGATCGAGATCTCCTCTTAGGGACTTCTGATCATAATCGTCCCTTGTACGTCATCGCTGAAGTTAATGGTTATGAGTTGAATAGGGTCCTCATTAACCAATGGGCTTTAGTTAACATCCTTAGCTTTAAAACTTTGAAGAGCCTCTCCCTGGGTCATCTGAAGCTCACCTCCAATAAGATCATGTTGAAAGGCTTCGACGACCAAGGCCAGTGCACTCTAGGGTCTATCACCCTGCCTCTGAAGTTTGGAAGTTTCCTAACTGAGGTGAAGTTTCATGTTATCAAAGCTGATACTTCATACAGGGCTCTCTTAGGAAGGCCTTGGATTCATGAATATAGAATGGTGCCCTCTATCTTGCACCAATGTATAAAGTATATGAGGAATGATGTGGAGTATTCCATTCCTGGGGATACTCAACCCTTTGTCGTGTACGAGGTCTCTATTTACAATGATGTCGAGCACTACATACCTCGAAAGACTCATAGAACTCCTCCTACCCAGTCACCAGTGATACCTACTAGTATTATACAGGGTCCTACGCAGTCACCTGCATAGGGTCCTATACAACTACATGCACAAGATCCATCACAGGTTGGTATTGAGGCAGATGTTTTTGCTATAGATTCTGTTAGATCTCCTTTCTAATTTGTAATTGGGCACAATAGCCCCCCTAGTAGAGATAGGGGAGGACGAGGTAGAGGTAGAGATAGAGAGTCAACTCACTCGTCGAGAAACTACGACACTGAAATCCATCCTCCCTTGCACCTTACATGTCTTATTTGACAATCGAGTCTGACTCTTTTGATGATGAGATGATTTATAGTCCTAGTCGTTCAGTCCCTTTCTCAACCCTGAGTTCTACTGATTATAGTTCATTCCCTACCTTTTTTAGGTACCTGATACCTAAGGGTGGTTTGGTTGTTAATAGTAGCTCAGACAAGGAAGGAGACTTCCAACGTCAGGCTACTAATAAATAATCTTCCTCCCATCAGATGTGTGGGATAAGAATCGAAGAATCTCATCAAAAATCTTTTATTACTCTTTCCACTAGTGTTGGTGGCTCACCGTAGAATAATAAATCTTCTGTACCTCCATTGTATAAATCCTTCGTGCCACTATAATTTAATGAGTGCCTCTTTAATGAGCTCTCCCTACTCCACTAGGTCCTGAGAGTCTGGGTCCTGTGGGGACCGCTATAAATAACAATGTCATAAATATCCCTCGTTACTTTTCTCCTTTTGTGGAAGACTGTGTGGAGCGGGGTACAGTTATCTCAACTTAGTCTGATGAATAAGCTCTACAGTAGGCTCATGTTTGGCGGATTGATATGCCCCAAACCAAGCAAGGCTTAGGTTATGTCGAGAAGGGTCAATCTTGCCACGCCAACATTCGAGCTGTCTTCCACTCATATCTGGTTGCTTCTCTCACCGACGAAGAAGACCCAGATGATGATGAGGAAAGGGTACTTGATGCTCCATGAGAGTTCAAAGATGACACCACTTCCTCCATGGATAAACTGTGTGAGGTCAACTTAGGCACTAAATCAGATGCTAGGCCTATTTTTTATAGTGTCTTATTATCTGATTCAGAGGCTCAAGAATACATCAAGCTACTATCAGAGTTTAGAGACTGCTTTGCCTGGAACTATACTGAGATGTCTAGTTTAAACCCAGATGTAGCAGTCCATAAGTTGTCTATCAAGCTTGATGCAGTCCCTGTTAAACAATCACTTCGTAGGATGAGGTTGGAAATAAAACAATAAGTGATCACCGAGACTAAGAAGCTTATAGAAGGTGGATTTATTCATGAAGAGAAGTATCTTACTTGGCTCGCCAATATTTTTCCAGTATGAAAGAAGAGTGGACAGATTCGTGTCTGCATTGACTTCTATGATTTGAACAAGGCATGCCCTAAGGATGATTTCCCTCTTCCTATCCCCGAGCTTATGATGGATATAGCTTCACCCCATAGCATATTCTCCTTCATGGATGGTTTATTTGGTTATAACCAAATAAAGATGGACCCTGAGGAGGAGAAATTTACTGCATTTCGAACACCCATAGGTGTATTTTGTTACAAGGTGATGCCCTTCGGTCTCAAGAACACCGGGGCCACCTATCAACGTGCTATTACTGTTATCTTCGATGAGATGATGCACGAGTAAGTTGAATGCTATGTGGATGATCTGGTGGTTAAAAGCAAGGTCCATGGTGTGGACCTCCGAAAGGACACAAGAAACACTGCCGCCTCGTAAAGGGAGACAGTATTTGCTAATAGGAGGGCAGATTCGATCACACATACTATTAACCATTAAGGATAGCGGCTTTCACCAGCACACCCCGATGGATAATAATATATATGATCTGATCATCACAACGGGTTTCCCCCACCCAATACATCAGCTCGAGTGGGGTTTATTTAATAGTGGGATTCGGTTTCCCACAGGCGCAAGCCCCCGTGGTTAATTACATATCAGGCCAGGGCCTAAGAATACTCTCGATTAAGGATTCTATATTATTCTTCCCAAATTGGGATTGGCACATAGGGAGAAGATTAGGAAATCCTACGCAAAGGGAAAGAAAGGTTCAACTAGGCTTAGTCAACATGCATGGCTCAGCTCAGTATCCGGAGGGACTAAGGTAGTGAGAAAAAACTGGAGAAAATAAATAAATCATGCACTCAAAGCATGCAGGAGAGAAGGATGGAAGTGGCGTCATCCGTGTGACGCAGATAAGTAGGGTTTATAGTCTCTGGACGATAGAGGACTTACCTACTAATGAGGCATACTATGAAATAATAGTAGCCTTGAATCCTAGATCTAGAGTGGGTCTAGTGTTCTACGTAACACTAACACCCGTGTCCTAGCTAATGCAATGCAAAATCTGGACTTACCCCGGCCTGGATTGGGGAGCCAGCTAACCACCTAGTCGATTCAAAACCATGAGTCCAGTTATTTATTAAAGGTGGGTGGGTAGGTTATAGTTTTTGGAATTAAGGCCGAAGTCTAGAGAATTCCCTGGCCCAGACTTATGTAGGGTGAATACTCCTAGGACTAATGCAATTAAAATTTTGATTTAGTTGATTTCTAATGCAATACATGCTAGTTGAAGTGTCCAAATCAAGTATGCATGAATTTTAAAAAGGCTTATAGAAAATAATTTTTTAGAATTAGACTACGCTTCCCCAGGTCCGGCACCTCATCCTCATAGGTCAGATTATCCGGACTCTACCCGCAGGCGGGGAAGTGTCTTATAGAAGGAGAGAGGAAATGCATTAATATGCATGCGACCCCGGACGATGCCGACTATTCCCTAAGTCGTTAGGTTTTTATATTATTTAAACCTTAAAATTTTAAGTATTGATTATGAGTATAAAATATTTTTAGTTCTTAGAGAGCATAACAGAATCCAGGCTAAAACAAAAGCGGTATGCAAATCACCAAGAAACTAAGAAAAGTATATAACCTATGCACAATCAACATCAAATTAAACACAATAGATAATCAAACTAATCAATTAAATGTCCACAGGCCAACTGCCATTAATTACAAACCAGGGTCTGTAGAAAATTAAAGTGGCCGGGCACCACTGCCAACAACCCGGATTTCTATTCCTAAGAATGACGCAAATGACTTTGAGTGGGATATTAGGTTTTCAGATCTTCAATCTTCTTGGACTTCTTCCTTGGGATCCTTAGATTTCTCCTCTTGGGTCTCCTTAGATTCGTCGTGGCTTGAACATCCAAACGAAGAGGCAATTCCCCTTGAAAGGGGTATTGCCTTTTCTCTTTGGATATCTAAAAGCCATCCGAACTTGATCTTCCAAATGGAAGAAGACTCTCCCTCTTGAGGATGCCTTCTTCTTTTGGAACTCAAGTTGGATAAGGATATCCCAACTCAAAGACACTTTCATAACTCTCACCAATATTACAAATAATTTATATTAAATGAAAGCAGTAAAATCTAGACTCTCCTGCCAGGTTATCCTAATAAAAGTCATCCCAAGCAGTTAATATCACATTCCAAGCAGTTTATATGAAATAAAGATACTCATCACAACCACACTTAGCCATGCTCTTAATTATTTTGTGAGGGTTAAGTGACACCTGTAACAATTTATAATTATGATTTATTTAGCCCTCATTTATATAGGGGGACTGAGCAATTTCTGAAGCGTCTGCATAACACAGTGTTAGTATTTAAATCATGATAATTGCCCCCCTTTTATTTAATACTGCATGAGCATGGCCACCTGCAGAAAATATCGTTAGTATCAAAATTGATCCCAACCTATGGGTAATCTATCGTGCAATCACATCAATTCTCAGAGTGCAGTAAAAGTAAACAAATACATCAACATTATTCCAATCACAACATGCAGTGAAAACCCAAAAAACTTGGCACACAGCAGTAAAGTACGCACCATCCTATACTAGATCTAGAAGTGGTGCCCTAGCAAACCATCTAAGTGCGTGTGAGAGGCTATGTAGCTGAGATAGATCCTAAGTTGGGTAGTTGGTTGAAGTTATCTAATGTACAAGTTTGTTGAAGGTCCCCAGAAGAGGTTTAGGTTTGAGTTTAAATATTAATGCGTTAAGGATCAAATTAGGTATGTTTTAAGGGTTCAATGATTACTACCTTTGTTTCACACTGAGGCCGTGAAGTTTATTTCAACTTCCTTAGGGCTAAGTCAATAGCTTCATAGGCCTGGGTTACCCAATAGCAAGCATGAGTTGATTAAGCTGATTTAGTTGGTTGAAGATTAAAAGAAAAGGGGCATATTAATTTATTTATTATTATATTAGTATGTTAATTTTAGGTCAAGGGTGATGTTTTCTAAAGTTTAAGTTGAGCTGGTGGTTTTTAGGAGGTCCGAGGTCACCTTATCCACTAGGTCAAAGGGGTCCAAAATTGACTTTTTGATTAAGAGGGATTTGTGAATAGTTAATATTTTTATAAAATACTAGACCTTAACCCGATCAGTTAGACTATAATCATGCCAAATTTGGATTCCTCTATCCAAAGTTATGAATTTATGAAGTTTTGGTCTCGTTTTGAACTAAGTTTGACCGGATTGTTAACTTTTTTGATTTAAATTGATTTCTGGAATCTTAATATTTTTAATAAATACTAGACCCTAATCTGAGTTGAATTCCTTTGAGTTTGTCCAATTTGGAGTTTTCTATAATTAGTTATGAATTTCACAGTTTGGGTTATTTAGTGAATTATCGAAATTATTTAATTCAAGGCTGTTTTAGGGATTTTGATCCAAATCAGTTCCAAACTGCTTGGAATCACCCCCAAAGGTCATGAATGACCCAAAGAAGTGTTCCCAAGTATTTGGGAAAAATTTAGAATTTTTAATAATTTTACATAATTTAATTTAATTAAAAGGTGATTTTTAATCGAAATTTAATTAAAGTTCAAATTGAGGTCCAATTAAGGGGATTTTAATTTTTATGGATTAGGGACTGAATTCTGAAGAGTCTGATATATTATGGGTATTTTTATGATTTAAAATGAATTTATTAAAATTTTCTGAAGTTATCAGGTCCTAATTAAAGGGTAAATTAGGGTTGATCAATTAAGGGGTTTAATGAGTCCTAAAAATTCTTAAAAAATTCTTAGGGATTTAAGATGTCACTAAGTTTAAGTTTTTCAAGTTTCAAGTCAATCTGAGGTGAACCCTAGCTCATAGAATTTCTCTAAGTTCACTAGACGGGTCCTTAATTATTATCCTTAAGGTGTCACTACGTTGCATAGGTCTTGAATAAGTGTTTGAGACTAACCCTTGGGGTAACATAAAGGGGAATACAATCCAAACATAAACACACCATGTCCTTAGATCTAGGAGAGCCTAGGCTAGGTGCTTGTGCAACCTACACATGCAAGGACTACGAAACACTAGATAAAATATGCCTAATAAAATAATTAGTGAATGATTGGAATACAATCATCCACTAATCCTTCCCACATAAATGCTGTTCATAGGTAGAATCTAAGTATAGAATTCCAAGGAGTGAATCTCTCAAAATTAGGGAATTTAATAATATATGTAATTTTAAAATACTTAAAATACATATATGTATTAACTAAATAAATGTATAATTTTAAAAATAAGATAATTAAAAGAAAGTTCATGTTATATTCATAGGACATCCACTAGTCACCCCAAAGCAAGGTTATCAAAAATAGTTTTATATTTAAAAAATAAATTTTTTTTGTTTTAAAATAATTAAATAGTAATTAAATATTCAAATAATTAAATAATACAGAAAGGATCCAGAAAAGACAGATTTTATTCTAGAAAATATTTTTAAATTAAAGCTCATATTTTTTTGAAAAATTCAAGGTATTATGCGTCAAAATTTGATTTAAAACGAATTAGTAATGAATTAAAAAAATTTAAAAATTAGAAATTAAATGCATTTAAAGGTAATTTTAAAATAATTTAATTAACTAATATTTGAAAATAATTATTAAATTAAATTAAATTAACCATAAAGGGTTTTCTGATTTAAAAAAAGAATAAAGAATAAATAATATAATAATAACAATAATAATAATAAAAATAAAAGATAATAACAATAGTAATAAATATGAAAATAATAATAATAATAATAATATTACCATTAACATAATAATATTATTTATCAAAATATCAATATTATAATAATATGAATATTAACATAATAATAATATTATTAAAATAATAATATTATTAATATTATCATAATAATGTTAATAATTATAATAATATGAATATTAACATGATAATATTATTATTAAAATAATAATAATGTTATTAATAATAATATTAATATTATCATAATAACATTAATAATAATAAATCAATATTATAATAATATGAATATTAACATAATAATAATATTATTAAAATAATAATAATATTATTAATAATCATATTAATATTATCATAATAATGTTAACAATAATAAATCAATATTATAATAATATAAATATTAACATAATAATAATATTATTAAAATAATAATATTATTAATAATAATATATTAATAATATTATAATAATGTTAATAATAATAAATCAATATTATAATAATATAAATATTAACATAATAATATTATTATTAAAATTATAATAATATTATTAATAATAATATTAATATTATAATCATTATTATTAATATTATAATATTATTATTAATATAATAATAATAATGTTAATAATAATAAATCAATATTATAATAATATAAATATTAACATAATAATATTATTATCAAAATAATAATAATATTATTAATAATAATATTAATATTATAATAATAATGTTAATAATAATAAATTTCAAAATATAATTTTTATAATTTTTTAAATGTTTTAAATAATTTTTCTGGATTTTAAAATATATTAAAAAAATGATTATTAAAACTAATTTTAAATAAATAATAATGGCGGCGGTGGCGGGGGCGGTCATCCACGTGGCAGCCCGGGACTGGCTCCGCGGTTCCGGGCAATGATTGGGGAGAGATCCACGGCGGGGGCAGCGGTGGCCACGCATCGGCTCCGGAGTGGCTCCGTGGTTACGGGCAATCATTTGCAATGATTGCGCCGTCGCGCAATCATTGCAAATGATTGCAACTGCGGCGGCGGTCAGATCCGTGGTTACTAAACCACGTCAGCACTGATCTTCGCCGTTGGTTCCACGCGGTCTGAAATAAGCAGCTCTGATCGAGCCGGACGAAGCGAGTGGCCACGGGATCGGATCCACATCCAGACGAATGCCGCAGAACGGTACGTAACACGTATGTTACGTAAACCGAACCATAGATAGGGTTTTCCACTTCATTCTCTCGATCCGATCAACCAAATCGAATGAAATATGAAACGTAGTCTCTACTCATGAAGAGCAATTATGTGGAAGGATTTATTTGGCCTAAAACATAATTAACACAACGCTAATTAACCTTATGTGTTCTGATCTAGGGTTAGGGTTTTCACTTTGGATTGTGGATGGTTTGAACCGTATAAGGGCTTGTTGAGCTTGTAGACTGTCCACGAATATTTTCCTAGTTGAACTCGAGCTTTGAAATGCACTGGATCAACCGGAAGAAGCCTTGGGGCTGATTTGGTCTTGGTTAGCCGGAGATCTCATCGCCGGTGGCCTTTGACCGGTGGGTTTAGCTTGGGAAAGGTGGAGTGGGGTAGGGAGAGCTCTCACACCAATTCTCAGGGATTGAAAAGGCTTGTAGATCGAGCAAGAGCCAAAGGATCCTAAAGAAGCCCTAAATCATCTTACTTATAGGTCCAAGCCTATGATGGACGGCTAGGATCTAATCTAGGGATAAATAAGAGGGAAAACAACTTGAATTAGCCGTGGTTTGGCTTGGGAAGGATTAGGAAGGAGTTTAATTCATTTAATGGGTTAAAATTGACCCAAATAGGTCAATTTGACCTATTCAAGACTTGGGTTGACCAAGTCAACCTTTAACTTGGTCGACCCAGTCAAATAGACCCACATGATGAGTAGATTGGGTCCTGGGTGGGTTAAGATTCAATTAAAGCTTAGGTAGACCAATTCAGGCTAATTGGGTAAACTTGAGTTGACCTGGTCAACTAGGTTGACCCAAGGCATGGGTATGAGCTCAATTCAAAGTCAACAAACGGACCCCCAACAGGAGCGACGAACAAACTAGTGAACCGCTCATGTTGGCGTTGATCGAATGTGACGAAAGAAGTAGAGTAAAGACCCAAGAAAGGAGCACCCAGAAAGAGGTGAAAGAGAGAAAGGGTATCTTCTCCTAGCCTTGTCCCACAGCAAGGGCATAGCCAAGGAGAAAGTAAAAAGTAAAGTAGTAACAGGTCACCAAAAGGTGACAGAGTAAGGGAGATCTCCTCCTTGCCTTCCCCTGTAGTGAGGGTAGAGCTGAGGAGAGAACGAAGAGTAAAAGTAGTAACAGGCCACCAAAAGGTAACAGAGTAGGGGAGATCTTCTCCTTGCCTTATCCTGTAGTGAGGGTAAAGCCTACGAGAGAACCAAAAGTAAGATAGCAAAGCAAACCAACTATCTGCCTGACCGTATCGAAGTAGCATGATAGAAGGTGAAAAGGTGGTCATCTCCTGACCTTACCATGTAGTAAAGGGCAGAGCAGGGGAGAGAGCAAAGAACAAAGTGGTAAGGTAAACCAACTACCTGCCTGACCATATCGAAACAGCAGGGAAGAAGGTGAATGAGTGGTGAGGTATGCCTTTCAGGGACACTGTCGGGCTCTCTCGATCGAGTAAAGTTTAATGTCTGCCTGATCAGAGCTAGACAATCAGGGAAAAAGTGGTGGTGAGGAATGCCTCCCAGGGACATTATCGGGCTCTCTAAACTAGGTAAGTAAAACCAACCTCCCAACTGATCATTTCAAAATAGCAGGATAGAAGGTAGAAGGATCCCGTCTCCTCCTGCTCCTTTCAGAACAACGGATAGGGGTGACCCAATACTCTACCTGACCTCAGCAAAGAAAATAAGCCATGAAATCTAATGCCTGGTTAGTCTTTTACAGGACAATCAGGGTAAAAAGGAGTGGTGAGGAATGCCTCCCAGGGACTCTGTCGGGCTCTCTCAACCGGATAAGTAAAACTAACTACCAGTTTGACCACAATGGATCAGCAGGGTAGAATGTGAAAGGATCTCGTCTCCTCCTGCTCCTTTCGGAACAGCGGATAGGGGTGACCCAAGACTCTGCTTGACCTCAGCAAAGTAAATAAGCCACGAAATCTGATGCATGCTTAGTCTTTGACAGGACAATCAGGGAGAAAAGGGGTGGTGAGGAATGCCTCCCAGGGACTCTATCGGGCTCTCTCAACTAAGTAAGTAAGTAAACCAACTACCAGTCTGACCATAGTGGATCAGCGGGGTGGAAGGTAAAAGGATCCCGTCTCCTCCTGATCCTTTCAAAACAGTGGATAGGGGTGACCCAATACTATGCCTGACCTCAGCAAAGTAAATAAGTTAAGAAATATGATGCCTGCATAGACTTTTACAGGATAATCAGGGTAAAAGAGCGGTGAGGAATGCCCTCCCAGGGACTCTATCGGGGCTCTCTCGACCGGGTAAATTTTGATATCTGCTTGATCAAGGCAAGACGATCGGGGTAAAAGAGTGGTGAAATATGCCTTCGAGGGGCTTTTTCAGGCACTCTCAACCAAGTAAAGTCTGATGTCCACCCGGCACATATGCCTGCAGTAGAACAATCAGGGGAAAGAGGTGGTGAGATATGCCTCCCAGGGGCTCTATGGGGCACTCTCAACCAAGTAAAGTCTGATGTCTGCTGGAAACAGTAAGACGATCAGGGTAAAGTCTGATGTCTGCCAGAACGATGAAACAATTAGGGTAAAAGGGTGGTGAGAAATGCCTTTGCCAGGGACTCTATCGGGCACTCTCAACCAAGTAAAGTCTGATGCCTACCCGGCGTATATGCCTGTAGTAGAGAAATCAGGGGAAAGTCATATCAACCATAACCTGACACACATATGTGTAGGGATGCGAGGAAAAGGAGAAAGGTAGATTGAAATATTCCAAGGGGAAGAGTCGACTAAGAAGTCCCAAACTAGCATTTTGGTTACTGCATGGTAGAGGACAAATCGTCGTGGCCATGAGTATCTAAATGCTGGCGGAACATCCTAGGAAATATCAAGATCATGTAAAAATTGGAAGCATCGGACTGATGCCTTGAGGGACAATAAGGAAAGGTACATCCTTAGCAGAGTGTGAGAGGGGTAATTTCCTTCCCAGTGAGTAACAACTGAAGTAGCGAGGGGGACACACTCGCTACAGAGAACAGAACTATATAAAAGAGAAATAATCAAAAAGAACTATAGTGGTACACCCACATCAACTGGTGGGACCCTATAGGAGGAGGAAGCAACATGAACACATCCAAAAGACCGCTCTGCAGCCAAGAGTCGGGTCACATTGGGAAAGTATGTCACTATAAGGCAATGGAGATGATTTCCTGCTAAAAAATCATAGCTCACTAAGGGATGATGCTAATATTAGAGATTTGATGTACTACATCACGATCAAGAAAAATTAAAGTAGAGCAGCGAGGAGATATACTCGCCACTGAGGATGGTAATATCAAACAGGATTAATACTCATGAAAAGCTCATAGTGGTAGCACCCGTACAAGCAGGTGGGACCCTGTGGGAGGTGACAATAATACCAAGGCATCCGTAAACTACTATAGCAGCTAAGAGTAGAGTACGGATGAGAGAGTGGGTCTGTAAAGGAAGGAAAGAGCTTATCTCTTGCTAGGAGATAAGAGCTCTCAAGGTAGTGATGCTAACACCTGAGACCAGGTGTACTACAACACTACTGGAAGAATAATTCAAGGCAGTGAGGGGACACACTCACCACCGAGGATAATGACCTACGAATAAGATCAATAAATATCAATCATTACAATGGTAAATCCCACCATGACTAGTGGGACCCAGTAAGAGGTGGGAGCAACACTACTATATCCATAGAACTACTCTAGTAGCCGAGAGCAGGGTAGGGATAAAGAATTAGGTTGCTAAAGGAAACTAGAGAGCTGATCTTCTGGCTAGAGGATCAAAGCTCTCAGAGGTGTGATGTTAACACCTAGAACAAGGTGTGTCACGTCACTAACAAAGACTATTATGATTGTAAAGGATCACGACAACATGAGTGTAGGTTCATCTTTGAAGTGATCACTTAGATGCTTCGAAGGAGAGGAGAAGGAAAAGCTTGGGGAATTTGAGCTCTTAAAGAGTATTACCGGGTTCCACCTGTGACAAGGGCAAGCAGTTTTGCTCTACTAAGAGCTTCCCTCTTTTAATTTATCAATGCACATTTTTTTTATTTTGCATATTTTTTTATTTGTTCAGAATCATAGATTAAGTATATCCCATACTGTCGAAGGTAACACGCATTAGAAGGAACATTTACCATATCCGTGAGTTACTCCTAGTATAAGGTATCCTCTAATGATTAGAACACAAAGAGAGGGAGGTAGGATTAGCTTTGATAACCCAGGCCACATTCACCACATGAATAAAATTGGGGGCATAATCATAATAAAATTAATGTAGGAATGAAATTCAAATTAGGATTGTGGATCAACATTACCATTCCCGCCTAATACAAGTGGGTATGGACCCAATATCACATCCCCTAAGGGATCTAAGTCAATGGTTTTGATATCCTAGACCATACTCAAGATGATGAATAAAACTGGGGAAATAGAGAGGGGGAACTCCCAAACAATCAGAACTCAAAAGAGAAAAGTGCAATAAATGCAGGACTCATATCTGTCCTTAAGAATCAGATATAATCAGATGCTATGGTCAAAATATTTTTGTGCATGAATTTTTTAAAAGAATAAGATAAGTATTTAAATAAACTCAATAGTGGGGACACTAAGAGATCTTAAGCACTTACCAATTAATTGAGATAAGGCTGATTCACATATTGCTTAAAGAGTGAAAATTTTATTAGAGAGTAAACAGGTTATTTTTAGAAATAAAAAATTAACCTCTCGATCATCTTGAACCTAGAATAGGTTCAAAAGTTTAGTAATATAGGTTGACTCCATCTAAACCCAAAAATGTTAGGGATTTAAGTTTTACTAACCCAATTCAAGCTCCCTACAAGCTAGATTGGGCTCTCTCCCTTATATATATATATTTTGAATTAAAATCTAATTCAAAAGGGTTTAAATTAGAGGAAGAAACTTAATCTTCTCAATCTTCTTGCATGAAAATATTTTTTTATATCTAATAGATTATCATTGCATAATGAGGAATCCAAGATCATGATTTTCAAACTCAGGTATCACAAATATCAAAGGGTATGGATTTTCTGAGATTTAAAGATTTACAAGAAAGGGAAGCCATTTACTTATTCATTTTGGGCTCATTTTGTGCCCCTTAACATAGTTTGGCGCACTACACATCTTTTCACTTTTGATACACTTTGTGTATCTTTGATTTTTGGCGCACTGTGCATCTTTTCATTGTTTGATACACTTTGTGTATCTTTCATTCTTGTAATTGGCTCCCTTTCTAAATCAGTTGTAAAATTATCTTCCAAACATAAGAGAAGAAAACTCACTCTCTTTTGTAAGGAAGAAAAATTCACAAAGTAAATCCAATCCTATGATAAGAATGAACAACTTGATTGAGAAAATTATGAGGTAGATTCATTAGCATGTGAAAGATGCCTATGAGATAGAAAACTTGCAAGATGATGGAGAAGATGTTCATTTCTAAATCTAATTTTAATTTGATGTAGATTTTAGTTTAACAAAAAAACCATCCAATTAACGGGTGGGAGGGAGAGCAAATATTCTTTCACGGATTGCCAATTTTTTTTCTTTAAGTGTTTAGAGGAGTTAACCACCAATTACTTCACTTTTTAAAGAAGATAGGGGTGAATTTTTTATTAGGAAAAATAAATCACGTACTCTCTAAAAAAAGTTCTCTCAAAAGTTTACTTTATATTCTAAACTCTCAGACTTTTTCTCAGATTAATTTTTCTTTTAAAAATTTTACAAACGTTGAATTAAAGGCCCCATCATTGAAGATAGAACTTGGATCTCTATTCGAACTGATATGGGTCAAGATCTGTTCTAGAAGAGTTCAGATAAGGGAGACGATGGAGATTAGAGTTTAAGCTAAAGCACGAATCATATCATCTCACCTCACCACCCCTAAGGATAGCCTCATACTCTTCGTAACAAACGTCATGTGGTAGAGGACAAATCATCGTGGCCACACAGACTGTCGAAAAGTGAAGAAGCCCCTCCAAAGGGGGTGCATATACAGAGGAATATTTGTAGGTGGTAGGGAGACTCCCCCTTCGAGGAGCAAAACTCAAGCATAGTACTTTTTTAAGTACTGCCCGTTGATGACAGGCATAGGGTGAACACCATTGGCATCAATAAGTAGGTAGGCACCACCTTCATAAACTTTCTCTACGGCAAAGGGGCCTTCCCAAACAGGCTCGAACTTACCACTTTGGCGACGACGTGAAATGATAGGCCTATGCAAAATAAGGACCAACTCGCCAACCTAGAAAGTACGAGGTTGAATAAGGTGATCATGCGATCGAGCCATACGGGCCTGGTACAGTTTGAGGTTCTGATAGGCTTACAGGCGAAGCTCTTCTAAACCATCGAGCTCTTCCATTCATAGTCGGGCGTTATCTTCGTGGGAAAGATTGTGGCTGACTACCACACGTAACGAGGGGAGCTCTGTGGACCTCCGAAAGGACTACAAACAAATGCCATCGCCCCGCGAGGGGAGGCAGTATCTGTTACCAATGGGAGGGCAGATTCGATCACACATATGATTAACCATTGAGGATAGCGGCTCTCACCAGCACACCCCGATGGGTAATAATACATATGATCTAATCACAACGGGTTTCCCCCACCCGATACATTAGCTCGAATGGGGTTTATTTGAGAGTGGGATTCGGCTTCCCACGGGCGCAAGCCCCCGAGGTTAATTACATCTCAAGCTGGAGCCTGAGAATACTCTCGATTAAGGATTCTATATTATACTTTCTAAATTGGGATTGGCACATAGGGCGAAGACTAGGAAGTCCTACTCGAAGGGAAAGAGAGGTTCAATTAGGCTTAGTCAACATGCACGGCTCACATCAGCATCCGGAGGGACTAAGGTAGTGAGAAGAAACTGGAGAAAAATAAATGGATCATGCACTCGAAACATGCAGGAGGGAAGGATGGAGGTGGCGTCATCCGTGTGACGCAGATATGTAGGGTTTAGGGTCTCTGGAAGACAGAAGACCTACCTACTGATGAGGCGTACTACGAAACAATAGTAGCCTCGAATCCTAAATCTAATGGGTTTAGTGTTCTACGCAACACTAACACCCGTGTCCTAACTAATGCAATGCAAAACCTGGACTTACCCCGGCCTGGAAGGGGGAGCCAGCTAACCACCTAATCGCTTTAAAACCATGCTGTCCAGTCATTTATGAAAGATGGGTAGGTGGGTTATAGTTCTCGGAAATAGGGCCGACATCTAGAGGATTTCCTAGTTTGCCCCAGACTGATGTTGGGTGAATGCTCCTATGACTAATGCAATTAAAATTTTGATTTATTTGATTTCTAATGCAATGCATGCTGGTTAAAGTATCCAAATCAGATATGCACAGGATTTTAAAAAAAGGCTTATAAAAATAATTTTTAGAATTAGACTGGGCTTCCCCAGGTCCGGCACCTCATCCTCATAGGTCATATTATCCGGACTCTACCCACGGGCGGGGAAGTGTCTTATAGAAGGAAAGAGAGAAATGCAACGATATGCATGCTACCCCGGACGATTCCGGCAATTCCCTAGGTCGTTAAGTTTCTAAATTATTTAAATCTTAAAATTTGAATGTTAGTTGGGAGTAGAAAAAGTTTTAGTCCTTAAAGAGCCTAACGAAATCCAGGCTAAAACAAAAGCGACATGCAAAATGCCAAGAAACTAAGAAAAAGCAAACAATCCTAGAGGCACACAATCATAAAACACATCAAAATTATCCAAACAAATTAATAAATGTCCATAGGCCAACTGCCCTTAATTACAAACCAGGGTCTGCAGAAAATTAAAGTGGCCGGGCACCACTGCCAACAACCCGGATTTCTAATCCTAAGATTGACGCAAGTTATTTTGAGTGGGATACTCTCAGTCTTCATCTTCTTGATCTTCTCTTTCTTAGACTCCTTGGATCTGAGCTTCCTCGGACTCCTTGGACCTCAGCTTCCTTGGACTCCTCGGGTAGTAGAATAATCCAAATTTGGATTCTCAAACAAAAAAGGACTATCCTCATATTGGGTGTCCTTTTTCTTTGGGCATCCAACCTTTGGATTCTTGTATCCCCACTCAAAATAAACTTTCACAACTCAATACCAAGTTACAAACCATTTACATTAAATGAAAGCAGTAAATCTAGACTCTCCTGCAAGGTTATCCTAATAAAAATCAACCCAAGCAATTTTATATTATCCCAAGCAATTTATATAGGAATGAAAATACTCATCACAGCCACACTTGGCCATGCTCTTAAATTTTTGAGGGCTAAGCAAGCTCTGGAGCACCTGTAGCAATTTATAATGACTTTCAATTAGCCCTCATTTATTTAGGGGGGCTGAGCAATTTCTGAAGCACCTGCATAAAATGACATTAGTATTTAAATCATGATTATTGCCCCCCTTTTATTTAGCACTGCATGAGCATGACCACCTGCAGAAGACATCGTTAGTATCAACCTCGATCCTAACCTATGGGTAGTCTATCGTGCAATCACATCAAATCCCAGGGTACAATGAAAGTAAGCAAACACATCAATAGTTCAATCACAACATGCAACGAAATCTGAAAAAGCTCGGCACGCAGCAGAAACGTAAACACCGGCCTAGCCTAAGTCTAGAAGTGGTGCCCTAGCAAACAATTCTACAGTGTGTGTAAGAGCCTGTGTGGCTGAGGTAGATCCTAAGCTAGGTAGTTAATTACAATTGCCTACTGTCCAGGTTGGTTGTAGGTCTGAAAAGGGAAGTTTTATTTAAAGTCCAAATATTAGTGAATTGAGATTTATCTTAGTTGATTTAATGTGTGGATCAATTTTATTTCTTAGGGTAATAATATTCGAAGTTTAAATTGCATTAGTGAGTTTTAGGGGGTTCGGGGTCCACCTATACACTAAGTAAAAGGGGGTCCAAAATTGACTTTTTGATTAAAGGGTATCTATAATCAGCTAATATTTCTATAAAATACTAGGCCTTAACCTGATCAGTTAGACAGTTAGTATGCCCAATTTGGATTCTCCTATCCAAAGTTATGAATTTATGAAGTTTTGATCTTGTTTTGAACTAAGTTTGACTGGATTGTTAACTTTTTGATTTTGGTGGGTTTCTGGAATCTTAATATTTTTAATAAATACTAGACCCTAATGTGAGTTGAATGCCTTTGAGTTTGTTGGATTTGGAGTTTCCTACGCAAAGTTATGAATTTTAGAAGTTTCGGGCCCTAGACTTTAGGCTACGGTTGACCGAAAAGTTGACTTTTAAATTTAAGCTGATTTCTGGCCACCTGAGATTTTTAATAAATACTAGACCTTAATTAGAGTTAGGTGCCTTTTAGTTTGCCCATTTTGGAATTTTCTATAATTAGTTATGATTTTTAGAAGTTGGGGCAATTAAAGGAATTATCGAAATTGCCTAATTAGGGGTATTTTGGGGGGTTTGGCCCAAATCAGCTCCAAACTGATTGGAATCACCCCCAAAGGTCAGAAATGACCTAAGAAGGTGTTCCCAAGTGTTTGGGGAAAATTTGGGATTTTTAATAATTTTTGATGATTTAATTAAGGCAAAAAAGGTGATTTTTGATTAAGGTTGAATTAAAGTCCAGATTAAGGTCCAATAAAGGGGCCATAATTATCTAAGGTTGGGGAATGAATTCTGGAGAGTTTGAGGTATTATGGGTATTTTTTTGATTTAACATGGATTTATTATATTTTTCTGAAGTTTCTAAGGCTTAATTAACGGGTAAATTAGGGTTTGCTAATTAAGTGTTTTTAAAGAGTCCAGAAAATTCCTAGAAAATTCTGAGGGGTTTAAGATGTCACTGAGTTTAAGTGTTTCAAATTTCAAGTCATTCAGGGTTCTACCCTAATTCCTGGAATTTTTCTAAGTTTGCTAGACGGGTCCTTAATTGTTATCCTTAGGGTGTCACTACGTTATATAGGAATGAAATGAAGTAACTAACCCTTAGGCATAATACAGAGGGTAAATGCAGCAAATATAAACATACCAAACAATGTCCTTAGATCTAGGAGAGCCTAGGCTATGTGCTTGTGCAACCTACACATGCAAGGATTACGAAAACACTAAGTAAAGGAACCTAATGAAGTGATTAGTGAATGATTGGGACACAATCATTCACTAATCCTTCTCCCACATGAATTCTGTTCACATACAGGTCCTAGGTTTAAAGTTTCATAAGGGGTAGACTTCCCAAAATTGAGGGATTTAAATAATATGTAATTTTAAAATTATCTTTAAAATATATAAATATTATAAATAATAATAATGTAAGTTTAAAAATAAGATAATTGAAAATACTTCAGTTCATAAGCATGGGAGGTCTACCAGCCACCGAGGGGGTTTTAAAATAATTTTTATTATTAAAATAATTATTTATATTAATTAAATAATATTTAAATAATTAAATAACATAGGAATACAGAAAACATCCAGAAATGACAGAATCACATACATGGAATAATTTTAAATTAAAATTCATATTTTTCTGAAAAGTTTAAGGTATTGTGCGTCAAAATCCGATTTAAAATAATAAAGTTATGAATTTTCGAAGTTAAATAGGTTTAAAGGTAATTTTAAAATAATTTAAAATAATTAATATTTGAAAATAAATAACAATTTTAAAATAAACCAGATATGATAATATCTGAATTTTTTAGATTTTAAATAATAATTATTAAAATATTATAATAATATGAAATAATAAGTGTTAATATTATAATAATATTAATATTAACATAATAACACCATTATTAAAGATAATAATATTATTATTAGTTAACAATATTAATATTATAATAATATTAATAACAATAGATATTACTATTATATTAATATAAATATTAATCTCAATAATAATATTATTAAAATAATATTATTATTGATTACAATATTCATACTATAATAACACTAATAATAATTAATATTATAATAATAATATTGAAAATAATAATAATATTATTAAAATAATAATATTATTAATTATAATATTAATATTATAATGATGCTAATAATGATGACAATTAATATTAGAATGATATAATAATAATATCATTATTAAAAATAATAATATTATTATTACTTATAACATTAATATTAATATAATGATAATAATTAATATTATAATAATATAATAATACTATTATTGAAAATAATAATATTATTATTAATTATAACATTGATATTAATATAATGATAATCATAATAATTAATAATAATAATAATAATAAAATAGTTAAGATAATTAAAATAATTAAAATAATGATGATAATAATAATATAATAATGATAATTATCATAATTAAAATAATTAAAAAAAATAATGATGGTAAAAATAATTAAAATAATTAAAAATAGTTAATAATAAAAATACTAATAATAATAATAATAGTAATAATAATAATAATAATAATAATAATGATAATAATGAAAAGACATGATTAAAATAACAATAATAATAATAATAATAATAATAATAATAATAATTATAATAATAATAATAATAATAATAATGATAGTAATAATTAACATAATTAAAATAATTAAAGAATAATAATAATAATAATAATAATAATAATATACTCATAATAATATTATTATTAATATAATATTAATATTCATATAATAATAATATTATCAAAATAATAATAATGCTATTAATAATAATATTGATATTATAATAATATTAAATAATGCTAAATTAATATTATAATAATATAACTATTATTATAATAATAATACTATTAATATTATTATTAATATTATTATAATAATATTAAATTTCAAAATACAATTTTCTGATTTTAAAATATATTTAAAAAAAGAATTTTAAATTAAATAATATTAAAATACACCTTGGCGGCGGCGGCAGCGGCGGGAGCCACGTGGCGGCCCGGGACTGGTTCCGCGGTCCCGGGCAATGATTGGAGAGAGGCTCCCCCCGGCGGCGGCGTAGTGGCCACGTGTCGCCACGGGATTCACTCCGCGGTCACGGGCAATCATTGCCAATGATTGCGCCGCCGCGCAATCATTGGCAATGATTGCGCGGAGAACCGCGCGTTACTTATCCGCGTCAGCGGCCGCTCCCGACCGTCCGATCTTCCGCGGTTCGACTGGACGGCTGTGATGAAGCCACGTGGATGGCGCTCCGCGAGATCGAATCCCGCGGTTGTTCCGAGCTGCGGAACGACTGGATCTCGGCCGTTGATCGTAAGATCAACGGTCTAGATCTCTCGCAGTTACGCAGACGTAACCCGAAACCCTAATAGGGTTTTTTGGTTCGTTCTCGCGATCGGGTGCACCAAACCCAATGAAATTTCGAACATATGATCTATACATGAACAGAAATCATGTGGGATCTTTGGTTTACCCTAATACGCACTAATGACGACGCTAATTAACCCTAAGTGTATTGACCTAGGTTAAGGGTTTTCGAGTGATTTTACCATTTGATCTCCGGGATTTAGGTTCGGTTGAACTTGTTGATTGTCCTCGTACGTTTCTCCTGTTGAAAACTTGATCAAACGAGCTCTAGGTTGGTTGGATCGAAAGCTTGGACACTCCAAAGCTTGGGCCGCCGGGATCTCGCCGCCGGTGGGTCTTGACCGTCGGGCTTTGACTTGGAAAAGGTGGAGGGAGTTTGTGGGAGCTCAAATCCTAGAGATCTCGGGTTGGGGAGGTCTCGAGAGAGAGCAAGAGAAAAAGATCCTCTAAAATAACCCTAAAACTCCTATTTATACCCTTGGACCCTTTATGGACGGCCTAGATCTCATCTAGGGCTTAATTAGGAGGAGGTGGGGCTAATGAGGCCGTGGCTTGAGTGGAGCCTCAATAGGGAAGGTGTTTAATGCATTTAATGGGTTTAAATTGACCCAAATAGGTCAATTTGACCCATTCAAGGCTTGGGTTGACTAGGTCAACCATTGACTTGGTCAACCTAGTCAAATGGGTCCAAGGGATGCTAAGGTGGGTCCTAGCATGGATATGAGTGAACTAGGATTTGATTCAAGCCCATATAGGCCTAATGGGTCAACCTGGGTTGACCTGGTCAACCAGGTTGACCTGGTCAACCAGGTTGACCCAGGACCAAGACTTAGGCCCAATGGGTCAAGTCTGACCCACTGAGTCTAGTGGAGGAGAGAATAGGGCATGGAGAGCCCTGGATTGGGTTTGGATTTGATTTAGACCCACATGGGCCTAATGGGTCAACCTGGGTTGACTTGGTCAACCAGGTTGACCCAGGGCCTGGGTCTGGGCTCAGCAGACTTGGTTTGACTCCTTGAACCCACTGGGATGGGTCCTGGGGTCTAGCCTGGTCAAATTTGACCAGGTCAACCCTTTGACCTAGGTCTAGGGAGAAACAGGGTCAACAAACGGACCCCCAACAGGAGTGGCGAACAAACTAGTGAACCACTCGTGTTGGCGTTGACCGAATGTGGCAGAAGCAGTAGAGTAAAGGCTCTAGGAAAGAGCACCAAAAGAGGTGAAAGAGAGCAAAGGGGAATCTTCTCCTGACCTTGTCTTACAGCAAGGGCAGAGCCGAGGAGAAAGTGGAAAGCAAAGTAGTAACAGGTCACAAAAAGGTGACAGAGTAAAAGGAAATCCCATCCTCACCTTGCCCTGTAGCAAGGGCAGAGCTGAGGGGGAGACCAAAAAAGGTGAGGTAGTAAAGAAAACCAACTATCCATCTGACCGCATCGAAACAACAAGATAGAAGGTGAAAGGGCGGTGAGGTATGCCTTCCAGGGACACTGTCAGGCTCACTCGACCAAGTAAAGTCTGATGTCTGCTTGATCAGAGCAAAACAATCAGGGAAGAAGTAGTGGTGAGGAATGCCTCCCAGGGACACTGTCGGGCTCACTCAACCAGGTAAGTAAAACCAACTACCTGACTGTTCATCTCAAACAGCAGAATAGAAGGTGAAAGGATCCCGTCTCCTCCTGCTCCTTTCGGAACAGCGGATAGGGGTGACTCAATACTTCTGTCTGACCTCAACAAAAGTAAATAAGCCACGAAATTGGAGTCTGTGTAGTCTTTTACAGAACATCCAGAGTAAAGGGGTGGTGAGGAATGCCTCCCAGGGACTCTGTCGGGCTCTCTCAACCGGTAAGTAAAACCAACTACCTGACTGTTCATTTCAAACAGCAGAATAGAAGGTGAAAGGATCCCGTCTCCTCCTGCTCCTTTCGGAACAGCGGATAGGGGTGACTCAATACTTCTGCCTGACCTCAGCAAAAGTAAATAAGCCACGAAATTGGAGTCTGCGTAGTCTTTTACAGAACATCCAGAGTAAAGGGGTGGTGAGGAATGCCTCCCAGGGACTCTGTCGGGCTCTCTCAACCGGTAAGTAAAACCAACTACCTGACTGTTCATTTCAAACAGCAGAATAGAAGGTGAAAGGATCCCGTCTCCTCCTGCTCCTTTCGGAACAGCGGATAGGGGTGACTCAATACTTCTGCCTGACCTCAGCAAAAGTAAATAAGTCACGAAATTGGAGTCTGCGTAGTCTTTTACAGAACATCCAGAGTAAAAGTGGTGGTGGGGAATGCCTCCCAGGGACTCTGTCGGGCTCCCACTCAATCGGGTAAAGTCTGATGTCTGCTTGATCAGAGCAAGACGATCAGGGTAAAGGTCTGATGCCTGCCAGTGCGGCGAGACAACCAGAGTAAAAGGTGTGGTAAGCCATGCCTCGCAGGGGCTCTGCGGGGTGCTCCCAACCAAGTAAAGCCTGATGTCTACTCGGCGCATATGCCTGCAGCAGAGCAATCATGGAAAAGAGGTGGTGAGATATGCCTCCTAGGGGCTCTGTGGGGCACTCTCAACCAAGTAAAGTTTGATGCCTACCCGGCGCATATGCCTGCAGTAGAGCGATCAGGGGAAAGTCATCTCAACCATACCCTAACACGTATATGTGTAGGGATGGGAAGAGGAGTAGAAAATGGAAAATTTCAAAGAGAGAAGGGTCGTCTAAGGAGTTTCAAACTAGTGTTTTGGGTACCACGTGGTAGAGGATAAGTCATCGTGGCCACGAGTATCCAAATGCCAGTGAAACTGCCTAGGCGAAACCAAGATCATACAAACCTGGAAGCACTAGAATGATGCCTCGAGAGACCATGGGGAAAGGTACGCCCTCAACAAAGTGTGAGAGGGGTAATCTCATTCCCACTGAGTAGCTAAAGTAGCAAGGAGGATACACTTGCTACAGAGAAAAGGACTATATCATGGAGAAATAATCATAGAAGACTACAGTGGTACACCCACATGAGCTAGTGGGACCCTGTAGAGGTGGGAAGCAACATAAACACATCCAAGGGATCGCTCCACAGCTAGGAGTCGAGTCACGGTGGGAAAGTATGTCACCACAAGACGAGTGAAATGATTTTCTGCCAGAAAATCAAAGCTCACTAAGAAGCGATGCTAACATCTGAGACTTGATGTACTGCATCACAACTAAGAAAGCACACAAGAGTAGCGAGGGGACACACTCGCCACTAAGGGAAGTAACACTGCATAGGAATAATATTTATGAAAGGCCCACAGTAGTGGCACCCACACAAACTGGTGGGACCCTGTGGGAAGTGGAATAATTTCAGTGCATCCGTAGAGTTACCCCAGCAGCTGAGGGTAGAGTACGAATGAGAGAGAGAGTAAAGTAGAAACTGAGTTGATTTTCTACTAGAAAATTAGAGCTCTCAAGTCAGTGATGCTAACGCCGGTAACCAGGCGTACTGCAACACTACTGGGGAAACAACTCAAGATGGCGAGGAGACACACTCGCCATTGAGGGAAATGATTTATGAGTAAAATCAATAAACATCAAACATCACAGCGGTAACACTCACCCTGACCGGGGGGACCCTGTGAGAGGCAGGAGCGACACTACCAGACCCATAGGACTGCTCTAGTAGCTGGGAGCAGGGCAAGGGTGAAAAAGTAGGTCACTAAAAGAAACTAGAGAGTTGATTCCCTGCTAGGGAATCAGAGCTCACGAAGGTGAAATGTTAACCTCTTGAGCAAGATGTATCACACCACTAACAAGGACTATCATGATTGTAAAAGATCATAATAATCACAAGTGTAAACTCATCCTTGAAGCGATCACTCAGACGCTTCGTAGGAGAAAAAAAACTTTTGGGGGGATTTGAGCTCTTAGAGAGTATTACCGGGTTCCACCTATGACAAGGGCAACCGGTTTTGCTCTACTGAGAGCTTCCCTCTTTTATTGTATAGATGCATATTTTTTGTATGTTCACAATCATAGACTAAATATGTCTCGTACTGTCGAAGATAACACCCGGTAGAGGGAACGTTTACCATATCCGTGTGTTACTCCTAGTATGGGACATCCTCTAATGATTGAAACTCAAAGAGGGATATAGGATTGGCTTTGATAGCCCAGGCCACATTCATCACATGAATAAAACTGGGGGCACAATCATAACACGATTGATATGTGAATGAAATTTAGATTATGATAGTGGATCAACATTACCCTCCTTAGCTAGCATAGGTTGGTATGGACCCAGTACAAAAGAAGTCTGAATTGGTTTTGATATTCCAGACCACACTTGGGAGCACCAAGTGAAACTGGGGGACAGAGAGGGGGAAACTCCCAAATTACCAGAACTCAGAAGAGGAAGATAAAATAAATGTGAGACTCTTACCAGTCCTTAAGAACGGTCTATAACCAGATAGTGGGGTCAAAATATTTTTTGTGCACGAATTTTTAAAAGAATATGGCAAGCATTTAAACAAACTCAATAGTGTGACCACTAAGAGGTGTTTAAGCCCTTACCAATCAATCTGAGAGAAGTCTGATTCACACATTTCCTAAAGAGTGAAAATTTTATCAGAGAGTAAAAGAACTATTTTTAGAAATGAAAAATTAACCTCTTAATCATCTTGAACCTTTGAAAAAAAAGGTTCCGAAAGTTCAGCAATATAGGTTGACTCCGTCTAAACCCGAGAAGGTTAGGGATTTAAATTTTGCCAACCCAGCTTAAGCCCCCTACAAGCTAAGCCGGGCTTTCTCCCTTACATATTCTGAATAAATATCTAATTCAAAAGGGTGTAAATTAGAGAGAGAAACTGGATCTTCTTAATCTTCTTGCATGAAAATACTTTTATATCTAATAAAACATCCTTGCACGATGATGAATCCAAAATCATGATTTTCAAACTCAAGTATCACAAATATCAAAAGGTATGGATTTTCTGAGACTTAGAGATTTACGAGAAAGGGAAGCCATTTACTTTATCCACTTTGGGCTCATTTTGAGCCCCTCAACTTGATTTGACGCACTGCGCATCTTTTAATTACTCGATACACTTTGTGTATCCTTGACTTTATGGCGCATTTTACGCAACTTTCCACTTTTGATACACTTTGTGTATCTTTGATTTTTGGCGCACTGCGCATCTTTTCACTTCTGATACACTTTGTGTATCTTTCATTTTGTAACTGGCTCCCTTTCCAAACCTCTAAAGGAAAACTTTCCCAGTTGTAAGATTATCTTCCAAACATAAGAGAAGAAAAACTCACTCTCTCGTGCAAGGAAGAAGAACCCACAAAGCAAATCCAATCTTATGATAAGAATGAGTGACTTGAATAAGAAAATTATGAGGTAGATTCATCAGCGTGCGAAAAACGCCTATGAGATAGAAAACTGCAAGATGATTGGAAAAATATGCGTCTCTAAGTCTAATTTCAATTCGATATAGATTTTAGTTCAAAATAGGAAATCATCCCAAGGAAGGGATGAGAGAGAAGGCATACATTTTTTCTTTTGAATCATTATAATTATCCTTCAAGCGTTTAAAGGAGTCAACCACCAATTACTTAATCTTCTAAAGAAGACAGGGGTAAATCTTTCATTAGGAAAAATACATTCTATACTTTCTAAGGAAAAATTCTCTAAAAAAAAAAAAAAAAAAGTCCACTTTGTGTTTCAAGCTCTCAGACTTTTCTCAGATTAATCTTTCTTTTAAAAATTTTGCACATTAAATTTAAAGATCCCACTATTGAAAATAGAACTTGAATTTGTATTTGGACTGATATGGGTCAAAATCTGGCCTTGTCAAGTCCAGACAAGGGAGATGATAGAGACTAGAGTTTATGCCAGTGTACGAATCATATCATATCACCTCACCACCCCCAAGAATAGCCTCATACTTCTCGTAACAAACATCATGTGGTAGAGGACAAATCGTCGTGGCCACACAGACTGTCGAAAAGTGAAGAAGCCCCTCCAAAGGGGGGACATATACAGGGGAGTATTTACAGGCGGTAGGGAGACCCCCTCCCTCTCGAAGAGCGAACTCAGGCATAGTACTTCTTCAAGTACTGCCCGTTGATGACAGGCATAGGGTGAACACCATTGGCATCAACGAGTAGGTAGGCACCACCTTCGTAGACTTGCTCCACAGCAAAGGGGCCTTCCCAGACAGGCTCGAACTTACCACTTCGGCGACGGCGCGAAATGATAGGTCTGCGTAAAACAAGGACCAACTCGCCAACCCGGAAAGCACGGGGTCGGACAAGGCGATCATGTGATCGAGCCATACATGCCTGGTATAGTTTGAGGTTCTGATAAGCTTGTAGGCGAAGCTCCTCTAAACCATCAAGCTCTTCCGTCCGTAGTCGGGCGTTATCTTCATGGGAAAGATTGTGGCTGACTGCCACACGTAGCGAGGGGAGCTCGACCTCAAGTGGGAGGACGGCCTCGACCCCGAAAGCCAAATCATATGGGGTAGACTGAGTAGGAGTACGGTACGTAGTCCTATAGGCCCATAGTGCTTCGGGAAGTCTATCGTGCCACTCTCGTTTGTTTGCAACCAGGATTTTTCTTATTAATTGCACGAGAGTTTTATTGAATGCTTCCGCCAAGCCATTGGCCTTGGGATAGTAAATTGAAGAGTATCGCCAATTGATGTTATGGCGGCGGGCAAATCTAGCAATTTTGGTGCTTCTAAACGACGGGCCGTTATCTGAAATGATACGGCGTGGGACACCAAAGCGATAGACAATATGATCACGAAAGAAACGCATCACATCTTCTGATTTGACTTCCTTAAGTGGCACAGCCTCTGCCCACTTAGAGAAGTAATCAGTGGCAGCTAAAATGAACCTATGGCCCTTAGAGGAAGGAGGGTCAATAGGACCCACTACATCCGTGCCCCAGCCCTCGAATGGCCAAGATGATACAGTGGGGTGCAACGGATTAGGGGGTTGGTGAATCACCGTGCCATGAATTTGGCACTGGTGGCACTTTCTAGCGTGCTCCATACAATCACGGATCATAGTCGGCCAATAGTAACCGAGGCGTTTAATTCTGCCTTTCATTTTTGGTCCGGACTGATGGGCACCGCAAAGACCTTCATGTATCTCGCCCATGACCTTGCGAGCCTCCTCGTTGTTGAGGCAACGCAACCACATTTGGTCGAAAGAACGTCGATACAAGGTATCGTTCACATAAGTGAATGATAGGGCTCTCTTTCTGACCTGGGCAGCAAGAGATCTATCATCTGGAAGCCTGCCATGCTTCAAATACTCTATAAAGGGTACTCTCCAGTCTGATTCTTCCTCAACTGAGAACACTGTGAGGGTCTGATCGGGAGAAGACAGGTCTGCGGGGCATAGGGCTTGACGGCACTGGACAACGATAGACAGTGGGTTGCCAGTTGGGTCAGCCAGTTCCTTTGCTAACTTAGCTAATGCATCTGCCTTGCCATTGGCAGATCTAGGGATTTTAGCTAAGGTCACTTCAGGAATCAAACACAAGAGCTCCATTGCCTTGCTGTGATAAGGCAAGAGCTCAGGTTTAAGCACTTTGTAGACTCCCGCTACTTGATTTATGATCAGTTGTGAGTCTCCAAAGATTTTCACCCGCATGACATTCATCTGAATGGCCAACTCTAGTCCTAAAATCAGAGCTTCGTACTCAGCTTCATTATTAGTACGAGGTTCTGAAAGACTGTAGGAATATCTCAGAGTGTGACCTTCAGGGGATACGAAAATGAGGCCGAGACCTACCCTAACTATAGGAGTTTCATTCGGGCTCAAGGCTCTAACGGACGACGCACCGTCAAAGTAAAACTCCCAAGTAGGGGACTCCTGCTCCTCCACACTCATGATTAGCTCGTCAGGCAGCTCATCATTGAGTGGGGAGTCTGCAGGGATCGGGTGAGCAGCAAGAAAATCAGCTAGAGCCTGTCCTTTGACGGCCCGCTGCGGGACGAAAGTGATGTCAAACTGCAGTAGGATCATAGACCATCGTGCCAGACGACCTGAGAGGGTCGGACGGGTCATCAGATACTGCAAGGGGTTGACTCGAGAGATTAGGTTGACCTTGTGTGAAAGCATATAATGCCTAAGCTTCTGTACCGTGAAGATCAAAGCTAAACACTGCTTTTCCATCGCGGGGTACTTCAGCTCTGCGGGTATCAACCGTCTACTGAGGTAGTACAAGGCATTCTCCTTTCCTTCCTCATTCTCTTAAGCCAATAATGCACCCAAGGACTCATCCAGGGCCGTAGTATAGAGAATTAACGGCCTCCCTGGGATGGGTGCAGCTAAAACAGGGGGGTTTATCAGGTAGCGCTTTATACTCTCAAAGGCCTCCTGACAACGCTCATCCTAGTGGAAGCGGGCGTCTTTCTTTGCTAGGGCAGCAAAGGGGTGACATCTACCAAACAAATTGGAGATAAATCTCCGCAGGAAGGCTATCCTTCCTTGAAAAGACCTTAGCTGGGTAAGGCTTTTAAGGGGTTTTAGATCTACTATGGCTTTGATCATGGAAGGATCAATCTCAATGCCACGGTAGCGAACTATGAACCCCAGGAACTTTCCTGCACTAACTCCAAATGCGCATTTTAGAGGGTTCATTTTCAAATCATATTTGCGTAGGCATTCAAAAACGATTCGTAGATCTCGAAGGTGATCTCCACGGACCTTGCTTTTGACTACCAGATCATCCACATAGCATTCAACTTGCTCGTGTATCATCTCGTCGAAGATAACAGTCATAGCACGTTGATAGGTTGCCCCGGCATTCTTGAGACCAAAGGGCATCACCTTGTAGCAGAACACACCTATAGGTGTGCGAAACGCAGTAAACTTTTCCTCTTCGGGGTCCATCTTTATCTGATTGTAACCAGATGAACCATCCATGAAGGAGAAAATGCTATGGGACGACGCTATATCCACCATAAGCTCGGGGATAGGAAGAGGAAAATCGTCCTTAAGACATGCCTTGTTTAAATCACGAAAGTCGATACAGACACGAATCTGCCCGTTCTTTTTCCGGACTGGAACAATGTTGGCAAGCCAAGTAGGGTACTTCTCCTCACGAATGAAATCGGCCTCTATAAGCTTCTTAGTTTCAGCGATCACCTGTTGTTCTATTTCTAACCTCATCCTACGAGGTGCTTGTTTAACAGGGACTGCATCAGACTTAATGGCTAGTTTATGGACTGCTACATCTGGATTTAGACCAGGCATCTCGGTGTAGTTCCAGGCAAAGCAATCTTTAAACTCTGAGAGTAGCTCGATGTATTCTTGAGCCTCTGAGTCAGATAACAAGACACTATGAAAAATAGGTCTAGGATCTGATTCAGTGCCTAAGTTTACCTCACACAATTCGTCCATGGCAGAAGTGATGCCATCTTCAAACTCTTGAGGAGCATCGAGTACTCTATTCTCATCATCACCCGGGTCTTCTTTATCGGTAAGAGAAACAACCGGGTATGAGTGGGAAACCGCTCGGATGTTAGCATGGTTGGGTGAGCTCTGCTCGACATAACCTAAACCTTGCTTAGTTTGAGGCATATCAGTCCGCCAAACACGAGCCTGTCGTAGAGCTTGTTCATCTGACCAAGTCGAGATGACTGCACCCCGCTCTACACAGTCTTCCACGAAAGGGGAAAAATAACGAGGGGCGGTTGTGACCCTGTTATCCATAGCGGTCTCCGCTGAACCCTGACTCCCAGGACCCAGTGGGGCACCTACACTATGGGATAACGAGGCACACTCACTAGCTCGTGGTGGCACAAAGGTTTCGTACAGAGGAGGCGGAGGGCGACCTCTAACTTGTACTGCACCACCATCACTAGTGGAGGGGGTAACCAAAGATCTTTGGTGAGACTCCTCAACTCTTATTCCACGTATCTGACGGGAAAGGGATTGTTGACTAGTGGTCTGACGTCGGGGGTCTACTTCCTCGTCTGAACCACTGTCAATAACTAAACCACCCTCGGGTATCAGGTACCTACAAAAGGTAGGTAGTGAACTATAATCAGTGAAGTCCGGGGCTGGTGAGGGAGCTGAGCGATGAGGGGTAATGATCATCTCATCATCAGAGGAGTCGGACTCGACAGTCAAAGGAGAAGCATAAAGATATGAGGGAGGAGGGATTTGAGTGTCGTAGTTTCGCGGCGGGCGAGTCGATCCTCTACCTCTACCTCTACCTCGCTCTCCCCTACCTCTACTAGGGGGAACGTCGTGCCCCACTGCAAATTGGAAAGGAGATCTAACAGGATCTGCAGTGGAGGTATCTGCCTCAATACTAACCTGTGACGGACCTCGCGCAGGTAGCTGTACAGGACCCTGTACAGTACTGGCAGGTGTCACTGGTGACTGGGCAGAAGGAGGTTTACTCTTCTTACGAGGTATGTAATGCTCAGCATCATCGTAAATAGAGACCTCATGCACGGAAAAGGGTTGGGTATCCCCGGGAATGGAGTACTCGACTTCATTCCTCATATACTTCATACATTGGTGCAGGGTAGAGGGCACCATTCCATACTCATGAATCCAGGGCCTTCCTAAGAGAGCCCTGTATGAAGTATCTGTCTCGATCACATGAAACTTCGCCTCAGTAAGGAAATTTCCAAACTTCAGGGGTAGGGTGATAGACCCTAGGGCACGCTGTCCTTGGTCATTGAAGCCTTTCAACATAATCTTATCGGAGGTTAACTTCAAATGACCCAGGGAGAGGCTCTTCAAAGTTTCATAACTCATAATGTTTACTGAAGCTCCTTAGTCAATGAGGACCCTGTTCAACTCATAACCATTGACTTCAGCGGTGACATACAAAGGACTATTGTGATCAGAGGTACCCAAGAGGAGATCACGATCTGAAAAGGTAATGCACGGCATCTCTCTCAAAAGGCATGCATCTCCAACAGATTCGGAAGCAAAGAAGGCTTGATAGGACTCTGGTTCGAGTAGTGCTTTTACCAGGGTCTCTCTCAAGTCAGAGGACATCATCAGAGCGTCATAGACACTGAGAAGGGCAGGAATTTTCCTTAAATGGGCCAACACATTGTAATCGACCTCCAGCTGAGGGCCTTTCCCTTTCTCCTTAGACTGCTCTTGGGAGGAAGGGATAGGATCGTCCTGCTGGGTAACAATGTTCTTATCTTTTTCTTTTATATTCTTAGCCATTCTAGGTGGAAGGACCTTCCCTGAACGCAAGTGAACTTCCTGTATCGAGTCATCTTTGACAGGAGATTCACTTGGTTCAACGGTGATGGCATGTGTTGGCTCCAAGGAAAGTGACTGGAGTGGGTTCTCGGATTCATCTTCTGAATCCATGTAACAACCACCCTCCGGAATCATAAAGACCGGTTCCTCATCACACTCAGACTCTTCATCACATGCAGAATCATCACAAGAAACATGTAAAATACTGAAAGAGCGGGTGCTAGAAGAAATAAAAGTAGGAGCGGAACACCAGAAGTAGCCAGAATCACCTTCTTCTATTATTTCATCATCAGTTGAAGGGAGAACGAAATCCTTCAGCGTAAGTGCTGGAAGGCGTCCCGTCTTCCCCTCAGAAGTTACAACAAACTTTTTCTTTTCATACATCTTTTTATTACATAAAATAGGAAAAGAAATGTGCTCAGTAGGCACTACAACAGGAGAAGAAAAAGGTGCTGGCGAAGAAACTGGGCTGGCAACTGTCGATTTGGCCTGGGTAGGCCTCCTCTCAACTGCCTCTCAACTCTAAACTGTCTGCCGGATCATCTGCCTCGTCTTTCGAGAGAGTGCTAACTGCCACTCCCCCTCAGAACCTCTGGGTGATCTGCTACGACTGCTCTGTCTGCCACTCTGGCTGTCACTACAACTACTGGAGCCCGAGATCATCTGAACTGTCTGAGGTGTCTTGCCCTTGGGCTGAACCAGGTCGCTGTCCTGTAGGTGGATCTGCCCACTAGCCATGAGCTTCTCAACTCTGTCCTTGAACACATAGCAGTCTTCTATGACATGCCCGATATGTCTGTGAAATGGACAATAGAGTGGGTGTTCTGTCTGCCCCTCCTCTTCCACTTTATTGTTATTCGGGAATGTTAAGATATTTCTCTTAGTAAGGAACTTGAAGATCTTCATCACACTTTCCCTTTTAAAGGGATATTCCTTACTAAGCTTCTCCCGTAGGTACTGCTGACTCTCTGGGGTCCTACGGGTGGGTCTAGACTGCACTGCTGACTGGCCCGGTGTGTGAGACTGCTGAGGTGGTGCTGAACTGACTAAGGGCTTCTTGCCCTTATCTGATGGTCCATAAGTACTGTGTACCTCCCCTCTCCTAGGTGGAGGTGCTCCTGATGACTCCTGCCGCTGAGGTCTACGTGAAGGTTGACTCTCAACCTTAGGAGGGACTGCATCGGGTATGCTGTCCTGCAAACTGATCACCTTTGTCAACAACTTCTGAAAGGTTCTGATGCTGAAACCCTTCAGATAAGGTGCTATCGGACCATCTATATTCTTCAATAAAATTTTTACTGCATGCTGCTCCTGTAACTGGGGCTCACACTGTAGGCTGAGATTCCTCCATCTGACTATGTAATCTGGGAGAGGCTCTCGGGGCCGCTGTCTAGTCACAACTAGCTCTCCAACTGTAACTCGGTGCTCTGCACTGACAAACCTCTGAACAAACAACTGCTCCAACTCTGCAAAGGTGCGTACTGAATCGTTGGGGAGGTCGGCGTACCAGGCAAAGGCCACCCCAACTAAACTGCTGACAAAGAGTCTCAACATCAGTGCATCGTTCCCTCCTATGTTGCAACAGATGGCTCGGTACTGGGCCACGTGCTGCCTCGGGTTCCCAAACCCATCAAAGACTCTGAACCTAGGAGGGACAAAACCAGGGGGGTAGGGCTCGTGCTCGTACTCTACTGGGTAAGGACGCCCCCTGCTAACTACCTCTCCAGACTTCCTGGAGGAAATGGCCTGTTCGACCTTCTGGGCAATCAGATCCTGAATCTGTCCGGCTGACAACTGAACTGACTGACTCTGGACTGGGGTAAAAAGCAACTGCTATCGGTGCCACTGGAACTGCTCTCTGGGCCCTGTCTACTCCCACAGGACCTGGTGCTACTACAGGTGGTGCTGCTGGCTCGTCCCTGGACGTAGCAGGAGTGCCTACGCCCGTCATCTGGGGCATCGCCCCCAAAGCTGTCAACTGAGCTGTCATCACTGTCATGGCCCTGGCCATCTCTGCCATCTGAGTCTGTAACTGTAGCACTGTGGCATCTATCTCAACTGACCGGGGAGATCCTCCTACCTCAGCTTCTCCCTGCTCATCATCATCATCTGCCTCTATCTGCTCGTCTGAGTGGCCACGTCTAGTAACCACGCATACTCTGTGTACCGGTATATCTCCATCTGACTCCTCCTCGAGTAAATCATCCTCAAGTGCATCATCCTCGTAGAGGGTCTGATGGAAGTCCTCTGCATACGGACTCAAAGGGGAAGAAGTCTCGTAAGGGCTAAGGGCTGGCTCAGCCCGAACCGGTGAACCACTAGGAGAAACTGCAGCATCATCGTCCGTTGCTGCATCACAGACCATCAGAACTGCCTCTGATCCGGAAGGAACAACTGCCTCTAACTGCTCAACTGCCTGAACTGGCTGTACTGCATCGACAGGGGACTCTGCCTGTCGTCGTCTCCACACCCATCTACTGCGACGGGACCCAGTAGGGGCAACTGACTGCTGCGGGGCTACTACAACTGAAGGGAGCTGGGGTCTGGGAGGCTCCAACTGCTGCCTCTGTCCATGACGACGTGGGCGTCGTCCAACAACCGGAGTAACTGTCTGTGGTCTCGCCAACGGAACTGAACTAACAGGCTGTCTGGGTGGCTGTCCTCTCTGCCACCTGTACCTCTGTCTAGCAGTCTGTCTCTGCAACTGAACGGACGCCTGAGAAATCTGGTGGAGTAACCTCTCTCGACTGACAGGGCCTCGACCCCGCGCTAAGCGGATAATACTCTGAATCCTCTGAGAGAGGGTTCGAGCAGCATCATCCCTGGGGACCCTAGCGCGTGGTAAAGTAGTAGCGACAGGAGGGGCCGTCGCAATGCGAGCAACGTCCTCCTCATCACCACTGTGTGTCAGTGGGGAGAAGCGTCCTCCCTGAACCGCTGTTATCTCAGGGGCAACTGTAACGTCCGGGGTAGGGGAAACTGCAACTGGTCGTGGTGCCCGCTGCCTAGGGACCACTCTCCTCTGAACTGGCTCCTGGTGAGCCAACGAATCTGTCATCCGCTGTCTATCTGCCTCGGATGCAGCCAACCGAAGTCTACGGTTTCTATTCATCCGGGCCCTTCTCCCAAGGCCGGAGGCGGAAGATGAAGCAACATCTGAACCCACCACCTGAGTGGCAGGGGGAACAGGAAGTACGGAAAGTGTCGGGGTCTGCACGAGGGTCTCTGGGTGAGACAGTCGAGCGAAAGCTGAAACCCGACGGGAGGAAGGCGAAGGAGCCTCGGTCTGGGCACCCCTCTTCCTGGAGGAAGAAGGAGGGGGAACCCGAACACGAGCTGCCTCTGCCGGAGTAACAACAGGGGTAACTACTGTCTGCCGGCGCTGAGGGGCCGGGGCAATCTGAACAACAGGTGCAGTAGGCACTGGTCGCCTAACCGCTGGACGAGTGGGCTGAACTGGGAGGGGTCTGGGCACTGGCTGCCTAACCACAGGGTGTGCCGGCTGCACACGAACAGGAGTAGGACGAGCGGGTGCCCGGGCTGTCCGCCGAGCAACTGGACATCCAAAAGGTCGCATGGCTGCGCGAGCCCTCCTCTGGGGAGGAGAATAGGCAGCAGCCTCAGTAGGGGTCGGCCCGCCAAGAGTGACGAAGGCCGAGTCAGTGAAGGAACCAAAAGTGATTCCTCCAGCGGGAGGACTGGCTAGCAGGGACTCAGGAAGTGTCACCCGCGCGTCAGAACTAAAACTGAAAGTAATGGAAGGCACGAAGGAAGCCATGGCACTGTCTGCCAAGAAGAAGAAAAGAAATTTAAAATGATTAGTAAGAAATAACGAGAAGATGAATGATAGATAAGGGACGGAATGACCTAGATGGTCCGAAGGAGGAAGGCTTAGCTAGGGGGAAACCCTAACTAAGAAGAACGAAAAGAAAGAATCCTAGCTAGGGGGGAACCCTAACTAAGGAAAAGAAGAACGATCCTAACTAAGGAAGGACCCTAACTAAGAGTGGGACGGACCTAATCTAAGGAGTACCAATCCCGGAGTACACACAAGAAAAGGATAATATATAATCCAAAGATGGAGAGAGAAACGAGTCCCACCGTGGTCGCCAGAAACCTGTGGACCTCCGAAAGGACTACAAACAAATGCCATCGCCCCGCGAGGGGAGGCAGTATCTGTTGCCAATGGGAGGGCAGATTCGATCACACATATGATTAACCATTGAGGATAGCGGCTCTCACCAGCACACCCCGATGGGTAATAATACATATGATCTAATCACAACGGGTTTCCCCCACCCGATACATTAGCTCGAATGGGGTTTATTTGAGAGTGGGATTCAGCTTCCCACGGGCGCAAGCCCCCGTGGTTAATTACATCTCAAGCCGGAGCCTGAGAATACTCTCGATTAAGGATTCTATATTATACTTTCTAAATTGGGATTGGCACATAGGGCGAAGACTAGGAAGTCCTACTCGAAGGGAAAGAGAGGTTCAATTAGGCTTAGTCAACATGCACAGCTCACATCAGCATCCGGAGGGACTAAGGTAGTGAGAAGAAACTGGAGAAAAATAAATGGATCATGCACTCGAAACATGCAGGAGGGAAGGATGGAGGTGGCGTCATCCGTGTGACGCAGATATGTAGGGTTTAGGGTCTCTGGAAGACAGAAGACCTACCTACTGATGAGGCGTACTACGAAATAATAGTAGCCTCGAATCCTAAATCTAATGGGTTTAGTGTTCTACGCAACACTAACACCCGTGTCCTAACTAATGCAATGCAAAACCTGGACTTACCCCGGCCTGGAAGGGGGAGCCAGCTAACCACCTAATCGCTTTAAAACCATGCTGTCCAGTCATTTATGAAAGATGGGTAGGTGGGTTATAGTTCTCGGAAATAGGGCCGACATCTAGAGGATTTCCTAGTTGGCCCCAGACTGATGTTGGGTGAATGCTCCTATGACTAATGCAATTAAAATTTTGATTTAGTTGATTTCTAATGCAATGCATGCTGGTTAAAGTATCCAAATCATATATGCACAGGATTTTAAAAAAAAGGCTTATAAAAATAATTTTTAGAATTAGACTGGGCTTCCCCAGGTCCGGCACCTCATCCTCATAGGTCAGATTATCCGGACTCTACCCACGGGTGGGGAAGTGTCTTATAGAAGGAAAGAGAGAAATGCAACGATATGCATGCTACCCCGGACGATTCCGGCAATTCCCTAGGTCGTTAAGTTTCTAAATTATTTAAATCTTAAAATTTGAATGTTAGTTGGAAGTAGAAAAAGTTTTAGTCCTTAAAGAGCCTAACGAAATCCAGGCTAAAACAAAAGCGACATGCAAAACGCCAAGAAACTAAGAAAAAGCAAACAATCCTAGAGGCACACAATCATAAAACACATCAAAATTATCCAAACAAATTAATAAATGTCCATAGGCCAACTGCCCTTAATTACAACCCAGGGTCTGCAGAAAATTAAAGTGGCTGGGCACCACTGCCAACAACCCGGATTTCTAATCCTAAGATTGACGCAAGTTATTTTGAGTGGGATACTCTCGGTCTTCATCTTCTTGATCTTCTCTTTCTTAGACTCCTTGGATCTGAGCTTCCTCGGACTCCTTGGACCTCAGCTTTCTTGGACTTCGGGTAGTAGAATAATCCAAATTTGGATTCTCAAACAGAAAAGGACTATCCTCATATTGGGTGTCCTTTTCTCTTTGGGCATCCAACCTTTGGATTCTTGTATCCCACTCAAAATAAACTTTCACAACTCAATACCAAGTTACAAACCATTTACATTAAATGAAAGCAGTAAATCTAGACTCTCCTGCAAGGTTATCTTAATAAAAATCAACCCAAGCAATTTTATATTATCCCAAGCAATTTATATAGGAATGAAAATACTTATCACAGCCACACTTGGCCATGCTCTTAAATATTTGAGGGCTAAGCAAGCTCTGGAGCACCTGTAGCAATTTATAATGACTTTCAATTAGCCCTCATTTATTTAGGGGGGCTGAGCAATTTCTGAAGCACCTGCATAAAATGACATTAGTATTTAAATCATGATTATTGCCCCCCTTTTATTTAGCACTGCATAAGCATGGCCACATGTAGAAGACATCGTTAGTATCAACCTCGATCCTAATCTATGGGTAGTCTATCGTGCAATCACATCAAATCCCAGGGTACAATGAAAGTAAGCAAACACATCAATAGTTCAATCACAACATGCAACGAAATCCGGAAAAGCTCGGCACGCAGCAGAAAAGTAAACACCGGCCTAGCCTAAGTCTAGAAGTGGTGCCCTAGCAAACAATTCTACAGTGTGTGTAAGAGCCTGTGTTGCTGAGGTAGATCCTAAGCTAGGTAGTTAATTACAATTGCCTACTGTCCAGGTTGGTTGTAGGTCTGAAAAGGGAAGTTTTATTTAAAGTCCAAATATTAGTGAATTGAGATTTATCTTAGTTGATTTAATGTGTGGATCAATTTTATTTCTTAGGGTAATAATATTCGAAGTTTAAATTGCATTAGTGAGTTTTAGGGGGTTCGGGGTCCACCTATACACTAAGTAAAAGGGGGTCCAAAATTGACTTTTTGATTAAAGGGTATCTATAACCAGCTAATATTTCTATAAAATACTAGGCCTTAACCTGATCAGTTAGACAGTTAGTATGCCCAATTTGGATTCTCCTATCCAAAGTTATGAATTTCTGAAGTTTTGATCTTGTTTTGAACTAAGTTTGACTGGATTGTTGACTTTTTGATTTTGGTGGGTTTCTGGAATCTTAATATTTTTAATAAATACTAGACCCTAATGTGAGTTGAATGCCTTTGAGTTTGTTGGATTTGGAGTTTCCTACGCAAAGTTATGAATTTTAGAAGTTTCGGGCCCTAGACTATAGGCTACGGTTGACCGAAAAGTTGACTTTTAAATTTAAGCTGATTTCTGGCCACCTGAGATTTTTAATAAATACTAGACCTTAATTAGAGTTAGGTGCCTTTTAGTTTGCCCATTTTGGAATTTTCTATAATTAGTTATGATTTTTAGAAGTTGGGGCAATTAAAGGAATTATCGAAATTACCTAATTAGGGGTATTTTGGGGGTTTTGGCCCAAATCAGCTCCAAACTGATTGGAATCACCCCCAAAGGTCAGAAATGACCTAAGAAGGTGTTCCCAAGTGTTTGGGGAAAATTTGGGATTTTTAATAATTTTTGATGATTTAATTAAGGCAAAAAAGGTGATTTTTGATTAAGGTTGAATTAAAGTCCAGATTAAGGTCCAATAAAGGGGCCATAATTATCTAAGGTTGGGGAATGAATTCTGGAGAGTTTGAGGTATTATGGGTATTTTTCTGATTTAACATGGATTTATTATATTTTTCCGAAGTTTCTAAGGCTTAATTAACGGGTAAATTAGGGTTTGCTAATTAAGTATTTTTAAAGAGTCCAGAAAATTCCTAGAAAATTCTAAGGGGTTTAGGATGTCACTGAGTTTAAGTGTTTCAAATTTCAAGTCATTCAGGGTTCTACCCTAATTCCTGGAATTTTTCTAAGTTTGCTAGACGGGTCCTTAATTGTTGTCCTTAGGGTGTCACTACGTTATATAGGAATGAAATGAAGTAACTAACCCTTAGGCATAATACAGAGGGTAAATGCAGCAAATATAAACACACCAAACAATGTCCTTAGATCTAGGAGAGCCTAGGCTATGTGCTTGTGCAACCTACACATGCAAGGATTACGAAAACACTAAGTAAAGGAACCTAATGAAGTGATTAGTGAATGATTGGGACACAATCATTCACTAATCCTTCTCCCACATGAATTCTGTTCACATACAGGTCCTAGGTTTAAAGTTTCATAAGGGGTAGACTTCACAAAATTGAGGGATTTAAATAATATGTAATTTTAAAATTATCTTTAAAATACATAAATATTATAAATAATAATAATGTAAGTTTAAAAATAAGATAATTGAAAATACTTCAGTTCATAAGCATGGGAGGTCTACCAGCCACCGAGGGGGTTTTAAAATAATTTTTATTATTAAAATAATTATTTATATTAATTAAATAATATTTAAATAATTAAATAACATAGGAATACAGAAAACATCCAGAAATGACAGAATCACATACAAGGAATAATTTTAAATTAAAATTCATATTTTTCTGAAAAGTTTAAGGTATTGTGCGTCAAAATCCGATTTAAAATGATAAAGTTATGAATTTTCGAAGTTAAATAGGTTTAAAGGTAATTTTAAAATAATTTAAAATAATTAATATTTGAAAATAAATAACAATTTTAAAATAAACCAGATATGATAATAACTGAATTTTTTAGATTTTAAATAATAATTATTAAAATATTATAATAATATGAAATAATAAGTGTTAATATTATAATAATATTAATATTAACATAATAACACCATTATTAAAGATAATAATATTATTATTAGTTAACAATATTAATATTATAATAATATTAATAACAATAGATATTACTATTATATTAATATAAATATTAATCTCAATAATAATATTATTAAAATAATATTATTATTGATTACAATATTCATACTATAATAACACTAATAATAATTAATATTATAATAATAATATTGAAAATAATAATAATATTATTAAAATAATAATATTATTAATTATAATATTAATATTATAATGATGCTAATAATGATGACAATTAATATTAGAATGATATAATAATAATATCATTATTAAAAATAATAATATTATTATTACTTATAACATTAATATTAATATAATGATAATAATTAATATTATAATAATATAATAATACTATTATTGAAAATAATAATATTATTATTAATTATAACATTGATATTAATATAATGATAATCATAATAATTAATAATAATAATAATAATAATAATAATAATAAAATAGTTAAGATAATTAAAATAATTAAAATAATGATGATAATAATAATATAATAATGATAATTATCATAATTAAAATAATTAAAAAAAATAATGATGGTAATAATAATTAAAATAATTAAAAATAGTTAATAATAATAATAATAATAATAATAATAATAGTAATAATAATAATAATAATAATAATGATAATAATGAAAAGACATGATTAAAATAACAATAATAATAAAAATAATAATAATTATTATAATAATTATAATAATAATAATGATAGTAATAATTAACATAATTAAAATAATTAAAGAATAATAATAATAATAATAATAATAATAATAATATAATCATAATAATATTATTATTAATATAATATTAATATTCATATAATAATAATATTATCAAAATAATAATAATGCTATTAATAATAATATTGATATTATAATAATATTAAATAATGCTAAATTAATATTATAATAATATAACTATTATTATAATAATAATAATACTATTAATATTATTATTAATATTATTATAATAATATTAAATAATATTAAATTTCAAAATACAATTTTCTAATTTTAAAATATATTTAAAAAAAGAATTTTAAATTAAATAATATTAAAATACACCTTGGCGGCGGCGGCGGCGGCGGGAGCCACGTGGCGGCCCGGGACTGGTTCCGCGGTCCCGGGCAATGATTGGAGAGAGGCTCCCCCCGGCGGCGGCGTAGTGGCCACGTGTCGCCACGGGATTCACTCCGCGGTCACGGGCAATCATTGCCATTGATTGCGCCGCCGCGCAATCATTGGCAATGATTGCGCGGAGAACCGCGCGTTACTTATCCGCGTCAGCGGCCGCTCCCGACCGTCCGATCTTCCACGGTTCGACTGGACGGCTGTGATGAAGCCACTTGGATGGCGCTCCGCGAGATCGAATCCCGCGGTTGTTCCGAGCCGCGGAACGACTGGATCTCGGCCGTTGATCATAAGATCAACGGTCTAGATCTCTCGCAGTTACGCAGACGTAACCTGAAACCCTAATAGGGTTTTTTGGTTCGTTCTCGCGATCGGGTGCACCAATCCCAATGAAATTTCGAACATATGATCTCTGCATGAACAGAAATCATGTGGGATCTTTGGTTTGCCCTAATACGCACTAATGACGACGCTAATTAACCCTAAGTGTATTGACCTAGGTTAAGGGTTTTCGAGTGATTTTACCGTTTGATCTCCGGGATTTAGGTTCGGTTGAACTTGTTGATTGTCCTCGTACGTTTCTCCTGTTGAAAACTTGATCAAACGAGCTCTAGGTTGGTTGGATCGAAAGCTTGGACACTCCAAAGCTTGGGCCGCCAGGATCTCGCCGCCGGCGGGTCTTGACCGTCGGGCTTTGACTTGGAAAAGGTGGAGGGAGTTTGTAGGAGCTCAGATCCTAGAGATCTCGGGTTGGGGAGGTCTCGAGAGAGAGCAAGAGAAAAAAGATCCTCTAAAATAACCCTAAAACTCCTATTTATACCCTTGGACCCTTTATGGACGGCCTAGATCTCATCTAGGGCTTAATTAGGAGGAGGTGGGGCTAATGAGGCCGTGGCTTGAGTGGAGCCTCAATAGGGAAGGTGTTTAATGCATTTAATGGGTTTAAATTGACCCAAATAGGTCAATTTGACCCATTCAAGGCTTGGGTTGACTAGGTCAACCATTGACTTGGTCAACCTAGTCAAATGGGTCCAAGGGATGCTAAGGTGGGTCCTAGCATGGATATGAGTGAACTAGGATTTGATTCAAGCCCATATAGGCCTAATGGGTCAACCTGGGTTGACCTGGTCAACCAGGTTGACCCAGGACCAAGACTTGGGCCCAATGGGTCAAGTCTGACCCACTGAGTCTAGTGGAGGAGAGAATAGGGCTTGGAGAGCCCTGGATTGGGTTTGGATTTGATTTAGACCCACATGGGCCTAATGGGTCAACCTGGGTTGACATGGTCAACCAGGTTGACCCAGGGCCTGGGTCTGGGCTCAGCAGACTTGGTTTGACTCCCTGAACCCACTGGGATGGGTCCTGGGGTCTAGCCTGGTCAAATTTGACCAGGTCAACCCTTTGACCTAGGTCTAGGGAGAAACAGGGTCAACAAGCTCGACCTTAAGTGGGAGGATGGCCTCAACCCCAAAGGCCAAAGTATATGGGGTACACTGAGTAGGAGTACGGTATGTAGTCCTATAAGCCCATAGTGCCTTGGGTAGTTTATCATGCCACTCTAGCTTATTTGCGACTAGGATTTTCCTTATTAATTGCACAAGAGTTTTGTTAAATGCCTCTACCAATCCATTGGCCTTAGGATAATAAATCGAAGAGTATCGCCAATTGATTTTATGGCGGCGAACAAATCTAGCAATCTTGGTACTTTTGAACGATGAGCCATTATCTGAGATGATATGACGCGGGACACCAAAGCGATAGACAATATGATTATGAAAGAAATGCATCACAGCTTTTGATTTGACTTCCTTAAGTGGCACAGCCTCTGCCTACTTAGAGAAGTAATCAGTGGCAGCTAAAATGAACCTATGATCCTTAGAGGAAGGAGGGTCGATAGAACCCACTACATCCGTGCCCCAGCCCTCAAATGAACAAGATAATATAGTAGGGTGCAGCGGATTAGGGGGTTGGTGAATCACCGGGCCATGAATTTGGCACTGGTGGCACTTTCTAGCGTGCTCCATACAATCACGGATCATAGTCGACCAATAGTAATCGAGGCGTTTGATCCTGCCTTTCATTTTAGGTCTGGACTGATGAGCACCACAAAGACCTTCATGTATCTCACCCATGACCTTGCGAGCCTCCTCGTTGTTGAGGCAACGCAACCACATTTGGTCAAAAGAGCGTCGATACAAGGTGTCGTTCACATAAGTGAATGATAGAGCTCTCTTTCTGATCTGAGAAGCGAGGGATCTATCATCTGGAAGCCTGCCATGCTTCAAATATTCTATAAAGGGTACTCTCCTATTTGACTCTTCCTCGATTGAGAATACTGTGAGGGTCTGATCGAGAGAAGACAAGTCTGCGGGGCATAAGACTTGACGACACTGGACAATGATAGACAATGGGTTGCCAGTTGGGTCAGCCAGTTCCTTTGCTAACTTAGCTAATGCATCTGCCTTGTTATTTGTAGATCTAGGGATTTTAGCCAAGGTCACTTCGGGAATCAAGCATAGGAGCTCCATTGCCTTGTTATGATAGGGCAAGAGCTCAAGCTTAAGCACTTTGTAGACCCCCGCCACTTGATTTATAATCAGTTGTGAGTCTCCAAAGATTTTCACCCGCATGACATTCATCTGAATGGCTAACTCTAGTCCTAAAATCAGAGCTTCATACCCAGCTTCATTGTTGCTACAAAGTTCTAAAAGACTATAAGAATATCTCAGAGTGTGACCTTCAGGGGATACAAAAATGAGGCCCATACATACCCTAATTAAAGGAGTCTCATTCGGGCTCAAGGCCTTAATGGATGATGCACCGTCAAAGTAGAACTCCCAAGTAGGGGACTCATGTTCATCCACACTCATGCTTAGCTCATCATTGAGTAGGGAGTCTGCAGGGATCGGGTGAGCAGTGAGAAAATCAGCTAGAGCCAGTTCTTTGACGGCTCACTGAGGGATAAAAGTGATGTCAAACTGCAGTAGGATCATAGACCACCGTGCCAAATGACCTGAGAGGGTTGGACGGGTCTTCAGATATTATAAGGGGCTGACTAAGGAGATTAGGTTGACTTTATGTGAAAGCATATAATGCCTAAGCTTCTGTACCATAAAGATTAATGCTAAACATTACTTTTCCATCGCGGGGTACTTCAGCTCTGCTGGTATCAACCGTCTACTGAGGTAGTACAAGGCATTCTCCTTGCCTTCCTCATTCTATTGAGCCAACAGTGGACCCAAAGACTCATCCATGGCCGTAGTGTAAAGAATTAACGGCCTCCCTGGGATGAGTGCAGCTAAAATAGGGGGGTTTATCAAGTAGCGTTTTATACTCTCAAAGGCCTCCTGATAATGCTCATCTTAGTGAAAGCGGGCATCCTTCTTTGTTAGGGCAGCAAAGGGGTGACACCTACCAGATAAATTAGAGATAAATCTCCGCAGGAAGGCTACTTTTTCTTGAAAAGACCTTAACTAGGTAAGGCTCTTAGGAGATTTCAAGTCCACTATGGCTTTGATCATAGAAGGATCAATCTCAATGCCTCAATAACAGACTATGAACCCTAGGAACTTTTTCGCACTGACTCCAAATACGCATTTCAAAGGATTCATCTTTAAATCATTCTTACGCAAGCGCTTAAAAATAATTTGTAGATCTCGAAGGTGATCTCCACGGACCATGCTTTTGACTACTAGATCATCCACACAGCATTCAACTTGCTCGTGTATCATCTCGTCGAAGATAACAGTCATAGCACGTTGATAGGTGGCCCCGGCATTCTTGAGACCAAAGGGCATCACCTTGTAGCAAAAAACACCTATAGGTGTGTGAAATACAGTAAAATTCTCCTCCTCGGGTCCATCTTTATCTGGTTATAACCAGATAAACCATCCATGAAGGAGAAAATGCTATGGGATGATGCTATGTCCACCATAAGCTCGGGGATAGGAAGAGGAAAATCATCCTTAGGACATGCCTTATTTAAATCACAGAAATCGATGCAGACATGAATCTATCCACTCTTCTTCCGGACTGGGACAATGTTGGCAAGCCAAGTAGGGTACTTTTCTTCACGAATGAAACCAACCTCATCCTAAGAGGTGCTTGCTTAACAGGGACTGCATCAGGCTTAATTGCTAGTTTGTGGACTGCTACATCTGGGTTGAAACCAAGCATCTCGGTGTAGTTCCAGGCAAAGTAATCTCTAAACTCTGAGAGTAGCTTGATGCATTTTTGATCCTCTGAGTCAGATAACAAGACACTATAAAAAATAGGTCTAGGATCTGATTCAGTGCCTAAGTTTACCTCACACAATTCGTCCATGGCAGAAGTGATGCCATCTTCAAACTCTCTAGGAGCATCAAGTACTCTATCCTCGTCATCATTCGTGTCTTCTTTATCGGTAAGAGAAATAACCGAATATGAGTAGGAGACAACTCGAATGTTAGTGTGGCTAGGTGAGCTCTGCTCAACATAACCTAAACCTTGCTTGGTTTGAGGCATATCAGTTCGCCAAACACGAGCCTGCCGTAGAGCTTGTTCTTCTGACCAAGCTGAGATAACTGTGCCCCGCTCTACAAAATCTTCCACAAAAGGGGAAAAATAATGAGGGGCAGTGGTGACTTTATTATCCATATCTGTCTCCGTAGAACCCTAACTCTTAGGACCCGGTGGGGCACCAACACTATGGGATAACGAGGCACACTCACTAGGTCGCGGTGGCACAAAGGTTTCATATTATGGAGGTGGAGGGCGACCCCTAATCTGTAGTGCACCATCATTACTAGTGGAGGGGGTAACCAAAAATTTCTGGTGAGACTCCTCAACTCTTATTCCGCGTATCTGGCAGGAAAGGGCCTGTTGACTAGTAGTCTGACGTCAGGGGCCTATTTCCTCGTCTAAGCCACTGTCAATAACTAAATCATCCTCGGGGTATCAAGTACCTACGAAAGGTAGGTAGTAAACCATAATCAGTGAAATTTGGGGCTGACAAGGGAGCTGGGCAATGAGGAACAACAATCATCTCATCGTCAGAGGAGTCAGACTCAATAGTCAAAGGAGAAGCATAAATATATAAGGGAGGAGGGATTTGAGTGTCGTAGTTTTGCGGCGAGTGAGTCGACCCTCTACCTCTATCTCTACCTCGCTCTCCCCTACCTCTACTAGGGGGAACATCGTGCCCGACTGCAAACTGAAAGGAAGATCCAGGGGGATCTGCAGTGGAAACATCAACCTCAATACCAACCTGTGATGGACCCTATGCTAGTGGTTGTATAGGACCCAGTGCAGGTGCTTGCACAGAGTCCTGTACAATGCTAGCAGGTATCACTAGTGACTGAGTAGGAGGAGGTCTACGAGACTTTTGAGGTATGTAATGCTCGGTATCATCATAAATGGAGACCTCATGCACGGAAAAGGATTAGGTATCCCCAGGAATGGAATACTCGACTTCATTCCTCATATACTTCATATATTGGTGCAAGGTAAAGGGCACCATTCCATACTCATGGAGCCAAGGCCTTCCTAAGAGAGCCTTGCACAAAGTATTAGCCTCGATCACATGAAACTTTGCCTCAGTAAGAAAATTTCCAAACTTCAAAGGCAGGGTGATAGACCCTAGGGCACATTGTCCTTGGTCATTGAAGCCTTTCAACATAATCTTATCGGAGGTTAACTTCAGGTGACCAAGGGAGAGGCTCTTTAAATTTTCATAGCTTAGGATGTTAATTGAAGCTCCTTGGTCAATGAGGACCCTGTTCAACTCATAACCATTGACTTCAGCGGAGACATACAAGGGATGATTATGATCAGAGGTACCCAAGAGGAGATCGTAATCTGAAAAGGTAATGCATGGTATCTCCCTCAAATAACACGTATCCCTGACAGATTCGGAAGCAAAGAAGGATTGATAGGACTCTGGTTCGAGTAGTACTTTTACCAGGGTCTCTCTCAAGTCAGGAGACATCATCAAAGCGTCATAGACACTAAGAAGGGTAGGAATTTTTCTTAAAGAAGCCAACACATTATAATCAACCTCCAGCAGAGAGCGTTTTCCTTTCTCCTTAGACTACTCTTGGGAGGAAGGGATAGGATCGTCCTGCTGGGTAATAATATTCTTATCCTTTTCTTTTGTATTCTTAGCCATTCTAGGTAGAAGAACCTTCCCTAAACATAAGTGAACTTTTTGTATTGAGTTATCTTCAACAGGAGAATCACTTGGTTCAGCGGAGATGGCTTGTGTTGGCTCTAAGGAAAGTGATTGGAGTTGGTTCTCAGATTCATCTTCTGAATCCATGTAACAACCACCCTCCGAAATCATAAAGACCAGTTCTTCATCACACTCGGACTCCTCATCGCATTCAGAATTATTACAAGAGATATGTAAAATATTACAAGAGTGAGTAATAGAAGAAATAAAAGCAGGAACAGAACACCAAAAGTAGCCAGAATCACCTTCTTCTATTATTTCATCATCAGTCGAAGGGAGAACGAAATCCTTCAGCGTAAGTGCTGGAAGATATTTCGTCTTCCCCTCAGAAGTTACAACAATTTTTTCCTTTTCATACATCTTCTTATTACATAAAACAGGAAAAGAAATGTGCTCAGTGGCACTACAATAGAAATAAAAGAAGAAAAAGGTACTGGCACAACTGGGCTGGCAATTGTTAACTTGGTCTGGGTAGGCCTCCTCTCAACTGCCTCTAAACTATGAACTGTCTGTCTGATCATCTGCTTCATTTTTCGAGAGAGTGCTAGCTGTCACTCTCCCTCAGAACCTCTAGGTGATCTGCTACTACTGCTCTGGCTGTCATTGCAACTGCTGGAGCCAGAGATCATCTGAACTTTCTGAGATGTCTTGCCTTTGGGTTGAACCAAGTCACTATCCTGTAGGTGGATCTGTCCACTAGCCATGAGGTTCTCAACTCTATCCTTGAACACATAGCAGTCTTCTATAACATGCCTGATATGTCTATAAAATGGACAATAGAGTGGGTGGTCTATGTATCCCTCTTCCTCCACTCTACTATTATTCGGGAATGTTAAAATGTTCTTCTTAATAAGGAATTTGAATATCTTCTTTACACTTTCTCTTTTAAAGGAATATTCCTTACTAAGCTTCTCCCATATGTACTGCTGACTCTCTGGGGTCCTACGGGAGGGTCTAGGCTGCACTGCTGACTGACCTAGTGTGTGAGACTGCTGAGGTGGTGCTGAACTGACTAGGGGCTTCTTGCCCTTATCTTATGGTCCATAGGTACTGTGTACCTCCCCTCTCCTAGGTGGAGGTGCCCTTGAAGACTCCTACCGCTGAGGTCTACGCAAAGGTTGACTCTCAACCTTAGGAGGGACTGCATCGGGTATGCTGTCCTGCAAACTAATCACATTTGTCAACAACTTCTAAAAGGTTCTGATGCTGAAACCCTTTAGATAAGGTGCTATCGGACCATCTATATTCTTCAACAGGATCTCTACCGTATACTGCTCCTGTAACTGGGGCTCACACTGTAGGCCGAGGTTTCTCCATTTGACTATATAATCTGGGAGGGACTCTCAAGGACGCTGTCTAGTCACAACTAGCTCTTAAACTGTAACCCGGTGCTCTGCACTAACAAACCTCTGCACAAATAACTGCTCCAACTCTATAGAGGTGCGTACTGAATCATTATGGAGGTCGGCGTACCAGGCAAAGGCCACCCTAACTAAACTGCTGACAAAAAGTCACAATATCAATGCATCATTCCCTCATATGTTGCAATAGATGGCTCTGTACTGGGCCACGTGCTGCCTTGGGTTCCCAAACCCATCAAAGACTCTGAACCTAGGAGGGACAAAACCAGAGGGTAGGGCTCGTGCTCGTACTCTACTGTGTAAGGATGCCCCCTACTAACTACCTCTCCAGCCTTCCTAGAGGAAATGGCCTGCTCGACCTTCTATGCAATTAAATCCTAAATCTGCCCCGCTAACAACTACACTAACTGACTTTGGACTGCGGTAGTGAAGGTAGGTGTTGTAGGTGCCACTAGAACTGCTCTCTGGACCCTATCTACTCCTACAGGGCCTGGTGCTACTACAGGTGCTAGTGCTGGCTCGTCTCTAGACATATTGGGAGTACCTACGCCCGTCGTCTGGGGCATCGCCCCAAAGGCTGTCAACTGATCGGTCATCACTTCCATGGCCCTAGCCATCTCTGCCATCTAGGTCTGTAATTATAGCACTGTCGCATCTATCTCAACTGATCGGGGAGATCCTCCTACCTCGGCTTCTCCCTGCTCATCATCATCATCTGCCTCTCTCTGCTCGTCTGAGTGGCTATATCTAATAATCACACATACTTTATGCACCAGTATATCTCCATCTGACTCCCCCTCGAGTAAGTCATCCTTAAGTGCATCGTCCTCATAGAGAGTCTGATAGAAATCCTCCATGTAGGGATCAAAGGGGAGGAAGTCCTATAGGGGCTAAGGGCTGGCTCTGTCCGAACTGGTGAACTATCAGGAGAAACTGCAACATCATCATCTGTCGCTACATCACAGACCATCAGAACTGCCTCTAATTCGAAAGGAACAACTGCCTCTAACTGTTCAACTATCTGAACTGGCTTTACTGCCTCGATAGGGGACTCTGCCTGTCGTCGTCTCCACACCCATCTACTGCGACGGGACCCAGTAGGGGAAACTGGTTGCTACGGGGCTATCACAACTGAACTAAGCTGGGGTCTAGGAGGCTCCAACTCCAGCCTCTGTCCATGATGATGTGGGCATCGTCCAACGACTGGATCAACTGTCTGTGGTCTCACCAACGGAACTGAACTAATAGGCTGCCTAGGTGGTTATCCTCTCTGCCTCAAAGTCTATCTCTGTAACTGAATGGATGCCTAAGAATCTGGTAGAGTAACCTCTCCTGGCTGACAAAGCCTCGACCCTACGCTAAGCGGATGATGCCCCGAATCCTCTGAGAGAGGGTTCGAGAGGCATCATCCCTAAGGACCCTAACATGCGGTAAAGTAGTGGTAACAGGAGGGGCCGCTGCAATACGAGTGACGTCCTCCTCATCACCACTATGTGTTAATGGAGAGAAGCATCCTCCCTGAACTGTTGCTTTCTCAGGGGCAACTGTGACGTCTGGAGTAGGGGAAACGGCAGCTGGTCGTGGTGCCCGTTTCCTGGGGACCACTCTCCTCTGAACTAGCTCCTGGTGAGCCAACGAATCTGCCATCTTCTGCTTGTCTGCCTCAGATGTAGCTAACCAAAGTCTATAGTTTCTATTCCTCCTGGCCCTTCTCCCAAGGCTGGAGGCGGAGGATGAAGCAACATCTGAACCCACTACCTGAGTGACAGGGGGAACAGGGACTACAGGAAGTGTCGGGGTCTGCCCGAGGGTCTTTGGATGAGACAACTGAGCGAAAGCCGAAACCCGACGAGAAGAAGGCGAAGGAGCCTCGGTCTGGGTACCCCTCTTCCTGGAGGAAGAAGGAGGGGGAACCCGAACATGAGCTGCCTCTGCCGGAACAACAACATGGGTAATTACTACCTGCCGGTGCTGAGGGGCTGGGGCAGCCTAAGCAATAGGTGCGGTAGGCACTGATCGCCTAACCGCTGGATGAGTGGGCTAAATAGGAAGGGGTCTAGGCACTGGCTGCCTAACCACAGGGTGTGCCGGCTGCACACAAACGGGAGTGGGACGAGCAGGTGCCCGGGCTGTCTGCCGAGCAACTGGACATCCGAAAGGTCGCATGGCTACGTGAGCTCTCCTCTGGGGAGGAGAGTAGGCAGCAGCCTCAGCAGGGGTCGGCCCGCTAAGAGTGATGAAGGCTAAGTCAGTGAAGGAACCAAAAGTGATTTCTCCAGCGTGAGGACTGGCTAGTAGGGACTCAGGAAGTGTCACCCGCGCGTCAGAACCAAAGCTGAAAGTAACAGAAGGCACAAAAGAATCTATGGCACTGTCTGCCAAGAAGAACAAAAGAGATTTGAAATGATTACTAAGAAATAATGAGAAGAGGAATGATAGATAGGGGACGGAATGACCTAGAAGGTCAGAAGAAAAGAAACTTAGCTAGGGGGAAACCCTAACTAAGAAGAACGGAAGGAAAGAAACATAGTTAGGGGGGAACCCTAACTAAGAAAAAGGAATGATCCTAACTAAGGAAGGACCCTAACTAAGAGTGGGATGGACCTAATCTAAGGAGTACCAATCATGGAGTACACACAAGAAAAAATAATATAGAATCCAAAGATGGAGAGAGAAACCTATCCCACCGTAGTCGCCAAAAAACCTGTGGACCTCTGAAAGGACACAAGAAACACCACCGCCTCGTGAAGGGAGATAGTATTTTGCCAATGGGAGGGCAGATTCGATCACAGATACGATTAACCATTAAGGATAGCAGCTCTCACCAGCACACCCCGATGAATAATAATATGTACGATCTGATCATCACAATGGGTTTCCCCCACCCAATATATTAGCTCGAGTGGGGTTTATTTGATAGTGGGATTCAGTTTCCCACGGGCGTAAGCCCCCGTGATTAATTACATCTCAGGCCAGGGCCTAAGAATACTCTCAATTAAGGATTCTACATTATTCTTTCCAAATTGGGATTGGCACATAAGGAGAAGACTAGGAAATCCTACTCAAAGGAAAAGAAAGGTTCAACTAGGCTTATTCAACATACACAGCTCAGCTCAGCATCCAGAGGGACTAAGGTAGTAAGAAGAAACTGGAGAAAATAAATAAATCATTCACTCAAAGCATGCAGGAGAGAAGGATGGAAGTGGCATCATCCGTGTGACGCAGATAAGTAGGGTTTATAGTCTCTGGATGATAGAGGACTTACCTACTGATGAGACATACTATGAAATAATAGTAGCCTTGAATCCTAGATCTAGAGTGGGTCTAGTGTTCTACGCAACACTAACACCCGTGTCCTAGCTAATACAATGTAAAATCTGGACTTACCCCAGCCTGGATTGGGGAGCCAGCTAACCACCTAGTCGATTCAAAACCATGAGTCCAGTCATTTATGAAAGGTGCGTGGGTAGGTTATAGTTTTTGGAATTAGGGCCGACGTCTAGAGAATTCCCTAAGTGGCCCAGACTTATATAGGGTGAATGCTCATAGGACTAATGCAATTAAAATTTTGATTTAGTTGATTTCTAATGCAATACATGCTAGTTGAAGTGTCCAAATCAAGTATGCATGGATTTTAAAAAGGCTTATAGAAAATAATTTTTTGGAACTAGACTGGGCTTCACCAGGTCCGGCATCTCATCCTCATAGGTCAAATTATCCGGACTCTACCCGTAGGCGGGGAAGTGTCTTATAGAAGGAGAGAGAAAATGCATTAATATGCATGCGACCCCAGACGATTCCGATAGTTCCCTAAGTCGTTAGGTTTCTATATAATTTAAACCTTAAAATTTTAAGTATTGATTATGAGTATAAAATAATTTTAGTCCTTAGAGAGCCTAACAGAATCCAGGCTAAAATAAAAGCGGCATGCAAATCACTAAGAAACTAAGAAAAGTATATAACATATGCGCAATCAATATCAAATCAAACATAATAGATAATCAAACTAATCAATTAAATATCCATAAGCTAACTGCCCTTAATTACAAACCAGGGTCTGCAAAAAATTAAAGTGGCGAGCACCACTACCGACAACCCGGATTTCTATTCCTAAGAATGATGTAAATGACTTTGAGTGGGATATTAGGTCTTCAGATCTTCAGTCTTCTTGGACTTCTTCCTTGGGCTCCTTAGATTTCTCCTCCTGGGTCTCCTTGGATTCGTAGTGGCTTGAACATCCAAACGAAGAGACAATTCCTCTTAAAAGGGGTATTGCCATTTCTCTTTGTATATCTAAAAGCCATTCGAACTTAATCTTCCAAACGAAAGAAGACTCTCCCTCTTGAGGATGCCTTTTTCTTTTGGAACTCAAGTTGGATAAGGATATCCCAACTCAAAGATACTTTCACAACTCTCACCAATATTACAAATAATTTACATTAAATAAAAGCAGTAATATCTAGACTATCCTGCCAAGTTATCCTAATAAAAGTCATCCCAAGCAGTTAATTTCACATTCCAAGCAGTTTATATGAAATAAAGATACTCATCACAGCCACACTTGACCATGCTCTTAATTATTTTGTGAGGGCTAAATGGCTTTAAAGCACCTGTAGTAATTTATAATTATGATTTATTTAGCCCTCATTTATGTAGGGGGGCTGAGCAATTTCTAAAGCGTCTACATAAGACAGTGTTAGTATTTAAATCATGACAATTGCTCCACTTTTATTTAATGTTGCATGAGCATGGCCACCTGTAAAAAATATCATTAATATCAAAATTGATCCTAACCTATGGGTAATCTATCGTGCAATCACATCAATTCTCATAGTGTAGTAAAAGTAAACAAACACATCAATATTATTCCAATCACAACATGCAGTGAAAACCCAGAAAACTCAGCAGTAAAGTAAGCACCGGCCTATCCTAGATCTATAAGTGGTGCCCTAGCAAACCATCTAAGTGTGTGTGAGAGGCTGTGTAGCTGAGATAGATCCTAAGCTGGGTAGTTGGTTGAAGTTATCTAGTGTACAAGTTTGTTGAAGGTCCCCAGGAGAGATTTATGTTTGAGTTTAAATATTAATACGTTAAGAATCAAATTAGGTATGTTTTAAGGGTTCAGTGATTACTACCTTTATTTCACACTGAGGCCGTGAAGTTTATTTCACCTTCCTTGGGGCTAAGTCAATAGCCTCGTATGCCTGGGTTACCTAGTAGCAACCATGAGTTGAATGAGCCAATTTAGTTGGTTGAAAATTAAAAGAAAGGGGGCATATTAATTTATTTATTATTATATTAGTATGTTAATTTTAGGTCAAGGGTGATTTTTTCTGAAGTTTAAGTTGAGCCGGTGGTTTTCAGGAGGTCAGGGGTCACCCTATCCACTAGGTCAAAGGGGTCCAAAATTGACTCTTTAATTAAGAGGGGTTTGTGAATAGTTAAATTTTTATAAAATAATAGACCTTAACCCGATCAGTTAGACTGTAAGCATGCTCAATTTGGATTCCTCTATCCAAAGTTATGAATTTCCGAAGTTTTGTCTCGTTTTGAACTAAGTTTGACCGGATTGTTGACTTTTTTGATTTAAATTGATTTTTGGAATCTTAATATTTTTAATAAATACTAGATCCTATTGTGAGTTAAATTCCTTTAAGTTTGTCCAATTTGGAGTTTTCTATAATTAGTTATGAATTTTAAAGTTTGGGTTATTTAGTGAATTATCAAAATTATTTAATTCAAGGCTATTTTAGGGATTTTGATCCAAATCAGTTCCAAACTACTTGAAATCATCGCAAAAGGTCAGGAATGACCCAAAGAAGTGTTCCCAAGTGTTTGGGAAAATTTTGGAATTTTAAATAATTTTAAATTATTTAATTTAATTAAAAAGTGATTTTTAATTAAAATTAAATTAAAGTTCAGATTGAGGTCCAATTAAGGGGATTTTAATTTTCATGGATTAAGGAATGAATTTTAAAGAGTTTGATATATTATGGATATTTTTCTGATTTAAAATGAATTTATTAGAATTTTCTGAAGTTATCGGGTTCTAATTAAAGGGTAAATTAGGGTTGATCAATTAAGGGGTTTAATGAGTCCTAAAAATTCCTAGAAAATTCTGAGGGATTTAGGTGTTACTAAGTTTAAGTGTTTCAAGTTTCAAGTCAATCTGAGGTGAACACGAGCTCGTAGAATTTCTCTAAGTTCACTTGACGGGTCCTTAATTATTATCCTTAAGGTGTCACTACGTTGCACAGGTCTTGAATAAGTGTTTGAGACTAACCCTTGGGGTAACATAAAGGGGAATACAATGCAAACATAAACACACCATATCCTTAGATCTAGGAGAGCCTAGGCTAGGTGCTTGTGCAACCTACACATACAAGGACTACGAAACACTAGATAAAATAGGCCTAATGAAATAATTAGTGAATGATTAGAACACAATCATCCACTAATCCTTCCCACATGAATGCTGTTCATATGTAGAATCTAAGTTTAAGATTCCAAGGAGTGAATCTCCCAAAATTAAGGAATTTCATAATATATGTAATTTTAAAATACTTATAATATATATATGTATTAACTAAATAAATGTATAATTTTAAAAATTAGATAATTAAAAGTAAGTTCATGTTATATTCATAGGAGATCCACTAGTCACCCCAAAGCAAGGTTTTTAAAAATAGTTTTATATTTAAAAAATAATTTGTTTTTTAGTTTTAAAATAATTAAATAGTAATTAAATATTCAAATAATTAAATAATACAAAAAGGATCCAGAAAAGACAGATTTGATTCCAGAAAATATTTTTAAATTAAAGCTCATATTTTTTTGAAAAATTCAAGGTATTATATGTCAAAATTTGATTTAAAATGAATTAATTATGAATTTTAAAAATTAAATGCATTTAAAGGTAATTTTAAAATAATTTAATTAACTAATATTTAAAAATAATTATTAAATTAAATTAATATAACCATAAAGGGTTTTCTGATTTAAAAAAAGAATAAATAATAAATAATATAATAATAATAATAATAATAATAAAAGATAATAACAATAGTAATAAATATAAAAATAATAATAATAATAATAATATTACCATTAACATAATAATGTTATTCATCAAAATATCAATATTATAATAATATGAATATTAACATAATAATAATATTATTAAAATAATAATATTATTAATATTATCATAATAATTTTAATAATTATAATAATATGAATATTAACATGATAATATTATTATTAAAATAATAATAATGTTATTAATAATAATACTAATATTATCATAATAACATTAATAATAATAAATCAATATTATAATAATATGAATATTAACATAAAAATAATATTATTAAAATAATAATATTATTATTATTAATCATATTAATATTATCATAATAATGTTAACAATAATAAATCAATATTATAATAATATAAATATTAACATAATAATAATATTATTAAAATAATAATATGAATAATATTATTATTATTATTATTATTATTATTATGTTAATAATAATAAATCAATATTATAATAATATAAATATTAACATAATAATAATATTATTAAAATAATAATATTATTATTAATAATAATATTAATATTATAATAATAATGTTAATAATAATAAATTTCAAAATATAATTTTTATAATTTTTTAAATGTTTTAAATAATTTTTCTGGATTTTAAAATATATTAAAAAATGATTATTAAAACTAATTTTAAATAAATAATAACGGCGGCGGCGGGATCGGATTTGATCTCCGTCGTTGGTTCCGCGCGGTCTGAAATAAGCGGCTCTGATCGAGCTGGACTAAGCGAGTGGCCACGGGATCGGATCCACGTCCAGACGAACACCGCGGAATGGGAAGATCTGGGCCGTTGATCGTAAAATCAACGGCTCAGATCATATGTAACACGTATGTTACGTAAACCAAACCCTTGATAGGGTTTTCCACTTCGTTCTCTCGATCCAATGAACCAAATCGAATGAAATTTGAAACGTAGTCTCTACTCATGAAGAGCAATCATGTGGAAGGATTTATTTGGCCAAAAATGTGCTTAACACAACACTAATTAACCTTATGTGTTCTGATCTAGGGTTAGGGTTTTCACCTTGGATTATGGACGGTTTGAACCGTGTAAGGGCTTATTGAGCTTGTAGACTATCCTTGAATGTTTTCCTAGTTGAACTCAAGCTTTGAAACACATTGGATTAACTGGAAGAAGCCTTGGGGCGGATTTGGTCTCTGTTAGCCGGAGATGTCATCGCCGGTGGCCTTTGACCGGTGGGTTTAGCTTGGGAAAGGTAGAGTGGGGTAGGGAGAGCTCTCACACCAATTCTCAGGGATTGAGAAGGCTTGGAGATCGAGCAAGAGCCAAAGGATCCTAAAGAAGCCCTAAATCCTCTTACTTATAGGTCCAAGCCTATGATGGATGACTAGGATCTAATCTAGGGATAAATAGGAGGGAAAACAACTTGAATTAGCTAGGGTTTGGCTTGGGGAAGGATTAGGAAGGCGTTTAATGCATTTAATGGGTTCAAATTGACCCAAATAGGTCAATTTGACCTATTCAAGACTTGGGTTGACTTGATGAGTGGATTGGGTCCTGGGTGGGTTAAGATTCAATTAAAGCTTGGGTAGACCAATTCAGGCTAATTGGGTCAACCTGAGTTGACCTGGTCAACTAGGTTGACCCAAGGCATGGGTCTGAGCCCAATTCAAGGTCAATACATGGAGATAACCTTTGAGATCTACGAATCATTTTTGAGCACCTACGCAAATATGATTTAAAAATGAATCCCTTAAAATGCGCTTTTGGTGTTAGTGCGGGGAAGTTCCTGGGGTTCATAGTTCACTACCGTGGCATTGGAATTGATCCTTCTATGATCAAAACCATAGTAGACTTGAAACCCCCCTAAGAGTCTTACCTAGTTGAGGTCTTTTCAAGGTAGACTCGCTTTCCTGTGGAGATTTATCTCTAGCCTTTCTGGTAGATGTTATCCCTTTTCTTTACTTACGAAGAAGGATGCTCATTTCCACTAGGATGAGCGTTGTCAGGAAGCCTTTGAGAGTATAAAGGGCTACCTGATGAACCCCCCTATATTAGCTGCACCTATCCTAGGGAGGCTATTAATTCTTTACACTACGGCCCCGGATGAATCTTTGGGTGCACTGTTAGCTCAAGAAAATGAGGAAGGCAAGGAAAATACCTTATACTACCTCAGCAGAAGATTAATACCAGCAGAGCTGAAATACCCAGCGATGGAGAAGCAATGTTTGGCTTTGATCTTTGCAGTGCAAAATCTTAGACACTATATGCTTTCACATAAGGTTAATTTGATTTCTCGAGTCAACCCCTTGTAGTATTTGATGACCCGTCTGACCCTCTCAAGTCGTTTAGCACATTGGTCCATGATCCTACTGTAGTTTGACATCACCTTTATCCCTCAATGGGCCGTCAAAGAACAGGCTCTAGCTGACTTTCTCGCTGCTCACCCAATCCATGTGGATTCCTCACTCAATAATGATCTACCTGATGAACTAATCATGAGTACAGATGAGCAGGAGTCCCTTAATTAGGAGTTCTACTTTGACAGTGCGTCATCTGTTGAAGCCTCAAATCTAAATGAAACTCCTATAATCAGGGTAGGGTTGGGCCTTATTTTTGTATCCCCTGAAGGTTACACTCTAAGATATTCCTATAGTCTCTCAAAACCTCATACTAATAATGAAGCTGAGTACGAAGCGCTGATTTTGGGACTAGAGTTGGCCATTTAGATGAATATCATACGTGTAAAGATCTTTGGAGACTGTTAACTAATTATAAATTAAGTAGCAGGAGTCTACAAAGTACTTAAGCCCGAGCTCTTATCTTATCATAACAAAGCAATGGAGCTCTTATGCTTAATTCTTAAAGTGATTTTGGCTAAGATCCCCAGATATACAAATGGAAAAGTAAATGCATTGGCCAAGTTAGCAAAGGAACTGGATAACCCAACTGGTAATCCATTATCTATCGTCGTCCAGTATCGTCAAGCTCTATACCACACAAATTTGTGTTCCCCCGATTAGACCGTCACAATGTTCTTGATTGAGGAAGAGTTAGATTGGAGAGTACCCTTCATAGAGTACTTGAAGCATGGAAGGCTTCCAGATGATATATCTCTCACTGCTCATATTAGAAAGAGAGCTCTATCATTCACTTATATGAATGATACCTTGTATCGACGCTCTTTTGACCAAATGAGAATACGTTGCCTCAACAACGAGGAGGCTCGCAACGTCATGGGTGAGATACATGAAGGTCTTTGCGGTGCTCATCAGTCTGAACTAAAAATAAAAGGCAGAATTAAACGCCTTAGTTACTATTGGCTGATTATGTTCCGTGATTGTATGGAGCACGCTAGAAAGTACCACCAATGCCAAATTCATGGCACGATGATTTACCAACCCCCTAATCTGTTACATCCTACGGTATCATCTTGGCCATTTGAGGGTTAGGGCATGAATGTAGTGGGTCCTATCGACCCTCCTTCCTCTAAGGGTCATAAGTTCATTTTAGCTGCCACTGATTAGTTCTCTAAGTGGGTGGAAGTCGTACCACTTAAAGAAGTCAAATCAGAAGATGTGATGCCTTTCTTTCATGATCATATTGTGTACCGCTTTGGTGTTCCGCATTGTATCATTTTCGATAATGGCCCATCATTTAGAAATACTAAAATTTCTAGATTTGCCAGCCGCCATAACATTAATTGGTGATACTCTTCGATCTACTACCCTAAAGCCAATGGCTTGGCGGAGGTATTTAATAAAACTCTCATGCAATTAATAAGAAAAATCTTGGTTGCAAATAAGCGAGAGTGACATGATAGATTACCTTGGCATTATAGGCCTATAAGACTACGTACCGTACTCCTACTCAGTCTACCCCATATGCTCTAGCTTTCGGGGTTAAAGCAGTCCTCCCACTTGAGGTCGAGCTCTCCTCGTTACGTGTGGCAGTCAGCCACAATCTTTCTCATGAAGATAATGCTTTAATACGGTTGGAAGAGCTTGATGGTTTAGAAGAACTTCATTTATAAGCTTATCAGAATCTCAAACTGTACCAGGCCCATATGGCCCGATCACGTGATGACCTTGTTCAACCCCGTGCTTTCCGGGTTGGTGATCTAATTCTTGTTTTATGTAGGCCTATCATTTTGCACCGTCGCTGAAGTGGTAAGTTTGAGCCTATTTGGGAAGGCCCCTTCGCTGTAGAGCAAGTTTATGAAGGTGGTGCCTACCTACTCGTTGATACAAATGGTGTTCACCCTATGCCTGTCATCAATGGGCAGTACTTAAAAAAGTATTAGGCTTACACGTCACAAGGGGAGTCTCTCTACTGCCAGTAAATATCCTTCTGTATATGTATCATCTAAAAGGATTCTCCTTACTCCTCGGCAGTCTATGTGGCCACGATGATTTTCCTCTACCACACGATGTTCGTTATGAAGAGTATAAGGCAATCTTTAAGGGTGATACGCTGATACGCCGTAGGGATGTTTGTGCTTGTGTCTGTGCACACCATTCATGTTGGTGTTAATGCATAGAACCTTTGGCTCGTCCTCCCCTTTATGAGGATTTATTCTCTCCAGTTTTACTTGGTAGTCTCGAGTGTGGTCTGGGTTATCAAAACCAATGTGTAGTATTATTTGTGACTTCTCTTGTCCTTCTAGTGTAAACCATACGATTCATGTATAATCAAACTCTATGGTTTACCTAGCTTAGTCTAAACTTATAGAATTCATGTGTCTTTGAGTTCTCCATGAGTTCTAGTTCCCCAGTTTTGCTTGTCACCCTAAGTGTGGTCTAGGATATCAAAACCACTAGTTCAAATCTCTTTGTTAAATGGGATACCGGGTCCAGACCCAACCTGTGTTAGTCAGGTATGGTGGTGTTGATCCCCTATCCCTATATGAATTTTCATCTTCTATCAATCTTGTTATGATAGTTGTATTACTCAGTTCATTCAGGTGAGTTGAATGTGGTCTAGGATATCAAAACCATTAGCTTAGATCCCTTAGAAGATGTGATACTGGGTACATACCAGCCCAAGTTAGCCAGGAATGGTAATGTTGATCCACTATCCTAATTTGGAATTCATTCATATATCAATTTTATTGTGGTTGTAATCCCCAGTTCATTTACCCGAGCTGGATGTGGCCTGGCTTAACAAAGCCAATGTTAAACAATTTTCTACATATCCTGAGTAATCTCACTCTCTCCCCAATTTTATTCATGTGACGAATATGGCCTGAGTTATCAAAGCCATTCATATCCCCCTCTCTTCATGTTATGATCATTAGAAGATATTTCATACTAGGAGTAACCTACGGATATGGTAAACGTCTCCTCTACCGTGTGTTACGTTCAACAGTACGAGATTTACTTAGTCTATGATTGTGAACAGATAAAAATATATGCAAAATAAAATATACATTGATAAAATAAAAGAGGAAAGCTCTTAGCAGAGCAAAATCGATTTCCCTTGTCACAGGTGGAACCTAGTAATATACCCTAGGAGCTCAAATTCCCCAAGCTTTTTTTCCTTTCCCCTCCTTCGAAGCATCTAAGTGATCGCTTCAAGGATGATCCTACACTTGTGTTGTTATGATCCTTTTCGATCATAGTAGTCTTTGTTAGTGATGCGATACACCTTATCTTAAGATGTTAACATCACGTCTTTGAGGGCTTTAATTTTCTAGCAGAAGATTGGCTCCTAGTTTCTTTTAGCAACTTACTTCTTTCATTCCTGCCCTACTCTCGGCTACTAGAGTAGTTCTACGAATGTAGTGGTGTTGCTTTCACCTCTCACAGGATCCCACCAGTCAGGGTGGGTGTTACCACTGTGATGTTTGGGTATTTATCGATCTTATTCGTAGTTACTGTCCTCAGTGGCAAGTGTGCTCACCACCTTGAGTTGTTTTCACAATAGTATTATAGTACACTTGATCTCAGGTGTTAGTATCAATGTATTGAGAGCTTTAATTTTTTAGCAGAAGATCAAGCTCCATTGCTTCTTTAATGACATACTTTCCCATTATGACCTGACTCCCAGCTGCAGAGTGGTCTCTTGGATGTGTCTATGTGATTGTTTCTCCTTGATATAGTCTTGTTCTCTATAGCGAGTGTGTCCCCCTTGCTACTTCAGTTATTACTCACTGGGAATGAGATTACCCCTCTCGCACTCTGCTGAGGGAGTATCTCTCCTTGTTGTCCCTTGAGGCATCAATCTGATGCTTCCACTTTGCATGATTCTGGTATTGCCTAGGAAGTTCTGCCAGTATTTGGGTACTCGTGGCCATGATGATTTGTCCTCTACCACGTGGTAACCAAAATACTAGCTCGGGATTCCTTAGATGATTCTTCCCTTAGAATTCTCCAATCTACCCTTCTCTTTTTTCTCACTTCACTACACATATGTGTGTCAGGGTATTGTTGAGATGACTTTTCCCCTGATTGTTCTACTGCAGGCATATGCGTCGGGTAGAAATTAGACTTTACTTGGTTGAGAGTGCCCGATGGAGTCCTTGGGAGGCACATATCTCACCACCCCTTTACCCTGATTATCATATTAAAGACTAGGTAGGCATCAGATTTTGTGGCTTATTTATTTTGCTGAGGTCAGGCAAAGTATTGAGTCACCCCACTCCACTATTTTGAAAGGATCAGGAGGATGTGGGATCCTTTCACCTTCTATCCTGCTGATTTGATATGATTAGGTAGGTAGTCGATTTTACTTACTCAGTTGAGAGAGCCCCGATAGAGTCCCTAGGAGGGCATTCCTCACCACCCCTTTTCCCTAATTGTCCTGTTGAGACTAAGCAAGCATCAGATTTCATGGCTTATTTATTTTGTTGAGGTCAGACAAAGTATTGAGTCACCCCACTCTACTGTTCCGAAAGGATCAGGAGGATATGATATCCTTTCACCTTCTATCCTGCTAATTTTATATGATCAGGTAGGTAGTCAATTTTACTTACTTACTCGATTGAGAGAGCCCCGATAAAGTCCCTGGGAGGGCATTCCTCACCACCCTTTTTCCTTGATTGTCCTGTTGAGACTAGGCATGCATCAGATTTCGTGGCTTATTTATTTTGCTGAGGTTAGTCAAAGCAATTAGTCACCCCACTCCACTATTCTGAAAGGATCAGGAGGATGTGGAATCCATTCACCTTCTATCCAGTTGATTTAATATGATCAGGTAGTTAGTCGGTTTTACTTACTTACTCGGTTGAGAGAGCCCCAATAGAGTCCCTTGGAGGGCATTCCTCACTACCCCTTTTCCCTGATTATCCTGTTGAGACTAGGCAGGCATTAGATTTTACGGCTTATTTATTTTGTTGAGGTCAGGCAAAGTATTGAGCCACCCCACTCCACTATTCTGACAAGATCAGGAGGATGTGAGATCCTTTCACCTTCTATCATGTTGTTTCGATATGATTAGGCAGGTAGTCGGCTACTTTACCTTCCACTCTTTATTTCACCATTTTGATATGGTCAGGTGAATATCGAGTTGTCCACATTCACCGTTTCGATATGATCACGTGAATGTGAGACTCTTTACTTTCTTTCCCCCCATTCTGCCCTTACGAAAGTAAGGCGGATGGATGAGCTACTTTACCCTTTGCTCTTTCCTCGACTCTGCCCTCACTACAGGGTAAGGCAGTGAGAGAATTCCCACCTACCTTTTCACCTTTTGGTGATCCTTTACTGTTACTCTTTACTCCACTCTACTTGTCATGTTCGGTCAACGCCAACATGAGCGATTCGCTAGCTTGTTCCCAGCTCCTGTTAGGGGTCCATTTGTTGACCTTGATTTCCCTAAATCTCACCTCCACTGGACCCAATGGGTCAAGCCCCACCTATTGGGCCTAGACTTGTGCTCTGGGTCAACCTGGTTGACTAGGTCAACCCAGGTTGACCCAAGTTGACCCATTAGGCCTAAATGGGCCCAAATATAACTTAGTTCAAATCTAATCCAATTCAAAGGCTTCTTGGCTCAAACCCTCACCTCATTGGACCTGTTTGACTGGGTTGACTAGGTCAACCATTGACTGGTCAACCCAAGCCTTAAATAGGTCAATTTAACCCTTTTAAACCCATTTAAACCCATTTAAAGCATTTGATCTCATTCATAATGAGTTCTCATTCAAAACCACGGCCAAGGAAATTTATTTTCCCTCTGAATCACCCTAGGATAGATCCTAGCCGTCAATCTAATGCCATGAGCCTTAAATAGCGAATTAGGGTTCATTAGGAAGGATTTATTTTTTGGCTCTTGCTCTCTTTCAAAGCCTCCTAAGCCTTAGAGATTTTGTGAGAGAGCTCCCCTCAACTCCCTCTACCTTTCCCAAGTCAAATCCGGCCGGTCAAACCTCACCAGCGATGAGATCTCCGACGAACTAAGCCTAGGATCCTTATAGTGCTTTTTGCATCTAATCCAGACATTGGGAGCCTAAGGTGTCTTCTACAACTTTGTGTGTGGACAGTCAACAAGTTCAGAGAGCCCTTATATAACTAAATCCATCCATAAACCAAGGTGAAAAGCTCAACCTTAGTCTAGGACACTTAGGGTTAAATAGCATTTTGAGAAGCGCATTTTAGATTGAGATATCTATACCACATGAATACTCTTCATCCCTATTAGCTAGGTTTAAAATTTCATTGTGTTTCGTCGTGTGGATCGAGAGAACGAAGTAATTATCACTTCAGGCTCTCAATTCAGCCGCAGGTACATATAAAGCTGATCTCGGACCGTTGAATCCATGATTAACGGTCCAGATCTCACCAGATCAACCCTTGAATCTGCCCCACGGTCCGCTTGTCCGTCACAATAGATCTTTCGGCTCAATCAGAGCCATCCGATCGAAACAACAGAGGATCGAACGGCCCCTGTACCCCGCCGACGTGGTTAAGTCGTCTGGCGTAGATTTCTGCGTCGCAGCAATCATTGCTAATGATTGCGCGGTGGCGCAATCATTGACAATGATTGTGCGGTGGCGCAATCATTGGCAATGATTGCCTGCTGTTTAGGCAGCCAATTAGAGCCCGCCACGCGTCTCCCGCCGCTGGATTAGGTTTTAATTAAGATTTAATTAGTCTTAATTATTTTTTTAATCTAATTTTCTTTAGAAAATTATTATTAATTATTCATAAGTCCAAAAATTAAGTGTAATATATCAAAATTTTTAGAATTTTATCTTATTTAATTTAAAATTAAAATTAATTTCAAAATATACTGTGTATTTCAAATTATTTAAATAACCTTATTTTAAATATTATTATTATTATTATTATGTTATTGTTATTACTATTATTATAATTATTAGTATTATTATTATTTATTATTATTTTTATTATTATCTTCTTTATTATTATTATTATTATTATTATTATTATTATTATTTTTATTATTATTATTATTATTTTTATAATTATTTTCCTTTTTATTACTATTACTATTATTATTATTATCATCATTATTATTAATATTTTAATTGTAATTATTTTCATTATTTTTATTATTATTATTACTATTTTGGCCTTAACTACTTTAATTATTATTGATATTTTATTATCATTATTATTATTACTATTATTATTTAAACTTTATCATTATTATAATAATCATTTTAATTGTTAGTATTATTATTATTTTTTTTATTTTTTTATTTAAAAGTTATTTTTAATATTATTATTATTATTTTGACTTTGTTATTATCCTAATAGTTATTTTATTATTATTATCATTATTATTATTGTTTCAAAACTATTTTGTTATTATTATTATTACTACTATTATTTTAAAATTATATTATCTTATCATTATGATTATTATATTATTATCTTGTTATTATTGTTATTATTTTAAGTTTTTTTATATTATTAATTATTATTTTCATTATTTTAAAACTATCTTAATTATATTATATTATTATATTATTATTATTATTATTATTATTATTATTATTATTATTATTATTATTATTATTATTATTATTATTATCTTATTATTTTATTATTATCGTGTTATTATTATTGTTATTATTTGTATTTATTTTCTAATCTCAGAAAACTTTAATAAATAATTTATCTTAATTTAATAATAATTTTTAAACACTCATTATTTTAAATTATTTTTTTAAAATACCTTTTAAATTTATTAAACTTAAATAATTCATAACTATTTCATTTTAATTCAAATTTTTCTGTATAATACCTCATTCTTTTCAAAAAATTTATGAATTTTAATTTAAAATTATTTTTAAAAACCAAAACTTCCTTTTTTTGGCATATTTTTGTATTATTTAATTGCTTAATTTTTTAACTATTATTTAATAATTATATGTTAAGTATTTTAAAACTAAAAAATTATTTTTTAAATACAAACTATTTTGAAACCTCGCTTTGGGTGGCAGGTGGATCTCTCATACATATGGATTGGAATGCTTTTAACCATATTATTTTTAAACTAACATATTTATATATGTATGTTATTATGTGTATTTTAAATGTTTTAAAAATTATAATTTTTTTAAATTCCCTAATTTTGAGATATTCACTCCCTCAAACTTTAAACATAGGCTAAATATATGAATATCATTCATGTGGAGATGATTAGTGAATGATTGGGCCCCAATCATTCACTAATCACTTCGTTAGTTTCATTTTACTTAGTGTTTCGTAGTCCTTGCATATGTAGGATGCACAAACACTTAGCTTAGGCTCTCCTAGATCTAAGGACTTGTGTATTTATGTTTGTATTGCATTCCTCTTATGTTATCCCAAGGGTTAGTGTTAAAACCTGCTCAACGTAGTGACACCTTAAGGATAATAATTAAGGACCCGTCTAGCAGACTTAGAGAAATTTTAGGGGTAAGGGCATACCTCCAAATGACTTAAAACTTGAAACACTGAAACTTAGTGACATCCTAAACCCCCTAGAATTTTCTAAGAATTTTGAGGACTCTTTAAACCCTTTAATTAACAAACCCTAATCTACCCTTTAATTAGGACCTAATAATTTCATAAAATTCTAATAAATTCAAATTAAATAAAAAAAATTACACATAATATATAAAACTCTTTGGAATTCAGTCCCTAATCCAAGAAAATTAAAATCACATTAATTGGACTTCAATCTAAACTTTAATTTAATTTTGATTAAAAATCACCTTTTAATTAAATTAAATAATTAAAAATTCCAAATCTTTGCCAAACACTTAGGAATACTTCTTTAGGTCATTCCTAACCTTTGGTAGTAATCTCAAGCAATTTGGAACTGATTTGGATCAAAAACCCCAAAATAGACTTTAATTAAACAATTTTGACAATTCATTAAATAACTCAAACTTTAAAAATTCATAACTAATTCCAGAAAATTCCAAATTGGGCAAAATAAAAGGCATTCAACTCATACTAAAACCTAGTATTTATTAAAAATATTAAGATTCTAGAAATCAACTTATATAAAAAAGTCAACAATCTGGTCAAACTTAATTCAAAATCAAGTCAAAACTTCAGAAGTTCATAACTTGATGTAGAAATATCCAAATTAAGCATGCTTACAGTCTAACTGATCGGGTTAAGGTCTATTATTTTATAAAAATGCTAACTATTCACAAATCACCTCTAATTGAAAAGTCTACTTTTGGTCCCTTTAACTTAGCGAGTGGGTTGAACTTGAACCTTCTAAAATTCATTAACTTAACTCAAATTTCAAATAATATCACTCCAAGATTCAAATTAACCTCTTATCCTAATAATAAATCATTCAATACACCCCATCTCTTAATTTTTAATCAACTAAATTAACCGAATCAACCCCGATTGCTACTGGGTATCCCAGGCCTACGAGGCTATTAACTTAGCCCTAAGAAAGGTGAAATAAACTTCATGGCCTTAGTGTAAAATAAAGATAGTAATCACCTAACCATTAAAATATATCTAATTTAATCCTTAATACATTAATATTTAAACTCAAACCTAAATCTCTCCTTGAGACCTTCAACAAACTTGAACATTATATAACTTCAACTAACTACCCAGTTTAGGAGCTACCTAAGCTACGCAGCCTCTTACACACACTTAGATGGTTTATTAGGGCACCACTTCTAGTACTAGGTTAGGCCGGTGTTTTATATTTTTTCTATTTTTGTGATGTGATGCTCTTGTATGTGGCACGTGTGCTGTTTGTATTGAATTACTATGAGTGTTTATTTTATTACTATACTGCACTTTATCTGTGATGTGATTGATTGTGCGTTAGATCTACCCTTAGGCTAGGGATGATTTACACTAATCTAATCTTATGCAGGTGGCCACGATCATGCAGCACTAAAGTAAAGGGGGCAATAATCATCAAGCTTTAAAATAAATGCTGTTTTTTACAGATGCTCCAAAGACTGCTTAGCCCCCTTGAAAAATTAAAAGAGTGTGGCCAAGCGTATTTCATTTCCTGCACAAATATTAACTGCTTGGGTTGTATATATAAATTTCTTGGGATGTTTTATTAGGATAACCATGCAAGAGAGTTTAGATTTTTCTTATTCAAATATAATGTAATTTGTAAAAGTATTGAGTTGTGAAAGTCTTCAAAGGCATGGCATTTTAAATAGCAGGTACCCAAAGGGAGAAAGAAAGGTCCTCTTTCGAGGAGTTTTTTCTCATTTCGGTACCCTTCTAAAGGATGATCTGGAGAAAGATGATCCAAAAGGAGGACGATCCGAAGGAAGATGATCCATTGGAAGATGAAGACTTGAAGACGAAATGCCTTGTATTTAAGACTTGCATCATTCAGTAGGATTAGAATCGAGGTTATTGTTGGTGGGGCCTGGCCACCATTATTTTTTTATAGACCCTGGGTTGTACTTATACAGCACTTGCTGTGGACTTTTGACTTTTCTGTGTTTTATGGATTTATATTGATGTGTTTACATTGTTTGTGCAGTAGAAACGGTATGTTTTTCTTAGATTTCTTTCTTTGCATGTGCTTGGCTTGATTTCACTAAGCTCTTTAGGAATAAAACTTTTCTACTCGTAATTAATACTCAAAATTTTAAGAATTAAATAACTTAGAAATCTAATGACCTAGGGAATATTCAAAATCATCTGGGATCGCATGCATATTAATGTATTTTCTCTCTCCTTCTATAAGACACTTCCCCTCCTGCGAGTAGAGTCTGAAAAATCTGGCCTATGAGGATGAGGTACCGGACCTAGGGAAGCCTAGTGTTTTCTAAAAAATTATTTTCTATAAGCCTTTTTAAAATTTTATGCATATCTGATTTGAGACTGTTAACTAGCATGCATTACGTTAGAAATCAACTAAATTAAAATTTTAATTGCCTTAGTTATAGAAACATCCACCCTACATAAGTCCAGGGCCATTTAGGAAACTCTCTAGAAGTTGTTGACCTCATTTTTGTATGAAGTCATTAGGACCCATTCCAAATTCAAGATTAATCCAGACCCGAGGATCAATCTGATCTTGGATCAGATCCAGACCCTAGGAATTATCTAGAGCCTAGGATTCTTTTAAATTCTCCCTAGACTCTAGATCTTAGGATTTGCTCTAGACCCTAGGATTCCTCTAGATCCTTCTAGACCTTAGGATCCTTCTAGAACCTAGATCCTAGGATTCTTCTAGACCCTAAGACTATTCTAGACCCCAGATCCTAAGACTCATAGATACTGAGATCTTCCTAGACTCCAGTCCTTAGGATCTACTCTAGACCCTGGGACTCCTTCAAATTCATTTAGATCCCAGGATCTTTCTAAATCCCAAATTTTAGGATTCCTAGATCCTAGGATTCTTCTAGATTCTAGGATTCTTCCAGATCCCAAACCCTAGGACTTTCCTAGAATTCATACTTTAGGATTTACTCTAGACCCTAAGAATCTTCTAAATCCTAGAACCTAGGATTTCTTAGATTCTAGAGATCTCCTAGATCCTAGACCTTAGGATCATTCCAATCTTTAGGATTTAATCCTGACCCTAGGATCAATCTGATCTTAGATCAATCCAGATCTCAATGTAATTTCAGCCTCTAATTAATCTAGATCTTAGTTCAATCTAGATTTAATTTCCAGACTTATCTAAGACTTTAGGACCTATCTTAGATCTTAGGATTTCTATATCCTAAGATGCCTCTAGATCCTAAGATTCCTCTAGATAATAGGATTTCTAGATCTTAGGGTTATTCTAGACCCTAGACCCTAGGATACTCCTAAACTTTAAACCTCAGGATTTTTTAGACTTTAGAATCTTCTAGAATTCAAACTCTAAGAACTTCCTAGACTTCAGTCCCTAGGATCTACTCTGGACCCTAGGATTGCACTAGATCAATTTAGGTCCTAGGATCCTCCTAGATCCTAGATCTATCCAGTCCTCAAATCTATTCAAACTTCAGAACAACCCAGACTTTAATCCATATCCTCAATTCAAACCTTGAGCAAAATCCAGAATTCAATCCAGTTCAAAATCCAAACTCTAGTTCAAACCCTAATTCTACCTTTGATTAGACTTTAATCATATCCTATCACTTATGATCTCTAAATGATCATAAATGATTTGGGTAATTCAAATCCAATCATTCAAATTAAAATTCCAATTTAAATCCAGATGTCCAAACTCAATTCCAAGGCTGAAGGTCTAAGTCCTAAAAGCCTTTTCCAATGAATCTTTGAACATTTCAAAACCCTATCAAATGACCTCTGATTCAAGATCTATCAGTTCCACACTGATGTGACATGTCTCTAGAGGAAACCCTCCAAATTTGAGCTCATTCTGAGGTCTCTAACCCCAGAAACTGAATTGAAATCCAAAGGCTGTAAAACCTTCAAATATTTACAGTCTATGCCACTGGACCTGCCACCCAGTGAATTTTGATCCTGGAGCTTTCTCCAAAGCCCCTAATCACTTCCAGACCCTTGATTATGACTCATTGATCAATAAACTACATTTTGTTAGATTCAATTTGACCCCCAGTTGACTAAGGGTCAAAATGACCAAAATACCCCTTAAGGGTTCAAATGCACATTTCAAATCAAATGACCTCCAAATTGCTTGGAATCACTTCCAACAATTTTCAAACATCAAACCAAACCCATTGAACCCATTTCCAGTCCCTGGGTCAACCTGGTTGACCAAGTCAACCTGGGTTGACCAAACAAGCCCATTAAGGGCCCAAATAGGTCATTTTGACCAAATGACCTCCCCAAATTTTGAGACCACCACCAGTAGACTCAGAATGTCATTCTGAACTGGTTGGACCCAATCCCTGACCCTAGATCAACCTGGTTGACCAAGTCAACCTAGTCGACCCATTAGGCCCATTAAGGGCCTAAACATGTCATTTTGACTAGATGACCATTCCAAACTTTGAAACCACTTATACCAGACCTCATTTATTATTTCAAACTTGTTTGACCCTGACCCAGGTCCTGGGTCAACCTAGTTGACCAAGTCAACCTAGGTTGACCCACTCAACCCTTAAGCTTATTTCTATTTAATCAAACTCCGGATTGATTCTATATCTTCTTAACCTTAACCTGATTACTTCTCATAATGGTTTGTGTTTGTTTGGACCCATTGACCTATTCATAATTTGATTTGGTCAAATGAGCCAAATTTAGTCAAACTTGATCAATATAGGTCATTATATTATATTCAATCAAATCAAATATTTCAAATCCTTTTAAACATTTAAACCTACTTTAATGTTTGATTCAAACTCCCCTAACTAATGGTGAGTCCCATTATAGGAGATTTGCCTTGGTCAAACCATCATAGATGGTCAAAGTCTCATAAGCACATGTTTAATTCATTTAAACTCCAAAGAAATTATTTCAAACCCTTCCAACTCATTTAATCAGCTCTCAAACATTCTCCCATGCCACCTCATTAGTCAAGTTGACTGGTTGACCAGTCAACAAGTGACTTATTTGGTTCCAAATGATAAAATTTCTATGTTTAAACTAATGTCTTCCACTCTTGAGAACACCAACAATCCTAATCAGCCCCTAAGCCTTCCCCCATGCCACCTTAGCTGCCATGTGGCATGGGGACAAGTCAATTTGTCAAACCAAGCTTAGGAAGTGGTCAAAGGTGGTCAAAACCCTTCTTAAGCTAATTACATCCATCCTTAAACTATTTCAGCTATTTGAACAGTCTCTAGAACATTCCCAGAACTGTTCTAAGCCCTTGGATCCTGATCAAATGGCTCCTAGCCATTTCATATTCTTACTAGAGGACAAATAGGCCTTTCCACATAGGATGTCCTTGTGTCCTTTTGATACTCTGCTCCCAACCACCCTAAGGCCAGGTGGCATCCATCTGGAATCCTCCCAAAGCTATCCTAGTCGTCCATTCAAACAAGGAACATTTGAATAGGGGGAAAACTCTCATTAGAGCCCCCATTCGAACCCTCACATTCTCTCACTCTCCCAGCTCCTCCAGATCAATCCTCCAGTTCCCCTGAGCCCTAATTCTCTCTCACATCCATTCCAGTTCAAATCCGATCGGTCAAACCTCGCCAGCAACCAGATTCCGGCGAGTCAAGCTCAAATCCATCCAAGGAGTTATAGGGTTCGATCTAGACGTCATCAGTTCGAGGAGCCTTCTGCAATTTTGAGCGCAGACAAACAACAAATTCAGAGAGTCATTAATCGGTTAAATCTATCCTTAAATAAAGGTAAAAACATCAACCCTAGCTTAGCACACTTAGTTTAATTTAGCTTTTAAATAAGTGCTTTTTAAATTTTGATTTTGAATCCACATTAATGCTCTTCATAAAGGCTCTCTATGTTTCAAATTTTATTAAATTTGATTAAGTATATCGAGCAAATGAGTCAAAAATTGAGTTTAGGGCTTCGGTTCAGCTGGTTGTGCATCATACGCATTCTGGACCGTTGATCTCACAATCAACGGTCCAGATCTGGCTTGACCGCGGTTCTGGATAACCGCTGATTTAATCCCGCGGTTCCTTTTAAGATCTGGCTCGATCTGAGCCGTTCGTTTCAAAACACGGATGATCCAACGGCAGGCGGTATCCGCTGACGCGGATTAGTGAAAGCGCGTGGGACACACGCGCTTTCCCTAATCATTTCCAATGATTGCGGCGGCCAATCATTGGCCCGCCGCCCCGCGATTAGACCCGCAAATAGAGAGCTGCCACGTGGCCTCTTCAGCCGCCGATTAAGATTTAATTAATCTTAATTAACTTTTAATCCTTTTTTAAATCTGAAAGTTTTAAAAAATTATAATAAATTAAGCATTAATCCAAAAATTCAGTTTAATATATCAAACTGTTCATAATTTTAAGAGCTTTAATTTAAAATTAATTTTAATTTGAAATATTATATATATTTTAAATTATCTTAAATATCAAATATTTTATTATTTTTAATGGATATTTAATTATAAATGATCAAATTATCTTTTAAAAAAAAAATTGAATTATTATTTTAAACATTTTCAAACTTCAGATAAAAATATCTGGAATATTTTATTTTAAAATTATATTTTAATTTAAATATTTTCATCAAATAAGTTGAATATATATATATATATATATATATATATATATATATATATATATATATATATATATTAATATCTAATTAATATTAAATAAAACATTCTTTGATATTTTAATTAACATCAAGTAAAATATTCTCTGATATTTAAATATTTTAATTATTTTGAAATTTACAAGTTAGCTTATTTTAAATAACTTAATTTGTTTAATCATTTCAATATCTAACTAATATTTAATTAATTATTTTTTTTCTTTTTTTTTAAATTGAATTTTATTTTCAAAATATTTCCAAATAAATCAGAAGATCTCTCACTTGAAAATTAAATCTATTTTAATAATATTTTGAGTATTTTAAACTTTAAAATTTATATTTATATATATAGGTTCATATATATATTCATATTTAAAAATCTATTTTAAAATTATACAATTTTAAATTTTAAAAATTTGAGAGATCTCTTGGAATTTTGAACATAGAGTAAGCTTGATTGAATGGAATTCATGTGGATTAGTGATTGATCAATGTATAATCATTTTGTTGATTATTCATTGATTAGTCACTTAATTAATTAAGTTTTAATTTGAGCTGCATGCTTAGGATACACACACCACTTAGCCTAAGGCTCTCTTAGATTTAGGAATTGATTGTGAATGATGTGTATTCCTATATGTATATGTTATATCTGAGGGTTAGCAAAACCTTGATTTTGAACCTACTCAAACCTAGTGTCATTAAGGACAATAATTAAGGACCCATTTAGAAAACTTAGAATATTTTCAATAATTAGGATACACTTCAAATTGACTTGAAACTTTGAACACTTGAACTTAATGACACTCTCAGCCCTAGGAAAATTTCTCATTAAATTTTGAAATCATTAAGCCCCTTAATTAATTTAATCAAAATCAACTCTTAATTAAGCCATTAAACCTTCCAGAAATTATAATAAATCAAATTTAAATCCAAAATTTGTGAATAATATATCAAACGGACCAGAATTGAACCCTTAATCAATAAAAAAATAAAAGCCCCTTGACTGGACTTCAAAATTAAGTTTAATTTAAGTTTAATTGAAATTCAATATTTAATTAATTTAATTAATTAAAAATAATTAAAAATTCCAGAAAATTTCCAAACACTTGGAGATCGCTCCTTAGCTCATTCCTGACCTTTGGAGTTGATTTCAAGGAGTTTGGAGGTCATTTGGATTCAAATCACAAAAAAGGCCTTTAATTAAACAATTTTGAAAATTCAATAAATACTCAAAACTTTGAAAATTCATAATTAATTCAAATAAACTCCAAATTGAGCAAACTCAAAGGCATTCAACTCATCTTAAGATCTAATATTTATTAAAAATGTTAAGTTTCCAGAAATCAATCAATTTTGAAAAAAGTCAACTTTTGATCAAACCTAGTTCAAATTCAAATCAAAACTTCAAACCTTCATAATAAAATGTAGAAAAATCCAATTTCAGCGTACTTACTGTCTAACTGATCGTATTAAGGTCTAGTATTTTAATAAAATATTAACTTTCTAGAAAATACTTTAAATCAAAAATTCAACTTTTAACCCTTGAATTAAATGATTAAAATAATCCAAAAAATTCCAAAATTCAATAAATTTTCAAAAATTCCAGAAAACACTAATTCAAACTTAAAACCAGCAATCAATCAATTCTAATTAAAATTTAATTAACCTTCAAACATTAATTAAACTTAAAGCACTTAATTATATCGGGTACCAATGGGTAATCCAGGCCTACGAGGCTATTAAATTAGCCCCAAGGAAGGTGAAATAAACTTCACGGCCTCGGTGTGCAACAAAGGTGGTATCCAACAAACAATCAAAATTAAATTTAAAATCAAATTCAAATCATTAAGATTTAAATTTTAATTAAAATTCCTTAAGCCTTCAACCAACTAGAACATCAAGCAACTTCAATCAAGTGCCTATTTAGGACATATCAAAGCCACACAGCCAACCTTACACACTTTAGATGGTTTGCCAGGACAACCAACTCTAGTCTTAGGCTAGGCCGGTGTTTACTTTTCTGCTGTGTACCGGGTTTTCGAGCTTTTACTGCATGCTGTTTGCTAGTGGTAGAATTAATGTTATTGTTTATTTATTTATTGCACTCTGTATTAATTGATTGTACGTTAGACCTACCCTTAGGTTAGGAACGATTTATACTAATTCAATCTTATGCAAGTGGCCATGCTCATGTAGAGTATTAAATAAAGGGGCAAATTCATAAATTATTAAATTGCACAGGTGCTCCAAAAAATATGCTAAGTCCCCCTTTAAAATTAAAAGAGCAAGGCCAAGTGTGGCTGGTTTGAGTATTTTAAATTTTAAATATATTGACTGCTTGAGATGTCAAATATATATAACTGCTGATTATTAAGATAACCTTGCAGGTTGTTGAGTCTAGATTTTTAATTTTTATTGATGTAATTTAATTTAAACTGAGTTGTAATTTGTGTTAAGTACTTTGAGATTGAGATGTTTAAATATCCAATTTGGAATCCAAAGATGAAGGAACATCCCTTAGGGGAGAGTTCCTATCCATTTGGAGATCCAAATTAGGATGAATTTTAAATATTCAAAGAGAAAGGATAACACCCCTATTCAGGGGGAGTTTCTGTTCATTTGGGTATCCAGACCCGACGATCCAAGGAGTTCCAAGAAGGTGAAGAAGTGAAGAACGAGAAGAATCTCAAATCTCAAAGTCACTTGAGTCTTAGGAGTAGAATCCGGGTTGTAGTCAGTGGTACCCGGCCACTTTACTTTTCCTGCAGACCCTGTGTTGTATAATTAAGTGGCACTTGCCACATGGACTTTCAGTTTGAGCATTTATTTAATTAATTTAATTATTTAATTGATTTGATTGATATGTTGATTACGATTAAGGACCCGCATGCTTTTAGTAGTTTATTTGACGATCTTGCATGTCGTATTTGATTTAGCCTGTAACCCGATCGGAGGCTCGTGAGGGTACGGTCATAAACTTTTTCTACTTAAACAAAATTAAAAAATTTAAGCTCAGATAGTAACTCTAACGCTTCTAAGAAGTAAGCCCGGACTCGCCGGGGGTTTTTCATCCATTCATATTGACTTTTCTCATTCGTGTTAGGCACCTCCCCGCCTGTGGGTTTTGGTAGACCACCTGACCTATTAGGGTGCAGTTCTGTCCAAGGGGATGTTGTGCAATCTCTAGGATAAAACCTACTTATAAGCCTGATTTTAAAACTCCTTCATATTGATTGAAGCATTTAATCGAGTCAACTAGCATGCATTTCATTAGTAATAAATTAAAAATTGAGTCTAAATCTTAATTGTATTTTTAGCTTAAGCATTTAACCCAATATGTGTTAAGGGGCTAATTAGGAATCTGCTCTAGATGTCAGCCCCGCTCTCCTTAAACTAATCTTAAAATAACACCCTCAACCACTCTTTCATAAAGACTTTGACTCATGATTTTGAAGCGTGTAGGTGGTTTAGCTGGCTCCCCAATCCAGGCAGGGGTAAGTCCAGGATTGCATTGCATTAGCTAGGAGTTGGGTTACTGATTCTCAGTACACATTTTAGACTTAGGTTCTGAGGCAAATGTTCAATCTTAAGACCTCAACCTTTCGAGAATATAATTCCCACCTTCTAATAAAATTGTCCGCTTAAACATTAAATATCTTTCAATCAAATTCAAGCCCAACACTTAGGATAATTTGAGGCGTTTCTGAAGCAATTCAAAATCTTAAGACACGTACTACTCTTCGTCCTTTGACTCCAGAAATAAGTGTTCATTTTTGAACCAATCCCTGTTAAAATTCCAGTCCCTATCTTCCTTGATATCAATCTTTGAATTCTTAAATAAAATTCATATCGCTATTTTAGTCGAGAGTATTCGTAGGAGAATCTCTATTTTCCTACGATGTAATTAACTACGAGGGCTTGCGCTCGTAGGAGATTTTGAAACCCAGACCAGATTTTCAAAATCAAGATTTTTAAAACTCCGATTGATTATCTTTGGAAAATTCAAAAGTCAACGATCATTATCATCATTTTCAAATGATCAATAACAGATGATATCCTCTTTCTTTGGAAAGATATATCGCACTATTATTGTAACTTTGATTATGAAATTAATGATCCCTTTACTAGATTATTGTAGTTAAATATTGGATTAAACATCATTTTGATTCTTCAGAATCATATGTTATTTCTCCTTGAGTTTGACTACGATAATCAGGGTAAATCAAGATTTGTAATCTGAACCTGTTAGAGAACGATATGTTCACCTTTCGAGGTGATATATCATTCATATTAAGTGTTCGATTATAATATTAAAATTCCAAAAATTTAACTTTCCCAAAGAAAATTAAACTCTTTTCAAAATAATATATTTTTCAATCAAACAGACGTCGGCCTTACTTCCAAAAACTTAGCCTCCCACCTATCTTTCATAAAGACTGGACAGCATGGATTTCACACGACTAGGTGGTTAGCTGGCTTTCCTTTTCAGGCAGGATATAAGTTCATGATGCATTAGCTAGGACACGGGTGTTAGTGTTGTGTATAACACTAACGCCCACCTTAGATTTAGGGTTCAAGGTTGCTACTTTCGGTGTCTTGTAGTATGCGTCATCGGTGGGTAAGTTCTCTATCTTTTAGAGACTATAAATCCTGCCTATCCACGTCACAGAGATGACGCCACCTCCATCCTTCTCTTATGTATTCTTCGAGTGCATGACTTTCTTTTTCTCCAGTTTTCTCTCACTACCTTAGCACACCCGGATGCAGATGTGAGCCGTATGTGTTAACTAAGCCAATTTAAAACTTTCCTTCCCTTTGAGTAGGATCTTCTTAGTCTTCTCCTTATGTGTCAATCCCATTTGAAAGTATAATATAGAATCCTTAATCGAGAGTATTCTCAGGCCCTGGCTTGAGATGTAATTAACCACAGGGGCTTGCGCCATGCGAAACTAAATCTCACTATCAAATAAATCCCACTCAAGCTGATGTATTGGGTAGGGGAAACTCATTATTTCGATCAGGTCGTACATATTATTACCCATCAGGGTATGCTAGAGAGAGCCCCTATCCTCAATGGTTAATCCTATATATGATCTAATATGCTCTCCCATTGGCCCGCTTACAAAGAGCGCAGAGGCCTGCGATCATTTTGTCCTTTGGGATAGTGCGACCGTACTCTCTACATTCTGTTCCCCCGCACGACGGTGTTTCTTTCGGAGGTCCACATGTAGCTCTCTATCCGAACTCCAATTAAATACAGTCATATGAATCCCCGACAACCTGATGACCCGACTCGATGAAATCTTAATATTTAGCATGTGTTTTCTAACTTATCGCACGACCCGATGACCCGACCTAGACCAGACACAAAAAATTAAAAAGAAATGCGCCAATTTCTAGGGTTTCTGATATTGACAGTCTATTTTTGCCACCTGAGATAGGGTTTCTCCTCAGAAGAGTGCAGAGAAAGAAAAGAGAAGAAGAGGCTATGAAGATGAAAATTGATTTAGAGGACGTTAAATCCTATGAGGAGATGTAAGACATTACGCAAGAGATGCAAAACGCCCTAGAAGACATACAACATCGAACTACAGGAGATAAGTCAGGGATTTTATCGATAAATTTTAAACTCCGAAGAGATTTTACTATATTTCATTTGAAAATATAAAGATTTTAATAGTTTAGGGTGTATCGTTCAAATATTTTTTGCTACTTCGAATTTATATTGCTATGCACATGCTTAAATGCAAGTTTGGATTTTGTGTGCAAGTCTAGATAAAAACATAATTTGATATGTATTATTTTTGTGTATTATCTCTTATATGTACCTCTGTGTTTCGCTTTTGTGTAACACTGTGTACCAGTACGGTGTACCGATGTATACCGCTCATTTTTGTTACTGCCATGTTTATATTAGAATGGGTAACAAATAAGTACATAGAGGTACACAATAGCAGTACATAGAGGAACACATGATCAGTACATAGCGGTACCTAGCAGCGGTACATAGAAGTAGTACACATAAGCAATAGACATCGGTACACGGAGTATACAAAACCTATTTCTCACATACATTTTGTAAGATGCATCTATGAGAAATTGTTTTACAACACGATGCAAATGTTCAAAACCTCTGTGTATCACTGATATGTACACAGAGGTCTCGAACATGCAAATGTTTGAAACCCACATACAATATATAATATGCATTTGTGTGAATGTTTTACAGCAACATCCAAATGTTGGAAAACTCTGTGTGCCACTGCTCAATACACAGCAGTATCGAGCACACAAATCCTCTTTCCCACATATATTCTGTCATATGTGAGAAAATGTTTTACAGCAACATACAAATATTTGAAACCCTAAACCAAAACTCTAACATAACATTTATAAAAATTATTTATTGAAAAATAGAATCAGTAGATCCGGTGAAAATATACTTCTTTCTTGGTAACAAAATACTAACCTTAGCCATGGCCTCTACAATGATAGTGATGAACAAACGAATGGATCTTCAGACGAAGATGAATAGAACCTGAGATAAGACAAAATGAAAAGCCTCAATTTTGAATTCTTGACTGAATACTTGGTGCCCTTTTCAATAAAAAGTAACTTTTTTGCGTCTGGTCAGGGTCAAGTCATCGGGCCACACGGTAAGTTACAAAACACGTGTTAAATATTAAGATTACATTGAGTCGGGTCATCAGGGAGCCACATGGCGACATTTATTGGAATCCGGATGTAGAGCTATGTCCGGAGTCCGCACCAAATAATTTTTTCATGTGGAGGGAGCATATTACAAAAAAAATATTTTTATTATTATAATTATATAATTATTTACTTATTTGATTTTCCACTTGAATCTTCCATATAATTCTGTCTTTTCTAATGAAGTTTTCTGACAACATTTGAAATTGAAAGACATCAATTCTAGTTTGATAATATAAATCAAAATTAATTATTAAGTATTTTTCATATCTAGAAAATTGTATAGAAGAAATCTCTAGAATATGAAATAACTCTTGTGTTGACCTCCTTTTTGGCATCGGTCACTTGTATAGTCTTGTAATTTGCATTTTGTATGTCGATACATTTGTTTGCACGTTGCATCTTTGCATGTGGTAAAAGGTCAAATCACACATTTTATCTCGACTCATTGCCGTCTTTGGAATTTATTCCTTTGATCACATATTTGCCTGTGGTTATGTTTGAAAAAATGTGTAATCGGGCCAATGTCAATTCAGTGTGTAATTTACGTGTATTTAGTCTTCATCGTACATGTGTTCCACACAAAAAATCTTTCGATCTAGGCCTTGTGTTGCAAAATGGATCTAGCTGTTGCGTTCGACCCATCGAGAAGGATAAAATGGGTTCATTCGTGTTCGAATCGGATACCATTCGGTGTGTGTCGAGATAAGAGAAAAGTGAGATTGTTATCATTATTATTTTTATTATTGTTTAAATAAAAAATTAAGGAAATAAAATCTTTATATATCTTTTCTAATTAATTAAATAATATAATAAATTATGTTTAAATTAAAATATAAAATATAAAATTAAATATATATTCTCTTGATTAGTTTAAAATTATATAAATTAAATTTAGATTGAAATTCAAAATATGAAATTATAAATATACATTTGATTATTTTAAAATTAAATAAATATAATATGTTAAATTCAGATTAAAATATAAAATATAAAATTATATATATATATATATATATATATATATATATATATATATATATATATATATATATATATATATATATAAAATAATAACTAAAATGATATAATATAACATCCCATTCAAAATAATTTCAAATTAAGTTTGAATATATATTTTTTAATTTTACTTTTTCTTATCTCAAATTAAGAAATTTTTATATTTAATGGTCAAAATCTGTCAAAAGTACAGTACTTTTAGGAGATTTTTCTTATTTAATACAAACCATGATCTAGGACATCAATAAGGGAAAATGATCGAAGCCATTAGATCAATGGCATATTGGGATTACATTTTGTGAAGAGCATATGAATATTAGGGCAGCAAACAAACCGAGTCGAGCCGAGTATGTGAGTGTTCATGTTTGTGTTAATTTATTATCAGCTTGTTCAAGTTTGGTTTGTGTTTGATTCGAGCTTTATTATTTGTGTTCATATTTGGTTCGTTTAAATTAATGAGTGTTCATGTTCAATTCGTTTAGTGTTTATCGAGCTTTAAACAAACAAGCCTTAATGAGCTATCACTGTCAAAAAACAGGGCTATCGTAGTATAAATTTTGACCTATACCAGTGGTTATAACTGCCACTTTGCAGCGTTGTTAAAAACATTGCACACCACTAAAATTGTAATACGCTGCAACGACATTCTGTAGTGGTCTAAGGATCAGCGAGGTAGATTTGACGAAGTGCTATATTTAACAGTGATTATAACTGGTGCAAACTTACAGATTTGCAGTGGTTATAACCGCCACAAATCTCAACAATATGAATTGATTTATAGAATTATGGCGGTTATAACACCCACAAATCTGATATGTTGTGGCAGTTATAACCACCACAAATGTCCAGATTTTAAAAAAAAATGCAGAACCAGACTGACCACTGCAATCTCATATGCCAATCAGCCAAATTTGGTGCAGATAAAGCTGCCATTATTTAATAAGGGGTGGATCTGCAATATGGCAAGCATAGTTAAAAAGCTGTTAAAGAAGTGAGTTACCATACACATCTAGTCCAAGGTAACAGAAATAAACATCTAAAAGGAATACAAAATGAGTTAAGCCTTAAATTAAGCATACTTTGACTAGCATATGTTCATAAGCTTAATAAAATGGAGAACATAATAAAAAAAACTTAAATGAATAACAAAAAAAGAAGTCCCAGTTTTGTTTAAAATGGCAATCATCACTTTGCGGCAAAAGATAAAAAAAAGCTTTGTTGATGAATCAAAGCAAAGCTTTGTGGAAAAGAAAGGATCTTGGATCTCAGTAAAATAGATAAAATAATACTACTTTCATCCAAATAGTTAAACAACAAAATTAAATAAGAACCATATCTAAAAAAATGAAAACCACATGGTCTTGAGCATAACATATTGGAAATAGAATAGTTTTCTTTGAATAACTATTGGTTGCATGAAGTACCAACATCCTGACTTGCAAGAGAAAATTTTGAATAGTGCCAAAAGACTAATACTCACAACTATATAGCTTTGATAGCTCACCTACCACTTTAATAAGTACTATAAAATTAATTACCCAAAATAGAACTAGTACAGAAGTAGCACTCAAGTAGAATGAATGGGCGAGGAGAATTTAGAAACCAGACGCAAAAAATTTTGGGATAAAGCTAGAACTGACGATGACATCTCTCCTACCATAATTATGTCAAATGTTAAAAAGCTGAAAAATCTTGCATGAAGAGAAAATTGATGATAAACTCATATAAGTTAATACTTCTTGTCAATTGCAAACCAAGGAGAACAAACCATCAACCATTCAGAACATGAATAACAATAAGCTATTATCACATTAATGGTGATCAAGTTAGCAAGCGTTTATCAATTATAGAAAGAATCAGAAAAAAACATCATCAGAAATTAAGCTATTTAAAGCACACCTTTTTTTAATTGTTTCACCACACCTTTTTTGATGTGGAACATCAACATCAACATTACAACAGAACAGACTTAAGTTAAAAAATACATAAAATACATAAAGCAACATAAGCATGAAGTACATAAAATATCCATTAGAGCTCATAAGCATCACAAAGCTCATTAAAATAACATACGTTCAAAAATATCGTAGAGCTCATCAAAACATAAGTTCAACATAAATTCTTAGTTAAACATCAACATCATAGAGCTCATTAAAATAACATAAGTTCAAAAATACATAAAATATCCATCAGAGCTCATCAACAGAATAAACTTAAGTTTCCTGAAGACCGTCAGGCATTAGATGAATTGTCATTGCCACCCTGAAAATAGTATGAAGATAATGAGACACCAATAATGAAGCAATTTATAATTTACATTAAATTACACAATTTTTTTTTGCATACCATTTCTGATCCTCCATAGAGTGGTTGATTCATTTGAAATTGTTACATAATTGTCTCATCTCATCACAAAATGAGTTGAACACCTCTCGAAGACTTGCTATCTGAGCAAAGTTGCTACGATTACCACCACTTGCTTCACTTGTGCTTTGAGGAAAGTATCGGGCTGGCGTGACACCAAATTCTTGGGTATGAACTCGACCTGAATGTTATGGTCCCATAACAATACTAAAGACTCTCTTGTTAGCTTCAATGTTTCTATCTTTAGGTGTAAGCCATTTCTCAGCAAGAAGATTACATGCTTGTGTCTACATTATAATTGCATATAGTTAAATCGGTTGAAGAACAGATTAAAAAAATTGTAATCACTATATATATATATATACCCATCATTGTATAGTATCCTCAGATAACCATGTCCCATCTTTGTGATTTATTTACTAATGATGATAATAATTTTTTATATTGTCATCTAATAATTTACAAAATGTTTTTTTTTTTGTGCTTTAATAGGATGAAATGAAATAGTAGAAGACCCAATGTGCTAGTAACTCATCAAGAAGAATTTCTTTCTCAAACAGATAGGATCCTGGTAAGAAGAGTTATTCACAAACTAAACTATCATAACAAGTAGATATGATAAATTTGTTAAGTTGTTTCAGAAAGAATTGTCTTATAAATAATACTTACGATATAAAATTCTAAAACTTTTTTCACAAAATAACTTTCAGAAATAGCTTCTCAAACTTTATTTTGAACAAATAGACTTCCAATATTATCTGTTTTATTCAACTTATATGTATTTGATTTCATGATTTGAATTTATAATGTTTTGAATTAGTCAAATCTTTTACACAGTAATTTTTTTGTACAAAATAAAAAAAATAGTTAAAGCTAGTTTTATAAATAGAAAATATGCTATAATTGAAGAGATCAACTTAGCCAATGATGCTCCCAGTTAGAGAAACTTAGCAAGCACACTTACTGACAAAATTTTACTCAAAAGCCATTATTGCTACTATTTTACTAAGGAAAAATTAGTGATCATACTTCAAACTTCATACTCAATGTATTTTAATTTAACATATCAATCTGCATATCAGTCAGTTAAGTTATCATCATTTAATGTATAATTAAGGTACATGAAAACCTACCTAATCACATACAAATTAAAAATTTTAATTTAGCCTGAATCTCAACAAGTCAAAGTTTGATCATTGAAAGAACAGATCTTCCTTTTTCTTCCATGTTACATACTAAAATGAAAGCTGAATAGATCCTTGGTTCTACTTGGTTCTACTTCTCACCTTTTTTTTCTACTTGTTATGATAAATCCTAATCCAACTTTAATGATCCTGATACTGAAATGAAAGCTAAACAGATCCTTTTCTAGCTTTAATAATCCTTGATTTACCTTGTTATATGCACTTCTTTTTTTTCCTTATTAGATACTCAAAGCTTATGATCACTAACTAAAGTAGATCCTTATCCAGCTTTAATGATCATCTTTCAATCTTTTTTTATTTTTTTTAAGCTAATGCGCAAGCATTCGAAAAAAAACCCTAGGTTAGGGGACAAACCAGGCAAGGAGATCAGGAAGAGTGGGACACAAGCGGACGACCAGACTTCAGTGTTTGATGCAAATAACTCACTCTCCAATCGAAGGCCACGCATACATAGAAGAAAAAAGAAATAAGGCGAAGAGAGAGAGAGTTGCGCGCGGAGAAGGGGCTGGGATCCAAATGGAAAAGGACTATTCCCCAAAGGGGTATCCTTTCCTCTTTAGAATCCAAGCTTTGGATCTATGTATCCTAACTCAAATGTGCACTTTCATAATTCAACATTTCAAATGAATTATATTAATATAAAATGAAAATTCTAGACTCTCCTACAAGGTTATCCTGAGCATTTAAATATTAAAATACATCCCAAGCAGTTATATAATGAAATAAAAATTCTCATCCAGTCATGCTTGGTTGTACTCTTATTTATTTGGGGGCTAAACAGCTAAAGCACCAGTAGCATTTTATAATAATTATAATTTTTTACCCCCTTTTATTACTCTGCATGAGCATGACCACTTACAAAAAATTTAGTGAGTGAACATAACAATTCTAATCTAAGGGTAATCTAATCGCCCATCACATCAATTCATATAGTGCAGTAAAAGTAAGTAAATACATCAATCAATTTTTAATTATAACATGCAATGAAATCCAGAAAATACGGCACACAACAGTAAAGTAAACACCGGCCTAGCCTAGACTAGAGTTGGTTGTCCTAGCAAATCATCTAAAGTATGTGTAAAAGGTCGTGTGGCTGGGGTAGATCCTAAGTTGGGTAATTAATTTAAATTATCTAGTGTTCAAATTTATTGAAGGCTTAAAGGGAGATTTAATTAAAGTTCAAATTAAATATATTTTAATATTTAAATGACTACTATCTTTGTTACTCATCGAGGCCGTGAATTTTATTTCACCTTCCTTGGGGCTAAATTAATAGCCTCGTAGGCCTGGGTTATCAAATAGTAATCAGGGTTGATTAAATTGATTTAATTTGTTAGAAATTAAGGGTTGATTAATATTAATTAATTTAATTAATTATTAATTTCAAAATATTAGATTAGTTTATATTTTTCATCAACAGGTTCATGGTATTGTGCCACCAGGCTCGAGGAACCAAGCCTCCTTAGGACACATAGCCCCGCAGCCCGGAGTAGTCCATCCTAAAAGCCTTATGATATAGTTGAATTAAAAATTTTAATTTGGTTAGACAATTAAAATTCAGTTAAGTTTGAAGTTTTACACTCCATTGAATTCATTCGTGGTATTGTGCCACTAGGCTTGAGGAACTAGGCCTCCTCAGGACACGTAGCCCCACAGCCCAGAGTAATTCATCCAATAAACTTCATCTTTGGAGTGGTTATTATGTATTACAATATTGGTTGAGTATTTTATTAATCAAATTAAAGTTATCTGGAATTTTAACAAAAATGTTGAATTTTTAGAATTATTGGAATTATTTAATAGCATTAATTAAGGGTACCAAAAGTTAACTTTTTAAATTAAAGTTAATTTTGAAGGTTTCAAATTTTTAATAAATATTAGACCTAATGATGAGTAGTTAGACTGTTAGTACAATCAATTTAGAATTTTCTATGAGAAATTATGATTTTTTTAAGTTTGAGCCTAGATTTAAACTAAAATTGACCTGAAAGCTGACTTTTTGACTTTGACTTAATTTTGGAGGTTTGACAATTTTAATAAATACTAAATTTTAATTGGAGTTGAATGCCTTTAAGTTTGACTGATTTGGAATTTTCTAGAATTAATTATGATTTTTTAAAGTTTTGGTATTTATTGAAATTATTAAATTGATTTAATTAAGGAGCTTTTAATGTTTTGAATCCAAATGAACTCCAAACTTCTTGAAATCACCTCCAAAGATTAGAAATGATCAAGGAGAGATTATCAAGTGTTTGAAATTTTTTTTGAATTATTAATTATTTTAGATTAATTAAATTAATTAAATATTAATTTTTAATCAAAATTAAATTAAACTTAAATTTGATGTCAAATTAAAATGATTTTATTTTTTAATTATTAAGAATTGAATTTTGGTCAATTAGAGGTATTATTTATATTTTCTAAACTTAATTTAGATTTATTATAATTTTTTGAATTTTTTGGATTCTTATAAAGGCTAAAATTTGATATGTTTAATTTTCTATCCTAATGAGCTCCAATTCCAGTCAAATATAACTATGGCAAAAAATGTCACTAAGCTCACTGTGGTTAAGTTTCACTTCTATTGGATATGTGTATAATCTCTTAGAAATATTCTAAGTTTTTTAGATATTTCCTTAATTATTTTTCCTAGGTGTCACTAAGATTCAATTGGGCTTAAAATTTTATGTAGCAAACCCTGTGATATATGAAATCACACTACAAAAAATATGCAGCATAATTCTAAAGATTGAAAGAGTTATAAATTTTCAAAGTTTTTGGTCCAAATAGACCCATTTCTTTGAAAATTCATATCATAGCAATTCAATAGGTATCTAACCCTAAGAAAATTACAGTGCATGCCTAAGATACCCAAATACCTTCCACCAAAATTTGGGGCCCAATTGACCACTAGATTGTGAAAAAATCATAAAAAACTGATTACAAGCAAACAGGAGTATCTTACAATCCAGTAATCAAATCAACTCAAACTTAATTTTAATAAATACTAGACTAATTTACCTTTCCAACGAGCCCAAAAATACTAAATTTGGTGGAGCAATGAATTTATTATGAATTTTAAAAATTCTAGCTATTTTTTTGAAATTTTTTAAGTTCATTAATAGCTGGTGCCAATCATTAGCAATGATTGGCGCTAAAACGGCGACGATGAATGAAATTTTGACATGTGGTGTGCTGTTTATCAACCACTTATCCACGTCATCACTAATCCTGGGCCGTCCAATCAAGAAAGAAAGAAAACTGGACGGCCAAGATCGATCGAGGCCGTTTTAGTTCAAAATGAACTAGAAAATTAAAATGGTCTTAACTTTCAAAATAGTAGTCAAAATTTAACGAAATTTGAAATGTAGGCTCATGGGAAAATGAACTTTCATTACATGGAGTTTGGAGGCTCCATGCAATAAAATTTTTGTGTAGTTTCAAATTAAAATTTAAACTTAAAATGAGCATAACTTATAATCCAACCGTCAAATTTTTGAGATCTTAGGCTCGTTAGAAAGCTATAGTGATTCTTTATAACTTTGATGAAGACACCAAGATATGGATCTAGTTAGATCAAAAGTTGTGTTGAAAAATTCTCTTTCTCTCTCTAGAATGCTCTCTCCTCACTAAAATAATGATTTGAGGCTTGGGAAGGCCTTAGAAATGGTTGGAGAAGATGGGGAAGGGTTTTGAAAGGTTTGAGGCTGGAGGAGAGTTGGGGGAGAGTTGGGGGAGAGTGAATAATGAAGAATGAATCCCTGGGTCAAGTTTTCCCCCACTTTACCCTTGGCTTTTGGATTGGATGGTTAAGATTTGATTTGGGATGGTTTGGATGGGTGACAAGTGTCCCCAAGGCTGCTAAAAATCACAAGTGAGGATTGGAGTTGAGAGTGACCTCTCTTCATCTATGGGAAAGGGGACCACACCTTTTCCCCCATTTGGATGAACCAAAGATAAGCCTTATTTAAGGGGTTGGTTTAAACTCTATTAGGGGAGAAAATGGGTCACTTTCCATCAGGTTTGAGATTAATACATGGATTACCAAGGTGGCTTGGTGATGTGGCCATGATTTAACCCTTTCCCATGAGTTTGAAAGGGTCTTTTTTGACTTGTTGAACCATTGACTAGTCAATAATGATTGGGCTAAGCTTTGAAAGGGTTAAGGGTCTTGTAGGAAATCATCTCAAGGGGTTTGGAGTCAAGGGGTTGAAGTTTTGAAGAAATACATGAGATTGGAGGGGGTTTTAACCCTTCCAAATGGGTTGACCAAGTCAACCCAAGGGGAGTTTGACTTTGATAAATTTTGGATATGTCAAGGATATCTAATTGAATGATTTTGATGGGTTAAATTAGTTTAAAATAGCTTGAATGGTTAAACTTAACAAGTGTTGGGTTAAAGGGTTGATTTGGTCAACCATGGTTGACATGGTCAATCATGGATGACTTGGTCAACCTGGTCAAATCATGGGTTGAGTTTGGGTCAAACAAGTTCAAATAAGTATTTTGAGATCAATGGAGGTGGTTTCATACATTAGTGAGGTCATTTGGTTGGAAATGGGTGTTTAAATCTCTTAAGTGCATTTTGGTTAACCATGGTTGACTTGGTTAACCAGGTCAAACCAAAAATATGAGTTTTGGTCCAATGTGTTCCTAATGATATTTAGGATCCATTGGGATAGGTTTTGAAGGTTGATATGAGAAGGTGATGTTGAATTTTTTTAGGGAAAAGACCAAAAAATACTTTAAAGGGCATTTTGGTCATTTTGACCCCTGGTCAATCCTTGGTCAAACTCGGTATGGAAAAGTGTAAGTTATTGGTCAAAAAGTCATAACAAAGGTCATGGATGTGGTTGAAAGGTTTGGAAGGGGTCCCAAGGTTAAATTCTACTGAATGGCATGTCTAGTGGCGCAGGTTGTAAATAACTAAAGGTTTTGTAGCCTTTAGGAGAAGATTCAGTATTAGGGGCTAGGAGTGTCAGATTGAGCTCAAATTTAGATGATTAACCCAAGGGACATGCCTAAGCAAGATGCAATTGATAGACCCTAAATCAGATATCACTAGGCACGTTCCAAGGTATTTAAAAATTCTCCTATAAAGGATTTTAGGACCTTAGTCCTTAGCACTTGAATATGGTTTGGAATTTTGAAATTGGATTGGATTTTGGAATTGAGTGTCTGAATTTTAATTATCCACATCAAAGATAATCAAATAAATGTTTAAGATTGATTGGATATAAATTGAAGGTTGGTTGAAAGTTTGTTAAAGTTGGTCTAGGAATTGAATTGAGGGGTAGAACAGGAATAAGTTTGGATTTGTTCTTAACTAGGACCTATATGGCATGGGAAGTGGGCATCCCCTAGTCAATAGGTCACTAGAGAGAGACCTGGATAGGTTCTAGTGGCATCATACAAAAATGAGGTCAACAACCCTATCAATACCTCCATTAGAGGGCCCTAGGTCCAACACACCTACCCTACTCAGCCCCACCTTTGGGTTGACTTGGGTCAATCTCTAGGCTAGCCCAAAGTGGCCAAAACCACTTTGACCCGAGCCATTTCCCACCTTAGAGCAATTCAAGCCCAATTTCCATCTGCATGGGATACTCCTTGACTCAACATACCTCCCATATCAAAGCCACTCTCTGGTTTGACCCAAGTTGCACTCAAGCTGACCCAAATCATACAGGTTTGGGTTAACTTGAGCCTACTTCTCTAATTGGCCTCTCCCAAGCCCAATTGAGCTCACCATTGAGCTCACCGGACCTCCAGACATCTTTCCACCTTAGCTCGACCCAGCCCCTGACCGACGGTAGCTAAAACGAATGAGAAACTAGCTCTGGTGGTCCCCCCATCCTTGAGCTCCATCCAAAGGCTTCCAGAGCCTAATTTTGCTGGGCTAAAGCTCACAAGGCTCTGGGATGATGTTCCCTTCCACCTAGAGGCCATCCAGCGACTGCCTTGATCGATCCCGATCATCCAAGCTCGCAGTAATGGTTTGAATAGGGCTCCATTAACCAGAGCGCATGATTCATTCCCAGTGTTTCAAAATCACTCATCAGAACTCCCTAAGCATTCCTCTCCCATTCCCCTACTTCCCAGCCTCTTCTAACCATCCATTTCAGTAAACTCCGATAAAATATCTCTGCCCTCTGCTAGAAGTCATGCTTTCGGTAGTCCTTCGGTCAAGTCATCTGAAGGAGAATTCTTTTCCTTCATCCCCTTAAGCTTCCTGATAGAAAAACCCATTCGTTGGGGCTTTCTACACGGTGAGAATCTATTCCCGAGCTCCCTAATTAGGTAGTCCGATCAAGAGTAAAGAAAACTTTCAATCCAATGGATTTCCATCGTTGGATTAAAAGCTTACATTATCCTAATCCTCTCCATAAAATTTTATGAAAGTTTGTCGGCTGGATTGCCCGAATCATGCCGAAGAAGGTTTGCGGTTACAGACTCCCACGAGAGGTTAAAAATGTAATCCCAACAGTTGATTCCAATCAACAGCTCAGATTAAATCCCATAGTTCTGGAGCTGCTTTGATCGTATCCATCCGATTAAAGATTCGATGGCTATAATTATTTTCACATTTACACAGTCAATGCCAATGATTAGCTGCCCAATCTAAGTGCGCCTGCATGTAAAAGTTGTGCTGACTATGTAAATCTGGTTCAATTAATTCCAGAAATCATAAAAAACTTCAAAAATTCATATCTTCCTCCACAATTAACCAAATAAGGAGTTCTTAGGCTCATTGGAAAGATCTCTGAGAGATCTTTAAAAGCTATATGGTCTCAAGCCATAATTATTTTTGTGTTAATGTTAATTTCAATTTGATGGTTTATGGTATTATTGCATTTATATGTCCAATTGGTGTCACCATGGCTTCGGACTTTGGGATAATGAATTTGGACATGTCTGTGATATGTCCAAATTTTTCCTATTCTGTTTGATGTGTTTAAGGGCATACTTGACTCAATTAAAACTTAGGGGTCATGGTTTGACCCCTAATTTCAAATTGATCTTATAATATATCCAATAATATTTAGTATTTGAGTTTTGGTGTGTTAATTATGCTTATTCTAGGGAGTTTATAGCCACTGATTGTACCCCCTCCCTTGCCCGAGGTAGTAACTTAGGAATTTTTTAAGGTAACCTAGAGGTAGACTTAGCTGGTATGGTTAACCACCTTAAAGAGTTTCACTTGGGCCCAAATTCAGAAGGATTATACCTTGAGGTTAGGTGATCCTATGGTTCAAATTTCACTAGAAATAGAATCCATTTGGTTCACCAACTAAGGAACCCAAAATCCCTTCCCAGATTTGGCCTAGAACCTTAATTAAATCAAAATTAATTCATATTAAATCCTAAAAATTTATATAAGGACTCCAATTGCATCTAATTGAACCTTTAATCCATGAAAAATAGAAACCCCATGATCAAACCTCTGATTTAACTTTAATTTAATTTTTAAGAAAATTTAATAATTAATTAAATTAATTAATTAAAAATATTTAAACATTCTAAAAAAATCATAAATACTTGAAATCATCCCCTTAGGTCATTCCTGACATTTGGTGGTGATTCCAAGAGGTTTGGGATTGATTTGAATCAAAATCTAAAAAACCCCTTAATTAGGCAATTTTAGAAAATCCAAAAATACCCAAACTTTGAAAAATCACCAATAATTCCAGAAAAATATAATTTAATCAAACTCAAATCCATTTAAATCTAATTAAAATCTAGTATTAAAATCAAACTCAAAGTCAACTTTTCGGTCAACCGTAGTTTAAAACTAGGTCAAAACTTCAAAAAATCATAACTTAATGTAGAAAATTCTAAATTGTGCAAACTCATAGTCTAATTACTCATTTTAAAGTATAATATTTAGAAAAAAATTTAAAATTCTAGAAATCACTTTAATTTTAAAAGTCAACATTTGACCCTTTAATTAATGTATTTAGGTAATTCCAATATTCCAAAAATTTAATAATAGGTTAAAATTCTAGAAAAATATAAATTAGTCAATCAATATTTTAATACACAACAAGCACTCCAAAGATAAAATTTTTAGAATGGACTATCTTGAGCTATAGGGCTAAGTGTCCTAAGGAGGCCTGGTTCCTCAAGCCCACTATGACAACACCACGAACAGATTCAATGGAGTGTAAAACTTTAAAATTAAGTGACTCTTAATTAGTTAATTAAATTAAAATCCTTCATTCAACCACATCAGCTTGGTTTATAGGCTAGACTACCTTGAGCTACAGGGCTAAGTTTCCTAAGAAGGGCTGGTTCCTCAAGCCAATTGTGATAACGCTTTGAACCGATTGGTGAAAAATCTAAATTAATTTAATCCTTAAAATTATCTCCTAATCAAATTAATTAAAATTTATTGATATGTTAATCTCTAACTAATTAACTTCATTGGATCAATCAATCTTCAAAATGTATCCTAAAATAAACCTTAATAAATTGATATCTAAACTCAAACACAAATTTACCATTCAACCTTCAATAAATTTGAACATCAGAAAACTTTAACAAATTACCCGACTTAGAATCTACTCACCCACACAGCTTTTTACACAAACTTTAGATGATTTGCAAGGGCAACCAATTCTAGTCTAGGCTAGGCTGATATTTACTTTTACTATTATATGATGGGTTTTTCAAGTTTTCATTGCATACTGTGATTGAAAATTAATTGATGTGAGTGTTTGCTAACTTTAACTACAATCTGCGAATTTATTTGATGAGTAATAGTTTACCCTTAGGTTAGGACTGATCTGGTTTCTCACTGAGTTTTTTACAGGTGGTCACACTCGTATAGAGCAATAAAAAGGGGGCTAAATTAATAATTATTATAATTGCTACATGTGCTTCAGCTACTTAGCCCCCAAATAAGTAAGAGCATGGCCAAGTGTGATTTAACTTTTACTGTACATATATATAAACTGCTTGGGACTGATTTGATTTTAAATTCTTAGGATAACCTTGAAGAAGAGTCCAAAATTTTCATTTTAATATTAATGTAATTTATTTAAAAGTTAAGAGTTGTAAAAGTTAGACATTTAAGTCGGGATACATATATCCAAAATTGAATTTCAAAGAAGAAAGGATACCCCATTAGGGGGACAGTCCTTTTCCATTTGGAAGCTCAAATTTAGATAATTTTAATACCCAAAATAAAAAGAATAACCTCCCTTTCGGGGGAAGAGTTTTCTTTTTCATTTGGGCACCCAATTACGACGAATCAAGGGAGCCCAAAGAAGAGGAGGATGAGGGGTTGAAGATAAAGAGTATCACACTCAAAGTCAACTTGCAACGGTCTTAGGATTAGAATATGGGTTTGTGGTTAGTATTGCCCGACCACTTTTTATTTATGTAATTCTGAGTTATAATAAATAGACAATTTGTTTATAAATATTTATTTAATTGATTTAATTTACTGATGTATTTGATTTAATTTGATTGTGATTAGGGTTACTTGCTTTTCTTAGTTTTTTGGTGATTTGGATGTCATTTTTGTTTTAGCCTGGATAAGCGGAGACTCATGAGGGCATGCATAAAACTTTTTCTACTCAAATTTAAATAAAATTTTAAGATAATAAAGAAACTCTAACAATCTAAGATGTAAGCCTGGGATAGCTGGGAGTCAGCATAAGCATATCTTACATTCTCTTTCTTGTTTGGCACCTTCCCACCTGCAGGTTCTAGCAAGCTACCTGACCTATTATGGTGCAGTTCTATTAAGAAGATGTTGTGTAATTTTTAAAATAAAAACTATTTTTAAGCCTTTTTAAAATTGCTTCATATACATTTTATGCATTCAATCGAGTTGATCAGCATGCATTATATTAGAAACTAATTAAAGAGTCCAAAATTTTAATTTCATTTGATTTACGCATCATTACCCAACATAAGTTAATGGACTAATTAAGATCTGCTCTAGACAATGGTCTGAATTCTCAAAAACTTTAAAAATAATATTTCGACCACTCTTTCATAAAAATGACAGTTGGTGTTGAAAAGGTGATTTGCCTTGCAAGGTGCAAAATAAATCTAAATTAAATTTCTTTGAGAAAATCAGAAATTAAATTTAAATTCAATTCTGAATTCGAACAAATCATTATGAATAATATACCGCCTTGGAAGGCAGAGATAAAATCTCCTAACGGGTTCAAACCCAAAATTGTGGATTTTCTCTTAAACATCGTAGCCTGATTTAGGGGAGACCATATATGACCCCGGAGAGTCAAAATAAATTTTAGTTAAATATTGAGCTATGATAATCAAGAGTAGTGATCATTAATTTCATATTTGAATTCATTTTAACAAAGGATATATCTCCCCAAAGGAAGAAGATATTATTTGTTAATAATCGTTCGAATATAACGATAACGATCGTCAATTTTATTTTTTTCCCAAAGAAGATTTAATTTGAATTTTAAAAAGAAATTGATGTGGGTTCTAAATCTCCTACGAGCGTAAACCCTCATAGTTAATTACATCGTAGAAAAATAAATTTCCATATGAATACTCTCAATTAGAATAATGGTAGAAATTTTATTTGGAGATTTTTTAGGAGTGACATCAAAGAAGTTGGATTTTAGAATTTTAACTAGGAATGGATCAAATTGGGGCACTTATTTTGGAGTCAATAAAAGAAGGGTAGGAGACACTTAGAGGTTTTGAAATAATTCAGAAGTGTCCCAACCTAAGCTAAGTGTTGGACTTTAAATTTTAGATTAAGATAGAGAATTTTTTAGTTTGAGTTGATTAATTTATTAGACATTTAGGATTATATTCTCGGAGGTTAGGGTCTTATGATTCAAAATTTGTCCCAGATTCTAAATCTAAATTGGGTACGGGACCACGATGTCTCAAACCTAACTAATGCAATACAAAATTTGGACTTACCCTAGCCTAGATTGGGGAGCTAGCTAACCACCTAATCGATTAAAATCAATGAGTCCAGTCATTTTATAAAAGAGTGGTAGGGACATTTTTATTGAAGCTTTTTGGAGTTGGGACCAACATCTAGAGAAGATCCTAATTGATCCCTTGACTTATATAGGATGAAAATGCTAAAATAAAATGCAATTAAGATTTAGACTCTTTTAAATGTATTTCTAATATAATGTATGCTGATCGACTCGATTAAATACATAAAGTTAGAATGAAGCAGTTTTAAAAAAGGCTTAAAATAGTTTTTATCCTAGAGATTGCACAGATTACTCTTAACAGATCTGCATCATTATAGGCCAAGTGGTCTGCCAGACCCGCATATGGGGAGGTGTCTAACAAAGGAAAAGAAGTGTGCATCAAAGATGTTTATGAAAACTCCCGGCGATCCTGGGCTTACTTCATAGATCGTTAGAGTTCCTATGTTATCCTAAAAAAATTTATTAAATTTTTAAGTAAAAAATTTTTTATCGTACCCTCACAAGCCTCTGCGTATTCAGGCTAACATAAAATCAACACACAAGTGCCAAAAAATTAAGAAAAGTAGACAATCCTATAGGCAATCAAATCGAATCAAATATATCAATAAAATTAATTCCTTAAAGTACAGTCCATAGGCAAATGCCCCATTTATTATAACTCAAAATTACATAAATTAAAAGTGGCCGAGCACCACTAACCATAAACCCAGATTCTAATTCTTATATAGACACAAGTGACTTTGAGTGGGATACTCTTTATCTTCAACTCCTCGGTCTTCTCTTCTTCGGACTCCTTTAATTCATCGTAGTTGGATACCCAAATGGAAAAGAAAACTCTTCCCCCGAAGGGGAGGTTATTCTTTCCACTTTGGGTACTAAGGAGGTCCAAATTTGGACTTCCAAATGAAAAAGGATTATCCCCCAAAGAAGTATCCTCTCCTCTTTGGAATCCAACATTTGGATCTATATATCCCAACTCAATTGTTCACTTTCACAACTCTTAACATTTAATAAATTATATTAATATGAATCAAAATCTAGATTCTCCTGCAGAGTTATTCTAAACATTTAAATATAAAATACATCACAAGCAGTTATATATTTGTAGTTAATAAAATCTTAGACATACTTGGACACGCTCTAATTTATTTGGGGGCTAAGCAGTTGAAGCACCTGTAGTAGTTATATTTATTATTTATTTAATCCCCCTTTATTATCCTGTGTGAGCGTAACTACCTATAAAAAATTTAGTGAGCAACCAGATCATTTCTAACCTAATGGTAATCTAATCGTCATCACATCAATCCACGAAGTGCAGTAAAAATAAACAAACACATCAATCAATTTCAATCAAAAAATGTAATAAAAACTCAAAAAACTTGACATACAACAGAGAAGTAAACATCGGCCTAGCCTAGATATAGAGTCGGTTGTCCTAGCAATCCATCTAAAGTGTGTGTAGAAGGTCGTGTGACTGAGGTAGGTCCTAGGTTGGGAAATTAATTTAAGTTATCTAATGCTCAAATTTTTTGAAGTCTTAAAGAGAGATTTAATTAGAGTTTAAATATTAATATATTAAAGTTCAAATTAAATATATTTTAATAGTTAAATGACTACTACCTTTATTACTCACCTAGGCCGTGAAGTTTATTTTACCTTTCTTGGGGCTAACTTAATAGCCTCGTAGGCCTGGGTTACCCATTAGTAATCGGGTTTAATTAAGTTGATTTAGTTGGTTAATAATTAAGGGTTGATTAAAATTAATTAATTTAATTAATTACTAATTTTAAAAGTTAAATTAGTTTATATTTTTTATCAAAAGGTTCATGGTGTTGTGCCACTAAGCTCCAGGAACCAGACCTCCTTAGGACACGTAGCCCCACAGTCCGGAGTAGTCCATTCTAAAAATTTTATTGATGTAGTTGAATTAAAAATTTTAATTTGGATAAATAATTAAAAGTAATTTAATTTTGATATTTTATACGAGGAATCAGACCTCCTTAGGACACGTAGCCCTATAGCTCGGAGTAGTCCATCCTAAAGACTTCATCTCTGGAGTGGTTGTTATGTATTAGAGTATTGGTTAAGGATTTTATTCATCAAATTTAGACTTTCTGGAATTCCTATTAATTATTAGATTTTTTTAGAATAATTGGAATTATTTAATTACATTAATTAATGGTCTAAAAGTTAACTTTTCAAATTAAAAATAATTTTGAAAGTTTTAGATCTTTAAAAAATATTAGACTTTAAGATGAGTAGTTAGACTGTTAGTATGTTCAATTTAGAGTTTTTTTATAAAAAGTTATGATTTTTTAAAGTTTGGGCCTATATTTGAACTACTATTGACTAGAAAGTTGACTTTTTAACTTTAAATTATTTCTGGTAGTTTGATATTTTTAATAAATATTAGACCTCAAATGGAGTCCAATGCCTTTGAGTTTGTTCAATTTGGAATCTTTTCGAACTAGTTATGATTTTTTAAAGTTTGGGTAATTATTGAATTATTTAATTATTTTAATTAAAGGGCTTTTTATTGATTTGAACCCAAATGAACTCCAAACTTTTTGAAATCACCTCCAAAGATCAGAAATGATCTAAGGAGGGATTATCAAGTATTTTAGAAATTTTTTTAAATTTTTAATTATTTTTAGTTAATTGAATTACTTAAATATTAATTTTTAATTAAAATTAAATTAAGCTTAAATTTAATGTCAAATCAAAGGGGTTTAATTTACTTAAATTGGAAATTGAATTCTGGTCAATTTAAAGAAATATTTGTATTTTTTAGAATTAAATTTGATTTATTATAATTTTTGGAAGTTTTAAGGTTTGATTAAGGATTTAAACTTAAGTAAATTAATTAAGGAGCTTAATGATTTTTAAAATCATTGAAAAAATTTTTATGGGTTGTATGTGTCACTAAGTTTAAATGGATCAAATTTTAAGTCTATTGAACATATATTTTAATTTCTGAAATTATTCTAAGTTTTTTAAACATAGGTCCTTAATTATTATTCTTAATGATATCATTAAGTTAAGTAGGTTTAAATCAAAGTTCTACTAACCCTTGGACTTAACATATATGAATACACACAATCATCACAATCAAGTCCTAACACTAGGAGAGCCTAAGCTAAGTGGGTGTGTGCACCCCTACACATGCATAAGATAATGATATAACTTAAACAAAAGAAAAATTCAAACAATGGGTAATTAGCAAGCTAATCACCCATTGATTATCCCCATTAATTCTATTCAAGCAAGTTAACCTATATTTAAAATTTTAAGTGATCTCTCAACACTCATTGATTCAGAATACTTATAATTTTAGTACATATATATATAAAATAAATTTTAAAAATAAAATAAAATTTAAAATATCGTTAAAATAATTTCAAAATGTTGTTGAGAGATCCTCTGATTTTTGAAATAATTTGAAAATAAATTTTTAATTTTGAGAAATATTTAATATAATATTTAATTAAATATTAGAATTCAAATTATTCAAATTATTTAAAATAAATCAAGTTTTAAATTTTAAAATTAATTTTAAATTGAAATAATAAAATCATTTTAATTTAATTTAACTAAATATTAATTGATTAATTAATTAATCAAATAATTTAAATTATTCAAGTTATATTAAATATTTTTGAGTTAAATTTGATTTGAAATGTTTAAAACATATTTATAACTTAGTTAAATTATTTTAGATCAATATTTTAAATTTTAAAATAATTACATTAATATTATTTTTAATATTAATTAAATTTTAGAAAAATGAAATATATATATATATAAGAAAAGGTTTTAATTAATATTTAATTTAAATAGAATATATTAAATATTAATCTGAAAATTTAAAATGTTTTTAAGTAAAAGATTTAAATTTTAGAAAATATTTTAACTATCATTATTATTTTTTTATTAATTTAAAATAATTAGTAATTAATAATTAAAATAATTCAAAATATAATTAATATTTTAAAAAAATATTATTTTTAAATTAAAGTGCTTAATTTTCTAGAAATGTTGATATTAAATATTAATTTTTTTATTTAAAATTAATTTTTAAATATATTTTTAAATATTTTATTAATTAATATATCTAAAAATTACTTTAAATAAATTATTTAATTAAATTAAATCACGGCGGGCTACGTGGCACCATCACAATCGTCAGATCAGAATCATGGATTCAGGAGGCATCCACGACAACATCCGGACTGTCAAATCAAATCCGTGGCAGTAATTACCAATAATTGCGTGGCGGCATTCATTGGCATTTAATATCGTGACGCGGCGACACGACGTCTTAGCCACTAATCCGAGTCAGCATGGCTGGGATACCATTGGATCCTCCGTTGTTCGAAACGAACGACTCTGATTAAGCCGGGCGGTGCTTTGATCCGACAGATGTGTATATACGGCGGATCAAAGCGTGGAATAATGCGATTTGGACCATTGATCATGAGATTAACGATCCAGAAAACATACAATTAACATGGACCATGAAAATGTCCTAGAAAGATTATTTTGCTTCGTTCTTTCAATCAGACCGATCATTCAACCTAAAATTTTAAACATAGCTTAAAGACATGAACAGAAATCATGGGGAGGGATTTCCACGGTTTAAAAAGCACTTTAAGAAAAGTTAAATAACTCTAAGTATCTTAAGCTTGGATTTGACTTTTTACCTAATCTAAATGATGGATTAGAGAGTTCTTGGTTTCTCTGAACTTGTAGACTGTCCACGTATATTTCCCTAGTTGGAAGCACGGTCTAAAACGCACCGGGGGAGGAATGGATGGAGTGTGTCTCATTTTTAGACTTTTTCCTTATTCAAATGACTTGGGGATGAATGGATGGCTTGGATCGTTCAGGGACCTTCCTTGGATCTTTGTCATGTGCCCCAAGCAGTTGGGTGGCAGAGGGAAAGGCTGGAATGGCTCCCTTGCTATTGGAAGCTTGAATGGATAGGGGGACCATTCCTTCCCTTTTGGGTTAAACCAAGGGTTGAGCTTAGTTTAAGGAGCTATTAGAGAGCTTTAGCTCTCATTTGGGCAGGCCAACTCAAAAGGTTTGAGAAAGACTTGAGCACTTGAGAGAGATTTGACCAAGAGAGCTTTGAGCTTGGGTTGAAAATTTGACCAGTCAAAGGTCAAAGAGGTGGTGAGGTGGCAGATAGGAAGTAATCACTAGCTGTTTGAATGAATCCCAAAAGCTTGGGACAATGCATTTGAGATTTTGAAGGGAGGTTGACCATTCTAAAGAAGGATTTAAATACTCAAGTGGACTATTTGACTAGTTAAAGGGTCTTATTGACTAGTGAGGATGATTGGAAGAAGTGTAGGTGTTGGTTGAATGAATTCAAAGGGGTTTAAAGGGTTGGATTGCATATATGAGCAAATTAGTGAGTGTAGAATGAGATTTGTCCAAGTTCCAATGAGTTGACTTGGTCAAATCAAATTGGATCTGGTTCACCAATGGTTAAGGAGTATTTGAGGCATGGAATGGACTAATTTTGAAGGTTTGATAAAGTTTGGAGATGTTGGTTTAGTTATGCAGACTGATTTGACCCAAATAAGCCAAAGTTGACTGGACTTGGGTTTAGTTGACCATGTCAATTGATGACTGGGTCTGAGGGTCTGATTAAACCCAAATCACTAAGACATATGTTCAAGGGAGTTGGAATGAGCTTAGAGTTGATTTGGAATTGAATTGATTGGAACAACCTAGGTTGTGTTGGTCAACTAGGTTGACCCAGGGGTAGGAGTTAGGCTCAACAAGTTTGGATTGATCCTAAGAGTCCATTGGAGGTGGTTTCAGGATCTGGGGATATCACTTTTGTCAAAATGACTGTTTTGGCCCTTAAGGGACTTTTGGGTCAACCAAGGTTGACTTAATCAATCAGGTTGATCCACGGTCTGGGCTTGGGTCGAATGGATCCTAAATAATATTTAGAATTAATTGGAGAAGGTTTCAACGGTTGATGAGATTGAATCATGTTGAATCTAAAAGAAAAGTCCAAAAATCTCCCTTAAGGGGTATTTTAGTCATTTTGACCCTTGGTCAACCTGGTTCAAACTAGGTGCAAAAAAGTTTAGGTTTGTGATCAAGAGGTCTTAACAAAGTTCATGGGTATGGTTGAAAGGTTTGGGAGGGGTCTCAAGATCAAATTCCACTGGATGGAGAGTCCAGTGGCATAGGTTATAAATATTTAAAGGTTTTGCAGTCTATGGATTTTAATTCAATTTATGGGGTTAAAAGTGTCAGATTTAGCTCAAATTTGGAGAGTTATCTCTAGAGACATGTCTTATCAATATACAATATATAGACTCTGAATAAGAGGTCACTTAATTGGGTTTTGAAGTGTTTGAAAAATTATTGGAAAAGGCTTTCAGGACCTAAGCCTTTAACCTTGGATTTTGGTTTGGATTTTCTAGATTTGAATTGGGTTTTTGGATTTAAATGCTTGAATTTGGATTATCCAAATCATTGATAATCATTTGAATGATCATTAATGATTTATATAAGATTGAAGTTGGATAAGAGGTTGAAATGATTGAGTCTGGGCTGATTGAAGGTTAGGATTATCTTTGAAGTTTGAACTGGTTTGAGGTCTAGATTGATTTGAATTTGAACTGATCAAGAGTCTGGGTTGATTTGAATTTGGACTAGTCCTAGAACCAAAAGAAGTTCTAAGGTCTAGAATCTAGAAGAGTCCTAGGACCTAAATAGCTCCTAGGGTCTTGAGTCTGGAAGGATCCTTAAGTCTAAGAAGATCCAAGGGTTTAGGTTAATTTGAATCTAGATTGATCTAAGATCTAGATTGATCCTGGGGTTTGGAGTGACCCTAATGACCTCATTCAAAAGTGAGGTCAACAATGACCAAACTCATGAATTTTAAATCAACTAGGTGGTTAGCTGACTCTCCAATCCAAGCCAAGGTAAGTCCAGGTTTTGAATTTCATTAGCTAGGATCGAGTCATTACTGTCCAGTACCCAATTTAGATTTAGGATTCATTACAGATTTTGAATCATAAGACCCCAACCTCTAGGAATACATTCTCAAATTTCTAATAATTTATTCAACTCAAATTAAAGATTTTTTCAATTCAAAATTTAAAGCCCAACACTTAATTTAGGTTGGGGCACTTCTGAATTGTTTCAAAATCCCAAAGTGTCTCATACCCCTTCTTCGTTGACTCTGGAAATAAATGTTCAAATTTGATTCAATCCCTCTTGAAATTTTAAATTCATCTCCTTTGATATCACTCCTAAAAAATCTCTAAACATAATTTCTATCATTATTTTAATCGAGAGTATTCGTAGGAGACCCCGGTTTCCTACGATGTAATTAACTACGAGGGCTTACACTTATAGGAGATTTAGAACTCACACCATATTTTTTAAAAAATCAATTTTTAAAATTAAATTAGTTTACTTTGGAAAAATCAAAATCAACGATGATCATTATCATCATGTTCGAATAATCATTAATGAATGATATTTTCTCTCCCTTTGGGGAGATATATCATTTATTGATAAAATTTTGAATATAAAATTAATGATAATTCATCTAGATTATCGTAGCTAGATATTTGGTGGAACTTCACTTTGACCCTTCGGGACCATATACAGTTCTTTTCTAAATTTGGCTACAATATTTGAGATGAAATTTATGATTCTAAATCTGAACCTAATTTTGAAATCTTATCTCCACCTCTCGATGTGGTATACATTTTTCGATGGGATGTTCAATTTCAGAAATAAAATTCAAAGTCATTTTCAAATTCTTCAAAGAAGATTAAACTTTTCAAAACCTCTTTTCAAAACTTTAACCCCAAACAATCAAGAAGCGAGTCCAATTGGCATAAGAGGTAGGGCTTCGACTATAGCAGTGGTTAAAACCAGTGGTTTTTGCACCGGTTAAAATTGGTGCTAATAACTAATTTTGGTAGCGGTTTTCAAACCACCCCTAACAAGTGCTACGAAAAATAATATTTTTTAGTAGTGTATAAGCTAGCTCTACTTCTAGATATTCATTAACTTAACAAATGAGCTTTATCGAGCCTCCTAACAAACAATTACATCGAACATATTTAGCGAATTTTTTTAAACTATCAAACAAGCACGATCATGAACATATCTAACGAGTATTCTTGAGCTATCAAATGAGCAAGTTCATGAGCATATATAACTAGTTTTTTCAAGCTACCAAATGAGCTCGTTCACGAACAAGTGATCTATGATTCATCTTATATTTTTTCATGAATATTTTAAATAAACAATCTAGCGAACATGGACAAATGTAAAATATCTCTTGTTCATAAGCATATTCATTCTATTGAAAGTTTAAAATAAAATAAAAATAAATTTATAATAAAAGCAGTTGTCTATATAAAATGTCAATAAGATTAATCTATATGAATATATTTTCAAATGAAGCTTACCTGTTGCATTTCTCTCCATTTGGTACAACAGCTGAAAGATTATCTTTTGTGTTCATAGAAAGACTTCAATGGTTCTGTTAGAACTACAAAAATATACTATCAAAATAAATATATCATATAAAATAAAGCATGATGATATTTAGTGCTTAATGAAATTCAAACCAATGAGATAATATAAGTGTAGAGCATATATTTCTGTTAGAACTATAAAAATAAATCAAGTATAATATACTAAAACTTTCTCTTAAATAAAGCAACTATATCTGTCAAAACTATAAAAATACAGAAGGTCAATAAATAAAACTACAATAATTTTCTTCAAAAAAGAATAGTATTCTCCTTATTAAACTTACCGTCGATGCTGGTCTTGCAAACGTGAACTTGAGTGGTGTCGAGAAGAACGATGAGGGAAGAAACGAGAGGGTTCAGGACTTGAGTGCGTCTAGGAGAACGAAGAGGAAAGCAAACCCAGGAGTCGGGGCTTGAGCGGGGAGAAAGTGCAAGGAAGAAAGTTTGGCCTTCGGCTTCGGCATATGGGGAGAAAGATTAGGGAAAAATGATGAGGGAAGGGTTTTGGTGTTTGCCGCACTGCCTTTTGTCCTTTCCTATTTAGTAAAATTTAATAAATATATAAATTTTATTTTAGTTAATATATTATAATATTTAATCACTTTAAATTTTATTATTTAATAATAATTATATTATTATGTTATAATAAATATAAAATATTTATATTATGCATATTTATCAATTTTATAATCAAATATTAATTGAATTTTTATCGAGCTTATTCACGAGTTCTGAATCAAATACGAATCGAGCTTCTTATCAAACTTAATGTCGAGCTTGTTCGCGAGCTTTAAATAATATTGTTCATGAACATAAATGGGCCGAACATATTAGTGTTCAAATTTATTTTTTTAAGAATCGAATATTTAAAATATTGTTCAAATTTATTTATTTAGTTAATTAAAAAATTACAAATAAGTTTTAATCAAATCAAGCAATGATTAGCTCGTGGAACATTTGATTCGTTTGCAGTCCTAATGAATATACAAGGGTCGGCAAAAGAGGCAGGCACGATTCACTCCTTCACGAGGTCTACAGCAGCCGCAAGGCTTAAGAGGCCGACTCTCCCTCTCTGAGATTTATGATCCCTCTCCCTTAGGCTTATGCTCCAGCTCTCCGATACAATTAGATCTTATGAGAAAGGCTCCAGTGGAAAGATCCGTGATTCATCCCTCTCCCAACCGCAAGCAGCTCTCCCTGGATGAGTTCTCTCAAGCAAGAGCGACAAATCTCCCTCATACGATGGAGCCCTCTACCTCTCTAGACTTTGACAGCCTAGCCGTCGGCCTCCCCTCCTCTTAATGCCGACCGACATTAGCCGTGACCCGACCTACTTGAATGCCTACCGACACCAAGCCGATCTTCTCTCCGGCGATTGAACCCATTTGGCCACCTCGGTCGTCACTCCTGTCCGGCCAACTTGTCAACCACAGTCGGTCGAGTCAAGCCGACCTGCCAGCCACCCGCCGAGTTATGCCGACCTCCCAACTGAGCCTCCACCGGTGTCAGACCTTCCACTCTTCATCCCTTGCACGTGACAACTACTCACGAGCCCGCCTGCTGCTTTTGCTCGATGCGAGATCTCATGCCAACCCGACTTCCTATCCCACCTGCTTCAGCCTGTTCGAATACAGCAGGGGCGATGGAGGTGGGAGGCCTGGTTTTCTGATTCGTTCGTCTTGTTTTGTAAACCGAGGCATCAGATCCTTGCTAGAACGAGAGGCCACAAGAACGAAAACTCCAAGTAAAACTGACATCTGGCTTCTATCTCAGCTGCCATCCGCTTTTGTTTTGTATGGGTACATTTATTTAAAGGCTAATTTATAAAAAAGATCCTATTTTAAACTTAAATTAGCTTAAGGAGTAGATTAACGAAAAAATTTAAAAGGAGAAAATATGAAACTTCATTATGCGATTTCAATAGAAACCAGAACTTCGTCATCTGAATTCTACATTCGTCGAAAATCGGTACTGTAATCACCGGTTTCAATAGAAACCAGCTTTGTATTCACCGGTTTTAATTAAAAAAAATACAAACCAAAATTAATTATGAAATATTTTTTATATTTAGGAAATTGTATGGAAGTAATCTTTAGAATATGAAATAACTCTTAGTAGTTATTAGTTGAACTTTTATTATAAAAATTTCTAGATTATGTTTCTAGAATGATCTTTGTACAAATATAAATAGACATTTGGCATTGTCATTAAAAAAATAGGAATCTAATAAAAGTTCCTCTTCTTTTGTCATATACTCTTCCACTCTTACAAGCAATTCATCCCTAACATCTTTTACATCTTTATATAATCAATTACTCAATGAAAACATCAAGCTCAGAGTATTCTAATATATTTTTTGTTTCCCTCCCATTAAAATTATATAACATCAAGATAAGTATGTAACACCCTCCCCCCCCCCCCCAAGATAAGTATGTAACACCCTCCCCCCCCCCCCCCCCCAAAAAAAAAAATTTCAGGCTTGTTGATTCCTGCAAATTATCGGTCATAATTGATTAGTTCTTGGGGAAGGTTGAAAATGTAAATTTAACTAATTAGGTTGCCGGTTGAATGAATATTTGATCATTATGTCCTTTCATTCCATTTTTTTTCTCCCAGCTGCAATTAAATTAATGTTGTTTTCTTGTATTTGATATTTTTCTACCAATATTATCCTTCAACTCGTTCAAGAGTTTTTTTGGAAATGAACCGTTCATGCAAGGAATAAAAAAAAAAGGATTGGATGGATGGCCGGTCTAGTTCAATCTTGAACCAGTTTAGTTAGCCTATTTATTCTGTTTTGTATTGAACCAACGAGAACTGACGGTTCAAACGAACGGCTTACCAAGTCCAATTATATAGAGCAACTCGGTTCACAATTTGAATCAATAATCTACATTAATTTTAAATCTAAGGGCTAGAAATAAATCTTTTTAAATGAATTTGTATAATTAGATATCCAAAATTACTAATATGACAATATTAAGACCAAACCTTTGCCCTCAAAATTATATCTCTCTCTTTCGAGTCTAGCATGCAGCTCCCATCTTGCATTCAGCATTCTTTGCCGGCCATTCACTGACCATTTTTTCACAGGTTGCTGGCCCTCTTCCTCGACATTCGTTGTCCCCACCATTTTCACATTATACAAGCACCTCCTCCAGTGCACTTTCAATTTAGGGGCTCGAGCTACTTATGAAGCTCTTGGATTTTGTTTGTGACAATTTGTTTACTATTTTATAAAATAATTTTTTAGTATAAGTTTTTTCCAAAAGTTATCTCAAATAAAACATCAGAGGATATAAGTTTAACTTTATGAAATTAGGACAATTCACATTATTATTTCTTCATTTAGGTTATATTCAAACAATTTTAATGTTGATTATATCCTTCGAGTTCGTTTTATGCTTGAAAATTTGCGGCAGTAATGTGTACGTTAAGATCTTAGTTTCAGACAAAAATCTAGATAGAAATTTTAAAAGATTAGATTTTTTTAATATGAAAAATCCAATAAGGGAAAAAATAATGGGGTCTAGCCCAATTATGATAATATGTTACATTGTAGGTACAATAATATTCTCCTCTCCACAATTGAAGAATATAAAATTATATGCAATTGAGAAGAATTGAATGATTCCCCTTTCTAGGGATAACAAAAATTGGTTGTTTACAAGCGGACAATTAAAGCCCAATAATATGATTACACGTTAATAGTGAAGTGTCAATAATTGGATGAGAAAGTCTAATGATTGTGGCAGTGCTTAGTGATAGTAGTCCTTAGCGATGATCTTTGAAAATATAATATACTTCTTTAGATTCTCTGCTCTTGAACATTGCCTTCCCCTATATGAGGCCTTATTTGTATCTTTTTTTTTAGATGGGCATTTTGATAATTTGGTCTGAATAAAAAAAACACTCTATCGAACAGTCCACATTAATCCATACTGTTAAGCAGATAATGCTATAGCCGCAGCTCCTCAACTCTTCTGTCACCTGTGCAGCTTTTATCTGCCATCAACAGTACTACATTAATCCTCACCATTGAACTCTAACTGCTTTTAATCTCACCGTCCATAGCTTTCTTAGTCATATACTTATACTGTAATTGCCAAAAGGATGAATACTGGAAAAATACATTTTCGGCTCAGCAGCTTCTTGCCTTGCTGCGGTTCATCTTCCTTCTACTCTCTGTTCCTCTGTTCTCTGTTTTCTGCTTACTTTGATTTGCATGTTAAAGCTGAAGAAAGTTCTCATGGTATCAGAGCTTCAGGTTACGGTTGCTAATGTTTAAGCATACCTTCTCACAGGTTCTATTCCAGTAAACTCAAAGATTTCAAGAGATGAGTACAGCAGAATCGTCCACCAACTCTGCTCTAGCTTCTTCCCAAATACCTGTCAAAATGAGTGAAGTTATGATATTCTCTCAATTAAAATTTCTCATGCTTAATGTGAAAGCTGTGATGAATACTCAGTTAAATGTGGATAACTATCCTCTTTAGAAATCACAAGTGTTGAAACTGTTCACTGCGAATGGCTTTGACGGATACTTGGATGGATCTACTCCAAAACCAGCAAAAAATACAGTTTCAGAATCTGGACAAATCATTCTTGAATCCACAGTATCTCACTTGGATCCTTATAGACCAAAATTTATCTGCAGCTCTCTATTCTATCATCTCACCAAGTCTCTTACCTTACATTCTCAACTTGGAAACATGTGCTGATATTTGGAAAACCATTGAGCGGAGATTGCAGTCCACAAATCGCTCCCTCTTGCTTCAGTTAAAAAGCGAACTGCATCACATCTCAATGAGGGATAGAACAATGATGCAGTATTTGTCCGATATCAAAAGCAAATGTGATGCGATAGCTTCCTCCGGCACACCATTAGATTCTGAAGATGTGATTATGTATACCGTGAACGGATTGGCTCCGGCGTATCAGCCATTTAAAACAGCTATACGCACACAACTGCAGCCAATTAATTTAGATGATTTCTATGCATTACTATGCAGTGAAGAGCTTAATATAGCGGCTGAAAATGCTCGAGAAACTCAACTTCTCCCATCAGCCGATCTTTAACTTGCCCTTGCAGCCAGTCGAGGGCGTGGACGCTTCCGTTCCAGTTCAAACAGACACTACAGGAAACTTACAAATTTCCGGCGGAAATTTCTGAAGGTTCCGGCGGATTTCAAAATTTTCTGGCGGATTTCCGGCGAAAATTTATCCGACCGTAAATTGTGCGTCTGAAAATGTTTCCGGAGGACTAAATCCGCCGGAACTTTATTTCCGGCGGAATTTTTCCGCCGGAAAATTTCTCCGGCGGAACCTATCCGCCGGAATACAGAATTAAAAAAAAAATTTGGTCCCGCTCGCGCCAGCCCGCTCCTGCTCCCGCCAGCAGCCCGCTCCCGCTGCTCCCCGCCGCTGACCCCCTCCTGCTTTCGCCAGCATCCCGCTCCCGCCAGCCAGCCCGCGGACCCGCTCTTGCTCCCGCCAGCCCGCGGACCCGCTCCCGCCATCTCGCCCGCGGACCCGCTCCCAGCGCACCTGTCCTCCCTGAGATTCGATCCTGGGACCTCACCTTCGCGCACAGCCGCTCGCGTCAGGCCAACCACTATACCAGTTTTGCAAATGTGTTTATTTTGGTAAATTAATTTATTTATATTAAAACGAATAGAATTTTATAATTAAAATTAAATAATTTAAATTTATTATCTAATTGATCATTAAAATAAGATATTTTTTCAGAAATTTTTATCTTCCGTCGGAAATTCTGCCGGAAAGTCCGCCGGAAAGTCCGATGGAAACAAATCTGCCGAAAAATCCGCCAGAAAAGCCGCTTAAAATGTGTCGGAAAAATTTTCTAAGTAATCCGCCGGAAATCCACCGGAAATTGTTCCGCCGGAAGTCCGCCGGAAATTTCACCGGTAATCAGAGATTTTCCTGTAGTGAGAGGAAGAGGTCGCTACAATACTGCAACTACTACTTCTATGACAACTCAAAATCGGCTACCTGCCAATTCAACAAATTCCTACATTGAGTGTCAAATTTGTCGCAAACCAGGCCACTCAGCATTTAAATGTTGGCATAGAGCCAACCTTCAATATCAGCCACAAAACCCTTCAACGTTTGTTGCAAGTTCTGCTTCAGAACCTTCAGATTGGGTGCTTGATTCCGGTTCTACTTCTCACCTCATGCCCGACCTCAACTTGATTCACCAACCTCATACATATACTGGAAATCAACAGGTTCAGATAGGTAATGGTGACATGCTACCTATCACTCATGCTGGACAAGGCCTTCTTCCTACCCGCCAACGTAAGCTACATCTACATCCTCTACTACATGTCCCTTCTCTTTCCCATAATTTAATCTCTATACATAAACTCGTGAATGACAATTCATGCTCCATTACTTTTGACAAATTTGGCTTTTCTATAAAGGATTCGACGAGCAATCACACACTTCTCCAAGGTCCCTCCCATCAAGGCCTTTATAGACTCAAAGCTTCTCCACCCGACAGCACTTCATCCATTGCACTTCTCAGCACACTTTGGCATCATCGCTTGGGCCATCCATCAACTTCTCTTCAAGCAAGATTTACCTACCTCTTTCAAATTTAGTAGTTCCAATTTTCATTGTAAAGCTTGTGCTCTTTCCAAGAGTCGCAAACTTGAAGATTTGTGTTCTTCAAGTTGTAGCAAACAACCTTTAGATTTGATACATACTGATGTATGGGGTCCTTCCCCAATTTTGTCAAACCAAGGTTTTAAATATTATATATTATTTGTGGATGATTATTCTCGTTATAGTTGGGTTTTTCTTATGAAACAAAAATCTGAAGCTCATTCCAAATTTTTATTGTTCAAATCTTCTGTTGAAAATCAATTTAACAAACAAATTAAAGCTCTTCGATCTGATAATGGTGGTGAGTTTGTTAATTCTCTTTTCCAAAACACATTACAAAATTCTAGTATCATTCACCAACTAACTTGCCCATACACACCAGAGCAAAATGGGCTTGTAGAACAAAAACATCGTCATATCATTGAAACCTTACGAAGTCTTCTATTAGATGCACACATCTGTGGGCTCCAAAAATTCCATTTGAATGCGCTTCCGGCCTCTCCTCCGTCATCGATCTATTTTTCTTTATTTGATGGTGATGACGGTGGAGAGTTTCAACAAAATTAGGTTCCGGGTGAATTTTTAGAAGGCAGATTGGGTTTTAGATAAGACACTACCCAGAGATTTCGCCCTCACTTTATGAGGACTTTATAATCTGAGTTCTGGTTTCCTATAGGCGCAAGCCCATATAGTTAATTACCCCTCCCGATAATAGGAGTGAACTTTCGATTAAAGCTAGTCGTTAAAGAGATCACATAGGTTATGAATCTATTATATAATAGCAATAATTTTAGAGTTTGAATTTGAGATTTGAATTTATCATCATGATTTAGAAATTATCACCATGAATTTAAAACTGGTGGTGGGGGAATGAAGACGAGCCCGATAAAGATCCCACGGTTCCGTCGTCCCAGGCTGTCATGTTTCCTGGTCTACTTAGTCAGAGGAGGTAGTCGACCCAACCTGACAAAAGGCACCTTGTCGGTAGCCATGGGTTGCTTTGTCCAAGAATACTTTATAAACCTGGGTTGGTATTTATCTAAGGGGATATATCTGAATCCACCTTAGCTGACAGAAGGCTTTATGCCTATCGAATATACCATATGATTCATAAATCAAGGGTTTGACGCCGTTAGGGAACATACGGGCTTTAGCCATGATCGTAATATAATGGTGTCATTTCGCGGCAAAACCACCCGATTAGAGGGCACGTGCCACGTCCCTATTGGCAAGAGACTGTTTGAGGATGAATCGCAGCGATACACCCAACACACATTCGCTCTTTGTGAGCTGAGGTTAATTTTAAATTTATCACCCCCGACAAACGGTTGTGAGAGGCGGATTTATTTTAGTTTTAAGTTTTTTAAGTGAGATTTCATTCTATCTTTTATTAGCTTTGAGATTTGACCCCTCCGGTTGAGATTTTCTGTCAACAAGACCATCATCGGGGTGACGTTAAGGTCACTTGTATTTTCGTAGGATTTTGGGAGGCATTTTGCAATTCAAGTCGTGTCGACTCCAGTCCTTTTGAGCAGGAGGATGAAACTTGAATATTTGACCTGCGTAGCATTCTCGAACTATTGGATTTTAAAATCATATGCGGTGGTCGGAGCACATACGGGTTGTAGCATTTGACCCAGCACAGCATTCTCGGATGTTAGCATTTGTAATTTTAACACATTGACCGGAGCACGTGCAGGGGTATTTTAAAATATTTAAATATGATCCATTTGTGCAAGGGATTTCATTTAGAAAAGGCTGAGATTTCTTTTGAGAACCTACGAACGCCTTCTGTCCGCTTGTATACGTGTTGCGGATCCGGTGGCGTGTAAGCTTTCTAGATTTCAGTTATTGCATTTGGTTTGTTTTGATTCCCTTAAGTGTTACTTAGCATAACTCGTAGAGGATATTTATCCAGTGGGTACTAGGAGATCGTGCTCATGTTCATATGAGAATTATTTTGCTCACTATAAATTCTCCTATTTTCTCCCTATGTGGTCTAATTTGTTTGATACAAGCCCCTTGTTCTTGCTTGTAGGCTGGCTGTTATTGGTACTACAAACTCCCTGTTTCTACTTACAGGTGAATTATAACAGTTATATTTTGCCTTTGGGTTGAGGGAAATAGTTTGACACTCTAACAATCTTAGATCTTGATGAATTGAATTCTTTCTCCTCGAAAGACATGCTCTATACTTTTAATTGAAGGCTTGAAATTAGAAGTTATATGTATAACTGATATAAGGGGACCATCCACTTATAAAGATATTTGTTGAAACTAAGATGTTGTTTCTTACATTTTTCATCATCAGTTATAGTTAGAGTCAACTATTGGAAGATTTACATCCTTGTCAATCAGTTGAATCTTGACTCTAGCTCACTTGTGTACAATCAAATGGATTATTACAGCATTATATTTACAAATACTTTGAAACAACAAATAACCATCAAACTTTCATTCATATTGGCAAAGCTCTTAGCTTTCAAGATCAACAAGATCCTTGCCTTTTCCTCACATATTCGTAATATGTCTCTTTCTGACAGGACAATGGGTAACCATCATAGAAGAGTGTTGGAAAGAAGACAAGTGAGGCTCTTATTAAAAATGCTAATAGCATAGGAATGGTTTAGTGCATTTGAGTCAAATGAGACATCTCCTAGTATCGTCATCACTCTTTGAATAGATCTCTTCAAGACTGTTGGTTGTTGGAAGAAATTTCTTGTAATCATCAAATGCATTACAAGCATAAATGTAGCATACATAAGAAAGACAAGGAGAGCTATAAAATTGACTTGCAAACTTGTTTGATTGGACACTTGTAGTGTTTTAGTTAACTTTATAAGAATCTCAACGAGAGAAACGACATATAAATGACTTTCATCCATTACATCTCCATGGTTATATCAAAATGGATCCAACAAGCGATTTATTATTTCCCAAATAATGGTTAAAGATAGGACCACTCAATCCAACATCAACTAGTATATTAAGAAATTCATGTCTATTTGATGTATATTCATCATCTGATACTTCATATACATTTGCAAATAGTTTAGTCCAAATATAGTTCATTGATATCAAAGACTATAATGTATATTTATGAACTTCAATCGACTATAGTCTTTTCAAAGTGTTGTTAAACATCTCAACCATGTTGAGATAAATACTGTGAAAGCTTTATTCTTCTCATTAGCCATCATTTCCTCCTCCACTTTAATCATCACAAATATGCTAGATCTATGAAGTCATACATGATTTTCCCTTTTTTTTTATTAATTGATTTTTCCAATTTATGTTAGTTGATTTTATTTAAGGGATTTTTGTTTAAGTTGATTAGTTAAATTAATTAAGAGACTTAATGTTGAATTAAATGCTCTTAGTTAATTTAGGATTTTTTTTATTCAATTAATTAATTCCAAGTTGTTTTCTCTGATCTCCCCAAAATTTGGCTAAGTCCAAAAGTTTCTAGAAAATTTTGGCAGCCTCCCGGCATCCCCTCCCCAGCGCCGGGAGGTAAGGGAGGGCTCGACTCAGCCGGAGCGAATCAACGGCGAGGAGATTTTGGCTCGACTCGGCCGGAGCGAATCAACGGCGAGGAGATTGAGTCTTCAAGTCTTCAATCCTTCGGTCGGATTAACTCGACGACTGAGGGCTTCGGGGGACCGAATCAAACCCCGGGACTTCCTTCAAAATCTTCAATTTGATTTTGTACCTATTTGTAAATCTTTTTATTTCTCTCCATCTCTCTATCTCTCTTTTCTTTATTTCATTTTATTTTTATTATAATAAAATATATTTATTATACTCTAATATAATGTGTATATATATTATTATATTATAATAATAATATAATGATATGACTATACATATATATAATTATACTATATAATATATATAATATTATATAATATAATTAAAGAGAGGGAGGAGGGGATCGGGAAGAGCCCGATCGGGCATGGATCAGAGGAGGAGACCGCGCACAGAGGAAGGAGGCCGGGCACGAAGGTGGTCGTCGGCGTCGGGGGCGGTGGTCATGCATGGGGGTCGTAGGAGTCGGACAAAGGCAGAGGTGGCATCCGGCTGGTCCTTGGTCAGTTGCGAGTCAAGCCAGGGCAGGAGTTGCTTGGATGAAGATGACTGGAGTAAGGCCGACGGGAGGCAAGAAGCTCGGAGTTTGATCGGCGAGGTCAGCCTGGTTTACTACTGCTAGGGCACGATGGGTTCGACCGTTGGAGCCGATGGAGGTCGACGGGATCTGGAGGACAAGGACGATCAAGAGCACAGGTATTTCCCTCAAATCTTCCTTCTCTATGTGTGTTTCTGAGAGCGTCCCTGGGAATGACAGTCATTTTCCTATTTTGAGTCGTGAGGAGTGGTTGTAAGGAGCGGTTGTGGGAGCAGTTTTAGCGAATGTGGGCGATCGTGGCTGAGGTGGAGTCGATCGGGAGCGGGAATCTTACGTGGATTATAGTTAGAGTCAACAACATCCCATTATCTTTTTGGCCAGACACTTTGCTTACTGCCATTTACCTAATTAACTGTCTACCTATCTCTACTACACCCAAAATGTCTCTATTTCAACGCCTTTATCAAAAACAACCAGATTACCAAAGTTTAAAAACTTTTGGTTGTTTGTGTTATCCTTGGTTGCCTAATCTTCCTAAACATAAATTCGACCCAAAATCTTCACCTTGTGTCTTCCTTGGGTATGCCTCAAACTCTAAAGGTTATAAATGCTACAATCTTCAAACAAATAAAATTTTCATCTCTAGGCATGTTCAATTCTTTGAACATATCTTCCCTTTTAAATCATCCACACTATCCACACCACCTTTTACATTTCCTACATACTCTCCTCCATTAACCTTAGTCCCGCTTCACAAACAGTCGTCTCATTCACCTAATTTCCCTACAATATCCACAGATACATTCACCTCAGATTCTCCCATAATCTCACCTAATCAATCTATCTCCCTTATCCAGCCTCCACCAACCTCACCCGACCGTGTAGCTGCACAAAATCTGCTCCCCCTTACCTCACTCGTCCACCCTACCTCTCCATTACATCAACCTCCACCACATCCAATGTTAACAAGGTTTAAAACCGGACACCTCAAACCAAAGCATATCATTAGCATGTCTCATTTCCTTCCACCTGTTGATCCCACCTGTTACTCTCAAGCTTCCAATAATCAAATTTGGCGTCAAGCCATGTCAACAGAATTTGATGCACTTCAAGCTCAAGGGACTTGGATTTTAGTGCCCCCATCTCCAAATCAAAATGTACTTGGATGCAAGTGGATTTATAAAACCAAATACAATGCAAATGGCTCTATAGCTCGCCACAAAGCACGTCTAGTTGCACAAGGGTTCAAACAAGAATATGGTTTGGATTATTTAGAAACTTTTAGTCCAGTGGCTAAATTTCCAACTATCCGAATACTTCTAACAGTGGCAGTTACACACAAATGGAAAATACTACAACTAGATGTTTCAAATGCTTTTCTACATGGAGATCTACATGACACTGTATATATGGCTCAACCAATTGGCTTTATTGATCCTTTATATCCTGATCATGTTTTCCTCCTCAAAAAGTCCATTTATGGATTGAAGCAATCGCCTAGGTAATGGTTTGCAAAATTCTCCACACATTTAATCAATTTTGGCTTTCAACCAAGTACAGTCGACCCGTCCTTACTTCTGTACCAACATGATTCCAAGCTCTTATACATTTTGATATATGTTGATGACATACTATTGACTGGCAATGACGAGCACCTCATCAGTCAACTATTACGGGATCTCCATACTCGTTTCAACTTGAAAAATCTGGGCCATATCCATCATTTCCTTGGCATAAATGTTCAGTCTATATCCAACGGATTGTTTTTAACTCAAGAAAACTATGCCTCATCAATTCTGACAAGAGCAAGAATGGATCATTGCAAGTCTTTAACTACTCCAATGGATGTTAAAAGTTCTGTTTTGCCCGACAATGACAAACTGTTTTCTAATCCAGAACTATATAAACACTTGGTTGGATCAATCCAATATTTGACAATTACAAGACCGGACCTTTCCTATACTGTTAACAAACTATGCCAATTCATGCATCAGCCATCAAATGCACATTTTGCTCTTCTCAAACGTCTTTTATGTTATCTCAAAGGTACATTAGCCTTTGGTCTAATGATTCAACCAACTGATTTGAAATTATGTGCGTTTTCCGATTCGGATTGGGTAGGAGATAAAACAGATCGCAAGTCTACCACAAGCTACTGCTCTTATCTAGGTCAAAATCTCATCTCTTGGCAAGTTAAAAAGCAGAAAATAGTAGCTCGTTCATCTACTGAAGCGGAATATCATTCGCTAGCCACTGCTGCCGCAGACTTAATATGGCTAAGATGCCTTCTTTTAGAATTCAAAATTTCTACAAGTGAGCCAATTGAAATATTTTGTAACAATGTCTCTGCCATAGCCTTAGCAAATAATCCTGCGTTTCATGCCCGCACAAAACATATAGAGATAGATTATCATTTTATTCGAGATTGTGTCAAAAATCTATCTATCTCCATTCGGCACATCAACACTGTTCATCAAATGGCCGATATTTTTACCAAACCTTTGTCTACCAAACGGTTTCAAGAGCTACGTCACAAGCTTACACTCGTTGAGAAGAGTGTCAACTTGCGAGGGGATGTTAAGCAGATAATGCTATAGCCGCAGCTTCTCAACTCTTCTGTCACCTGTGCAGCTTTTATCTGCCATCAACAGTACTACATTAATCCTCACCATTGAACTCTAACTTCTTTTAATCTCACCGTCCATAGCTTTCTTAGTCATATACTTATACTGTAATTGCCAAAAGGATGAATAATGGAAAAATACATTTTCGGCTCAGCAGCTTCTTTCCTTGCTGCGGTTCATCTTCCTTCTACTCTTTGTTCCTCTATTCTCTGTTTTCTGCTTACTTTGATTTGCAGGTTAAAGCTGAAGAAAGTTCTCACATACGATCATAGATCTTTATTCAGCATTTGAGTGTCTTAAAGATGGCATAATTGAATGATATTCGACTTATTAGATTTGTCTCGTCTATCCATTCAATTCTTCTATAAACACGTTAAAATTAGAGAACATTTGGTCATTCAATTAATGTTCAAAAGTTTTTATATATACTTCAAATATTTAATTTGGATTCATTTGGTCTAAGATTGAATCACTTGTGGTGCCAATGGATTGATCTAAGTTTGATGATAAATTTGGTAAAACAAAAAAATGGATGGTTACTAATTTAATTCTTGAAATTTCCACTTTAAATATTGTCTTAAGAAGATTCTTTATTATCATATAAATTTTTGGAGACATATCAGGTTAACAATTACTTTAAATCCAATTAAACTATTGAACATTGGATCTCTCATTATTTTGGTTTCATATCTAATCTAATTTTCACAAATTTAAAATTTCTTTTAAATTTTTAATTATTTTTTAAGAAAAAATAGGCATTAGAAATTTAGAATACACTAATCAATTTTTTTTTTTTTATGAAAATGAACTTAAAAATTTTTATTTTTACATTGAGATACGCAAACGGATTGAAAACAATCAAACCTTGGACGTTGATATTACCATTGTGGTCCCACGCTTAGAAAAAGAAATCAACGGGTCATTCGTTTCTTGAGTCTTCTACAAAGTCTCCCAAGTCCTAACAACTTAGAAGTCAGTCAATCATAATTTAAAACACGTGGACGTCTCATAAATGGAAAAGGTTTCTATGGAAATGATTATTTTTATTATTTTATTATTATTTAACAAAATTTCAGATTTGTTTATGATAGTTTTATGATTATTTTAATTTTTAGGCAGTAATTATATTTTCATTTGATAATTATTTTTTTATTATTTTTCAAAAAAAAAATATGATAAGATGATTTTTACAATTAAATTTACTGAAGTGTAGAAGCTATAAAAAATTATTGTTTAATTTTTCAAAATAGATGATATTTATATTACTCATAACAGCTTTATTTTACCACAAGAATATCATAATAAAGAGAAAAGTCATTAATTTGTTTTGGCGAGGGTATAAATTAATGATTTCAAAAAATCTTAAATCTTTTTTATTTGAGCTTGAGATCGATATTGGCGGTTTTACTTTTTTATTTTAATATAAAAAGATTACAAAATTTTCCTCTAATTCTTCATAACTAAGATGAGTAATTTTAAATTTTTGTATTAATTTTATATTTTGAAAAAATTCTCTTCATATATATATATATATATATATATATATATATATATATATATATATATATATATATATATATATATATATATATATATATATATATATATATATAAAATTTAAAATATTGAAATTTAATACATCAATTTTTACTTCAAACTACCCAACTAATTTACTCCCTATAACCATATTTATGAAAGAGCTAGCAAGCATTTTTCTCTCCAACAATTCGAGCGAGGAAAGCGCAACCTCCTCTCCAGAGGTCAAGGTCAAGAGCTGCTAATCTTTTTTTTTTTTTGGATATTTAGGCCAATTAAGCCTAAGTTCTGGTCTATTGGTTGAGAGCTTAGACTACCAACTAAGAAGTTTTGGATTCGAGTCTTTGTGTTGCTAATCTTCTCCTTACATAAATGACAAATTTCTAAGTTCTAACGGCTTCTCCTCTCCTTCATGCATCACCCCAAGTTGCCTAACCGCGACGGCAACCACCAAGGCCAACGCCGCGGCGATTTGGCCCTTTGGAGGGCTAAATAACTTCCAAACATAATAAAGTAAGCCAGCTGCCAGCATCTGCCTGAGAATTTTATTTATGAGAAACAGAACTATTTAAAAAACAAATTAAACTAACACAACAAGCAAGAATTTTATTTTATTTTTTTCTGTTGAGGGGATCAGCGTGCACAAAATTTCCTCTTGGCTGTTTATGATTGAGTTCGCCGAATATTTTCTATTTAAAAAAAATCTGAAGGAATCAACCAGTCAATTCCACAGACCTAACTCTTAGTACAAAGTCAGTCAATCAAAAAAATCTAAAATTAAATATTCTGGTAGTTTTGAAATTAAGAGTTCGCTTATTGCCGAATAGAGTTCTTTTAAACCGAAGGATCAGACTTTGAAATTTAAACCGCATAATATTCTCAGAGGTACCTCTTAGATTGATAGCCAAAGCTTTCAACAGAGAGATCGCGATGAGCCACATTCCGATATTAAGTTTAGGAGTTTTCACACTCGAATGCCTTAGCTGTCCCTTTTTTTTTCTTTTAAATCTTCAAATTTCTTACCTGAAAAAAAATTAAAAATTAATGAGACATGAGGATTTAAGAAGACAAAAAAAGAGAGTTTGGACATTTGTGTCCATACATTATATGACTTTACCTCAATCATAATTTGCGTTCTTCCTGAAAAATGTAAATTAATTTTGTATTTTAGTGAAAATATAAAATTGATGTACTTTTTACGTGAAAAGATAAATTATCTTTACGTTTTCACCTTAATTCAAAACAGATATAGATTTTGCATTTTCTGCTTCATTTTAAATTATATTTTACTTTTGTTTTTTTTTTCTTACTTAATTTTATATAAATAGTGGTTCTTTTTAAAATATAGCAAAAAATATTATTAAAGAAAAAGAAAAGTATTAATATTTAATTATTTGATGACTATGCCAGCATATTTTTCTATGATTTATAATTAGTTAATTAATTAATTAAAATATTTTTTCTTTTAAACTTTTACCTATAAAAATGATTCAAGTCTGACGCTCCTACCATAATGGCATGCTTTATTTTATAAAGGAGCATATTAATCACTAGAATTAGTAAAAGGAGCATGTTTATTAAAATAATTTTTAAAAAAATTAATTCGTCAAAATATTTGGCGCATTTAGAATGCGACAAATGATTTGGCACATACTGAATGTGCCAAATATTTTGATATGTTCAGCTTTAGAGAGAGAGAGGTGGCAGAATAAAGGGAGAGAGAAAGAAGAGAGAGGCGGGGAAGAGTAGAGAGAGAGAGAGAGGGGGGAAGAAAGATTAAATTTTTGTACAAAAATTTATAAAACAGTTTAAATATTTTATATATTTTAAATATCAGTTTAAAATTATTTTAATTTTTATTTTAAACATAAAAAATTATAATTTTTTTAGATTATATTTAAATATTAAAATTAAACAATAGTAGTTAAATATTTAAAATAACAATTAAAATAGTAGTTAAATATTTAAAATAAACTAATATTTACTATTATATTAAATATATTTTAACTAATCGAAATCTCTCAAATTTTTGAAAATTGAGAGCTTTTGTGAATCCATCAACAACTTGATATTCAGTAGAACAATACTTGATTGCAATTGTTCATTTGCCACAACTTCTCTTACAAAATGATGTCGGAGTTCTATATGCTTCGATCTATTATAAAATATCGGATTCTTCATCGTCATAGATATTGTGGACTTATTATAACAAAATATGTTCGTTGTCTTTAATTGAGGTTGTCGAAAGTCTTCTAATAGTTTCCTCATCCAAATTGCATGACATGCTGCTAATGAAGCTGCAATATGTTCAACTTCTGAAGATGACAATGCAGTACTAGCTTACTTCTTTATGCTCCAAGATATTGCTCCAAACCCAAGATTAAATATAAATCCACTTGTGCTCTTCCTATCTTCTTTGGAACCTGCCCAATCACTATCAGTAAAACCAGCTAAATTAAAGTTAGAAATTGATTTGTACCAAATCTTATAATTGGTTGTCTCCCGAATGTAGCAAAGAATGTGTTTGGCTGCTCCAAGATGATATACATAAGGATTATGCATGAACCTTGAAATAAGATTGACATAGTACATAATATCAGGCCTGGTATGTGTCAAATACATAAGATTGCCCACAATAACTCTAAATACTTTTTCAATGGCCTTAGTTGTACCATCATTCTGAACTAGCTTTTCAGTTATATTCATGGGTGTTAAAAAAATCTTGCAGGTTAGCATATTATACTCCTTTAATAACTCTAATACATATCTTTCTTGAGATATAAAAATCTCATCATCTTCTTGAATAATTTGTAAGCCTAGAAAATAGTACATCAGCCCCAAATCAGTCATATCAAATTCTTTCATCATATCAATTTTGAACATTTTAATCAACATTTTGGATGACCCAGAGTATATAATATCATTAACATAAACACAAACAATAAGCAAATCTCACCATTTTTTTCCAATACATACAAGGTAGGCTCACTTTCACTTTTATGAAATCCCTTCTTTTGGAAGTATGAATCAAACCTCCAATACTATGCTCTTAGTGCTTGTTTAAGTCTATAGAGAGTCTTCTTTAGTTTATGATCTTTCACCTATTTGCCTTTAATAATAAAATCTTGTGGTTGATCAATGTATATATGTTCTTCAAATTATCATTAAAAAATATAGATTTAACATCAAACTAAAAAATTTTCCACTTTATTTGTGCAGCTAATGCAAGAAAAAGTCTAACAGTTTCAAATTTAACAACAGGAGAAAAGGTTTCATAGAAATCAATATTATATTTTTGTGCATAACTTTTAACAACAAGCCTTGCTTTGTATCTTTTGATGCTTCCATATGAATTGTACTTCACCTTGTAAATCTACTTCACACCAATTGGATCTTCTCCTTGTGGAATATAAATAAGCTCCCAAGTATCATTCTTCTTAATACCTTGAATCTCCTCTTTCAAAGCATTTTCCCATTCTTCTATTCCACAAGCATCTTCATAACATAATGGTTATGTAACTATAAGGGCAAATGTACAATCATATAACTCATGCAAAGATCTCATCTTTCTATGATGTCTTTCTTCAGATATGCTTGAATGTACTGTTGGACTTGAAGAAGATGAATTAGATGACAAATCATCACTAACTGCTTGACTGTTAATGATATCAATTTTATGATTCTCCTCAAATTTAATTACTACTTTTCCTTTATCATAAATTGTAGATTTACTCCAATCCCACATACTATTTTCACCAAAAATAATATCTCTATTGATAATGATTTTTTTAGATTGTGGATCAAACAATCTGTATATTTTTTTACTGAATGTTGTAACCAATGATTATCAACTTTCAATATTTGCTATTCAACTTGCTTCTATTGTGACCATCCTGTAGTGCATATGCAATACTTTCAAATAAATGTTTGACAACAGGCTTTCTACCATTACATGCTTCATAAGGTGTAATATTTTGAACAGCCTTCGTTGAGAAATATTCAAAATATAAATAGTAATTGCAATAGCTTCAGCCCAAAATGTATTTGATAAATTCTTCATTTTTAACATACTTCTTGCCATCTCTACAATAGTTCTACTCTTTCTTTCCACAACCCCATTTTACTGTGGTGTATTAGGAGCAGTTAATTATCTAAAAATTCCATATTTATCAAAAAATTTATCAAATTCATTTGATGTAAACTCTCCACTTCTATCTATGCATAAATTTTAATATTTTTGCCACTTTGATTCTCCACCAATACTTTAAAATGCATAAAATTTTTAAAGGCTTCTGATTTATGCTTCAAAAAAATAAACCTAATTCATTCTACTGTAATCATCAACAAATAGAAGAAAATACTTACACCCTTTATTAGACAATGTATTCATTGAGCCTCATCAATCTGTATGAATTAACTCCAAACATCATCTTGATCTTCATAATTTTTCATATGAAAATTGATTTCTAGCTTTCTTTCTATAACACAAGCTTCATAGATTTCACTATAATCAACTTTAGGTAAATCATACACTACAATAATTTTAAACCTCCCACATACAAGTGACCATATTTAAAATGCTATAATTCAACACCAAATATCTTCTTAACCATCAATGCTTTCTCTTAAACTATGGAAATATTAAGTGAAAAATTTTTATTTGGTGCCATCTGAATTCTTGTAATTTGTTGCTTACTTTTTTTATCTTCAATTTTATAAGCCTTGTCATAAAATTTATCTTTATATCTACTATCGATTAATTGTCCAATGCTTAGAAAATTATGTGCGAGTTTTGGAACATACAAAACATCATGTAATAGCTTTACCTTAATATCATTTGTATTAATAGTAATGCTCCCCTTGCCTTCAAGTTGAACAACATTATCATCATCAAATTTGACTTCTCATTTCTTTAACATATTAAAGAATTTAATAGCAGAGATGAGGACAACTTGAGTGGATTCTAATCATATTCTATTTCACTATTATAAAGTGTATACAGTGGTCTGTATTTATAGTACAATGATGTGTAATGTATGGCTGTGATGAGTTGGTCCATATTGCACGTGGACGGTGCAGATGTGAAGCATGTGGTTGGTTATAGGTCGGCTGGTTTCATCTGTCTTGTTATCCCCCCGCAAGTTGATGGTTATCCAAAACTTTCAGCTTGGTGCGGAGCTCTTGGAAGCGGGAAGAGGAGAGAGGTTTGGTGAAGATGTCCGCGAGCTGGTCCTGAGAGCTGATCGCTTGAAGTCGAATGGTGTTTGAATGAATCTGGTGATGAATGAAGTGATGATCGATCTCGATGTATTTCGTTCTAGCGTGGAATACTAGGTTGTTAGCTATGGCAATGGTGGAGGTGTTGTCGCAGTGTAGAACTGTGGGATGTGATATGGATATGTTGAAATCTTGTAAGAGGTGTCAGAGCCAGATGATGTCGGTGATAGCTGCCGCCAGAGACTGGTATTCCGCTTCTGTAGAGGATCTGGCGACGATATGTTGTTTCTTGATAGTCCAAGAGATTGGTGTGTTGCTGAGAAACGAACAATATCATAAAGTCGACTTCCTGGTTTTGATGTCACTGGCCCAATCTACGTCTGAGTATGATTGTAGTTGAAGTGGTCCTAATGAAATGGGGATACCGTAACTGAGAGTGCCTTTGATGTACCTGAGGAGTCGTTTGAGTAGGTATGCATGATATGGTTGTGGGTTGTGCATGTGTTGGCAGAGTATGTTTATAGGGTATGCAATATCTGGTCTGGTGATGGTGAGGTATTGGAGGGATCCTGTTATTTGTCTATATATGTGGGGGTTTGTGAGGATTGGGTCGGGTTTGATGTTTTGTGGTGGTTTTGTGCATGAGGGGTTGGCGAGTGGTTTGCACAAGTGGAGGCATGTGCTTTGAAGTAGGGATTGGGCGTATTGAGTTTGAGACAGAAATAGTGAGTTTTTGTGGGTGGTAATGCTGATGCCGAGAAAGGTGCTAACTATGCCTAAATGTTTCATTGAAAATTGGCTATGCAATTTCGATATGATGCTAGAGTTGAGGGATGAGTTGTTACCTGTGAGTAAGATATCATCGACGTATGTGAGTACGTATATGTGTGAGTCGTCTTGGGAGAGAATGAGTAAAGAGGGGTCTGCTTTGCTCGGGTGAAACCCGATATCTTGCATAAATGCCATGAAGGTTGTGAACCATTATCTTGATGCTTGTTTGAGTCCATAAATTGCCTTGTGAAGAAGGCATACGTAACCTGGATGTTGTTTGTCCTCATAGCCTTGAGACTGTCTCATGTAAATTTTGTCTGTCAATTTCCCATGTAAGAATGTGTTTGCCACATCTAGCTGTTGTATTTTCTAGTGTTGATTAAAAGCAACCGTGAGTAACATTCTGATAGTGGGAAATTTTGCCACCGGACTGAAAGTTTCTGAGTAATTTATCCCATATTATTGCTTGTGTCCCTGGGCTACTAATCATGCCTTGTATCTAGCAATGGAGCCATCAGAATGAACTTTAGTTTTGTATGTCCATTTGCATCCAAGTATCAGGGTATTTGTTGGGGTTGGAACTAAATGTCATGTGGCTTGCTGTTGTGATGCCAGAAATTTTGTTGACATTGCTTGTCTCCAGTGGTGGTGTTTTGATGCCTCTGAGTAAGTGGTGGGGTCAGATGGTAAAGTGTGTTGTGATTGGGCTTGTTGGTGTAAGAGGTTGAGAATTATTTTTGGTTTGAGGGAGCCAGTTTTGAATCTTGTGAGCATTGGATGAGGTATTGTGGGTTATGATAGAGGTGATAGTGGTGTGAGTGAGGTAGTGTTGCTGGTGGCTATTAACTGGGGAGGTTGTGGTCGGGTAGAATTGGGTTCAGAAGTTGTATTATAAGGCATGGGTATTGCAGGGTTGGTTTGGGTTATTGTGTGGGAGGTGGGTGTAAGTAGGAATGGGTTTGTTGGGATGGTGGGTTTGGGTGGTGAAAGTGATTTGGTTTTAGCAAATGGGAAAGTGTGTTCATGAAATGTAACATGTCTGGATATGATTATTTGGTTGGTGGTTGGGTTTAAACATTTGTAACCTTTATGTGATGATGAATATCCCATAAATATGCATGAGATAGCTCTTGGGGCTAACTTGTGTCTGTTGTGTGGAGGTATCCAGGGGAAGCATTCACATCCGAAAGTCCTGAGTATGGAATAGTCAGGATTTTTCTGATACAGTACTTATATTAGGGTTCTGTTTTGGATCTTAGGAGATGGCAATCTGTTGATTAAATATGAGGCAGTCAATACCGCATCTGGCCAATAAGCATATGGCATGGAGGTTGTATTTAACAGAGCTCTTGTAGTTTCAATCAGGTGTCTATGTTTCCTTTCAGCTGTGTCGTTCTGTTCAGGGGTGTAGGGAAAGGAAATTTGATGTTTAATACCCTGTTTCTGTAGATAGGTTTGTAGTGTTCTGTTTATGTATTCGGTTCCCCCATCTGATCTAAGTTGTTTGAGTTTGTGCGATAGTTATTTTTCTATCATAGTATGGAATGTAATGAATATAAACGGCACTTCTGATTTACATTTCATGGAAAAAATCCATATGAATCTAGAGAAATCATCTATGAAAATGGCATAGTAACGAAAGCCTAGAAAGGATGTGATTGGGGCTGGACCCCATACATCTGAGTAAATAAGTTCTAAAGGAGAGTTTGAAATAGAAACAGAATTGGAAAATTTCAGTTTGTGGCCTTTAGTGACCTTACAAGGGGTACATGAAGCATAAACTATGGGTATTTTGAGTTGTTTGTTAGTGCTGGATATTGTTGCCATGGTTTGAGTGTGGGGATGTCCGAGTCTGTTGTGCCAGGTTACTGCATCTTGGTTATTGTTGGTGGCTGAAAAGGCTAAGCTATGTGTTCTTGAGGAGGATGGGATTAGATAGAGGCCATTACGGCTTGGACCCTGTAGCAAAATTTTATTTGTCTGGATGTCCTTGACAATGAAACCAAAAGCATCAAATGAAATTGTGACATTATTGCCCTTGGTTAGCTGGTAAATGGAAAGAAGATTATGAGATAGGGTTGGGACGTGGAGGATTTGAGGGAGTTTGAACTTACGGGTGGGGGTTGGTAGAAGACTAGCTCCAGTGTGAGCTATGGGTAGGGTGCTTCCATCTCCAATGTGGATGCTGTCTGTTCCATTGTATGGAATAGGTTCACATAGTGTAAGACTGTTAATGTCATTGGTGAGATGAGATGTAACACCTGAGTCTAAATACCAGTCCGGGTTGGTATTATCATTGGTGGCGGTGAGAGCTGTATTGCCTTTTGCTGGTGTAGTAGTATAGTTGTTGTTAAACCGGTGCCAGCAGTTGGTGGCAGAATGACCTTTCTTATTGCATATCTGACACTGTTGTGTAGGTTGATTATTTGGTCTAGTATTTTGGAAATTGGATCTGCCACGGCCTCGTCTTCCTCTGCCTCTAGTGGAGTACAATGCAGTGTTATGATCAGGTACATTGTATTGTCATGCTGCTTCAGTATTAATGTTGATTTCTTCACTGATCAAAAATGCATAGAGATCATCTAGGCTTATGGGTTGAACCATTGTTCGTATGGTGCTCTTGAATGATTGATAGGGTGGAGGTAATCCGTTTAATGTGTATAGAATGATGTCTTCTTTGTCAATTATGGCTCCTGCAGCCGCTATTTTATCTACAATCGTCTTCACTTCATTGAGATATTCTACCATGGTGTTGTTCTTCATGGAAACATTATGTAATTCATTTTTTGAGTTGAATTACTCTTGATCTATTTGATGCTTGTAACCTTCTTTCAATAGTGCTCCAAATTGCTGAACAGGATTCTAAATGAAGAACATAAGGCAGAATATTGGGAGATATTGTGGAGCAAAGAGGATTCTATTGTAACCTTCTTTCAATAGGGCTAGGTTCTGATCAATCAGAATCCATTCCGTGTATTGGGGATTGGAAATGGTAGAGCCATTGGTGGTTTGTTGAAGACGGGTTGGAGGGGAAGCATCTGGATCAATGAACTTGGCGAATCCATTTGCTCTTAATAGTTTGGTAACTTGGGATTTTCATATAGGGTAATTATCATTTGATAACTGAGTGGGTACAATGGTTTTGATATTTGAAATAATGAATTTCAGGGATGCAGGTTTCTAAGTTTGGTTTGGGATCAGAATTTGCAGTTTGAGAAGAGGAAGAATTAGCCATTGAAGAAGATGAGAAAGTTTACCTCCTATTTGTCTTCCTTCAGAAGATGAGATAGCTCTGATACCATAAAGAATTTAATAGCAGAGATGAGGACAACTTGAGTGGATTCTAATCGTATTCTATTTCACTATTATAAAGTGTATACAGTGGTCTGTATTTATAGTATAATGATGTGTAATGTATGGCTGTGATGAGTTGGTCCATATTGCACGTGGACGGTGCAGATGTGAAGCACGTGGTTGGTTATAGGTCGGCTGGTTGCGTCTGTCTTGTTACACATCAATCTCTTTAAAAAGAGACTTTATTCCAGTCATGTGATTAGAATAGCCACTATCAAGGAACCAAAATTTTGAAGTATCACAACCACCTTGGAAATGTGTCATAAAAGTTTCACATCATATATCGCTTGGTTTTGGGGAGTACTGACAATTTAATTATTATTAGCCTTGATTAGATTATAAACTTCATTAATAATGCTACTAGACTGATTGCAAAGTAAATAAATTTATTATTTACTTTGCAAAATCTATTCATTCTACTATGTAGGAACATTTTTGTAACATTCTTGATTTTAGCCACATGACGCTCCCTTGGGACTATTTGGGTATTCCACTCTTTTTATCCATGCTTAAATTAGCCAATTGTATAAAACAAAGAAAATTTGAACGTATAGAGTGGCTGAAAATAGAAAGTTCCCTCATTTACTAGTTGATTTTAATTTATTAATTCATTCTGTGGACATGCTTATTTTTTTATTACTTTATGCCTCTCTCTCGAGGGCTTAAGGAGGAAAGTTGCTAATCTCATCAACAATATTCTTTCTAGCAATGGTACTAATAACAACTTTTATATAATTTCTTGGAAGATCAGTTCTTTGTCAAGGGAAAAAGGTGGTTTAGGGCTCCCCTACCTTGATACTCTTCATACCCTTAGCAAAGCTAAACTAGTTTAATATTGTATAACTCTGATTCTCCTCTATTCAATTGGTATTCCAATAATTTTAGATCCCTTTGCATAAAGCCTATTTACAACACTTCAAAATTGTTGAAAACAATTATATAATTTTTTTTTGGAAAATCAGGAACTACATTACTTTCAATCCCTAATTTTACAGTAAATCTTTAATTGGAATTTTGAGTATATTTATAGATTGGTTTCACAGCAATCAGCATGCTAAGAATTTTGATTTTGGCTTCATATGGGACAGTCAGAAAGCTATTTTATTTTAGAAACTATTTGATTTTGGCTTTGTTACTGCTTCTTAAAGAAGCTTTTTAGTACAAAATTTAAAATTTTTGTACTAAAAGACTATTTTAAGAAGCAGTAAGAAAGCCGTCCCAAACGAAGCCTTCATCTATAAGCAATGGAGTTTACCTCTGTGATAACTCCTCTTGCATGCTTCAGATTATTAGCATAGCTATTAAAAAAGACTCTTGTCTAATTTCAAGCTACTTGGGTAGAGGCTCCTCCTCTAACAAGTATCTCTACTCCTAAATTTATTAACAACTTCCCATTGTGCATTAGAATAAGCAAAGTTTTGTTCAAATGATTTGCTATAAACTATCCCTTTTTTACTTGAAAAATTCCAAGGGGGGGTCTTAAAACTAAAAGATTTTTTTTTTCTCTTTTAAATTATGGGATCAATTTGATTTCATTCTTGGATCTAATTAGTAATGTCAATTTCAATTAATTTAATTTTCAGTTCTCTCACATTATGATCAATTGACTCCGATTTCAAATCCTCTTACCCTCGCTAACTCGTCTCTGGAATTCACATGGAGAGCATCAACCTCCATCTATTATTATCGAATTTATTGCCACCAGAAACGATAATCAACCATTCACATTGAGAGTTCATACGCCATTTTTTTAAAAAATAGAAGGCACAATAATTGATCAGTTACTTCTGCTATAAAAACCCATTAACCCCTGCTTCCTTATTAAGCATTGCACTTTGCAAGCAGAGAACACGGCATAGCCATCGACTCTGCTGGAGATGGAGTTTGGGCCGTCTCCATGGGTGACATACTCTGCAATTCTCGCGCTCTTCTTGGCCATCATCGTCAGAGCTATGACTAACCGTCGGCGCCGGCGACTGAACCTACCTCCTGGACCCCGGCCGTGGCCCATCATTGGGAACCTGAACCTCATCGGAGCACTCCCGCACCGCTCCATTCACGAACTCTCCAAGAAGTACGGCCCGCTCATGAAACTTCAATTTGGTTCCTTCCCAGTAGTGGTGGGATCCTCTGTCTCCATGGCTCGCCTCTTTCTAAAGACCCACGACCTGGCCTTCGCTGGCCGCCCTAAGACCGCTGCCGGCAACTACACCGCCTACAACTACTCCGACATCACGTGGTCTCAGTATGGACCCTACTGGCGTCAGGCGCGCAAGATGTGTATCACCGAGCTCTTCAGCCCTCGAAGCCTCGACTCCTACGAGCACATTCGCTCCACCGAGCTACGTCGGCTTCTCCGCAGCCTCTTCGACGCCGCCGGCAAGCCCCTGCTTGTCAAGGACCATCTCACTACTCTCAGCCTCAACGTCATCAGTCGCATGGTCCTCGGCCGCCGCTACCTCGACCCCACAGCCGAGGACCAGGCGGCGCCGCCACCACCCGTGTCCCCGGAGGAATTCAAGAGGATGCTTGACGAGCTGTTCCTCCTCAACGGTGTTCTAAACATTGGAGATTCCATCCCATGGCTAAACTTTCTTGACCTGCAGGGCTTCATACGTCGGATGAAGGCCGTCGGCAAAAAGCTCGACCGATTCATGGAGCACGTTCTGGATGAACACATCGCCCGGCGAGTGAAGGAGGGGGAGAATTTTTCGCCGAGAGATTTGGTCGATGTCCTAATTCAATTCGCAGAGAATTCCACCCTCGATGTGAAGCTCAACAGGAACAGCCTCAAGGCTTTCTCTCAGGTAAATAATTTGAAGATCAATGTAAACTTCAAAATTGCAGTTTGAATAATTCCAGTTCAAGTCTACGACGCAGAACATTAATTAATTTTGACTTCAGGACCTAATCGCGGGAGGCACAGAGAGCTCCGCTGTGACGGTGGAGTGGGCAATCTCGGAGCTCCTGAGGAAGCCACAAATCATGAAGAAGGCGGCCGAGGAGCTTGACCGCGTCATCGGCAGGGAGCGATGGGTGGAAGAGAAGGACGTGCAGGACCTCCCTTACATCGAAGCCATCATGAAGGAGACGATGCGGTTGCACCCTGTAGCGCCAATGCTAGTCCCTCGCCAAGCCCGCGAGGACGTCGTCATCGACGGCTACGACATTCCCGCCGGCACACGCATCCTCGTGAACACGTTCACCATATCCCGGGACCCTTCCATTTGGGAAGAACCCGACGAGTTTCGGCCGGAGAGGTTCCTCGGCGGGGAAATAGATGTGAAGGGCCATGACTTCGAGCTACTACCCTTCGGATCTGGGAGGAGGATGTGCCCAGGCTACACACTCGGCCTCAGGGTCATTCAATCCAGCCTGGCCAACATCCTTTATGGCTTTAGCTGGCGCTTGCCCGATGGGGTCAAGGCGGAGGAACTCAGCATGGACGAGATCTTCGGCCTTTCTAATCCGAAGAAGGTGCCTCTTGTGGCTGTCGCCGAGCCCAGGCTACCCCTGCAAATTTACACGTCTTCTTGACTATTGACAAGAAGGGCACAAACAATAAAAATAATTAAATAATCATTATTTGAGATATAAATATAAGTGCTAGAGTGCCCAGTACTAGTTTGGATTTGGAATAAAGTCAATGAAGCTGCGTGCGATCAGGTTGGTATTCCTTCGTGCCAGCTGTTTTATTGTCGTAATTATCGATTGCAATGATAGAAAAATTCAAGTAAGAGCTTATTGATATATAGCTTCTTTTTCTTGTATTTAGCTCAAGTATTTTTTTTTTTTTTTTTTTGGAACGGAGAGTATCGGCCCGCTGCCACCTCAGCTTGTAAGGCGCTTGACGATGTCCACTAATCTCCTCGATCGACCTAGCGGTGGCACCCACACTAGAAACTCCCGGGCCAACACTTTATTGGTCCCCACCTAAGAGGCGCGGCCGTAGTGGGGTGGATTCGAAACCGGAATGGTGGGTTCCCAATCGTGCTCTCCCACCAACCACTCTATGCCTCGGTGGGTGGCTCAAGTAAATTTTAGCTATGATTTTGTATTTTGAAATTTGGATTGTTAGGGGTTGTGTTTCTATAGAAATGTTATTTTGAATTCTCTGCATCTTTCATCTCAAGATATATAATTTTGTGGTAAACATATTATTAAAATGTTATATTATGAGAAAATTTTAGCTGACTCCAAATTGAGGTTCATCTTGGCCTTCACTGAATGGTAGTATCTTAATTTTTTTTTAAGGTCCTAATTTTTAGGTGAAGAGTTTTGTAGGACTTGTAGGTATTTTTTTAGCACGTGGATTTCATTATTTGAAAGTAGAGGCAAATTATTTGGTTTTAAGAATTCAAAAGATCATGCAAGAATTTTGATGCATATTAGAATTTCAAAGCACTCAAAATTTTGAGCCAAACTTAAAAAACTTACATAGAAGTATTTCGGGGGAGTCGGAATGAACTTCAACTTCAATGAACAAGCAAACCCAATGCTAGTACATCACTTTGCCAAGAGATAAAAAATAAATGATGTTATATAATATATGATTAAGGCTAGGAGGAGTGTTAATATTTGACACGACTCAAAAATCAAACCCAAAAATTCTGGATTAGGGTCAACTCGTTTCACAAACAAGTCAAGTTTGGGTTCCAGGATTCGGCCCGTTTGAAAAAATAGGTCAGGTCCGAGTCAACCCGCTAACCCGAAGTTGACCCGGATCAACGTGCTAGGGTTTGCTTTTCCTCTTCTCTCGCGGTCGTCGCTCATCAACCCATGACCGCTCAACGACTTCTTCGCCTTCTTCGATGATATTCTTTCCTATCGGCTGGGTAGTCATGACATCTCGCTGTTCTTCAGTTGGATAGGAAGTCACGACAACTCGTCGTTCCTTCCTGTCGGCTTAGTAGTCACGCAACTCTTCTTTTCTTCGCCTCCTTCGACTGTGTTTGTTCTTGTCGGCTCGGTAGTTACGACAGCTCACCGTTCTTCTGTTGGATCAGAAGTCACAATAGCTCGTCGTTCCTTCCTGTCAGCTCAGAAGTCACGCAGCTCGCCGTTCTTCGCCTCCTTTGACGACATTCCTTCTTGTTGTTTCGTGTCGGGTCGGGTCAACCCAGAAACTTGATGGGTCAGGTCAACCTGGAAACCCAACGGGTCGGGTCCGGATTGACATTTCTGACCCGTTTACAAAAACGGGTCGGGTTCGATTCATGTCAATCAGTGGCGGGTCAATGTCGGGTTCAACCCAAACCCAATCCACAACCTGATTTTGACACCTCTAATTAAGGCTGTGCCCTCTCACGTCACCTAATGTATAATTTGCTATGTGATTGATATTTAATTTTTGATATTTGAATTGTGATATTTTTTGATGCACCAATCAAGCACCTATCCAGAATGATTTTGATTTAAGTTTTAATGATTTAAGAACTTTATGATTTAAAAAAAATTAATCATCTTAGTGAATTTATTAAATAAATAGAGAGATTAATCAACAAAAGATTTGAGGACTAAAGTGGCCGACATAATCAACTAAAAGAGCCTATGGACTAAAATAATGCACATATTTCGGCAAGGGTGAATCACTTCACTATATAGTCCAAGTCTAAGTTATTTTTAGAGTTTTGGAAAATAGTCATATTTCTGGACATAATTTAAAATTTTTATTAGTTTAAAAATATAGAAGACTTATAAATTTAAAAATGAGAATGTCTTGGACAGTCTTAAACACCATTCTTACTTATACGTCAACAAAAATCATCTTGATCATGTAGGAATCTTGAGGCATATTCAAATTGGAAACTTCTAAAATCAAATTTGGGACCATCTGAACTCCAATTTCAACAAACTTACAGTCAAACTGAACGTCTCAAAGAGAGGAAACCAACGACACCAAAATCGGTTTGATACGAATCCATGGTCCAAATCAAAAGTCTAAAGCATATTTAGAAGGTTTAAAACATTATTTAGATGATAAAATGATGTCCAAATATAGCATGCTTATAGTCAAATCAAACGTCTCGGCGAGACGAATCCAAAGAGCCTAAGATCGTTGAATTCTAACATCGTTAAGGCACTTAAATAGTTGAAAAAAACTCTATGAAAGAGGGAATCAATACGGGCCATCCGATGAGGCACTTCAAACCTGTCCCGAATCTTCTCTATAATTACGGGGTATGTCACTCATGAAAATCTATAAATAAACCCTCACTCTATACATGAAGGGGACCTTTTGGCTGAATATTGGAGAGAGCTTCGAGGCTTCAAGAGCTCTAGCACCACCGCCGGCGAACCCCCATTGATTGTCACCGGACTTCCACCCGACCGTCGTCAGACCACCTCCCAGCCGTCGACCCTCCCAGACTTCTGCCCGACGGTGTCGGACCACAGCCCGGCCTCCGATCGCCATAGGACTTTTTCCTGACCGTCGTCAAACCGCTGCCCAGCCGCAAACCCTCGCCGAACTTGCACCCAGTCACGGACCACGGCTGGACTTCAGCCCGACCATCGCCGAACCACCGCTCGGCCGCTGATCACCACTGGAGTTCCTCTCGCCGCCAACAGTCATCGGACTTCTGCCCGACCATCATTAGACTACCGCCTGGCCGTCGACCGCAGCCGGACTTTCGCCCAACCATTGTCAGACCATCGCCTGACCGCCAGACTTCCACCAGGTCGCCGTCGAACCTTCACCCGACAACCGACAGTCGTCAGACTTCTGCCAGACCTTCGTTGGACCGCCGTCCAACCGCCGGACTTCCGCCAGACCATCGTCGGATCATTCCCCGTCAACTAAACTTCTGCCACGACGCCGTCAGACTTCCGCCAGACCTTTGCTTATCTCTTCAAAGTATTGTAATTCGACCACCTCTAAGTCAAGGGATAGGTCAACCTTTGTAATTCACTCAAAATTTAGTGGAATCTTTTTACTATTCAAGTTTTCTACGTAAAAAAGATCAGGTGTTTTACTAGTCTCTCTTTATTCGTGTGTTGGATATCCAAATATTTTCTTAACCATCAATACTTTCTCTTGAACTATAGAAATACTAAGTGAAAAAATTTTATTTGGTGCCATCTGAATTCTTGCAGTTTATTGCTTACTTTTTTATCTTCAATTTTATAAGTCTAGTCATCAAATTCATCTTTATATCCACTATCGATTAATTGTCTAATGCTTAGCAAATTATGTGCAAGTTTTGAAACATACAAAGCATCATGTAATAGCTTTACCTTATTATCATTTGTCTCAATAGCAATGCTCCCCTTGCCTTCAACTTGAACAACATTATTATCATCAAATTTGACTTCTGATTTCTTTAACATATCAATTTCTTTAAAAAAAGACTTCATTCCAGTCATGTGATTAGAACAACCACTATCAAGGAACCAAATTTTTGAAGTATCACAATCTTGGAAATGTGTCATAAACATATTATTTTGATATGTTGTCTTATCTACAACATTAGCTTATTTTTGTTTGAACTAATAGCTATCTTATGAATGTCCAAACTTCTTATAAAAATCACTCGACATTTTGTCTTTGCCCTCTTGATTCCTTAGCTTGTTCCAACAGTTTGTCTTAATATGACCAAACTTCTTATAATAATAGCATCATTAAGACGAAAAGTTTACTCACTCTACCACCGCGAATATTCTAACCCATAACAATTTGGCACTGTATGTGGGAAACTCAATCCAACCTTGGTTGAACGGAGATCGCTCGTCAGTTCAGGAGCAAATTTCGAATAGGTAGAAGGCACCTTAATCTAATCTACAATGGTGACTTTTGATCACCTATGATTACTCTATTATAAATTTCTTCTTTGATTAATTTCTTCTTCAATATGACGCACTTTCGATTGCCAGGATTAATCCAATCAATTTTGAACCTAATTGCTTTGTTTATGTGTGAATTAATTCCAAATGTTGAAAGTGCATCGCATTATTGAGACTGTACAATTACAAGGTGAAATTAACCCAATCATTATTAGATCTCTTATTGACACGTTTATTATTTCTGCACCACCTTGAATTGTTTTGCCTAGCATTTGCATCATTTTGAGCAATTTGAATACCATCCTGTTATTTCAAGTAATTGCTTGCAACCTAATACATTTGTAATAGTTACCCTAAAATAATCTATTCTCATACAGATAGGTATTTCTGGACTAATTTTCATTATATATTAAAACACTACATGCACTGTCTTTCTATCTGTTGCTAATGAATATGATGAAATTATGTTTGATACTGCTTCAGAATTTTATGTACAAAATTTTAGGACTTGGTCATAATTGATGCATTTCATTTGTAATTTTTTGAATGCAAAGAAATATAGATTATGTTTGAAACTTGAGATTCCATTTCATTTGTATATGATTCCACAATAAGGGTTCTTTGGATTGGTGCTAAGATAAGGAATGAACAAGTTTATTGATTGTATTCAATTAGCACAAACCAAAAGTTGTCTAGAATGTAGGTTCGTTAATTTATTTATACTAGTTTATTATTTTGAATTAACTTAAAATTAAGATGCAGTTATTTAATCCAATTTAAGATGTAGTTATTTTATTTGCTCTTTTTTGTTAGCGTTGCATAAGGCCGTAAATCTTTTTTGAATTATTTTCAGCTGTAGCATTAAAAAAATTTTGCAAACCTTATCATGAGTTTATAATATAACAATTAAGAAATTAAATGGGTAAACCAAAGGATGGTGGAGCATCTGCAATATGGGAGCAAGATGTGATGATGATATTTTGTGATTTATGTATAAGAGATTGAACTTGGAAATCGACCGGCAACACACTTCAATAAAGAGGATTGGCTGAATTTAATGAACAATTTTAATGACAAAACTTGAAGAGGATATGGCAAAGTGTAGCTATAAAACAAATAGGATCAGCTAAAGAAAGATTGAAAATTATGGAAGGATCTGAAGCGTGACTCGACTGGATTGGGTTGCGATCCTAGGAGAAAGACCATTGATGCACCTAATGAATGGTGAAAAGAAAAACTAGAGGTGAATATTAATTGCATACATTTTTCTATAGTTGGCTCTTTTAAACTTAATATTATTCCTTTCAGTTCTATAAAATGAATTTTGTTTTGTAGGTTGTGCCAAATGCCAAAAAATTTAGATATTATGGCATTAATCCCGAGCTTGAATATAAGCTTGATTTGATATTCATGGGTGTCGTTGCTACTTGTGTTCATGCTTGGACTCCCAACCAAGAGCTTAAACATGAAAATGTTTGTGGAGATTCTGAACAAGTTGATACTGTTAGTGACTCTTTTAAAGATCCTTCACAATATTTTGATAGCACTAGAGTGTAGCCAGTTGAAACGACCATCCTCTATAACTTCAACTGCTAGTAGGAAAAAAATTTGGATCTTGTTGTCCTCTAACAAGATCGGTATAACCTGGAGGAAGAAAACGCACAAGCGATAGCAAGCAAACAGGGGAATGGATAGAAGAATACCTCTGTATTCTGGGATTTGTATTTCTTTGTAAAAAGAGAGAGATGACCCTAGCTTACTCTGCTGTCCCCTATATGTAATTTCAGCTACTGCATAATACTATATTTGTGAATAAAAGGAAAAAGGTTGTAAAAGTTTATGCCGAACTAATAACAGAAAATAGTACGTAAAGGTAGTGGGAATATGCAGTTTGTTATGAAGCATGAGATGTGCCGCCGGTTCTCTGGGTTATTTGGTATTGCATCAGTCCTCCCCGGCTTCAGAAGAGCTCGACTCTGACGAGCTGATTGAGACAAGTGCATCGTCTAGGGGCTTGTAAAGTGAAATATCTGACACGTTAAAGGTTGAAGATGTATTGCAATCCGCGGGCAATTCTACAGTATATGCATTGTCATTAATTTTGGCAATAATAGGTACCGGACCGAGCTTGCGTCGGGCTAGTTTGGAGTAGGTTCCGGGTGGGAAACGTTCGCGTCGGAGACGAACCATGACCAAATCGCCAACCTGAAATAAACGTTCTCTTCGGTGGGCGTCCACGGCTTCTTTATAACGGTGATTTGAGTTGATAATCTGTTGCCGAACTTCAGCTAGCATTTTGGAGTAATCCTCTGTGAATGAAGCAGCCGCAGGAGACTTGCAATTTGGGAGTATAGAGATGTCTATAACAGTGTTAGGGGCATTTGTGTATACTATATTAAATGGTGCCTTTCCAGTAGAGCGATTTGTCATTGCATTATAAGCAAATTCAGCTCTAGACAAGACTTCTTCCCAACGTTTAGGCTGTTCTTGAACTAAACATCTAAGCATGTTGCCCAACGTCCGGTTCACAACTTCCGTCTGTCCGTCCGATTGGGGGTGATAAGCTGAACTGAATCTCAAGTCGGTGCCGAGTCGTTTCCAGAGTTCGCGCCAAAAATGGCTTATGAACTTGACATCTCGATCTGAAGTGATGCTCCTTGGCAATCCATGCAAACGAACAACTTCATTAAAGAAAATGTTAGCAATATTCATGGCGTTGGAGGTTTTCTTACAGGGAATGAAATGGCTCATTTTGGAGAATCTGTCGACGACCACCATAATTGAATCGTTGCCCCGCCTGGTTCGTGGTAACCCGAGAACAAAGTCCATGCTCAAATCCTCCCAAATGGAATTGGGCACCGGTAGCGGCATATATAATCCAGTATTTTGGGCTCCGCCTTTGTAAGTTTGGCAAATGGGGCAGCTATCCACAAAGCGAAGAGTATCACGTCGCAACCTTGGCCAAAAGAATCGCGACTGTAATTGCTGGAGAGTATTATCCCGTCCAAGGTGCGCCGCCAGTCCGCCACCATGGATTTCCCGAATGAGGTATTGCCTCCATGACGAAATAGGGACACAGAATAAATTCTGCTTAAAGAGAAACCCATGTCTAATTGCATAATCTTCATATTGTTGGGTTTCTTGGCAATGTCCCCATACCACTCCAAAATCTGCATCTTCCTCATATAAATCTTTCAAATGCTCAAGCCCCACGAGCTCAGTTTGTAACTTTGTGAGTAGCGTAGCCCTTCGGCTGAGTGTGTCGGCTACTCGATTCTCTACTCCCGGCTTGTGTTTCAAGGTGAAAGAAAATCGCTGTAAAAATACAAGCCACCTAGCATGCATCCGATTAATATTTTTTTGAGTATTTATGAATTGCAAAGCTTTATTATCACTACACAAAATGAAATCTTGATGTAATAGATAGGATTCCCACTGTTTTAGTGCCCGGATGACTGCATATAATTCTTGCTCGTAAGCTGCCCATTTCTGTCGAGCAGGACATAGTTTCTCGCTAAAAAATGCGATAGGCTTACCCATTTGCGATAGTACTGCTCCAATACCGATGGATGAAGCGTCGGTGTCCACAGTGAACGGTTTATCAAAACTAGGGAGTGCCAAAACGGGCGCGGTAGTAAGTGCTTCCTTAATAGCTTCAAAGCTTTGCTGTTGTTCGATATACCATTTGAATGACTTGAATTTTAGGCATTCGGTAATAGGGGCCATGATGAGGCTGAAGTTTTTAATAAACCGCCTATAAAAATTGGCCAAGCCATGGAAACTTCGCACCTCAAAGAAGGACTTCGGTTGGGGCCAATCCTTGATAGCTGATATCTTCTGCGGATCCACATGGATGCCCACATCTGAGACAATAAAGCCAAGAAACTTAACCTTTGAAGTGACCAACTCACATTTTGGCAAATTGACGTATAATTTTTGTTCCCTCAAAATCTCAAACAGAATTTTGAGATGCTGAAGGTGTTGTGGCCGGTCTGAGCTATATACCAAAATATCGTCAAAATAAACGATGCAGAATTTTCCTAAAAAAGGTTTCAAGACCTCATTCATCATCCGCATAAACGTCGAAGGTGCATTACATAACCCAAACGGCATTACCTTCCACTCAAATAGCCCCTGGGGTGTCTTGAAAGCCGTTTTCCATTCGTCACCCGGTCGGATACGAATCTGATGGTAGCCACTTCTCAAATCCAGTTTGGAGAATACCGATGATCCAGTGAGCTGATCCAGCAACTCATCTATGCGAGGCATGGGAAATCGGTATTTGACAGTGATTTTATTAACAGCTCGGCTATCGATGCACATTCGCCAATTACCATCTTTCTTTGGTACCAACAATGCCGGCACGGCGCACGGGCTGAGACTAATTTGTATTAGCTGCTTCCTCAATAATTCATCGATCAATTCCTGCAATATCACTTGCTCCTTTGGGTTCAGCCGATAATGGGGCAAATTCGGCAACGTGGCACCGGGTATAAAATCAATCTGGTGTTGAATATTCCGTAGCGGAGGCAATTCGGCGGGTAGTTCTTCAGGTATAACATCACGGTATTGCTCCAGAAGTTCTGAAACTTCAACAGGAAGATGTTGCAATGGGAGACAGTGATTCAATTCCGTGACAATTAAAGCAAACATAGGAGCATGTTCTTGCCAGTCCTGCACTAGTTTTGTTCCTGAGACCACATGGATAGCTGAATGTTTGGGTTGCTCTCTACCCAGTGTAGGCGCACCAGGTACTCCCGGTAGCAATCTTAACTTCCGCCCTTTCCAGTCAAGGGAATACACATTTGCCCGGCCATCATAGTGAACTCCCACATCAAATTGCCATGGTCGGCCCAAAATCAAATGGCATACGTCCATCTCTAGGACATCACATAAGACTTCGCATGAATAATGCTTGCCTATAGAAAAGGTCACACGGCAAGACTCCGTGACCAAGATCTCCATTCCCTTCTTGACCCAACTGATCTTGTACGGTAGCGGATGTTTGGTCGTTTTTAACTGTAATCCCTGAACGACAGCTCTAGAAATGATATTTTCAGTACATCCGCTATCAATTAGTAGATCGCATACCTTGCCGCCTATAGTGCACCGGGTTTTAAAAATAGCGTGGCGTTGAGACATGATATTTTGGCGTGGTGCCAAGAGTAATTTTTGCATGACCCCAATGAACGGGTCCCCCTCGTCGGCTTGTACATCTTCGGCCTCCTCATCTTTATCTGCTTCCGTATCTTCCTGTTCTAATGCTTCTTCAAGTTCTGCTAATTGCACTTGCTGTCTTTGGGGACACTCATTAGACTTGTGTCCAGTTTGAAAACAGCGAAAACATTTGAGTGTGGAGGGCCTCGCATATGGATTAGAACTACTAGTGGTCTTCTGCTTCTGCATAACTTTTCCTTCTACTCCGACGCCCGAAGAACTTGCAGCTTGAACTGTCGGATTATCCTTCGGTGAGGGCCTCATCACTGGCTGTGAACTAATTTTATTAGTTGCTGTAGTTGGCTCTTGCCAATGCCTCCGATAATAAGGAGTTTTAGATTTGCGACTCTGTTGCATTTCAATTTTCATGGCTAAATTCACGGCTTGTGGCATAGACCAAACGGAATTCAATTCCAGTTGATCTTGTATACTGTCCTTGAGGCCTCCAATGTATCGAGCTACCAACTGATTGGCGGACTCATTGAGATCATTCCTTGCACTTAATCTATTGAATTCTTCAGTGTATTCGCTTACTGATCTTGTGCCTTGAGCACAGTGTTGGTACCTCATGTACAGTATCTGTTCAAAATCGGTAGGCAAAAATTGAGTTCGCAACAACTGTTTCATTCGTGCCCAAGTGCGGACACGGTCCCGGCCTTCTCTTCGTCGCGACTGCAACGTTTGCTCCCACCAGGCGCTAGCTCCGCCCTTTAATCGACATGCCACATATTTAACTTGCTTCTCTGGGTCAATTTCTATATAATCAAAAAAATTCTCTACTGCCTTCTCCCAATCAAGGAAATCTTCAATATGGAGATGTCCGTCAAAAAATGGAATATCCATTTTCACCTTGAATTCACCGGAATGCTGCCTGTATTGTTGGGGTCTTAGGTTTCGGTGATAGCCTGCCACATACCGATCATCCACCTCGTCTCCACTGGAATACCGCTGATTAAAACCTCGCACAGGAAGTGGGTCTTCCTCCGAGTCGGACTGATCTTGCGGGTTTATCTGGAGGCGTCGTCCATTGCGCTCACCGTCAACCCTCCTCCTGGGAATTGGCCGATTTACTCTTGCCTCTTCCCGATGACGATCTTGGTACGTTGGTCTCGCCCGAATGAGATTGAACTCACGGCGAATCTCCACAGTCAGTCGCTGCACGTCGGCCGCAACCTCATCAATCCTACGATGGACGCTTTCTTGGTTTGCCCACAGCATTTCAAGGGTCCGAACTTCCTCTGTCGCAGGTTCCTTGCCTCTGTCCGTCATTTTTCTTCCAGGTGATGGCTCTGATACCAACTGTTGTCCTCTAACAAGATCGGTATAACCTGGAGGAAGAAAACGCACAAGCGATAGCAAGCAAACAGGGGAATGGATAGAAGAATACCTCTGTATTCTGGGATTTGTATTTCTTTGTAAAAAGAGAGAGATGACCCTAGCTTACTCTGTTGTCCCCTATATGTAATTTCAGTTACTGCATAATACTATATTTGTGAATAAAAGGAAAAAGGTTGTAAAAGTTTATGCCGAAACTAATAACAGAAAATAGTACGTAAAGGTAGTGGGAATATGCAGTTTGTTATGAAGCATGAGATGTGCCGCCGGTTCTCTGGGTTATCTGGTATTGCATCAGATCTAAATTTCTGCGAATCCAAATTACCCAACTTATCAATTCATGCACAAACATCAGCTCAGAAAATAATGCATCAGAGTCAATAATTAAGACACCATTGCTATATGCTGCCATTAAAGTTTTTTATCAAACAACATAAGCATTTGAAGACATGTCACTTACTTGTTCTTTACAAAGCTTCTTAAGGATTCAATTAAGCGATAAATTTTTATGGCAATTTGTCCACAGATCGAAAAGTTCATTATCTTCGTTATTGCTACAAAATTCATGATACAAGAACAACATAGTTTCAAAGATCGTTATAGTCAATAACTTTGTAGTGTCTTTTAATAAGTACAAATACATATGATCTCTTCTTGTAAAGAGGTTTGTTGATTATTTTCTTGTATAAGAGACATACTAGAATATTTACTAGAGAATGTTGCTTCCTCTTTTATATTGAGATAAATGAAGTTTGGCTATGCATTTAGATAAATGAAGTTTGGTTAAAGCTGCTGCTTGCATCTGTTTGCTTTTGACGACTGCTTGCATCTGTTTGGATTTGACGACTGCAGCTGTTCTTTGCTTGCATCTAGCAACTACTGTTGTTAGTTGTAATCAATGCTATAAATGTAGAATTTTTACTTGTTTAATTCTGTTCTCAGTTTTCTGCTTCCAAATTCCAATTTTTTTCATTAGTTTTGTTGCTCTTATGGCTGTAACGTTTTGCCGGATCTTCATTTAGATTTTTTTTTGTTTTCATTTGTCTGTTTTCCATATAATGAAAATCTATGACTTCAGATGCTGAAATTGAAAATTACATATTTGAATGATAGAGATATTGATAAGTTTATTGCTTGGTTATGGAATCTGATATATAATGTTGATGCTGCTGCTGCTGTTAATGCTGCTTTTGGCAATCAAATTATCATGAGAAGTACCTTGTAAAATAGAATACTGAAAACCTTAGCCCTTCTAAATACTTGGTAGAAAGATGATTATAATTTTTGATGGAGCTCCGATAGTTCAACTTGAAGTCAGATGAGGAAACGATATGCCTGTAAAACTTTGTCAGCTTTCATTAACTGCTTGCCACTCCTGCTTTGAATAGTTCTTTCTGTTTCTTCTTTTTTTTTCTTTAACATTTCTTGTATTTGCTGAAGGCTTCTTTTTTTTCGATTACAAAGGAAAAGTGATTTATACCCCTATTGTTAGTCCTCAGTGATTGTTATTCTTGTAAGGAAAAGTGAATTATATGAATGGTTTATGCCATAAAGTTTTTGAAAGGATGCTAATGAAGAAAAGCACACCTATTGTTTGTCCTCAGTGATTTTTATTCTTGTTAAGCATTTTGATATTAATGCATAGGTAGCAATCCAAAGGGATCAAAATAAGAATGAATAGATGCTGGGAAGAACATTTCTAGAGTTTTTGTTGAAGATAATGGACTCAAGGGTCCTGTTGCTGCTTAAGTTTAAAAGCAAAAAAGAACTCATTACTGTTATCTTCATATTAGTTAAATTTAATCTGTTATCTTCATATTATTTAAATTTAATATGTTGTCTATATCTAGGTCCAGTTCTTAAATGTAAGTTCGTTATGAAGAAATGAATATTTTTTATATTTTCTATTTTGGGTTTCATAAGTCGTACTTATACAAACAAGCTATTCATGCTTACTGCTATCTATACAAAAATGGAATGTAATGGGAATACAAATGGGTCACCCGATATTGCAAAACTCGAGAAAATTTTACTTGTGGCTTTATGTCTTATAAATGAGTATTATGGAACATATATATGCAAGACATCATGCCTAACCTCGTCGTATAGAGGAGAAAAATGGATTGGAGAGCTACTACAAGGTCATCCAATGAGGTTTCATAATATGCTTTGTATGTCTCAAACAATTTTTGCATATCTATTATATGACTTCAAAAGTATTCATGCATGGATCGTCAAGGACAACAACTAGAAAAGTATTTGCGATCACCTTATATATTTTATTGACTATTAGTAGGTATTTCTCAATGACATTACATTACTACATACAACGTCATCCCTCTCAAGATGATTCAGAATTCAATGTTTGCGATAGAGATCAATTATATATACCTCTAAAAACGTATGAGTATTGAATTGGCCAATCATTATTAGATAATAAAGGAGATGTAATAAATCATGAGGTGATGGCGAAGGTGTTGAGGAGATGATAGAACAACGAGAGCAAATCACATTTATATTGGCTAATGAGATGAATTATAAATCATCTTTCTACACAAACTTCTCCAGCAATATTGTTCATATGTTTTACAAGATTAGTGTGATATCATATCATTTGATTGTTATAGAGATGAACTTTTGATGTGCAGTCATAATTGATTATCTTTTGCAAGTTTTAAGAGGAGATTTTTTTTTTAAATTCAAAACCCACTCACGGACATATGCGTTGATTAAAAGGAAAATTACAAGTCTTTAGAAGAGATCTAATGCTTGCTACCGCTCAGAAGAGCATACAATCAAAATAAAATAAATCCTATGAGCCAATGATCCCACCTAATTAAAAGCAAAATAAAATCTATAAAAACAAAATTAGGGATGCGAGGAGCCATCACCTAAAAGAGGATCTCAAAGATTTGACGATTGCATAGGCAAGCGAACCTTGCAAAATTAAGAAGAAATAACCTGCAAAAAGGAGAACAAGAAAACATCAAAACAAAAACTAAAAAATGAAGAGCCATAATCAAAGTTGCAAGAACTGGGCTCATACACAACAAACGACCGAAGAGCAGCAAAAAGATCAACTATAACTGGACAGAGAAACAGAACAAAACAAAACAGCATTAATCAACAATTCACATCAAAAAAAAGAACTCCACATAAGGGCCACGAACCAATCCAATAGCAAGGAAATAACAAACAAGAACCAACAAAATGCTGGCAGAGATCATACAGGTATATACATTAAACAAGAACCAGGCAACAGATAAGCCAACCCACCAAGAAGAAGATAAAATGAGAGCAACAGCATGCTAAAACGAAAGAGAACTAGGCTAAGCAGCACAGTTAGCAAACATAAGGAAGCCCAACAGCTTCCAACAGAATATTACCTTGAAGGAATTTATGAGCATTAGACATCCTAAATAACACCAAATCCTTATTTTGCATACCCAATTTGGCCAATAAGCTAGCATAGCCATTACCAACTTTATCAATAAGAGATAATTCTATAATGAACATTGTGCAATAAAACCAAAATGTTATGCAGAGTTTAAAAGTTTTGAATATTAACCCCTTACTCTGATGTATAATATATCAATCACTACATCTACATCCACCTCAATCTTAATAGAATGATTGTTTAATGATAAACATTCCTCCATACCATTGAGCATAGCATAGAGATTAGCATCAATAACATCACTGGATTGGTGAAAACCAACAAAACCCAAAATCAACTTCCCATCAGAGTCTCTAATAAGACCCCTAAACCCACACCAATCATTCAACTTCAAAGCATGAATGTTAACTTTCACCTCCCATATCTCAGGTCTTTTTCACACAATGCACTTAGGAGAATTATAAATATTCGAATTAACAGAGCAAATATTAAAAAAGGACATCAATGCTCTATTATTTTTAAAATGCTTTGGTACAAGAACCCGAGCAAGGAACAGTTATTGAAATTTGAGAGTAAGAGAAAAAAGAATCCTTTTGTGACACAGTTTAATACCCAAATGTTAACTATTATTTCTTTCTTGCCATAATAACCAAAATACTGTTAAAGGAATAATCAACATCCTTTGAGAGAAATTATTGTTCATAAGCAAGGCATTTAAAAAGACATGATATTGATAGCATGAAAATAAATGAAAATACTTAAACCACCTTGAATAGCAATCCAAACCTTGGTGGCCACCAGGCCATAAATAGAAACATGATCTAGTGTTCCATACCTAGAAGCTTCAAGCTTTTATCGTATTTAATTGTTCTGGATTTTGCTGCTATAAATGTTAGACATTATATATTCTAATTATATCAACTTATATAGTTCTATGCAAAAATCAATATATATATATATATATATATATATATATATATATATATATATATATATATATATATATATATATATATAAAATACACTTTTAGGACATGAATTTGGTTTGAGTCTGTAGTTACGAATGAATGTGTGTGAGTTTAATTAATCTAATTCTTTAATTATCTTAATCAAGATTAAAACTAACAATTTTGTATTTTTTAATTGTGGGCAAAATTAGATTGGCAAATTTATAATTCTTTCATTTAAGTGATTTGGAAGCGTGTAGTCGGGGGACTTGAAAAAATAGATCCTTCTATACCATCTGAATTTTTATTTGAAAGTCTTAGTATCAGTCATCCGAAAAGATTCTAAATCTGTTAGATTTATGATATAACATGAAATAATTAATTTAATTCAGTTGCTTATAAAAAAGTTAATATATTAAGGCCTAGCATGAGTAAACTAAATATAATGAAAATAAAGTCTATACACATAACGATTATTTTGAGCTATTTCTTTGTGGTCTGGATAATGGCAATTGATCTTATTAAAGGGCTGTTTAGTTTGCTGAGAAGGAAGTATGAAGCTTTTCGATTTGAAATTTTTATGTTTGATTTGATGAAAAATGAATAGAGAGTAAAACTTTGATGAATTCATTTCACTATGTAGTTCAATTTTAATGTACTTTAAACTCGCTTGTTTTCATTGAATTCTTTTCACCACAAGTTGACTTCATTGTAGCCGCCGTCACCGTAGGATGTTCGCCGCCAGCCACCTCCTGGCTTGGCTCGTTTGCCACCGACTATCACAATTGTTAGGTTATTTTATTTCAAGTCAAACAAAAAAAATAATTATATGTATTTATTTTACACTTATTCAAATAATTTCAACATGTCAAATATATTATCTTCCTTTTAAATTATATTTTATTTCACTCTTTTTTTCAACAAACAAAGCAGCCCCTGATTAAGCATTATGTTGGGCATATGATATGTGTGCAAATTTATCTTAATTGACACCAAAGTCCAAAAAAAATTCTGGCAATAAAATTAAGGAAAATTATTTCCTTATCACACAATATTCACATAATTTCCTTATATATTTGTTTCACTTTCGCAGTAATTAACAAAATAACTTAATACAAAATCAATGATCATGACAAGGTCTCTTGCGCCACATCACAAAATCATATTTATAACTACAAAATTTAATTTTATCTCCCATTATTTCTCAGGAGGTGTCAACTTCCTCGGTGTGTTACTCCTGTAAACCTTGTAAAGTGCTGTGTCCGATTGCACACACGACTGCGAAAACTTTATCTTGTGTCTGTGCCCAACAAATTTTCTTTTCCCGCTTTCTTTCACTTCTCCCATCTCCTTTCTTTCACTACTCTCCTCGTTCTTCTGTACTTTCTCCCTCACTTCTCCTCCTCCATTTTCAGTCACCACTGTGTATACAAATGGACCCATGGGTATATCCTTGAGGTCCAACAGAGGCTCGAGGGCTTCGACTACGGCTTTCATATCGGGTCTTGATTTTGGGCTATGGCATAAGCATTGGTAGGCTATCTTCGCTGCCATTTGGGCTCCTTTAGTTGAATATTGTCCGTCGAGTCTTGGGTCCATTATACGATCAACTTTATTTGGATTAAACAAGTAATGCTTCGCCCATCCGACAAGATTCTGCTCCCTGTTTGGCCTATTTTTGTCCACCGAGCATCGTCCTGTAAGCAACTCTAGCAGCACAACACCGAAGCTGTAGACATCACTCTTTGCAGTGAGATGGCCTGTAGAAAGCATTAAAACAAAGCTTCTTTCAGTGACTTTATAAGTTTGACGAGAAAAATAATTTTTTTTACATTCAATTAAATTTAGATTACTGATAGAAAAAGTCTCTCTGGAAAATTCTATAAATGATGGTGAGACCTGTAATGTTTTATGCTGCAGAATGTTGGTCATTAAACGAGAAGCATAATATAAAGTTAAGTGTTGCAAAGATGAGAATGCGCAGGTGGATGAGTGGCTTTACTTTAGAGACAGGATATGAAATGAGCATATACATAAAAAGGTTGAAGTAGCTCTCCATTGGAAGATATATAAGATTAGAGAGAGTCGTCTTAGTTGATTTGATCACATAAAATGACGGCCTTCTGATGACTTGATTAGAAAAGTAAGTAGATGTATTCAATTTGACTTATATTAAGAAAGGTAGAGTAGACCTAAAAAGACTTAGTTATAAAATATTAGAAATGTTCTTTCTTTATTAGATTTAAATAAGAATAACATGATATAATGGAGAAAAAAAGATTCATGTTGCCGACGGGGTCATAGTGGATAAATATTTGACGTTGTTGTTGTAGTAATTAAATTTAGATTATATGAAGGCACATACCAGTCATGATGTACTCTGGAGCTGCGTAACCACGAGTTCCCATAACACGTGTTGTAACATGTGTTTCATCGCCTTCAGGGCCGTCCTTTGCCAAACCAAAATCTGAGAGCTTTGCATTGTAGTCCTGATGAATATAAAATCCAAATTTTTTATTAGAATAAATTGTTAGCCATCATAATTATATATTTTTGAACTAAGACTTATATCTATTAGTTTCTTGTAAACTGTAATCGTTTGATCTTTTTGAATGAGTCAAACTCTGGTTCAAATTTCAATCTGTCCACCTTAGCAAAACGTAGAAAATATTTTAAAAGTGCCCGTTTGCTTTAAAAAAAATTCAACTTTTTTTACGTCATGTGAGTAAAAAAAATAAAATTGAAATTTTTTTATTTCTAAGCATCTTTTTATCACAACTTTCTGAAAAATTGTGAGAAAGCAACATAAAAGTATTAGTCATACGAAATTATAGTTGTTAAAAACAAAGGAGCGATAAAACTGCCTAAATAAACTCTGACTTTAGGGTTTTAAAATCATGCTTATGCTCGAATTTATAATTTATGATATCTTTAAGATCATCATATTTGTTGAAGTATTTGATTGTTATGTTGATTTTAGGAAATATAATCTAAATTTTTTAGTCATGAATAATATTCAAAATAAACTCTCTGTTTTTTTTCGTTTCCTTGTGCTAAAAGAAAACCTCGATCAACAACTATGGCTTACGGTACAAGCCAAGAATAATAACCAATGACGATCGACCTTACATCAATATTTATTTACTGATGATGTCATAGCTGACAAGCATGGTATATACTTATGGTAATTAATTAGCTGGGAAAACTTTAATATTAGAAAGTTCCTTAATTAAACTTATATGCCTTGATTAATCTGGCATGCGTCACTCTCAGTGGACCAGCTGCTCTTCCTAATCCACTTGCCACGCTGGTTAAAAACTCGCCAATGGGAGCAGGCTATTTTTCTAAAAAGTAATTTTAAAACTGTTATTTGAGAGAACGGAATTTTCTAACAGAGAAGTTAACATCAAAAAATACAGTTCTCTAAGAAAAATTTCTGACGTTTCGAAACTGAAAAGGTGAAATTAAGCTATCTCAAATGATGCCTTAATTATCATTAGTAATAACGATCTAATTAATTAACTTTCTAACAAAGTAAAAAAAAAGTAATAAATTACCTCATCTAACAATATGTTAGATGCCTTGAAATCTCGATAAATTACTGGTTTGTCAGCCTCATGCAGGAAGGCGAGACCCTTGGCAGCTCCAACTGCTATCTTTAACCTTGTCAACCATGGCAGCGAAACGAATACGCCTGCAATTAATCATATGTTAAACAGATTTAGGTCAACTAATTAACAAAAATTTTCACCTAATTAAATGTTTAGACTCTTATACACAACTTGGGACCGTAAGCATGAATAAAGTCAGCAGAACATTTAAAAATGATAAAGAAATGCGTAAGGACTTGTCGCAAGCTGATAGAAAACTGCCCCTCGTGTACAATAGTCGTTACTTGCTTACCAGTTAATTGAAACGTGAAACTTCGTATTATTCTATATGGGTTGGTTGCAATATAATAGCTTGCTTGTGGCTGAAGATTAATTTGTTGAATTTTATTTGTACTGAAGACTCACTCTTACCTGAGGATTATATCTTTTTTCTATAAAATAGTTAGTAAGTATATTCTATAGGAATTAATAATCAGAGGATCCATATGATATTTTCTACAATAGCTGCCTTGATAAGCTCAAAACTGGAAATTAGCTCTAGAATTTTTTGAAATTTGACTCAGTTTTGAATAATTTCAATTGATTATGATTCAATGTCGAGCTTAATTCGCTCCATATTCAAAAATGTAATTGGTTCCGGAAATACTCGAATTAGAATCATTTCACATCGACTTGGGCCGACTTAAAAATAATTTTTATTTTGAGTTGAATATTCAAATTACTAATAAAATTTTTAATCTTGAGTTGAGCCAAATTTGCTCGAACTCGGCTCTATATCAACTCAACTTTCTACAATTTTAAGCTTTCTATATTTTATATTATTTGAAGAGTTTAATCTTTTCGTAATTGTAAATGCGCGATATAGTATAATGTATGATAATGTAGATAGAGAATGAATTATCTCGAAATTAAAAGGAAAAATTATTCATATCCTTCCTGAAACTTAATTATTTATAACACAAAAAAATGACAGCCTTCCAATGACCTGGTTAAGAAATAGAGGTATTAGACTTGACTTATATTATGAAAGGTAGAGATAGACCTAAAAAGACTTTATTACAAAATATTATAAATGATATTTTTTTATTAGATTTAAACGAGAATTTAACTTTTAACAGGCCACAAAAGAGAAATATGATTCATGTAGCCGACCCCACATAGTGAGACAAAGACTTGCTGTTGTTGTTGTATAAAAACTTTTGTCGAATAAATAATAATAAAATTTATAGTTTTACTTATATATCACAACTAGTTTATTGAGCATTTTAATATATAAAAATTACATAAAGTCTGCAAGTTTGCTTGCATGCGCTCTTTTGAAATTTAATTAATAAAGTGTTAATTTTATAAAGGATAAAGTTGAAATATAATAAGATGCGTTTTTTAAAAAAGCTCCATCCATCAACAGTGACCTTAGACTTTGACATGTAACATCATAACAACAGCTTGCTTTAGGGGGGGTTCAACTAACCTGAATAAAGTCTTTACATACCTAAACCACCACCATATATTTACCCACACCAACTCTACTTCGAAACTACAAACCAAGTATGCTTTGTCTTTCTATTCCCTTTATATTTTCAACTCAACATACTTAATCAAAATTAAAAATGCTTTACTGTATGTCCGCAATCATAGAGAAATAAAATAAATGCTGGAGGGCTTACTCTTAAAGAGATGATTCTCCAAACTCCCCTTTGACATGTACTCATACACCAAAAGCCGGTGTTTTTCCTCGTAGCTGTATCCAATCAATTTGACCAGATTTTGGTGCTTTAATTGCCCAAGAAAGATCACCTCCGCCTAATCAAAATTAATTAAAGCAGATAATTACTAACACAAATTATGTTTAATTAGATTAAATCTCAAATATCTTGTATTTGCTTTGAGATGATTTGAATATCATGAAAGAAAATCTTTTGAAATTAGTCGGTGTTATATGAATTATATGTTAATTTACATGTAGTACATCCTCACCAGCCATTCCCTGTGTCCTTGTGACCCTTCGAGGTCAAGAAGCTTAACAGCCACTGACTGCGGCTTCAGACCGGGCCTCAGCTTCTCGTCGACCGACCCTCGGTAGACGGGACCGAACCCACCGCTACCAATAAAGTTGCTCGTGGAGAAGCCTCTTGTGATAGCCTTCAGTTCTTCCATGCTGAAGATATGGAGGTCGGAGCCAGCTAATGAGAGAGAGAGATCCTCCGGTGTTAAAGGAGTCGTTGAGTTGCTGAAATTCGATAAGGAGATCCGCTGTGGCGAGCTTTCGATGGCGGCGACGCGCCGCACTGGGAGGGCTTTCTTCTTTGAATCGCCGGCGAAGGTGGCTCCGCACCAGCAGTCGGAGAAGGTCTTGAAGAGTTTGAGCATGTTGGCTTAATGGTTTATTGGCTGCAGTAAAAAGATCGTGAAAGTTGTGGGAGAGAGAGAGACCAGCCTATGCTTTAGAAAAGGTGTGGCAGGCAAATATATAGAAGGGCAAAGCAAGTTGTGGGCGGTGTGACCGAGTAGAGATTTTAAGTTCTTAATTTTAAGCAAATTTTATTTTAAGGTGTGCTAATTAATTTTGTACTAATGTTAATTACAAGTTCAACAATTGTGCAAGATTTTAAAACTTTATGATTTTTAGTTCGTAATAAATATATAATTCATACGCTTTGAATATTAATTACAAGTTCATATTTGAAATGCAAAAAAAGGATTAGATGAAAAGTTATTATTTTTTTCAATTAATTTAATTTTTTTTCTTACTTGAAATAAATATATATTTGCTTTGATTTTAAAATGCATCTGTCATGTTTTAAAAATTTTGAAATAAAAAATATTTTTGGACTACCAGCAATAAATTATAAAATATGTGATTTAAAATTATTTTCTTAAAAAAATAATCATATCTTTTAATCAATCACTATTATAATCTAGTAGTTAAAACAACACATATTAGCAGCAATATTAAATTAGCTGCTAATTTTGATATTTTACGATAATACAAATTGCTGCTAAATAAGTTTAAGATTTTATTTGAGACAATTTTGTTACTGCTTTCTAAAATAATATTTTAATAAAAAAATTTTAGTTACTAAAAAATTATTTAAAAAAATAATAAAAAAATTATTCTAAATAAAATCTTAATAGTTCTTATATCTTAATTGCGGTTAAAATTGCTGCAGCCATTTGATATATCCTAAACCTTATAGAACTTCTTCCTAAATTCCTAAATTGCTGTCATTTGATATATCCTTAGTAAATAGTGCGAATCATTTAGATTTTCAACACGCAGCTCATCTTGATATATAATTCACTTAAGGAAATATATGTTCACATTATCACATAAAACCTCAAAATCCCTAACTGTCGCCCATAAATATAACTATGAAAAAAATTTTGTTATTTTTTTATAATAAAAATATCAATCTATTTTCTGACAACTTATCATAAAACAAGTCAAGCACACCAACTAAATTACTCATTGTTAGATTTATCAATACTTTATGATAATCACACAAAAAAAAATGATAAATTAAGGGGTTGTAAATGAGTCGAGCTAAGATCGAGTTACATCTGATATGAGCTTGAGCCTGATTAATTAATCGAGTTCGAGCTCAAATTTGAGTTTACTTCTAATATTTTGAACTAGCTCATAATCTGACTCATTTATTATGAAAAAGGGAAAATGATCATAATTCAATGAATGAATAAAATGATTAAGAAAATAAGAAATTATAATAGAAATAATAAAGAAACACTTGACATAAAAGAAAGTGTGTGCTAATTTTTAAATATTTTTTATAATATTATACTTAAACTCCTAAATAATAATATATTTTGAGTATTTTACAACAATATTTTTAAAACGAGTTAACTCATGAGCTAACGAGTTGAGTCGAGATTGGCTCAAAGTTGACTCAACAGCTCATCGAGACCGACTCACATGCCATTTATCGAGCCAAATCCAAACCAGATCACGAGTCAGCTCTTGACTCACTTACAACCCCTCTAATAAAGGAAAAAGAAGCCGCCTCTTCAAAATATCTTAGTCAAGAACTGACTCCATTAAAAAGAAAATTCAGAGATCGGGACATTCATCACATAACTTTCAAAACCAAAGGCCAATCTCAGGCCTTCTAAATGCAAAAATTGCTTACTTCTAAGAGCAACGCGCATATATTTCTCTACTTCGTTGCTGGCCAACGTGCACTTTTTACATATGCTGATTAGAATGAAACCTGTGTGTGTGGCTCTGAGGCTGACGTCTTATATTAATGTAGAAAACAAAATTCTAAGTCCACGTTAATAATTGAACAAACAAAATTATAAGACACGAAATGTATTATAATGGACTTTGAGATCGTTTGTTTTATAATGAAATAAACGTTGTATGTGATATCTTAAATTATGCTAATCTTAATATAAGATTGATGATTTTTAAGCCCATTCTCATTATTTTATGTTAAAATATTCTGATAATTTTGTTCTTCATAATTAGGATGAGGTCGCTCTGTTTCCCATAGTTGTTTGATCCCTTGAATTTCCCAATGTAGAATCTCTCTCTCTCTCTCTCTCTCTCTCTCTCTCTCTCTCTCTCTCTCTCTCTCTCTCTCTCTCTCTCTCTCTCCCACTTATCAAGTCAGGCTGCATGATTTCTTTTTTGGCAGGTTGAGCGACTCGAATGCAAAATAATGCAGGAGGCACGAATGTCCTCAACCACTGTGCCATAGCACGAGCCGCAGGTTGTATGATTTTACTTTGAGTTTCATGATGTTGTAACATCAATAAATCGTTAGTCTATTCCTAGTTATTCAAATGATTTTCATTTCATCTAAATTTTTTTTACATTTCTAATTTATATATTTAAACATTTTTTGCATTTCTAATTTATATTTGTATTTTTTTTTAGAGAAGAGAAAATAATTTACATATCCAACCTTCTGCTTTGTAAAAACATTATTGCTTTCATTAATCCTAATCAAACGTGCAATTAAACAATCATTCATCGTTTCTGCTTAACTTAACCAATCCTCGATCAAAGTAGATAGATTAAAGAGATCACGAACAGCACAAAGCCCATTGTTAAAATATTAAGCAAATCGTTGCAGTGGTTACCCTATACAACGTAAGAGGAACAAAAAAATATAAATATATACACCAAACAGCTAATTAATTATATTAATGCATACCAAATCATAATGATTGTTCAGATTCATTTCATATCGAAGCATTTGTTGTAAATGATGAGCCTATAAAATGTAAAATATTAACAAGATTGGAATAAATGAGAATGCAATGATGCGAAAAAAAATAGTCGGCATGTAACAGCTTTTTCATGCATTTGTTCCATCAGGAATGTCACCGTCCATCAGAGTTTCAGTAGTTTTTTTTGGAAGTAATTGATTTTCAATTGATTTTAGGCACCAAATCTCACTTGAAATCCCAGACTTGTACTGTGTGTCTCCTACCAATGAAAGAAAAACAAGAAAATAAAGAAGGCAACGGAAACTTCCATCTGAACGCGGGAGAAAACGCAGCAAGAAGCACATAATGCGAGTTTCATGCGCATGACTGACTTTCTAATATTATTAGCGTACGGTTATCAGACGTCAGCTTATGAAAGGGCAAATTTTTAAAAGGAACCGATTTCACGTATGATTTAGGAGAAGGATCATGTTATAAATTTAATTTAAAAAGGATCAAAAACGCACTGCACGGTCACGTTTTGTCTGAAAACGTAAAACAAATTTGTGTTTTAATAGAAAACGTGAACAGTAATTGCGTTTTCTATTAAAACGTAATTTTTTTTTGCGTTTTCCGTTCAATATTTCTTTTCTGCTGTGTAAATATTTATTTAAATTGTTTTTATAAATATTATTATAATAACTAGTTTATATATAAGTAAAAATTATTTTTACAAATAATAATGGCGTTAGATTTATTTAAATTGCATGATATTTATTTAAATTAATAATAACGTTACTAAAAACTTAAAATTAATTTACATTTTCTGTGAAAATGCAAATAAGTTGTGTTTTTAGTAAAAAAAAGTACAGCGATTTGCATTAGCAATTTTTGCTTAGCATCAAATAACATTTTTACTCTATTAGTTATATATTTTTTAATTTCTTTTTGATTTGTTTATATTTTAGTTAGATGATTTAGTTTAATTTATTATGTTAATATTATACTCAAGAAAATTAAATTATTTTTTCTTATTTATTTTAATCAAATTTAAAAAAAGTTTAATTGTTAATTTCAAATTTTATTTTAATTAAATTTCTTTTGGCCAAATTTGACATCTATTATGTTAATTAATTTTCATTATAATAATTTTTACTATTCAGCACCTCTAAAATTTATTAATTTTAATTTTCAAGATTTACTAAATATCATTAATTAACAGTAATGTTAGTTTGACATTAGAAAAAAATTTCTTTGACGAAAAATATTTTAAATTTATAAACACGTCTAAGTTATAAAAATTAAAATAAAGAATAAAAGTATAACCGAATTTTTATATATTATGTAAATATACAAATTTTTATAACGTTACATTATATTTATAAAAAAATAATTTAAAAATAATATATTATATTTAAAATAAAAATAATCAAATATCTAATATTATATTTATTTAATAATATATATATATCTAAGACAATATTTAAAACAATTTTATTATAAAAATTCTATATTCATAACTTATTATAACAATTTACATAAATATAACCCAATTTAAATAAGCGTAACATTATTATAACGTTATTATTATTTGTAATAATTTTTACTTATATATAAACTAATATTATTATAATAATATATTGACATAACAAATATAAGTATTGAATGAAAAACTCCATCAGCAAACAACAAAGCCAGTCCAGCAACGTAATTTTTTTTGGCGTTTTTATATATAAGTAAAAATTATATAACAAAGCCAGTCCAACAACGTATTTATTTGTAAAAATAATTTTTACTTATATATAAACTAGTTATTATAATAATATTTATAAAAATAATTTAAATAAATATTTACACAGCAAAAAAGAAGTATTGAATGGAAAACGCAAAAAAAAATTACGTTTAATAGAAAACGCAATTACTGTTCACGTTTTCCATTAAAACGCAAATTTGTTTTGCGTTTTCAGACAAAACGTGACCATGCAGTGCGTTTTTGATCCTTTTTAAATTAAATTTATAGCATGATCCTTCTCCTAAATCATATGTGAAATCGGTTCCTTTTAAAAATTTGCCCCTTATGAAATTTATTTATTACAAAGCTCATTTTTTCGTTGAGAGCTTTTTTTTTTGGGAAGATTAAGGGCACAACTCGTATATTAAAAGAAACAGAGGTTACAAATCAAAAGGGTGCCTATAAGAACATACAAGTGTGAAGACTAATCAAACAAAAAAGAAGCAGAAAGAGACCCCAAAAGGGGAGCCGAAACACAAAAATGGGCTCAGGAAAATGGAACCAAAACCGGACAGGCCTCAGTCATAGCGTCAAAAAATAGCTCAAAAGCCTGACAGAAACACCAGAGTAGCCCCGGTTGCCAATAGGACAACCAAAATTCAGATTCAGGAGGTTGCATCATAGTGCTATCCAGTCGCAGTAAAACAGGGACAGAAAAACACGTCCAGGCCATCCAGGGGCTACATAAAAATCAGTTGAATCGAATTGGTTCCGCACATCATTGCCCCAGCAAAAAACAATCTCCATCCGAAGAGCACAAAAAATATCAGCCATGTAGAAGCAAAGCCAAAGTCATATAGCTAATGACTTACAGCAGGTCCAGCAGGAGAAGCCCATCTTTCCTATTGTACAGTTTAGAAAAGACCGCATTTTTGATTTTCAAACAGGTTGTAGTGTAACTAGAGGAGGTTTGCGCAAATCTTCTCTCATTCCTTTCTCTCCACACATAATAGATGGCGCAGCAAATGATAATATAGTAAAATCTTTTTGTTCTTAAAGCAATTCCGGGATATTCATCGATCCAGGCAAAAAGTTGGTGCAAGTTAGGCCTTAACAGAAACACCGAGCACGCAAGGATCAAAGAAGAGATGATAGAAAAGGTGTAGGAGCATTCAAAAAATAAGTGAGAGGAACTCTCATTATGAGAGAATTAGAAGGGGCAAGGGAGATCCACCAAAATGTTGCGTTTATATAGCTCCATAGCTGTCTTAAGGCTGCCCACAAGGGCCAGCCAGCTAAAAATCGAGAATCTCAATACATGTCCTTTATGCCAGATATAATTAGCCCAGTTGCAAGGAGCATCAGATTTATAGTATTCCAAAAGGAAATCACTGAATTTAGCTTGGGAAGAGTTACCCCAAGACAAACATCTAGCGTTATGCTCATAAATTTTCACCTTGTTGATCTCATCAATAACCACAGCAGGGAGGGAACATGGGAGAACCCAAGTTCCCTGAGCAATAAAATCTCTGACAGTGTGACTACAGAAAGCAGCACGGTAAGATGGGTCAGCCGCAATACTATCCAGCACCTTATTCCCATTGCACCAATGATCCCAGAGAAAAGAAGAGGGGATTTGTAGTTGAGAGCTTAACTTTCAATTAAGAGATCTTGAATTTGAGATGTGAGTGAATTTGTCTTATTTGACCTAAATATTCCAAAAAAAAAAGAAATTTATTTATTCATTTATTTTTAAGTTTAGGGTTTGTCCTTCAATAAAGCTATATTTTTCCGTTGAAGAGTCAGCGATTGGTTTGTATGAACTGATTGCTATCAATTAAAAGCGACATGTGTTTGTAAGGGAAATTGCCAAAAGCCTTCTGTTATTTAGTTTTTTTTTAATATCGTAAATACCATATTATATTATGATTAGTACTCTAAAACAAATAAATAAATCTATATTTTTGTGAGACGCCATTAAAAAATTCAAAATTATATTCAACTCATTCTTCATATGAAAGGGGTATGGAGCTTGAAGGTTGGTGCCAAACTTGGACTTGGATTTGGAGAGAGCTCTATTTGATGATCAACAACGATGACCACCAAGAGCAATTATTGTCACTCAACAATCAACATCCAATCTCATAACTACCATTGCTTGATTTCGCGGTCTCCCAACGACTATCCTGACTATGACCTCCCAACTACTGTCACTTGACTATTATTTTATGTTGGATTCAACACCAACAATATCAACATATATAAGACTCAACGAACAACATTAACAGCAGTGCTATTAGCTAGCCAATTTCATCGCTTTTCATCACTAATAATATTGATGCATGTTGCCAACACACATCATTACCTATAAAATTGATGCATGATCTTGATGATAACATCGCCTATACAGTGTTTGTATGGCATCAACACCAACGTCAATGCCCGTAGACTTTGTTGCCTACTATTACTCATAATGCTGATGCACGACTTTGCCAATAAGATCGATACTATTAATATCAACACCTAGATTATACTTGACTTATTAGTCTCTAGCCTTCTCTCCATAAATGAAAATGACCAAACATATCACAAATTATTTCTAAAAAATAACTCTAATGCCTTAGGGATCTTACAACTTTCACTATAAAATCTTTTGTAGTTTATATTTATTATATTCTATCAACACCTTTCTGAGTTATAAGATCATTTGAAATCAACAAACTACGCTAGTAGAATCATTTTAGTTGGATCAGACCTGTCATTTTTCCCTTTTTCAAGTTTTAACATAAGAACCCTAGTATCTTAGAATATTCTTTTATTTGTGTATAATGTATCTTCATAAAAATCTAAAACATCAAATTTAATCTATTTTTCTTTAATATTTTTGTACGCAATAATAGATTTTTATTTTCCAAATCTTACCACCGGGGCAAGAGCTACTCAGAAACACGCTCTAGTTCCACCACTTAGAGGTGTACTAAACCTTAATTTTACCTCAGTTAATTGACCCTATGCTTTTTAGGAAATGAGATTTATTGGCTGTCCTTCTTTATTTCTATTTAATAGGTTCCTATATAATAGGTTCATATATTTAATAGGTTCAAAAAGAGATTATAATAGAAACAAAAATAATATTTTTGTATTGTTAATAATAAATAATATTTTGTTAAAATAACTATCATTAATAGTCCAAACTATTCTGAATTAACTGACCATTTTCAATTTTAATTTAGCATTTAAACCTGACTATTATTCAGTTTAAATTCAAAAATTAAAACTAATCATTTCTTTGTTTTAATTTTGCTCTTAAAACTGAAATTTTTTTATTGATATAATGGTTAGCAATTAATTCAGAATTTCTATATATTTTGGATCCATAAGTCTTTCTCTCGACCAATACCTTCTAAGAATAAGAAACATATACCATCATTTTTTAAGAGAAAATGTTTAGAAGAATTCAAAATTAGTGAAGAATGCAATCAATTCTCAATGGTTTGAGGTATGTAAAATTTGTTCATGAATTAGTTTATGCATCTTTTGTTTAGTAAATTTTATATTTTATAAATTTATCTCGGATTAAATAAATATTGTTAAATTGAGAAACATTTGTAGAATTGACCACATTAAGTTTTCTTACATTTAGTATCAAAGTCATTTGCAAACCTCTACCTTGATATTTCAATTTGTTTAATTTTATTTCATAGAAGATTAATTGCATAATGAATTTAAGTTTATTTGTCTTTTATCATAATTAAAGCTATAAATTTTCTATATTATATTTATATTATATTCATAATTTAAATATACTTTTTGTTCTTTTACAAAATCTAAAATGACAGAATATTTTTTAATACAATTTTAATTTTATTCTTTTATTAATCTTTTTACAAATATGAATTTTACTAGTTTTTGAAAAAAAAAACTACAAAAAGAAAAATATATGCAAATTTTCATATTAGGTAAATTCATTTTAGATTTATATTCATTTCAAAGGCAATTTAATTTATTTATTAATGCTTAATTATATTGAGTCACATATGTATACATTTTGAAATTATACGTACATATGATAAAACTAAGTAATCTAAGCATAAAAGTCAATGTCTAAGTGATTTATATATAATTAGAATAATTCAGGATTAGCCACAAAATTCGTATTCATGAAAATTATATGATTAAGTTCTACAAACCACTTAAATGACTAAAGACATTAATTGTAATTAATTAGATAAATATAGTGAATTTATCCTACATGATTTTTAATATATTTATAAAATTAATTTAAATAAAATATCAAATTGTATTTTCTAACTTACCCACAGGAATTAGAAAATGAATATAATTTGATAGTTCTATTACAAAGACTTAAGTGAATCTACTAAAATTAAAACTTTAGCCCAGAGGCAAGTTTTATGCTAATAGATTTATTAATCATTTAAAGTGTATGATTTACATTGGTAAAGCATAATATATATTTGTTAGCCTCAATATTTATTTAGTAAGCATGTTTTAATTTATATATTATTTATCTTAATGCAGTCATGCAATTAGTTTACATCTCTGATATTAAGTGTGATATTCCAGAATTAAAGGTGATAATTATTATTGCGTCCTACAATATTTACGGTTGTAGAGAAATATAAAACTAACGTCCTAGTTTTATAAGAAGATCCAGCACACAGACAAATAAATAATTGGGGTGTAGTATTCATAAGAGACACCAGATTTTTTTATGTGGAAACCCCTGAAAAGGGGGAAAACTATGGGGCCTTGCCTAGTTTAAATGAATCCACCAGTATTTGTATTTGATTACAAATGAGGCCATTCCTTAGGGGAAAGGCATGGCTTGATGTAGAAAATATACATCATATAGAGTGCATTACAAGATGGGAGTTGAAAGAATCAGTGTTGATATGTTCGCTTGATCAGCAGGACTATAGACATCGAGTGATGTAGGTCGGAAGGATTGTAGTCGAGCGATGGTGGTCAGAAGGACCGTAGTCGGGTAACGGGGGTTGAGAAGTTTGTAGTTGGCGGCCGACGGAAGTTGGAAAGCTGTAGTCGGGTGACGGTAATTAGGGAGATTGTAGTCTGGAGATGGTAGTCGAAGAGACCGTAGTCAATAGGCGACAAAGATCAGAGAGATCGTAGTCAGCTGGTGATGGAGGTCAGAGAGATAGTAGTCGGCACATGACGAAGGTCAGAAGGACCGTAGTTAGACGACGGTGGTTGAGAGAAAATTTTGCGACAATCGATGGCCTGGCGCAAGTTTGGTGATAATTGATAGCCGGGAGAAAGTACGGTGATAATTGGCGGTCGTGTGCAAATCCGGCGTCAGTTGGTGGCCGGGCAAAGTCTGGCAATAATCAATAGCCGAGCGTAAGTCTGGTGACAATTGGTTGATGGGCATAAATTCGGCGTCAGTTGGTGGTCGGGCTGAAGTCCAATTATAATCGATGGTCGAACGTAAGTCCGATGATAGTTGATGGCTGGGGGTTAGTCCGACGACAGTCGGTGGTCGGGCGATGGTCGAGGAGGAGCTTGGTGGCAAGAGAGATCTCATATTTGTCTTCTTCTCCTCTTTTTTTTCCTTCCTCCCCTTCATCCCTCCTTGCTCGTTCCCCCTTCATGTGAAGAATGAGGGGCTATTTATAATTTTTTGGGAATAGTATGATTAGTAAATAGGGAAAAGATTAAGGGAAAGTTGGGAGTGTTTTGAATAAACGACCAATATAGACTCCCTTGATCATAGACCATTTATCAAGTATTAATTTGAGTATCTTAATGATATCAAAATTCAATAATCTTGAGTCATTGGATTCGTCTCGTCGATCCGCTCGATTCAACTATAAGCACGTCACATTTGGAAATAGCTTGATCATCCAATTTATAGTTTGAACCTTCCAAATGAGCTTCAGGTCTTCAATTTGGACCCATTCGGGCTTGAATTGGGTCAAATTTGGTGTCGTTGTATTCATATTTTCGAGACGGTTAGTTCGATTATAAGTTTGCTAAAATCGGAGTTTGGATGGTCCTAGATATAATTTCGAAAGTTTTCAACTCAATTTTGCCTTGAGATTCATGCAGGGTCATGATTAATTTTTTATGATATATCAATTATAAAGTGTGGAAAGAGAGAATTCTCCTTCATTTAAGATGGTTGAATATTAATTATGTTATAAGAAAAGAAGAACCACCTACAGTTAAAGATACTAATACTTCTGATGAGATTACTCTTAATGAACATTGGGAGCAATCTAATCATCTCAATTTGATATTCATAAAGACAAAAATATCTGCTAGTATTCATGGTTCAGTCGATCAGTATAACAATGTTAGAGAGCTACTTAATATAATTGATGAACAATTCAACACTTTAAAAAAAGCTCTTGCTAGTACCCCTGAAGCTAAATGACATTAAAGGTGTAAGAGAGCACATAATGCAAATGTGGGACATTACAACTCAGCTTAAGACACTTAAGGTTAATATATCTGAGTCCTTTTTAGCACGCTTTATTCTGAACACCCTTTCATAATAGTATGCGCCTTTTAAAATATCATATAACACACATAAGGATAAATGGTTAATTAATGAGCTTATGACCATGTGTGTTTAAGAGGAGGAAACATTAATTATGAAAATGGGTGAGAGTGTAATTTAGCTACATATAAAAAGGAGTGAAATTAAGCCAAGAAGAAAGAAAAGGGTAAAGTACTACGCCAAGCTAAAGTCCATAAGGAATCAAAGTATTTCTTTATAGAAAAAAGGGACACATGAAGAAGGATTACATTAATTTTAAAAATTAGCTTGACAAGAAAGGTGTAATAATCGCATTTGTCTGTTATGAATCTAATATGGCTAATATTATTTATAGCACATGATCGATTTATTCAGGATCTATAATTTATATTTGTAATACTTTGTAGGGTATGCAAAATATAAGGAAGCCAGTGGTAAATGAGCAATACATTTATTTGAAAAATAAGATGAGCTCATCTATTGAAGCTATTGGAGCATATTATTTAGTACTTAGTAGTGGTTTTATTTTAGCATTAGAAAAGACTTTTTATGTGCCTAGTTTTTCTAAAATTTTGATTTCAGTTTTCAAACTTGTACCATTTGGTTATACCCTTAAATTTTCAGAAACTTCTATCGATCTATATTATAAATCTGAACTTATTAAAAATTTTATTTTGTCTGATGATCTTTTCTATATTCATATATTTATAAAGTAGTTTCACTCATAATATAATGCATATTTAAACTATTATTAAAAGATGTGTTATAAATGAAAATTCTTTTATATTTTGGCACTGAAGATTAGGACATATCTTTATAAATATTATTAAAAGATTGGTGAATGAAGGAGTACTTAATACTTTGGATTTAATTAATTTTAACTCTTATATAGGTTGCATTAAGGGTAAGCAAACTAACAAGTCAAATAAAGGTGTCAAGAGGTGTACATACATATTAGAGATCATACATGCATATATTTATTATTCGGATATGATTTTTCATGATCTAAAATATTTCATCACATTTATTGATGATTACTTATGATATATGTATCTCTATTTGCTCCAAAACAAAAATGAAGCATTAAGTGTCCTTAAGATTTTTAAGACAAAAGTAGAGAAATAATATTAAAAAATAAATTAAAATTATGAGATTAGATAGAGGTGGTGAGCATTATGGAAGATATACTGAGAATGGACAAATGTTTGGTTCATTTGTAAAGTTTCTTAAAGAAAATGAAATTGGTGCCCATTATACTTTACTTAATTCATTTGATCAGAGTGGTGTAGTTGAGAGAAGTAATAGAACATTGATGGACATGGTTAGGAGCATGATTAGTAGTCATAAACTATCAAAATTCTTGTGGACTAAAGCTCTCAATATAGAAATGTACATATTAAATAGGGTTCCAAATAAAGCTGTTCCTAAAACCCTTTTTTACTTGTGGAAAGGTTGGAAATTGAGTTTATGACATGTACGCGTATGGGGATGTTTGGGTGAAGTGAGAATTTTTAATCCATAAGAGAAAAGGTTAGACCCAAGGACTGTTAATATATATTTTATTGGATATGCTAAAAAGTCTAAGGGTCATAGATTTTATTATCCGTCTAATAACACTAGAATTGTAGAATTAAGAAATACAAAATTTCTTAAAAATGATTTGATTAGTGGGAGTGACCAATTACAAAGCTTAGTTCCTGGAAAGGAACATATAGATGCACAAACTTTCATTTCAAGTGGCAGGTTAATTATTACCCATAATACTCCTTAAGTTCAAATGAGTATTTTACAACCATTAATAGAGATTCCACAAGCTGCTAATGAACTAGTAGATTTAATTGAACAACCAACTTTATAGGAGGAGGTTGTTACAACATTAAGAAGATCTATTAGGAAAAGATAATCTGTAATTCCTAGTGACTATATTGTATATATTCAAGAGCATGACTATAATATTAGAGCTAAAAATGATCCTGAAATATTCTTACAGGCCATGAGTTGTAAAGAATCTTATTTATGATTTGATGCCATAAAAGATGAGATGAATTCAATGGCACATAACAAAGTCGCCTAATAGTATGGTGTAAATAGGTCTTTAAGACAAAAAGAGACTCATTAGGCAATATAGAAAGATATAAACCAAGACGTTTACTAAAGGATTCAGTCAACAAGAAGTGATTGATTACAAAGAGACTTTTTCTCCTATATCTAAAAAGGATTCCTTCAGAATTATCATGACACTTGTTGGGCATTTTGATTTAAAGCTATAATAAATGGATGTGAAAACTAAATTTCTAAATGGAACACTTGAGTTGCAAGTTTACATGAAACAACTAAAAGGATTTACCTCTAGTGAAGGTGAGCATTTAGTGTGTAAGTTTAAAAAGTCTATATATGGATTGAAAAAATCCTCTCGTCAATGGTATTTAAAATTCTATGATGTAATCTTTTCATTTGATTTTATAGAAAATATCATGGATGTATATACCAAAAGATCAGTGGAAACAAAATATATTTTTTTAATTTTACATATCGATGCTAGTTTACTTGCAACTAATGATAAATCCTTATTGCATGAGTTAAAATAATTTCTCTCTGAAAATTTTGATATGAAAGATATAGGTGATGCCTCTTATATTATGAATATTAAAAAATATAAAGAAATAGACTTCAAGGTATTTTAGGTCTATCTCAAGAGACATATAACAATAAAATATTAGAGAGAATTTGGATGAAACATTGTTCACCAAGTGTAGCTCTTATTATTAAAGGGAGTAAATTTAGTTTGAGTCAGTGCGTGAAGCATAATTTTGAAAGGGAGAAAATAAAAAATATTCTATATACTTCAGTTGTATGTAGCCTAATGTATGCTCAAGTTTGCATAAGTCCTAACATAACATTTGTAGTTTGAATGTTGGGGAGATATAGAGAGCTACAAAGACAGTGTTAAGATATCTCTAAAGTAGCAAAGATTACATGCTTATGTAAAAGCAGACTTTGATTGTTACTTCCATTATGGAGACATAATTTATGTTCTGTTTTAAGGTCACATTGCACGGTGCATGGTTGATTAGTTTTATATATCAGCTTGTAGCTAGGCTATTGAAGATATATTATGATAATTCAGATGCTGTGTTTTCGACTAAAAATAATAAAAGTAGTAGTCGAAGTTAGTATATTCACATTAAATACTTAGTCATAAAAGAACGTATTAAGGAAAATACAATGATTATTGAATACATAAACACCGAATTGATGATATTAGATCCTTTAACTAAAGGCATGCCACCACAAAAATTTAAGAATCATGTGGACCATATGGCCATACAGGTCTTGATTATTTTAGTAAATTTCATTGTAAAATGAATATGATTATCATATTTTTCATGTTTTAATTATTTAAGTGTGCACATTTATGTAATAATAAATATCATTAAGTTGGACCTATAATAAACATAAGCTTTATTTATTAAGTTAAATAAGCAAATATATAAGAAATATAATCATTGTAATACATGAGAGATAATACTCGCACTTAGAGAATCTATCACCATGATAAATAATTTTTGTTTCTTATCTTATTTGAGATTGAATATTTAGACCAAGTGGGAGATTATTAAAATAACTATTATTAATAGTCCAAAATATTCCTAGTTAATTGATCATTTAAGTTTTAATTTAGCATTTAAAACTGACTGTTACTCAATTTTAATTCAAAAATTAAAACTATCTGTTTCTTAGTTTAATTCAGCTTTTAAAACTGAAATTTTATTTATTACTATGATGTGGGTAGTAATTAATTCAAAATTTTTATATATTTAGGGTTCGTATGTAATAACCCATATTTTGACTTATGAAATAAATTTTTTTATGAGTCATTATAAGTTCAAATCATAAGTTATCTTTACCATAGCACATATATTATAGCGTTTTAATTACACTAATTTTTTTATAATTTTTAAGCATTTGTGCAAATTCCTAAGAAATGGATACTTATTTGTACAAGTGAGAGATTTTGGGACTGTTAGGTGTTCGTTTTGCTAATCGATTTTATCAAAATTTTTTAAACATGATAATTATTTTATGAATATTTTTCTATAATTTTTGAAACTCCTGATTTGAAAATGTAATAGAATATATATTAATTTTTCATTAGAATTAAATAATTATATAATTACATTTATATATTATTAATATTTTAATCAAAATATCTTAAATCACCCTGATCCATTAAATCTCTTTTTAATCTCTTCATTCAGCTTAACAGAGAGCTAAAATCACAAATAAGAGAGGAAAAGAGAGGAAGAGAAAAAGAAAATTAGGGTTTCGAGGCTATAGAGTAATTTTTGTCAGTCGGTTCTGTTGGAAGATTTGCTCGTCTCATAATAAGGAATCATCATCTTATTTTTTATTTAAATAATTTGATATTTTTGAGTTTTTTTCGATCAAATTTGTATTTTCGTTATAAAAAAATTAGGATAATTTTGTATTGATAAAATTTTTACTGCATAACTTTTCATATCTTATAGAGATTGAGATTATAAATATTTTCAGTATTTATTTGAAATTTTTTATTGAGAGATTTTGAAAAGAAGCAATTTTTATCAATTTGAAAATATATTTTGACATCTAAAAATAGTGCTTTAGTTCAATTAAAACTTTAGAATATTGTTATATATGATCTTTGATAATTTGGTTAATTTTTGAAAATATGAATTTCTGGTCAATGGGGTTTTATGTTGCCCATCATTAGGACATTTTGACATTTTTTAATTAAGCACAATTATGCTTTATTTACTCTAATACATTGAAAATGAATGTGGGTATATAATTTAGTAATAGCTGATCACTATTACTATTATAATAATATGATAATAATGTGTGTTGGAAAAGATAAGTAAAAACTAGTTATTCACTGACGTTAGTTGGAGACTTATTAATCTGTATAGGATGGTGGGTCGATGGACTTTCCTTTAAATACTGTGATTTGATGTTATCTTCTTCTGATTCACGTGATTTACTGATTAGGAGTTATAAGAAGATTATTGTGCCAACAGGCAAAGAGTGACAACTCTGTACTGAGCCAACAATTTGCTGATACTGATACGATATTAAAAAAATATTGATTAAGCCATAACTTCCTACTTATTTAATGTGACTATTGAAATACATATTATTAAGGCATTGTTCATATTACTATATGTATTTATTATTACTGTATGAATTTACTGTTACTGCATTATTTTACTGCTACTATCACTAATTTTTTATTTCAATACAGACTTTGATATTGCTACTACTACTGATTTATTATTAATGTTACTATTATTGATTCACTATGTTGATTACTGATACAAATATTTGACATACTTAGCATGTAATATACGGATTTGATACAGATATAGAATATTTGTATAGTATGTGTATACTCATATATGATTTTTCTATATTGATATGATTCTGACATTCTTTATTGATGCTTTTATTTACCACTTTATACAATTTTTTACTAATTTTTAATACTGATATGACAACTACTTCAGTGATTCAATACTCATACTGGTTTACTGATTTTATCATTGTACTGCTTTACTAGCTTCCATACCGCATCGCTTTACTTATTGCAGACATTACTATTAATGCATGTGTGTTTTATTATTTCTACATTATTGCATGATTATAATAATGCTATTACTATGATTTGACTGCTGACATGCATATTATCCCTTATGGTATTTTGTGTCCAGTTATAAAATTTGGTTACTTCTTGGGCTCTTGAGCTCATTATATATTATTAAATGATTTTAGGTCAAGGAAAGAGAGTAAAAGTGTGAGATTGATAATAATCCTTCAAGTTCAAGTTCTTATTATTTTAGCTATATTTTTGTATTCAGGACAAAGTAGTTGTGGTATACAGATATATATCTATAGATATATATATGTAATTAGCTTCAGCATCGTTTGTTTAATCGATTCTATATTTTATAAATTTATCACAAATTAGATTAATGTTGTTAAATTGAGAAACTTTTGTAGAATCGACATTATGTTGTGTAGAATCGACATTATGTTTTCTTACAATTTTAATCAGAAGTTTAAGATTTTTTATACATGTAAAATAATTTTTATATATATAACACACACAAAAAATTATTTTACTTACATATCTAATATCTAAATTATTTTTTATACAGATAACAATACATTTATTAAGAAAACAAAAAATTTCACGTTTCTTGATTCCCTCCCTTCCCACGCCTTTATTACTATCTAGAGCTTTCTTGATATTTACAAACCATTGATCCACTCTAGGGGTGCAAACGAGTCAAGTCGAGTTTGGATCAAACCTAACTCGAGATCGAATCGTGAGCCAAAATTCGAGCTCAAACTCGAGTTGAACTCAAAATACAAGCTCAAGCTCGACTCATGACACTGAATTCGAGCTCATAGAGTGGCTCAATTCAGCGTTCGCCTCCGCTAGTTTTGAGTATGTGCTGGACTTTCGTGTCTGAGACCACGTCCGATCGTTCCACATCTGAGCCCAAGTCCACCTCATTCCACACTACTAAAAAATTAAATTTTTCGCAGCAGATGTTAGAAGCGGTTTTATAAACGCTGCCAAAACCATCTTTCAGCACCGGTTTAAATCGGTGCAATTACATCTTTTTTTCTTAGCCGTGAATAGTTTTTCGGCTTTTGCTAATAATGTATATATTGCTGTTTGTGTTGGACAATTACTGTTGAAGAATTGTATCATTTCTAAAATGTTGTTGTTGACTAAATTTAAACAGAATTTTACTCAATGGCCTTACCATTTTGTCTATGATTACCTTCTCATCCGAAACTAGCTAATAAGCTATGACCTGAACGTTTAAAGTGGAAAAGCTGCTTGAATGGAAAATACGTTGTAGTTTTGGGAACTATAGAACTTGTTAATATGCCTGAGCAAATAAATGCCCGGATAGATCAACAGTGCTTTGCCCATTAATTGAACTATTTTTTCGTTAAATTTTATAATATTTCAATTAGATTAGTAATGATTGCATTATCGTCGTTGGGTCATAATTATTGATAATTTGAGTTTGATAAAACTAAAAATGTTAAAAGTAGATGCCTCTGGTAATATTAGAATCTATATATTGAAAATTGATTATATGAGAGATTTGTGGTATTTATTAAAACGATAAGATTATGATAAATAAAATTAATGTGTAACGTTTTTAAAAGAAAAAAAGATATGCTTGCGATAACTTAGAACTCATGACTAATTAATATTCAATCACTTCATTTAATTGCTAATTGCACATAATTCATGGCACTAATTATAAAAGTTAAATTTAACTTTATAATTTAAGATTGAATTTTTGCATTGCATATATTGTGCAATTCTACTGTGGTTTTGAAACTTCAGAAATACTATTTTGCTTAAGATTCAATCTTGGAAGTGTTTGCAGGAGGTTACACATGTTTTGTTTTGATTTTCTATCTATCTGGGCTTTTTGGAGCATTGGGTCTGCTCTGTTGCTTCCTTCATTTTGCTATTTTGTGCCACTATTGAGCTATGTTGGAGTTTCTTCGTTTTGCTGCAGCTTGTTTTTTGTAAAAAAAAAATCTGGAACCTTGTGGCGGTTTTAACCCCTACAAGGTTCCAGAATTCTAGCGGTTTAATCCGCCACATTTCTGGAAATTTTTTATTTTGTGAACCTATAGCTGCGGTTACAACCGCTGCTCTTCTGTACATTTGTAGCCGTTTAAACCGCTGCTAGAAAAGCATGTCTACCCCGACGGTCAAAGAACCGCTGTAGAATGTCTTTGCAGCACATTGCAACTACATCGGTTGTGCAGCGGTTTCGTAACCGCTGCAAGTAAATTAGTGGCGGTTAAAACCACCAGGAAAGGTCAAATTTTATGCTGCAGTAGCCCTTTCTTCTAGTAGTGCCACTTCGGTAGGATCAAACTCGAGCTCGGTAACACAACGAGCCCAAAATTCTGCTTGAGCTCAAGCTCAAAACTTCACAAGCTCGACTCACGAGCTTGTTATCGAGTCGAGCTCGAGCCGACAAATGAGTTGGCTTGACTTGGTTGCACCCCTAGTTCACTCATTATCTCTCACCCAATTAGATTATGCCCCAAATTTATCTCCTTTATTATCAACAAGGGTTTTAGGAAGATGCGGAACATCATCAGTGGTAAACTAATAGAACAGTGGGGGGTTCAATAATAAATAAATAATTTTATTTTAGGTGTAAATATTAAAAGAACAAAAAATAAAAAAAAAACTTTTGGTATAATTATCAATATAAAGATTATACTTTTCTTAGTGGTTTTATCTAGTGGTGTCAAAATCTGACCCGACCCGGGAAATTCAGGGTTCAGGCCAACCCGTTTGCCATACGGGTAGGGTTTGAAATTTCGAGTCATTAATAAAATCAAGTCAGGTTTGAGTTGACCCGAAAATCCAAAATCAACCCGGGTTGACTCGAGGCACCCGGACTCCGCAGTAGCGTTCGCGAGTCGCACCCACCTGGAGTCCTCCGCCCTCCACACTGGCGCTTCGCACCCATCTTCTGTCTTCGTGTCTCCGCCCTCCACACCGTGTCTCCGTGTCTCCGCATCTCTGCCCTTCGCACCCGAGGTCCCAAACTCCCCGCGTATCCACCCTCAGTCCGAATAGACCGCATCGCAAGTCCGCAACTGAATGTCTGCCGTCTGCGCCAGCGAGTTGCTTGCGAGCCCCCTGTGGCTTACCCCTGTGCTGCCATGCATCGCAAGTGCACCGTCCCGCTGAGGGCTGACCTGCGCTCGCATCCAGTCTGGACTCCGCAGTCCGCTCTCGGCTTGGCTGCATTACACTTCATAACCAGGGTTCGCAGTTCGGGTCAGATCGGGTCAACCAGGTAACCCGCACTGGTCGGGTCCGAGTTGGAATACCTGACCCATTTGCAAAACCGTGTCGGGTTAGGGTCAACCCGTTTGGACCCCGATCAATTCAGGTTGGACCTGAACCCAACCCGTTGACCCATTTTAACACCCCTAATTTTATCCTTTACTTTTTTATTATCCTTCATATTGATTGCTATTTCTCTCTCAACCTTTTGTTCTTTTTTGTTTACATGATATTTACAACCAGTAAATAGCAGTCAATATAAATGATAAGAAAAATATAATGTAAACAAGTTGTTGTTCTTTTTCTTTTTACATGACATTTACAACCAATAAATAGCAATCAATATAAAGATAAGAAAAATAGAATTATTTTTAGCTTGAACAAAAAGTTGAGAGATATTTACATGACGTTTAAAACTTTTAATATCCCACACCTAAAATAAAATGATCTATTTATTATTGAACCACCCACCACTCTATTAGTTTGCCACTGATGATACTCTGCATCTCCGTAAACCCTAACCCTTGTTGACAATGAAGGAGATAAATTTGGGGCGGAATATTAATTTTATTTACACTTTAAAAATATATAAAATAGTAATTTCGGCCACACTTTTATTTTGTAGTCATATTTTCTTAGTGATAATATAATTATTTCTTATATGAAATGCTATTTATATTTGGGGAATAATTACATATGCAACACTTAAATTTTAACTATTTAAAAAATTATCTCTTCTATTTCCACTAAATAATTATTTTTAATTATAAATATATTTTAGCTACCCAAACATACTCTTTAAGAAAAACAAACTAAAGATTAAACAAAATAGTGTGGTAAAATAACAATTTTTGTCACTCATAAATGCAAAAACATTTTGCGTTTTCACATATAACTCGAAAACGAATTTTAAATAAACTTTGCGTTTTTATGTGAAAATATAAAAATTTGCATGAAATTTTAAATATTTGCGTTTTGGGCTTTTTTTAATTTAATTTGTGTGAAAATTTTTAATTTGTAATTTATCGTTTAATTTGAAATAAATTTTAAATTTTTTTACTCTGAATTTTTTTCAGTAGAGAATGCAAAAAAAGTTGTAATTTTTTTATTTTTTTGGCTCGGCAATCTCAACCTATTGCCGTACAACAAACCGTTTAGCTTGAGTCACCTACGTTCATTTTCTCATTTAAGGTTAATTATGTAATTATTAAATAAAATTTCTTAGAACTAATTAAGGCGAAATTGTCAGAGGGATCACTGTTCATGTTTAAATTAGTAAAAGGAACCTAATAAAAATTAATTTTAAAAAAAGATCAAAAACGTAAAAAAATTTTTGCGTTTTCTATGAAAACTTAAAACTTTTTCTAATCATGTTTAAATTAGCAAAAGGAACCTAACAAAAACTAAATTTAAACTGGATAAAAACGTAAAAAACTTTTTTCGTTTTCATAGAAAACAAAAAACAAAATTGCTTTTTCAGTAAAAAATGAGTTTTTATTCATTTTAAATTTAAATTTTAGTAGGTTCTTTTGCTAATTTAAATACGAACAAAAAAGTTTTGGAGTTTTTTATGAAAACGCAAAAAAGTTTTTACATTTTTTATCCTTTTAAATTTAATTTTTATTTGATTCATTTTGCTAATTTAAACCTGAACAGTGAACCCTCTTAAAATTTCGCCAAACGAAAGAACTCTAGCTTTCGCTTGGTAACTTCCTCTATATAAAGCCCACCTCCTACCTTAGTTCTCACATCCGTTCGCAAGGCTTTAGCTCTCCTAGCCCACCTATGTGCTAATTTCTTGATTATCAACCGGGGGCTTTCTTCTTACTCTCGATCATAATCTTTTTCTATCGCCCTCCAAAAGTTTTAAGATGATTTCCGAGCACACTTTAGCCTTTGCAGTTGGCATTCTTGGTATCTTCTTCTTCTTCTTCTCTCTCTCTCTCTCTCACGCACGCACGCACGCACGCACGCACAGTTCTCTGAGAATTATTCTGTGCAGACGTCGAACGCCATCCAAAGACCAACCATAATGAGCCACGTCAGTACCGCGGCTCGGTACCGCGCTTGATATTGCTGGCGTGACTCATTTTAATTAGTCTCCGGATATAAAACTGCATTCGACGTCCGCACAAAATAATTTCTCCAATTTTCCATTTTATTTCTTATATCTTTCTATCGTAAAGAAGTGCTTTCAACCTACAAGTCGATGCTTCAGTTGCATGCTCAAGAGGAGGGTGATGTTCACCTATTTTCCTCTAAAATACAGTACGAAAAAAAAAATTCTATTTAAAATCACTACAGTAACGAAGATAAATTTTATCTGCGCAGCCTAATGGCTTATTCGCCAAAAGAGAGAAAAAGTGAGAGGGAGTGGAGAGGACGGCGCAAAAGAGAGAGAGAGAGAGCGGTGCTTAATATAACTTAATATAATTATAAAGTAAAAGCTATAACTTTAATTTAATTATGTTATAATTTTAATAACTTTATCTAAATATAATTTGATTACGTTAAAATTTATAACATAATTAAATTAAATTAAATTATAAAGTAGGTTATAAATTTAAATAAAGTTATTACGTTTATAAATGAATAACTTATAACTTAATTTAATTAAAATTTATAACTTAAAAATATAACATAATTAAATTAAATTAAGTTATAAATTTAAATTAAGTTAGTAAATTTAAGTTAAATTTATAACTTAATTTAATTTAATTATGTTATATTTTTAAGTTATAAATTTTAATTAAATTAAGTTATTAAATTTAAGTAAATTTTAAATTTTAACTTTATTAAATTAAATTTAAATGAAGTTATTAAAATTATAACTTACTTGATTTAATTAAAATTTATAACTTAAAATTATAAGGTGATTAAATTAAATTAAGTTATAAATTTAAATGAAGTCATTAAATTTAAGTAAGTTATAAATTTTAATGTTACTAAATTAAATTTAAATGAAGTTATTAAAACTATAACTTACTTGATTTAATTAAAATTTATAACTTAAAATTATAACGTAATTAAATTAAATTAAGTTATAAATTTAATTGAAATTATTAAACTTAATTAATAAATTTTAATGTTATTAAATTAAATTTAATTGAAGTTATTAAAATTATAACTTACTTGATTTAATTAAAATTTATAACTTAAAATTATAACGTAATTAAATTAAATTAAGTTATAAATTTAAATGAAGTTATTAAACTTAATTAAGTTATAAATTTTAATGTAATGAAATTAAATTTAGATAAAGTTATTAAATTTAATTAAAGTTATAAATTTTAATTTATAATTATATTAATTTATAAATTACGTTGTATAGAAAACGCGGCCTTTCTCTTCCCTCGCCCAATCTCTCTGCCTTTCTCTTCCCTCGCCCAATCTCTCTCCGTCCTTGTCTCTTTCTCTCCACCCTCGGCTCTCTCTCTCTCTTCTTAAATTTTGTGCAAAAAGCCAAAATATATGACGTTTTCTAAATAATGCAACTAATTATTTAACGTTTTTGCTTCTTTTTAAATTAAAATTAGGCCAATTTTGTCTCCTGCAATAATATATGTACTGTCCTAATTTTTGAATAATACTATGATACTCAATATACATAAAAAAGAAGCCTTCATGTTGCTCGCTTGATCATACTAATGATCAATATACAAACAGGAGGTGATTAATTAATTGAGAAAAAATCAATATAATTATTTAGTAAATTATTTTAAAATTAAAAAAAAGTTTTATCTTCAATTTTTTTAATTAATTAATTATTTATAAACCTCTCTCTCTCTCTCTCTATATATATATATATATATATATATATATATTTAGAATTGACTGTCTTAATTTACTTTCAACTATTCTTGATCAAGAACTTCTAATATATAACATAATAGTAATGCTTAATCATTACTTGTTTAATCTAATATTCTTAATTATGATACTTCTCAGGCAACCTCATTTCCTGCTTGGTCTTCCTTGCCCCAATGTAAGCTTCTCAACTACCTCATTTATATATGGATTGATTTAGTAATTGCTGTAATTAACATAACTAATCAATGTTCAGGCCTACATTTTATCGAGTAAATAAAAAAAAATCCACAGAAGGATTTCATTCTGTGCCCTATGTAATGGCTCTCTTCAGCTGCATGCTATGGGTCTACTACGCTCTGGTGAAGACCAATGCTATTCTGCTCATCACCATCAACTCCTTTGGTCTCCTCATCGAAACTGTATACATAGTTATCTATCTTATTTATGCTCCAATAAGAGCTAAGGTACAAATTTACACCTGATTAATTACTTGCTTAATATAAATGGCATTCTTGGATTAGGGATTAAAAATTTTAATTAATTAATGATAGAAATTCACTGCTCGGATAGTCATCTTCCTCAACGTCGTTGTGTTCGGGCTGATTCTAGCCATCACTCTCCTCCTTTTTCATGGACACAAGCGCTTGATTGTACTTGGGTGGATCTGTGTCGCCTTCTCTGTCAGCGTCTTTGTTGCTCCTCTAAGCACTATGGTTAATAATACTTTTCTACACTATATTAAGATATATAAAGTTATATTATGGCTTAATTTTTCCTGTAGAGGCTGGTCATCCGCACAAAGAGTGTGGAGTTCATGCCATTCAATTTGTCTCTCTTCCTAACAATCAGCGCCACAGTTTGGCTGGGCTACGGTGTACTGTCAAAGGACAAATACGTTGCGGTACTGACATTTTTTTTAATTAGCGCTATCTTATTTAGTAATCTTATTATTCATATGATAATTCTTTTCAGTATTAATAAAACTTAGTTGAATAATACATTCAGTTTAGGATAACATCTGTCAATATGACCAATTTTAAATTCATAATTAATGTTAACAAATAAAGATAATTAGCACTTAATTAAAAAAGTTTATATTAATGACTTTTTCTTTTATTTGTAGTTGCCAAACATTTTTGGATTGTTGTTTGGTATTGTACAAATGGTGCTCTACTGCATCTACAAGGATGCCAATCCGAAGCTTGTTGATGCGTCAAAGAAGGCAGTGGCGGTGCCTGAAATAACACTTGTGGTCTCTGAAGAGGTGAAAGTTGAAGGGGGTGATTGAGCAAGTTGTGTGAGAGTTATGAGTCTAGAGAGAGAAACTATCATAAAATATGATATTTATATGATATTCGTCAAGTTTGATATAGAATATTTAAATCATTATATATGTTTTGTTCATATATTGATTGAGAGAGAGAGAGAGAGAGAAAGCACTGGAGAACCCCTTTGATCTCAAGGGTGGCAATTGCCCCTCTAAAATTTTTTTTTTTTAATTATACGATTCTTTAGGTAATTTGTCCCCCTCAATCTATTTTCTAGTCTTTATTACAAGGTTTTTAGGCAATTGCCTCCCCTAAAAATTTTAAAATACTATGATCTTTAGGTAATTGCCCCCAATATAATTAAACAAATTGTGTATAGATTTTATTGTTAGAGAACGATGAGAAATAGTAGATGGTGATAAGTGAATGGCAGCAATGCCTTGCAGTTGGTTTTTATAACATTGAGCTGTTATTTAGCCTGTTTGAAGGTTCTAAAGAATTTTTTTTTCTCTTCTAGTGATCGTAAGGGATAGAAATGTCATGAGAAAATTAATTATTAGAAAAAAATTATATAATGTATTTCTCATCAACATATATTTATTCATGTGTTTTGTTAGTGATAGATTTACATAATATTATTTTTATTTTGAAGATATCATATTTTCTAATTTATGGATTTTATCATGAGAAATTTGTGAAGTGAAGAATATTTTTTATAAGTAATATATAAAAGTATTTATTAATTTTATGAATAAGTGAATATAAAGATTTATTTATAATATATTTAAAATATTTATTTTTTAAGTTAGTAGAATACCCAATTGGTATTAACACCAACTAATTAGAATGCTATATATTGATAAGAGTTGGTAAGAGTTAGTAGAATAGAATGGTATATCAATAATATTTAAGAATTAGATTTTATATCAATAAATATAAAGGGGATTTGCATACAAATACTCAAAATTATATTATTTATGTATTTGATACGCATAATCTTATTATTTACTTAATATAGAATTTTCTTAACTTTTGTTAATTCCCTTTAATGAAACCCTTGATATGCAGAATAAGTGAGATGAGTAGTGATGCGATCATTGGACAACGAAGAAGAGAGAGAGAAAGAGTTCACAATATATATAATTAACTCGAAGGGCAGGTGTGGGACTTCCACCGTGTGAAAGACAAATACAGCGCTGAGGTCAATTTTTTTAGGCTAGAGAAAGTATAGTTGTGAGCTCTGCTAGGGTTAGGGTTTTTTTGCAATTTCTTCCTTCCCTCTCCCCTTTAAGGTCTCGTCACAGCTGTGGATCCCTCCAATTTTTCCAACGCATTCCCCCCTCTTTCCAATTCTTCTCCTTCTCTGCTGGTCAGTTCTTCTAAGCCTTTATCCTAGGACCGCATTTTGGTGGACGCCCCGGTTATTTGCGAGTTTCCCATCTCTCCTCTCCCTACACCAGACGAAATCATCAAGTTTCCTTCTATTGACATTGCTGATGCTGTTGAGGAATGGAACCTTGCCCTTGTCAGATACTCCCTCGGTAAGAGACCGTTCTACAAATCATTGCTCAATGAGGTACAAAAAGTTTGGAAACTCAAAGGTAGCCTTAAACTTATCTATCTAAGTGATGGCTTTTTCTTATTCAAGTTCTCTAATGTTAAAGACTATGATATGGTTTGGACTAAGTGGTCTCCCCACTTTAGTCCAAAGAGAGATGAATTTACTTCTGTACCAATTTGATTTAAAATACATGATTTACCTCTTTGCTGCTGGACCTCGATCAGGATTTCTAAAATTGCTACAAAAGTTGGACATCCCCTAGCCGTTGATGCTCTTACTGCGTCCAAATCCAGATTAACCTATGCTAGAGTCTGTGTGCAGATAGACTCTACTGCCACTTACCCTGATTGCATTCCAATTGATGTTGATGGAAAGATCTTTAATCTTAAGATTCAATACGAATGGCGGCCGACACTATGCGCTATATGCAAATCCCTAAACCATATATCTTCCTCATGTCCTTCAAACCCAAATCCTGAACCACAACTTCCTCCCAAAATTCAAAGAGGATGGAGCTCCAGTCGCCATCCTAGACGCCCTTCTCAGAACCCCAAAGGTATTCTTCCTACACCTACAAATTCTTCTTCCTCCACGGTCAATCTGGTAAACACCACATCCACTTCCATCCTCCCACAAAAAGAAAGAATCACTCCTCCTCCTCTAGTCTCTCCTTCTCCTGATCTTGCTGTTTTTTCTAACTTAGTTGGAACAGATCCTCTACCCTCCTCTTTATCCAAACCTTCTTGCCCTATGGAGGAAGCCAGTAAACCTATTACGAACTTAAACTCCCCTACTAGTATATCTTCTGCCTCTACAGACACAATGAACCCACCTTCAAACCTCATCCCTCCTAAAATTATCTCTCCAAATAAATTTGCAGCCTTACAAGACTCTACAGATTCTGAATCCTCTTCAACTCATGAATTGGTCAATACGGCAATACCCTCAAGCCAAGCCCAACCTCCTACATCTGAGAATTATGCCGCTAAGCAACCTTCTCCGTCTGTCCCGAAGATTGCTGCTCAAACTCAAAGAAGCACTAGAGGAAAGGGCTCCAAGAAATGCTCTAACCCATCTCCAACTATTTCATGACTAAGCCTGCGATAGTAGCGTGGAATGTCAGGGGTTTCAACAACCGAGACAAAGTATTTTGCTGTAAAAATCTGATTCATCAACAAAATTTGGATTTAATTTGTATCCTTGAGAGCAGAATCCTCCTCTCCAACCTTGAAGACACTTGGTTCTGCACGACTCACAAAGTCTTTGAACAAGAAAATAGCTGCAATAACTTCGACCTATCTTCTCCTGGTCGCATTTGGATTAAGTGGAATGTGGATAAAATCAACTTTGTCCCCACTTTCTCTTCTAGTCAAATAATTACTGGTATTAATACCTTTAGTAATCTGCAGCCTTTTCTTCTCTCGGTTGTATATGCTGCCAATTCTTTTGAGGATCGCAATATCCTATGGGAAGATCTTTATAAGATGTCCCATCAGGATAGCACCTCTTGGTTGGTGAATGGTGATTTCAATTGTTACCGCTTTCAAAGAGACAAATCTGGTGGCAATGACCTTCCTGTGTCTAGACTTGCTCCTTTCAATGCCTTCATTTATGATGTCAATTTACAGGAATTGCCCTCTTCTGGAAATTTTTTCACCTGGTACAATCAAAGAGTTGAGAATCCTATTCATATCAAGCTTGATCGTGTTCTCTCAAACGATAGCTGGAAGGATTTTTTTCCTAATTCTTACTATAAGGTGCTGAATAGCTTGGTTTCTGATCACACCCCTCTTATTATCAAGCTTGACATTGGGGAAATTCACAAGCAAAGATTCATGTATAAAAACTATTGGACCAAAATCCCAGAATTTTGGGATACTCTTATTAATGTTTTTGCCACCCCCTCTCAAGGAAATCCGATTGTAGACTTTTACAAGAAACTGAAGCAGCTGAAAGAAAAAATTAAAGGAAAAAATTGGAAAAATTCAAACCACATTTGGTCTAAATGTGCTGATCTTTCTACTCAGCAACAAACTTGTCAACTGATGGTAGATCAAGATCCTCTCAATATGGAAGTCTGTGGCAAACTTAAGAAGATCAATCATGATCTTGCTTATTATAATTCTCTAAGTGCTAGTTGGGCTATTCAAAGGGCAAAACTCAAATGGTTGACAAATGGTGAGGAAGACCTAAAGTTTCTTTATTCTAAGCTTTAAAAAATGCAATAAAAAAATTGAAGCATTCTTCATGCTTCTCTTTTGGCTGATAATTCTAACCAGGAAGATAACATTCAAAGCATCATTGATCACTTCAAGAGCATTTACAACTCTCCTGCTCCTACTATTTTGGATGCTACTTCTATTCCTACTGGAAAAGTGATTGCATCCGATGTTGCAAACTCTCTGATCTTGCCTATCACCAAAGAGGAAATCCTTCTGGCTATCTCTTCAAGTTGTTCTAATTCTGCTCCTGGCCCAGACGGATTTAATTTTGATTTTTACAAAAAAACTTGGACTATAACTGGACAACTACTATGCTCTACTGTCAGATTTTTCTTTATCAAGTTTTACCTTGCAAAAAGTGTGAAAGCTACCGCTATAGTTCTTGTTCCAAAAAATAAGCATGCCAATAACATTCAAGACTTTAGACCAATTGCTCTTTGTAATGGTTTTCATAAAATCATTGCAAAGATCCTTGCTACTCGTATGAAATCCATCATGCCTGATATTACCCATAAGAGCCAAGAAGCTTTCATTGCTAACAGAATACCCATTGATAATCCCATTTTGGTGATGAAAATTCTTTCTCTTTGCAACAAGAAGTATAAAAACAAGTTTTTCTGTTCTAAGTTTGATATTAAGAAGGCATTTGACACCGTGTCTCGCGAGTTTTTTTTTGCTCGATTGGCTCAAAAAGGTTTCCCTCAAACCTTCATTAATTGGATCAAAGCCTGCATTAATGATACTCACTTCTCTATTTGTATTGATGGGAGTCTTGAGGGTTTCTTTGGCTCCTCATCTGGGCTTAGACAAGGCTGCCCTCTTAGTCCCTATCTTTTTAGTATCATTATGAATGCCCTATCTTGCCTTATTGATGATCCAAATGGTTATGAAAGCTTCAAGGGATTCAAGCTAGATGGTTTCCAAATGTCTCACCTCTGCTATGCTGATGATCTCTTGGTATTTGGTAAAGCTGACATTGCCAACTGTGAATGTCTCATTAGGATCCTCAATAATTTCTCAAACATGTCTGGGCTTCATCTTAACTTGCAGAAGCGTTTGCTCCTTTATTCTAATCTTGCTCCCAACTGTCCTCATATTTCTCAAGCTCTTAATATCCACAACATCACTTCCAGAATTACCTATTTGGGTCTACCTTTATCCGTAGGAAGACTCAAATCTTCTGACTTCTCCCCATTGATTGATAAAATCACTAACGTGCTTTCTGGTTGGAAAGCTTCTCTTCTCTCTTTTGCAAGTAGGACACAATTCATCAAATACACAATCACTAATATTGTGGCATATTGGATGAGAGGTTCTTTCATTCCTAAATCTATCAGTAAAACTATTGGGAAAATTTGTTCGAAATTTCTATATCATGGTGGTAATGGCAATAAGCGTCTACATCTTATATCTTGGTCTAACACTTGTAGATCTCTTTCCAAAGGTGGGCTTGGCATTGCGTCTCTTCATACTTTAAGATTTGCTTTCAACTGTGGCATCATTCCTAGAATGTATAATGAGGACTCTCCCCTTTCTTGTTGGCTTAAAACTCATTATATCTCTCCTTGGAATCTCAATCAAAATAGCACTTCTTTGTTCTGGAAGAGCATCTGTGAAACTGCTAATCTGGTTAAGTACAAATTCAAGTTTCAATTTTCTCATAACAGCAAAGTTTCTATTTATTGGGATCATTAGTTTTTGAACAATAGAATCAACATTTTTTTCCTGATCTGCCTCTTAACTTGATTTGCAATCAAAGTGTTGTTTGACTAATTGGATGAATCAGGAAAATTGGAGCTTGCCTGACTCTTTGAGTCAGCACATTATAGCACAAATTTCTACTATCCCTATTCAGAATGAGTCCTCCAAACACATTTTTTGGGATAATGATGAAAATGCTAATTTCAAAGAATTCTATTCAGAATTTTTTATCAATGAGGAAACTTTTGATTGGCACTCTCTGGTTTGGCATAGAAAACACTCTATGAGAATCTCGGCATACACATGGATGGTTTTGAAAGGGAGATTGAAAACGGTTGATATCCTATCCAAAAGAAATATTCAGATTTTAGACCATACGTGTCCCCTTTGTCATTCTGCTTTGGAAACGGCTCCTCACTTATATTTTGAGTGTGATTATACTTTTAAAGTTCTGACTAAAATTATTCATTGCTTTCAAAATTTCTTCTTAAGACCTACTATTACTCAAGCTCTACATCACATTGACAGCTTACATGTTGATAGAACTAAAAAAAATGCTCTACTCCTCACTCTTAATGCTACGGTGTACTATGTCTGGCAAGAAAGGAATAACTGGGAGTTTAATTCTGCGAATGCTGGCATTACCACTTTATCTAGGAAAATTTCTAGAAATGTCTTTCTTAAAATTCAAAGATGGAAAAGGGGAGTGTCTATCATCGAAAAGCTTCAGTTTTCTTATATCTGATTGGCTGCTTTATTTGCTTGTGATATCTATTTATCTGTTGAGGGAACTGGAGCTAGCGTTGGATTATATATTATTTTTAAGCACATCTGGTTATATTGTTTTGAGGTTCTTTGAGTTATCACTGCTATCCATCATTAAACTTCTTGCTGTATCAATTATTGCCATCATGATTCACGTTGAGATTTACCTGGATGGTGTTCATTTTTGGCCGAGTATTACAATGTTGTTTGTCAGTCCTCCTTTTGATTGGTATTGTTGGATACTCTATTATCTGGTTGTTGCTAAGGCTTGGTTCTGCACCTCCCCTGTGTTGTGGAAGAAGAACGATCATCTGCAATTTTATAGAACCTTCTATGTTGCTTTTCTGAGGATTCTCAATATGATGCTGATGCCTTCCGCTAAGATTACTGATGCCCCGAGAATTGCCAGCATGTCAGATTTTGGGTTTTGCTTGGCAGACACAATTTTTGGGCTGAGGACAATGATGAAGTCTGTCATTCCTCCTTTTGGATGGTCTTCGGGCAACCAAAGGAGGTCTTAATTCGTTTTTTTGAAGAATTCTGTGTTCTGAGACCTAGCCGTGATTGATTATTCAGTCAATTTTGTTCTTCTTTTTACTTCTTGTGGCCACTACTTTGTTTTTAGTGGTTTATATTTTTCTTTTTCTTGCACATCTTTTTTGTACATCATAGGTTCTTAATATAATTTAGGTCAAGCCCTCAATTTTTCCCAAAAAAAAAAGACAAATAGAAAAAATAATGAAGTTGAGACTGGATCTCACTTGGGAAGAGGACTTACAAGATCGACAATGTGTGAAAGAGAAAGTCAAGGTAAAAGAAATAATAATTTTATCACACCGCTGATGGGCGACATGACAAATGGCATGTGAAAGATCAGTACTCATAGTACTCATAGCATTCAATAGTCATAGATGGGATTGTAATGAAAAGACTGGTAATGATATTACTATTTTTTCATTATTTAAAATTTTGAATGTTACATGACTAAATAGTAAGTTTTATAAGTTAAATATGTAAATAGGATTATATTGAGTGTTACATATATATAATTCTCTAAATTTAAATATTTATATTGGTGTGCTATTAAAAATAGGATAAATTTTTAAAGTAAGCATGATTAATATTTTAATTATGTGATTAAGTATCATAAAAAAATTTAAAACTAGACAAAGTCGCTCATTAAATCGGCGACTTACTATTGACTCAGCACATCCCTTGCCATGCCATAAAATTGATACTGTAGCACGGGTGACTTGCTACAGTACCAAACAGTAAAATGTATTTTTTTTTAATTTTTTAAATCAATTTTAAAATCCATCTGCACAAGCTCCCTGCATCACTTTTAAATCGAAGAGTTATGGCCCATGTCGGCTTTGGGCCATCAACGAGTTTCAAGAGCTTAAAATTATTTAAATAAATAAATAAAACTGAGAAAGTTAAGAGGGAACAAATGCCTTTAATTTAAGCGGCACCAAACCTTTATTATCTTTTGCTCTCCATTGTTGTTTGCTTTAGCTTTCTTTCATAGGCGGTTTTCTCTTTCAATGATGGAGAGTCAAATGCATAGGCCTTCATGCATTTTAAAAAGGTAAATAAATTGCTCGTTGTAATTAACTGGTCAAAATCTGCGCAAGTTCGTTTACGTTTTATCAAAATCCATTAACAACAGCTGTTTTTTTCTTAACATTTTTGCGTAAGTTGGAAAAGTAGCAGCTGTTGGGTTCAGTTCGAGATAGAAAAATAGCAGCTGGTCCATGATTTGGTCAAAATTTTTTTTTGAAATAATCTAAATAGAAAAAATAAATAATATATTTTACTGTTTGTTATTGTAGCAAGTCGCCCGTTTAATAGGCGACTTGACAAGCGATGTGCTGAGTCAACAGTAAGTCTCCAATTTAATAGGCGACTTTTTCTAGTTTTAATTTTTTTTACTATACTTAATCACATAATTAAATTTTTAATCATGTTTACTTTAAAAAATTTTCCATTAAAAATATCATCTATCATTTATCTATTATGATTAATACATTTGTTTGTTTAAGTATATGTGATTATGGATTGATAATTTATACAAATAGAAGTGAACCGCCCGAACTTAATTAATTATGATCTAAAATATCATTAACTCTTTTTATATAACGTTTGAACGCGACCTCGTTCGCATTGGAGGACATGAGGAAAACAATTCAAATCTTTCCATTGCAATCAGGCAGCAATTGTAGGAGACCGATTAGCTTGCCTTACTACACCCCTCCATCTGACCATGGAACTTTTATTAAGTTCGGACACCTGACCTAGCTCTACGTCCGGAATCAAATAAAATTAATACACGTGGATCTGGCGACGTGACCCAACCCACTTATTCATTTAAAAATTATTTGTGCTTTTACACAACTATATCTTAGAAAAATTTTAAAATGAATAAATAGCAGTGGTACCGAGTGGTACCTAGCAATACCTAGCAACGATACATAACAGTACCTAGCTGTACCTAGTGGTACCTAGCAGTTTCATACAGTGGTACCTAGCGGTACCTAGCAGCGATACCTAGCGGTACCGAGTGGTACCTAGTTATACCTAGCAGTGATACACAGCAGTACCTAGCGATATAAAATGAATAAATACAATTTTTTAAAAATATAAAAAATGAGTGAGCTGGCGCGAATTTAAAATTTTCATAAGTGGATTGGGTCGCGTCTCCAGATCCACGTGTATTAATTTTATTCGACTCCGGATGTAGAGCTACGTCAGATGTCCGGACCTAATAATAGTTCCTGACCATGTGATATAATTAAATTTTGCCAAAGGTTAGCCGTAAATGCTAGTTCAAGTCCTTATTTCTGCCCTTAGTCCTTACCTATCAAAGTCAGACATTTATGCATGCACAACTATATTTTATGTATGAATAGACCACCAACCAATCAATAGTAGCTGCCTCTATAGAATATTTTGGTACTATAGTGAATGCAAAAATTCTCAAGTATGATTTTAATGCAAGTCATACATTAATGATGCCTATGAGAAATGTTTGTTTCATTGTTTGGTACGTCATTTTAATGATTTAGTTCAAGTTGAAAAACTCGGTAGCAAATCTTTAATAAGCTCCAACTCTTTAGTAAAAGAGAAATATTTGGTTGAATTCTTGAAGAAAATATTTAACCTAAAGTTGAACCGATAATGCTCATTTCGTATCCTGTCTCGAACTTCATTGTGTTGTGATCTAATACTAGTATTGTTTTTTCTTAGTGACCCATGATATGAAACATTTTGTAATTTTATTTTCATAACAATATCAATTTATTTACGGATAACTTATCATAAAACAAATCAAGAAGATCAACTAAAGTTTTCATTATTAGATTTATCAACAGTGCACAATTATCACAAAAAAATGACAAGTGAAATAGGTGTAAATGAGTCGAGCCGAACTCAAGTCACGTCCAGAGGAAGAACCAACCCCAATGTTGAGGGGGGACATTAAGATAAAAATTAATTAAATATTAAAAAATTATATATATATAATTATAAAATATTACGAAAAGTTGTTTAAAAAAATGAAGAAAAAAGGTGTAATTAAATTGTCATGAAAAGTATGAAAGAAATTATTAGAACTAAATGTGAAGAAATACATAGATATTTTAGTGCAAGCTAGGACAAAAGAGTTTTTTAGGGGGGGCAAAAGTGATTTTTTTAGGAGGGGCAAAAGAAATTTTTTACTCTCCTATAATTTTTTTTTATTTTTAGGGAGAGGGGGGGGCAACCCCCCTGAGATGCATGTGGTTCTGCCACTGGTCACATCTAATTTGAGCTTAAGCATGATTAATTAAACAAGTCATCTCACAAGCTAACGAGTCGAGTAGAGATTGACTCAAATTTAACTTCTTAGCTCATCGAGATTGGCTCACATTCCATTTGTTGAGCTACACCCGAGCTAAGTCAGGATTCAACTTTATTCACACTCCTAATCTAACAAGTGAAAAGAAATCAACTGTCCAAACTTTCTTAGTCAAGAACTTACTCCATTAAAAAGAAAATACTGAGATCGAGACATTCATCACATAACTTTCAAAGCCAATGGCCAATCTCAAGCCTTCTAAGTGCAAAAATTGCTAACTTTTAAGAACAATGCGCATATATTCTATACTTTGTATCTGGCATTCTACTTTAATTTCCTCGTCATTCTTTTCATATTTGTCTTCATCTGTACGCTGCACTTTTTATATGCTGATTAGATTGAAACCTGCGTGTGCGGCTCTTATACTGAAGTCTTATATTAATGTAGAAAATAAAATTCTAAGTCCACGTTAATAATTGAACAAACAAAATTATAAGGTACGAAATATATTATAATGGACTTTGAGGTCGGTTGTTTTATATTGAAATTAATATTATATGTGATATCTTAAATAAATTGTACAAAACTAAGATTTCATTTGAGACGATTTTTTTACTGTTTCTTAAAGCAGTTTTCTAGAACAGAAATTATAATTTTTGTACTACAAAACTGCTTTAAGAAGCAATAACAAAGTCATCCCAAATGAAGCCTAAATATAAAATTGATAACTGTAAAGCTTATTCTGATACATTTTATATCAAAATATTATGATAATTTTGTTCTTGATAATTAAGATGATAGTGTATCTCGTGATCGGTCCCTCGGTTTCCCATAGTTTTTTGATCCCTTGCAAGTGCCACTATGGAATCTCTCTCTCTCTCTCTCTCTCTCTCTCTATCTCTGTCCTCACAACTCTGGCAATTCAAGTATTTGCTTGGTTAGAAAAAGAAGATTCCCACTTATCAAGTCAAGTTGCATGATTTTATATGAGTTGTATGATGTTCTAACGTCAATAAATCGTGAGCCGATTCCCACGTATTCAAATGATTTTTATTTCATCTAGCATTTGATTTACATATTTACACTTTTTTTGCATTTATGATTTATATTTGTATTTTTTTTAGAGAAGAGAAAATAATTTACATATCAAAAGTACTCCATATGATAATTAGAAATTAATTTTGAGGGTGGGCAATTGCCCAACCTCAATCATATATGCCCCTGGATCAAAGAGATCACGAGAAATTATTCTGTCCGGAATCCGGACGTCCGGATTACTGCGTATGAGCTGTGTATTTACTGCGTATTTTTTGACAAATTTTTTTTTCTGCGTTTTAGTGAGTATTTAGTGCATATTTAATGCGTATTATTGATTTATTGCTTATTTACTGCTTATTTGCTGTGTATCAAAAAATACACAGTAAATACGCAGCTCATACGCAGTAATCCGGATGTCCGGACGTCCGGACAGAATAATTTCTCAGAGATCACAAACAGCAAAGCTCATTGCTAAAATATTAATCAAATCGTTTCAGTGGTCACCCTAAACAATGTAGGAGGAACAAAAATTTAAACATATACCAAACAGCCAATTAATTAAATGCAAATCAAATCCTAATGATTGTTCAGATTCATTTCATTTCGAAGCATAATTGTTATGAATTGATGAGCATACAAAATGTAAATATTAACAAGATTGGGGCAAATGATTATGAATTGGTGCCAAACTTGAAATTGGCGTTGGAGAGAGCTCTGCCTAATGATCAACATCGACAACCACCATGAGCAATCATCGTCACTCAACAATCAATATGTAATCTCCTGACTACCATTAATTGCTTGATAATAGTCTCCCAATGACTGTGACAATTACAGTCTCTCAACTATAGTTGCTTGATTATTATCTCTTATTGGATTCATCACCAATAACATCAACATAAGACTCGATGAACGACATTAACACCAGTGCTATCAGCTAGCCAATTTCACCACTTGTCGTCACCAATCATATTGATGCATGATGTCAATGCACATCACTTATAAAATTGATACATGCATTTAATGAACACCATCGCCTAGACGATTATTGTATGATGTCAACACCAAAGTCAATGCTCATTGACTTTGTTGCCTAACTTTACAAAAACAAGGTCAACACATATTGTTGACACCAGTTCTAACTATTAATATCAAAACCTATATTATACTACACTTATTAGTCTCTAACCTTCTCTCCTATGATGAGAATGACCAAACATACCACAAATTATCTCTTTAAAAAACTCTAATGCCTTAGGGATCTTACAACCTTTATTATGAAATCCATCCTTTCTTGTTTATATTTACTAGAGTATATCAACACTTTTCCAAATTATAAGGAAGTGCATCATTTGAAATCAAAAAAATACACTAGTAGTGATACGTCATCAAAAATTACTTTGATCGAGCACGAATCTCGAGGCATATTCAAATTGAAAACTTTCAAAATTAGATTCGGGATCATTTGAATTCCAATTTCAGCAAACTTATAGTCAAACCGAATATCGCGAAGTGATGAACCTAACGACACTAAATTCGGTCCAACCTGAGCCCAAATGGGTCCAAATTAGGGGCCCGGATGACATTTGGAAGGGTCAAATCATTATTTGGATGACAAATTGATATCCAAATATGGCATGCTTATAGTCAAATCGAGCGGCTCGACGAGACGAATCCAACGAGCCAAGATCGCTAAATTCCGACATCGTTAAGGCACCTAAACAGTTAAAATACTCTCTAAGATCGGGGGAATCAATACGAGCCATCTGATGGAGCACTGCGAACCTGCCCCGGATCCTCTCTATATTTACGGGGTATGCCACTCATCAAAATCTATAAATAGACCCTCACTCTCTACATGAAGGGGACCTTTTTGCTGGAGATTGGAGAGAGCTCTAAGGCTTCCGGAACTCCAGCGCCGCCGTCGGGGAACCCCTGACCTTCATTAGCGCCACCGCCGGCGAACCCCCGTCAACCTTTATCGAATCGCCGCCGGACTACCACCCGACCGCCGACCGCCACCGGACTTCGACCCGACCTTCGTCGGACCACCGCCCGGCCGCCGACCACCTCCGGACTTCCACCCGGCCGTCGACCGCCGCCAGACTTCAGCCCGACCTTCGTCGGACCACCGCCCGGCCGCCGACCGCCGTCAGATTTCCACCCGGCCACCGACCGCCACCAGACTTCAGCCCGACCTTCGTCGGACCACCGCCCGATCGTTGACCAATGCCTGACTTCCACCCGGCCGTCGACCGCCGCCGGACTTCAGCCCGACCTTCGTCAAACCACGCTCGGATGCCGACAGCCGCCGGACTTCCACCCGGCCGTCGACCTCCGCCAGACTTCGGTCCGACCTTCGTCGGACCACCGCCCGGCCGCCGACCACTGCCAGACTACCACCCGGCCGCCGACCGCCACCGGACTTCAGCCCGACCTTCATCGGACCAATACTCGGCCGCCGATCGCGGCCGGCCTTCCACTTGGCCAATGATCGCCACCGTACCTCCGCCCGACCTTTGTCGGATCATTCCTCGTCAGCTAAACTTCTGTCCGGACGTCGTCGAACTTTCGCCCGAAGATTGCTTGATTTTGCTCTAACTCTCCAAGCCATTGTAATTTGATCGCCTCTAAGTTGAGGGACGGGTCAACCCTTATAATTCACTCAAATTTAGTAGAATCTTTTCATCTGGGCGAGGCCCCGTAGTTTTTCCCTCTTCGGGCTTTCCAAGTAAAAAAGATCAGATGTTTTACTTCTTTCTTTCTGTTTATGTGCTGGATATTCGTGCATCGCTAAGACGAAGATTTTACTCACTCTGCCGTCGCGAATCTTCTAGCCCGCAACAAGTAAAATTACTTCAATTGGATCAGACTTGTGGTTTTTTCCCTTTTCAAGTTTTAACATAATTACTCTACTATCTAACAATATTTTTTATATGTGTATGCAGCATCTTCATAAAAATCTAAGATATTAAATTCTCTCTTATCTTTCTTTTTTTAAATATTTTAGTGCATAATAATTTTTTTTCTCAAATCTTGCCACGGGCAGCAAGAGCTTCTCTAGCCATTTGATGTGTACCAAAGCTTAATTTTACCTCAAAGAATTGAGCTGAAGCTTTTTAAGAAATGGGATGAGTTGTCTAAAATTTTATGTTGGGCCTTTGTTAAGCTCATTGATACTACAATATTTTTAATCCCATCAATATGGGCCTAGTTGATGCAAAAATTGAAAAAAATATAAAAAAGAGGTCACTTTTTTTGCTACTTATTTTCTTTTATATATATATATATATATATATATATATATATATATATATTGCATGTTAAAAATTATGGCATAGTAGTATAGTATATAGAATGAAGCTAAGTAAATAAGCACACATAGAGTCAAGTAGACAATTGCACAAGGCCAACCATGGAGTCGAGTGCATATGATAAGCTAATTAGGCGATTTTACAAGATTAGATAGTCATCTTCTTTTGGAGGAGGATGATTTTGAGTATGCCATAATTTAGATTGTTGCCTAATCCTCATGTGATGCACTCTCATGATCCTAAGCAATTGTAAAGTTGAATGGAGTTGATTAGGTAGATTTGGGAGTGACCATAGTTTGATTATGTTAGCTTAATGTTAAGGGTTTAACAAGGTTTATTTATTGATCATCTAAATAGAGGGTTATAGGAAAATAAATTATGACATATTCAAAAATGTCCATTGAAATTAATATATCTCAACTTAGCTTAAAGCAAAATGTAACCCAAGTACTAGGCCATAAGTTATTACAATTATGTGATATAAATTACCCCTCACTACCTTAACCCTAGATTATTTTTATATGGGCAAGACAATTTTTTATGAATTGTGGATACTCTAATAGTTATATGAGTTTTTGCGAAAGCGTATACATCTGTGTTTAGTTATGCCAATATTCTATATAATAGTTATGATAAAATTTAAAAAAAAAATAGTTATGCCAATATTCCTCTTTTGTGAACTAAGTTAATGATAGAGTTCTGAGACTTTTTCATCAACATGTGTTGAATCGGTCTCAAGGAGATTATTATCTCTTTGTGAGACTTGATTATCATTTATAGGCTTCCTATGATAAGAAAACCTTATTAGGAATTCACACCCATCGAGAAGAAACTTTTTCATTGTAATGCAACAGTTATCTACGATAGACACATGGAGCTAACTTATTATTCAATCTTACACGAGAATTTCAGCTTCTTAAGACAGCTTCATGATATTATCAACTTGTCTAGCCACACATTACGATCCATCTTCTTAGACACAAAGATATCTGACTTCATTTCCTTAGAGGCTATAGCTTCAAATTCTTAGATTTTTCAAACATGTTCGACAATTTGAATTAGATTCAACTTATTCAATTCAATCAAAATATAACCTGAGTTATAAAAAAAACAAATTCCACTTTCAACGATCGATATCAAGACAGAATACTAATCAGATACATGATATAAATCTATGTAAAAAAGAAGCAAAATCCTTCATATCATAATCATCAATTTTGAATTTGAGATCTATGCTTAAAAAAATATAGACTATAGCCCTTGGATCTTTGCTATCCATCCAACGGTTACAATTTGCTCCTCTCGTTCTGTTAAAATCGTTCGCGCTAGGGTTCCTTGCGGTCGCGGCCGCAAACCCTAGCCGAGGCAACGCGGAAAAGAGAAGAGCCATGACGACTCGCTTCAAGAAGAATCGGAAGAAACGCGGGCACGTGAGCGCCGGACATGGCCGTATCGGTAAGCACCGGAAGCATCCTGGAGGTCGCGGAAATGCCGGCGGTATGCACCATCATCGAATCCTTTTCGACAAGTACCATCCGGGTTACTTCGGCAAGGTTGGAATGCGATATTTCCACCGCCTGCGTAACAAGTTCCACTGCCCCACTGTCAACATCGACCGCCTCTGGTCTCTCGTGCCTGAAGACGTCAAGGCTGCGGCTGCCACGGCGCCGGCCGATAAAGCGCCTTTGATCGACGTCACTCAGTTCGGATATTTCAAGGTCCTCGGAAAGGGCATGCTTCCTGCCTCGCAACCCGTAGTTGTGAAGGCTAAGCTCATCTCCAAGACTGCTGAGAAGAAGATTAAGGCTAACGGGGGAGCTGTGCTACTTACAGCTTGATTGGATCAGGATAATTTAGGCTCTTGGGGAGAGCCCTAAGGTCTTTTATCTGTTTTATCTTTTGATTTGAAAATTTAGGATATTTCTTTTATTTGCTTGCTGGATTGTTTGTTTTCTGCAATGCTCGATGGGATGTCTATTACAGAGAGTTGTTATGGTTGACGTGCACTGATTTTAATACTGCAAAATTTTCTATTTTTATTTCAATATCGAGTATTGAATGTTCCCAATGCTGTATTTTACTTCTTTCCATCGGACTTATCTTGTAGTGTGCAGATAGAAAACGTGTTTTAGAAATGTTGATTTAATTCTCAAATTTTATTTTTTGTTTGAAAATAAAATTGTAGCATTTGCTGGAGTTTTGAGAAGTTTTGTAGAGTTTGAAATCAATGTAGTTCTCTAACCCCATCCGACCAAGCGATAGAATTCACAATATCTCCAGTATTTTAAAATGTATTTCCTAATTTCAGGCAACCTCGGAACCATTAGTGCTTTTAGTTTTGTTGATTTGCATGCTTTTGAACCATTGCTGCTTTGGAGACTTTGGAGTGTGTTTTGCATTTTTGTATGCTACTCAATTGTGTTTTTTTCAGAATTTAACATGATGCAGGTTGAGGTATGTAATACCAGAAATGTATTCCTTCATCCATGCACTTCTAATTAATGAAAACATTATGAACGTTAATTTTCTCTTATTTTCCTTTCCTTTCCCGTTTCATATATTGATTTACCATGATAATATGTAGTTGCTGGAACCATGTTCTCTACGCCTTGTTGGTTGAGTTAATCCACAAGATATAGGGAGGGCTAGAAAGAATTTTCTTATTGTCTTCACTGCAAAAGTTAGTATATAGGTAGTGCGATATTTGTAGAAAGATAGACGTTAAGAGGAACACAGAGAGTGCGTGATAGAGAGAGAATGAGTGAGCCTTTTTTTTCATTTCTTTCTAAATTATGGAGGTCAACCTTAGAGTCTAAACATTTTCGTTTGAGTAGATCTAAAATTGAATATATGGAGTATAATTTTAGTAATAATAGATCTAGTATGGGGATTGTGACTTTGGGTGATCAAGTCATTAATAAGAGTATATGTTTTAGATATCTTGGGTTTATTGTTCAGAGTGATGGTGAAGTAGATGGGGATATTATTAGTTGAATTCAAATTGGATGGTTGAAGTGGGCGTGATGTAAAACGTACATGCATGGGTCAAAAGATTAAGGAATTTGCACGCTTAGTATTTAGAGAAGAAAATAATTATAGAATTCAAGTGAGTTTGAACTACAAAGTAAAACACAATGAGCGGTAAAATAAGTTTAGGCCAAATTACATTCATAGAAATTAAGATCGTAAAACAGTCAACTTATCCTAACGTTGCATACATGAATGGTTTCAACAAGAAATCCCTAGACTAACAATGAGATTAGTACTATGAAGGATCCCTCACACAACTCTATAATTTACTAGGCTTTAGCGGAGAGTAATCAACAAGCTTCTTATGTATCCATTAAACCACGTAGTAGGGTGACTATAAAGATAAGAGACTAGGAAAAAGAGTTTACCATCACCAAGCATTAGGCGGTAGTTGGAAGCCTCAGATCAGCAACCTCCTTAGTCTCCACTGTTAGGACATCAATCTGGAATGACTAGGGAGTCTGTACGGCAGTTGGAGCCTTCCTATTGAAGGAGCGGTGCAGGGAAGCCTGCAGCATTTTGTGGACAGCTACTTGGCTTCTGTTTGGCGAATTGGAGCAGCAGCTGGAGGGCTTTGGAGCGGCAGAAGTGCTGTTTCTGCAGCTAAAATTCTTCTGGACAGCACTCAGGGATAACTGGGCAGCTGCTAGGAGAGTCTTGGCAGCAGTTTAGACTCTCCAGAAATTCTGGACAGCAGGATGCTCCTGCTGGAATGCATGGACAGCTAGCAGGTTGTTCTGAAAATCAATGGGAAACGTTGTTTTGGACTTCAGTGGAGACAACCAGTTTTAGGAGAGATTAGTGAGGGCTTGATTTGAGGGTTTAAGGAAGGAAATCAATTAGATAGGAGAGGGGAAAGGAGGGGCGGCAGCCAAGAGGAATTAAGAGGTGTTTAATTAGGACTAGGTGGCAAAGTGGAGAGAGAAAGGGGATGGTGAGGGGCCGGCCATATGGGGGAGGGGTTTAATATGTCTAGGTTCAATGTATGTGGGCCCTAAGGATTCAATTAAGGATTTAAATCAAATCTGAATTTTAATTTCAGATTTCATTTAATTGAGGGAGCTTTCTTAATTGGAGTTTATTAATAGGGAAGGTATTTGAGATTCAAATATTTATTTGAATTCAAAGTAAACCTTTCCAAATTAATAGCAAATTAAATTAGGAAAGTAGTTATGGGTGAATTTGAATTTTGAAATTCAAATCAAGGAAAGGAAGGGGAGCATTGGGGCCGGCGGTATGGAGAGAAAGAGGGGTAGGGTTTGGGAAAATTTTAAAGCTTGCCTCTTTAAGAATCCTAAAATTGAGGAGGAGGATTTAAATCCAATCCAATTCAAATTTGATTTGAATTTGATTTGAAAACTTTCCTAAAATAGGCATCCTTAATTAGGAAACAAATTCAAATTCATTTGATTTGAATTTTGAATTTGAATTCATGACGAAATCAAGGGGGCTAAAATAATAAGGGGGGAATTCCGGTGGGGGGAAGAGGAGGTTGTGGGGAAAAGGGGCCGGTGGCTTAATGAAGGGGGCGGGGTGGATGGTGGAGTGGGGAACGGTGGGAAGTGGAGGGTGTTTGGCGGCTAAAGAGCAAGGGGTTTGGGTGGCCGCCGGGTAGTGGAGGATAGGTGGGTGACCGAAGGGTATTAGGGTGGGGATGGGGCTCGGCTAGGGGGAGGAAGGGGATGACCGTCGACTTGAGATAAGAAAGGAAGAAGAACCACGAACCGGGGACACTTCCACCGATTGATGGGTGTTGCTTTTGGCCTCTCCTAGGCTCCCTACCCTCATGAACTCACAAAGAGATCAAAGCAAAACTAGAACTCACAAAGAGATCTTGAACAAAGCTGAATTTCATTTCAATAATCATCATCCCCTCACAAAGGAGGGAAGGGCTTTAAATAGCCCAAAACAAAGTGTCAGTGAAAAGTACTAAAATGCCCCTTGAGCTTACATATGTCTAAACCCTTAAGTAAGGGCAAAATTAGAAAATACAATAAACATTAACATAAAGTTAATACATCAAATAATAAAATAGACATAAAACATAAATATTAGAGTGGATGTCCTCATCAGGGGGAATGCATCGGGCTTGTTGTGTGATAGAAAAGTCCCTCTCAGACTTAAGGTAAAGTTCTATAAGATGGTAATGAGACCTGCAATGCTTTATGCAGAATGTTGGCCATTAAAAGATAAGTATAATATTAAGTTAAGTGTTGCAGTGATGAGGATGCTCAGGTGGATGAGTGGCTTTACTCTTAGAGATAGGATACGAAATGAGCATATACTTGAAAAGGTTGGAGTAGCTCCAATGGAAGATAAGATTAGTGGGAGTCGCCTTAGATGGTTTGGTCACATAAACGGCGGCCTTCCGATGACCCGGTTAGGAAAGTAGATGTATTAGATTTTACTTATGTTAAGAAAGGTAGAGATAGACCTAAAAAGACTTGGTTAGAAAATATTAGAAATAACCTTTCTTTATTAGATTTAGATGAGAATTTGACTCTTAACAGGACACAATGGAGGAAAAGGATTCATGTAGCCGACCCCACATAGTGGGATAAAGGCTTGTTGTTGTTGTTGTTGTTGTATTTCTTTCTAAATTTCTTCTTTTATATATATGCCAACTTCTTGTGTATCTCCTAACAAATGTATACATAATCGTGGTGACTTGCAGATCTCATATTTGAATCATAAAAACAATTTCTTCATGAGTATGACCTTGCATTTCAAACCCTCAAACCATTTTTTTATGTTATCTAAAGGTTTTATTGTGCTGCATAATACTTGTTGACAGAAAAAACATATTATGTTGTAAATGGAGATATTATCATACTGTCATCAGGTGATTAGCTAGTCTAGATTTAATCAATAATGCAGCTTTAAGAATAAAGGAGTTGTAAAGTGAAATTCAAAGTGACTCCCTAAATTGGTGGGATAGGACTGGTGTTGATAAAAGTGATGAATATCAGTATGCAAAATTGCATTATCGGTTTTAAATCATATTCGCTCTTGGATAATTTATCAAAGATAGAGAACTTGCGGTTGCTTAGTAGATTTTACTTCATTGGTTGGTTATGTTTAGGTGTGTTAATTGAATTGCCTAAACTTTTGTAGGCTCATTTAGATATGCCGTTAAGTGATTATCATGACATTGAGCTAGCTCAAATTTATGGACGTTGTGCCTATCAAGGATACTTTAAGAAATTATACATTGCTTCTATATGAAATAACTAATAAATGAACTCTCTGAATTGTTTAGCCAAATCAAAATCCATTTATATCTAACGTAATTTTGAGTGATGTTATTTGTTTCAAAATATCATTTTGAATTGATTTTAAGTTTACAATGGCCTAGTCGTGATCTAATATGAGTGGAATCAAAATGTGTATATATTATATGACCTGACGTAAAATTGCCATGCTTGGAGATGAATCGAACTCAAGCTTAAAGTGTGTAATCTGCTTAAGTTTTAGCTTTTTGGTCTGATTGAAATTGAGCTTGAGCTATATACCTTGTCTCTTTTGAGCTTGCTCTTTAGCCTTCAAACAAATACAAGAATTGGTATTGAATTTGCATATTAAATGAGATTAGTGCAACACTTGAGCTTGAATTCATTAGATTAAGCATAACTTTTGTGAGGTGGCTCCCTTACAGCTCCAAGCCTCCAATCAGTGGTGAAACTAGAGAGGGGCTTGGGTTGGCTCTTGCTTCCTCTAAATTATAGGAGAGCCCTATTTAATTATTATATACTATGGAGGTTTTGTCTTTCAATTTTCCTACAATTATCCATATTATAGATGTGAAAGGGTTAGATTAGCTTCAGTGATAGATAAGATTAGAGAGAGTTGCCCTAGATGATTTGGTCTTATAAAATATCAGCTTTTTGATGATCCTATTAGGTGTAGATGTATTAGATTCATCATATGTAAAAAAAGGTAGAGTCAGACCTAAAAAGATTTATGTAAAAAGCATTCAAAATGACTTTTTTTATTAGATTTAAATGAGAATTTGACTCTTAATAGGACACAATGGAAAAAAAAGATTCATGTAGCCAAACCATATGTAGTGGGATAAAGGCTTGTTATTATTGTATTCATATTTAAAAGCTCCTCCCCTACCTGCTTAAATTTGAAGAAAAAAAAAACTCTTTGTTCCCTCTTATTTAAAATCCCATTTCTGCCACTATCTCTAATCTTGACTTTTCAACTTTTTTTTATTATTACTATCTTTCTACTTGCTAATGCTTGCTATCATATCATTTGGTTTTGGTGATATTATCTTGTATTGTGAAGGGATTTTATCTATTATGATATTCATAGAAGAATTAAACTGCCAAAAAAATCCTTAAATGAGTTTTTTGGATAAGAAATGGAATAATGTTTGAGGAAAAAATATCTTGATCTCAAAAAATCAATTTTGTTTTGTGTTAGGAAGATTTATTATGGATTTGAATTTTGTGCTTAGCAACTTGTGGTACCAATTTATGAGAAAATGATTGGAAGTAACAAAAGATTTTTGTCTGATTTTTTTTCCTTTTTAAATGGATGTGGTTGAGAATAGTTATCCATTAAAGAGAAATGATGAAATAGTTGCTAGCATTAAAAATAATTATTTAGTGGCCAAGTTTCATGTCTCAACAGAATCACTCTAAGAATTAGCTTCAATTTTGTATGGTTTTTGTTTGTTGTAGATATGTTTACAAAAATTCATGTAAAGTGAGATATCTTGGTGTAGATTTTATTTTGGATAAACTTTCCCTTTTGATAAATTTTCTGAAGTAGGTATATTATTGTTATAGCTTAACATTAGTAGTTCGAAAACTTAATTATTAGTCAAATTTTATTAAAAATCAATTAATTTTAAGTAGATAGATTTAAATATTTTGGATCTATTGTATAGTTGGGTATATCTGTTTGGTTTTGGATTTGATGGCTGTGGAAGACATTTGTTGTTAGCAAAGTTTAATGGGGTAGAAATTAGTACCCTAACACATATGCGTGAATTAGGAAGGTGATTGTAATATATGTTTATTTGATAGAAGTTGGGAGTTAGGCTAGGTTTTTGTTTTCGGTTTAAGCTAATGGAGCTTTTATGGAGTTTGGGTCCATTAGTTCTGCTATAAGTTTTGGCTTCAATGAAATTTATAATAAATATAATTCAAATATTTTTAACACTGAATGTGTTTTATATCAAGTGTCAGCTTTAAGCCCCTATCTTTTTGCTTTAATCATGGACGTTTTACTCGACATTTGCAAGACAATGTACCTGGTGTATGCTTTTTGCTGATGATATTCTTCTTGTTGAGAAGATTGGAGAGGGAGTTAAAGGTAAGCTTGAATTATGGAGGTCAACTTTAGAGTCTAAAGGTTCTCGTTTGAGTAGAGCTAAAATTGTATACATGAAGTATAATTTTTGTAGTAATAGATCTATTGGGGGGATCGTGACTTTGGACGATCAAGTCATTAATAAAAGAGGAACAACTTCTACATATAAAAAATGTCATTAATAAGAGTGCATGTTTTAAACATTTCAAGTATATTATTCAAGTTGGATGGTTGAAGTGGAGGAATTCATCGGGCATGTTGTGTGATAGAAAAGTGCCCCCTCAAACTTTAGGGAAGATTTTATAAGATGGTCGCAAGAATTGCAATGCTTTATGGTGTTGAATGTTTGCCATTAAAAGAGCAGTAGAAAATTAAGTGTTGCAGATGATGCTTAGGTGGATGAGTGGCTTCACTCTTAGAAAGAATGCGAAACGAGTATATACGTGAAAAGCTTAGAATAGCTCCAGTGGTAGATAAGATTAGAGAGAGTCGTCTTAGATGGTTTGGTCACATAAAATGTCGCTTTCTGATGACCCGGTTAGGAGAGTAGATGTATTAGATTTTACCTATGTTAATAAAGATAGAGGTAAATCTAAAAAGATTTGATTAAAAAATATTAGGAATGATATTTTTTTTATTATATTTAAATAAGAATTTGATCCTTAACAGTATAAAAAAGATTCATGTAGCTGGTCCATGTAATGGGATGGAGGCTTGTTGTTGTTGTATTGTGTTTTATGTTGCCCATTTCTGTACTTAGGTCATAATGAAACTGCAAAGCTTTTATTCAATGTGCTGAAAACTTTAACATTATTCATTTTTTTATGTTGAACTTGAAACTTAAGGATAGCTTTTTCACATCTTTATTTTACACACAAATTATTATCACACTTTTATTTTTTTTCCCACTTGTTCCTCTCTTTAACCTCAAATATCTGATCTGTTTTTCATCTTTTCCTCCGAACCATCAAGTGGGGCACTGTGAGTCCAAGTCTGGCCTCGTGTAAATTTGTTTCTCAGGAGTAAAAAAAATCTTTTATTTTTTTTTCGATTATCAAAATTGTGAAAAATAAGTATTTTTTTTCTTTTTTAAATCCAGTAGACCGGCTGCCCTTGCTAGCATTTGCCGGCGGCAACGCCGCTGCCTCACCGTCGCGGCCACGGAGCTCTGGTAACTGCACTCGGACCCAGTGGATCTTTTAACTTGTAAGGCAATAGTAAATTCACCTTGTACATCATGCTCAAACCTTCTTGAATTTCTTTCCTTCCACAAGCAGTAAATCAAACTAAAGATAGCTAGATAAAAGGAAAAAAAAAATTATTATCACAGGTTAAACTGGCGAGGATAATGCCTTTATTTAATTTGTTTTTATATTTCATTTAACAGAAAAAAATAGGCTTAAAGTTTATTAAATTTATTTTAAAATCAATATTGTATATAAAAAATTTATGCTGTACTAATTTTCAAGTAAATTTAATTATTTTGAAATTTGTTCTGATAAAATTTTTGTTAATAAAGGTATTTGAGATAGATTTTTTATAATTTTATTTGAATGTTAATATCATAATTTTATTTTATTATAATTATTTATTTATTTTTAAAAATTTTATAAATACCTGCAACGCTCTAATTAAACTTTTAAAAAAATTATAGTGAAAAAATTAAAAATTTTAAATTTTTTTGGGGAATATAAAGAGCTTATTCCCTATAGAAAAATGGGCACCATTTTCTATATGCTTATCGTACTAAAAAAAATTAAGTAAAAAAAGGTAAAACAGTATAACAAAATAAACTGCAGTAGCTGTCTTTAAATTAAAGTCTTGAAAAAATTATCTCAAACAGCAGTAAGATTTTGCCGTTACAGATGCTCTCTGTGGAGAAATTATTATACGTGGAGTTCGAATGTAATTTTGTATTTGAATTTTAATAAAATTATGACAGAGAATTGCACATACTATATGTAAATTTGGACTCCAATGAAATTGTGACATACGGAGTTGTATACATTATGAATAAGCTTGTACATGGTGCATATAACTCTACGTGTTATAATTTCATTAGAGTTCGGACGCAGAGCTATGTCTAAACTCCACATGTAATAATTTCTTCTAAGAAATGAATATGGACAATGTATATTACATTTTAATTTATTTAATATTTAATTTAAACTAAATAAATAAAAGATAAAAATTTGAGGGCTTTAAAATATCTCTGAATTTATTCTGAGTGCCCCAGGAAATCCTTCAAATAATGCCATTTTCAAATCTTGGCATGCACCTTGCCTCCCCATTTTAAAAGGATTGTGTATTGTTTGGATAAAATTTAAAAAAAAAAATTAGATCAGACTTATTTGATTAGTTTAATTTGAGTATTTATATATCATCAAAAATTTATCTTGATCGGGCATGAATCTTGAGGCAAATTTAAGCTGGGAACTTTTAAAATTAAATCTGGGATCATTCGAACTCTGATTTCAACAAATTTATAGTTGAACTTTTGAAAAGACGAGCCCAACGACACCAAATTTAGCACAATCCGAGCCCAAATTAGAGACCCAAAGCACATTTGGAAAGGTCAAACAATAAATCGGATGACCAAATGATTTTCAAATGTGACATGCTTATAGTTGAATTGAGCGGCTCGACGAGACGAACCCAACGAGCTCAAGATCATCCCATTTTGATATCATTAAGACATTCAAATACTTAATAAATAGTATAGATCAAGGGAATCGATATCGGCCATCTATTCAAAACACTTCCGACATGCTCTTGATCTCCTCCCTATTTATTGGTCATGACACTCCCTAAAAATTATAAATAGATCTCTCATTCTTTATTGAGGGGGGACCAAGCAAGGAGAGAAGGAAGAAAGGAAATGAAGAGAAATCATAATTCTCTTGCCACCAAACTCCTCGACCATCGATCGTGATGGGACTATCGTTGGACTTCCGCCCAAACATCAATTGTCATCAGACTTCTACATGACCACCAGCTGTCGTCGGACTTCCGCCCAGCCACCAACTGACGCTGGATTTTCGCCTACCACCGACTGTCGTCGACATTCCGTCTGATTCTTGTTTATCGCTAGATTTCAACCCAACGGTTGACTATTGTAATTTGATTGTCCTCAACTTCAAGGACGAGCCAATCATTTGTAATCTATTCGAACATTAGTGGAATCATTTCAACTAAACGTGGCCCCGTAATTTTTCCCTTGAGGGTTTTCCACATAAAAATTTGTTTGTGTTTCTTTTTCTTTGTTTGTGTGCTGGATACTCGTGCAACGTTAAGTCAAAATTAAATCTATGATGACTCAAGCTCGACTAGACTCATTTACAACCCAAGCCATGGTTGCTCATGCACGCTTTCATTGCCCCGACTTGCCCTCAACCATTAGATCCCACCACTGCCCATGAGTGGGCCAACATGCCCAACTGCCTATGCTTGGGTTGTGGTGTTAATTTAGTCTATATATAATAATAATAATAATAATAATAATAATAATAATAATAATAATAATAATAAAAGTTTATATTCATGTAAATACTATATATTCTCCTTAGGAAAAAAAATCTAAATTGTTTCAAATTTAATTTATTTTGAGCAAAATTATCTGGAAAGATTCAAAGATTGAGACTTCGTTAATTTTTTACTAAAAATTTATTTAAAAAAATAGTAAAAAAATTATTTCAAATAAAATCTAAATATCACATCAATAATATATATTTGAATACACATCGCCAATCTATTGACAAATTCGTTGCGTGAACGACTTATCTTTTTTCATTTTTATGTTTTTTTAACGTTCTCGCAGACCTGTTTTCCTTTCAGCAATTTGGCCATTTGTTCGCTCCAACTTTAAATGATTGTCGGAGGTTCACTGTTGACGCTGATCCCCTTCAGAAGCTGCCAAATTGTCATATTTCCGGGTGGAAAAAAAATGAAGATGTTATTTTCGATGAGCTTCCGACGGGTTTATAAAACTTACTGTTTTTAAAAAGGATACTGATGGAGAAAGTCGAATATAATCTAAGCGTCTGAAGTAAAATAGAGTATGAGGTTGGGTAAGTTAGACTTTTGGGGTAAGAGATGCATTAAAATCTACTTAGGGCAATAACGTGATTTCTTTCACGAAAAATGCTATTTAATTTAAAATTTTGGGACAGTTTATTGCTACTTCAGCTTTCTAATATAAAAAAATTTTAATTGAATTTTTTTTTAAACTAAAAAGTCCATTTAGAAAGCAGTAAGAAAGCTGTCTCAAATGAGAGAGATTATTATGTGTGGAGATTGGGCACAGAGAACTGTTCGATTTTATCTTTGTGAATAGCAAAAGTACTGTGGTGAACAGTAAAAGTGTAGTTCATAGAGGCAAACCGGACGATTATCTATAATTTTAAGGTAATCTTTATTCGATTCGTAACTGAATAAGCAGATACGAAATAAATTTTCTAACCGCCTAAAAAAAGAGGTTTACTGAAACGGAATTATGAATAAGTTGTAATTCCAAATAATTAACAATATCTGATGTCGGCTTATGCAAACGGAAAACGGAAAAATTAAGTCTAATCAAACGAGTCCTTAGACTTCATTTTGGGACAATTTTCTTTCTACAAATTTTTAATACAAAAATTTTAATTGAATTTTTTTTACTAAAAAGCAGCTTTAGAAAGCAATAAAAAAGCTGTCCCAAATAAAGATTTAGTTAGAAAGCATTAGAAATTATTATTTTTATCTAATTTAAATGAGAATTTGACTCTTAATACTATATAATGGAGAAAAAAGATTCCATATAACCGACCCCATATAGTGGGATAAATGTTTGATATTATTGTTATTGCCGTATAAATATATTAAAATAATAAGTCATGTGATGTTTTTAAAATCATTCATTTAAGAGGCTTTCTTATTTAAATAATTTTGTAATGCATTTCTTGTTAGACCATTTGGATGATGTTAAAGCAATATATATTAAAAATTTTAATTATTTATCTTCATATTTTTTATATTTCTGACATAAGTCTTTAATTTTTAAATTATTTTTAAATTTTTTATTCTCTTTAAAGTTATTGAAAATATATCAATTTTAAATGACAAATTTTAATCATATATTTTATGATCTATTATTCATCATTTCTATAAGAAATCAAAAGAATATGTACTTCGATTGTTCGAGAAGGTTGAATCTTATGGTTTGAGGCTCAATCCGTAAATTTTGTGATTTATTGCTCTCTATTTCTAATAAAAAATATGCAACTTAAAAGAAATTGTAGAAATTTGTTTCTCTTATTTTTTTTTCCTTTTTTTCCTCCAAAATAAGATTCCATTAGATAAAAATAACAGTACATCACCAGGCCAAAAAATGGCCATAAAAAGCAAGACAATAATTAGAAAATTATAAACCACGTGAGGGCCCAACAACTGAAAAAAAGAAGACAAATACAACCCCATGATCAATTGGACTCATACCGTCACCTAGTTGCCAAGCAAGGGCCATCCAAGGAGGATAACAGCCGAAAAACCAAGTGCAACAAACCCTCAAAAATCAGAAACCTCCAAAACATATATAGGAATAATCACCTAGGTTGCCAAACAAGCCATGGTCATCCGAGGTGCGAGCAGGAAACATGCTCCATCATTGTCTTGACCCAATCCATCTCATCAAATAAAAGCAATACCATAAGAAACCAATATAGTTACAACCAAAAAAGCTGCCAACGAGAAACATTATTTCTTTTTTGGTTTATGTGTCCCGTGCTTGAAGAAGACTTAAGTCAAAATTGTCCCTAACCCCCAATTCATTCTCATTCAATTCCTTCCCTCTTACAGAAGAATTTTCATCATGTAGCCAATTTACTTGCCGCACTACAGTATCCCTAGTTGATGGTTCAAGCAGGTGAGCTAACTCACCACTGGGGATGATGGAAATAGGTACATCAATGAGAGGCACCACAACTTCCTCAATACCCTGATTGGAAGCTACCTCCTCCGAATAACCCAGCTCAACCAAATCACCACCCCCTGCATAAGCTAAAGAAGCCTCATCCGACACCTTCACTGCATCAGCATAGATAGAACTAGCTCTAAAGTTAATGCAATATTTATTGACATTCATAGTACCATCAACTAAGTTAGTGCACTAAATAGGTAAGGTACCACATCCTCACCAACATAAACATTTTCATTCAAGGGTATGACAATAATCAATGAACTACCAGCTACCACCGAAAGATCATTACCAACAACAGCATTAGTAGGTCCCAGATTCATATCCAAATCCTTGTCAACACCAGAAACATCATTCCCCAAATACAGAGTTAAATCATTAACAGCAGCATTCGCAAAAATAGGGGCCAAATTCACTGGTTCAGACGAAACATTCTCAACCAAAGTCACAGGCCCAGCGCCCCTATTATTGCCAGAAGACACATTGCCAAGCTCACCCCCAAAACCATAATTAACCACCTTAGCACTAACATTAACAGTAGGAATGGAATGAGGGTGTAAAATGCTACATTCCGATTTTGAGTGACCTAACGATTTACAGTGAGAGCAGTATGTCAGAAAATCATCGAAAACAATCGATTGAATGTAACCCAAGCTATCAGAGCCAACCCAAACTTTGTCTGAAAATTTTTTGATAACGTCTAACTCAACAAGGACCGACGCAACAGAGGGACGGGTGCCGGTAGAAGTAGCATTGTCGGTCTTTAGAGGCCTGCCGAAGAGAGAAGCTAGGCCATGTAGGATATGAGTAGAAAACAGATGAGTCCTAAGATTGGGAAATGACACCCAAATAGGAACTATAGGGGATTCAACATTAATGTCAAACAAAGGGGACCATTTGAAAACTTGAAACAATTGCTCAAAAAGTAAGATCTATGGGCAAACATCTTACAATAATCAAGATCATTCTTAAGCTTAATCAAAACATGTTTAGGATTGAGAACAGTCACAGAGAACAAACCAATAAGTTTAAGGTTAAAAAAGAATTTCCTGATAGCGTCAAGCGAAGGGTGACGAGCCAGAATTTTCCAACCAAAGCGAACTCAAGGGGAGCAGCAAGCGCCAAAACTTCCTCCTCAGAAATCCACAAGGCCGGTAAGCCACGGTGTTAAGTAATTTTAAGATCAGGAAACTTAGAAGAAGAAGAAAAAGCACCATGTAAGGCATCTTTAAAAGAGCGAGTAGAAATTTTCCCGTTAAAAAACCCGCGATCCATCAACCGCGGGACCGCCATGAAACTGTGAATAGAAATTTGTTTCTCTAAGATTTCATTTGGAGCAGCTTTCTTGCTATTTTTTAAATCAACTTTTTAATATAAAATTTTCTAATTCCAAAAAATTTTGTATTAGAAAACAGCTATGAAAAGCAGTAAGAAAGCTATCCCAAACTCACATTCAAATCTCATATTTCATGATAAATAAAAATAAGTCAAAATATTCTCATTTAAGTTAAATCAAATTATGCTTTAAAATTATTGAATTTATTAGAAGATTGATATAATATAATTTTTTAAAAAATATTATTAATCTTAAAATATATAAAATAAATTTAAACTTCATTATAATACAATTTATATAAGAATAGAATATTCTGATAAATTATTTTTCTTTTAAAATATATCACCACTATTTAAAAAAAAATCTAAACCTTTATTTATTTATTATTTTCTTTGGCACGGTAGTTGTCTAGGTTTTGCCAAAGAGCTGCGGTTGCTTCTGAATTTTGATTTATTTTCACATCAATGCAAGGAAGCAGAACACGCAACTCAAGAAAAAATCCCGATTCCGCCGAAAGCGATATGATTAATTAAAAACAGAAATTTGTTCTGAAATGACTTATTTTATCAATTTGATCCACCAAGATTCAATAAATGACCATCGCAAGTTTGTTCCCAATTGTAATTTAAAAAATTTTCTATTCCTATAAGATTCAATTTTTTTACAGATAGATAATGAATTAAATAGCGACGTTTCAATAATAAAATTATTATTATTTTTTAAAATCTATAATATAAAACTAGTTTTTAAAAAATATTTTTCTCATAAGATTTATTTAACTTTTTTACAGATAAGTATTAACAATAATAATATTAAGGCTTTATCCCACTACATGAGGTCGGCAACCTATATTCCAAGTTTCTATCCTAATTTTAGTTTTATGGACTAACTTCTTTGCTCACAACCGTTCTTGATGTGGGAATCCTTGACTATTTAATACTGTACCCGAGTGCTGATGCAGCGGTACTTGCACACTTATCGCTGTATTCAGGTCATACAACGCATCGCTTCGAGAGGACGCCATAACATTAACATAATTTCTTAAAAGATTCATGTTATTATTATTCGATAAGTTTTACGCAGGCTGTCAACTATCTAATGTAACCCTCCATTTACAGATAATATCGTTAATTATTATTAAAAGTTTAGTATTGTATTATTAAAACATTAATATATGATTCCGTTTCATGATATTTATGACATAATAGAGGTTCAAAACCTCCGGCCTACGTTCATGATAATCCAAATTTAAGAATCGGACCTAAAATATCACCATCACCCGTCCCGTATATTCTAATAGGACAACGCATCATGTGGGCCCATCCGTCCACTTCTTCTAAAAAAAATATCTTACTCCATAATCCCAAAATTGTCTAACCTGGCGCCACTAATTCCATCTGTGCCACATATCTTCTGCGTAATTGCGCAAAATTTCCCAGAAATATAAATTATAAAATTAATTACGGGAATTTTGAATTTTTGCGACTCCTAATAACGTAAATTGAAGAGAAATATCCATTGTTTATTCCTTAAAAAATATATTTTAAATTTCTCTATGATTATTTTTTTTTAAACTTAGACAGCTTTTTAAAATAAAGATATTTAGAGTAAGTCGAATACATTTGAATTGGAATAAAATCGAACCCAAAATTGATCCAAATTAGTTATAGATTCAAAATTGGTCGACCTTTTTCTAACAATATTTGAATCGAATTTAAATTTTGTTCTAACTGTGTACAACCTTGGAGCGAACCATTGTTCTCGTTCATACTTGTTGCTCCCGTCGTGAATCATTCTTCTCCTTCACACACCACCAGATCTATCAATGTCTCTCCATAAATATTTTTTAAATTGTATCAAATGTCCCACTAATCACTATAAATATTTTTTGAATTAGGGGCATCGCCCAAACACATACACAACATATGCGGAGACTCGAATTCAGAACCGCTTGGCTGAGAGCCAAACTCTCAACCAACAAATCAAGAAGAGCTAAGATTTTTTATTTCAAAATAATTGAGAGATGTAAATACAATATAGCTGCAAGCCAAGAAATAGCCTTGAGCTGGTTGTGATCTTTCAATAAACAATCAAAGAAAGATGAGCCCAGCCACGAAATATTTTTTCAAATGATAATCTGATACATAAGTTATTGAGTTTAAAGGCGAGAAAGGACTATGGAAGCAATTAGATGGTCAGCTTAAAAGTTTCAACTAAAGAGATAGAACGATTGCTTGCCACCTAAAGGGTAGGTGCGAAGATGGATCGGTAAAGCAAACCACGTCATGTGCAAAGTTATTTTCTTGATTCGTGTAGTACTAAAATGCCTCTTAATAAATAGTATTTGGGTCCTTTTTCACTTTTTTATTTCAGATATCAACCACATTTTTATTGCTTTCTTATTATTTTTTAAAAAATTTTATGATAAAAAGTTATTTTTTACAACGGAAATAACTAATTTATTTTCCCCACAAAAAAATTTAAGCTTATAATAGAAGACATTACTACTGATCTATTAAGAATTCAATGTTTAGTTATAAATATTATTATTTACATTAAATTGTTATTTTTTTCATTTTTTTACATTTTAGGTTTTTTTTAGATAGTTTTTGCTTTTTAACTGAAAATTTGCTTTAAAAAACCGTAAAAAATATCTCAAATCAAATCTTAATTTATTACGAAAGTAGACATTATGCTTATTAACATTCTCACATGCTATTACTACATGGTATCGACATTAATGCAAATGATAATATAAATGTATTATAGTAGTGGACAAAAAAATAAAAATTTTACCGATTTGATTTAGCCTTCGTTTGGGACTACTTTCTTATTGTTTTCTAAAGCTATTTTTTAATCCAAAAATCTCTTGAGAGCAAATAAAAAATAATGATTTAAAACTGTCCCAAGCCTTAATCTTTTCTTGATTTTAGTTATTTTCTTACATAAATTTATTGTTTTAATTCGATTTTTATTTTAGATTTAAAAAGCTTGACAAAGCCAAATATTATTTAACAGAACCCTGTAATATATCTTTTCATCTTATCAAAAAATTAGTGTTTGATACTAACCTTATAATCTATAAAATCTCCCTTTTTTTAATTTTAAATCTATGTTAATAAATTTCTTACCTAAAATACTAATTAAAAGTGGATGGATTTAATTTTGACTGTATTAATTATTTTTATCATTTTGGCCTAAATTTAATGGATTCAAATAAAAGCCATCAAAATTGACCGAAATTAACTTGGACCATTTTCGTAATATCAAAAAATAAAAAAGTTCTTAATATATCTTTTTCATTTTATCAACCATTTAGTTTAGAGATATCATTTTTTTCCATCTAGAATCAAAGCAATCTTGCAAAAATACAAGTATCATTAAGGAGATAATGACCTACATTTCGATTCCCGATTCACTTAATCATATGGTGAGAGACCTATAAAAAAGCATATATTATATATACTAATTAATTAGAATGATGAGTTACAAAAAATATAATTATCACTAAGGATGGAGTGTTCATTGCCTTTCTGATTCATGAAGTCCCCTTTCTTCAACATAAAGGCAACTATATATATATAAAATCATAGTGGGTTGTAAAGTATGGTTCTCCATGTTTATCGACCTCTCCTGATGTGGTTATGCACCATCATGTAGTGCTCGATTTTTAGTCACCGGTATCAATCTATGTTCATTGCCCCTAAATTGATGTTGGATTCAAATGTATTCATAGGTGATGCTTTGACCCTATTGATAAGTCTAGCCAGACAGATAGGGAAAATGAAAAGATAGAAGAGAGTGAGAGAGAGTTGACGATGTATTCTAAAATTAACTAATTTTTGTGAATAATATAAATTAAAAAGAAGATCCCAAAAATGCATTTCAACCTATCATTATTGGGTTGACAGGTTTACAAAAGATGTTATACCTAGAGAAATAATAATGAAATACATATTTGGATAGGATGTTGTGGTTCCACATAGATAACTTGCTCTAATGTGGCTTTGATTCTTGACTAATGCTTCTTAGGTGAGGAAGCCCCAACTGTCTTTGGCAAGTACATGTACTGATGCTTCTTAAGCAAATACGCCTAATGAGTGCCTTGAGCTACTTCTTTTGAGCTAGAAATTGGTGTGATTGATGAGGCTATTATTGTAAGGTTTGTGCATCTCCTGAAACTTGGGTGAGGGGCTCTCTGAGAGAGGCGAGTTCGTTGGCTTGGAAAAATCTTATTTTTAGATGAATCCTCTTTGGGCCGAGGCCTACGAAGGGGAGTTCCTCGATCAACCCTACTTGAGATGTGCTTCCTTAGTCAAGCTCTTTCGAGATGAGTATTCTAACATTATTGAATCTTATTAGAATGGCTCTCCCTCTGAGCAATGCACATTTTGAATGAGTGCCAATCTGTGTTAAGTTCTTCGAAGGCAATCCCAAGTAATCCCAACAAAGTACCTGTAAAACATATTGGGGTATACATTACAACAACGTTATGCTTTTTGAAATAATCTATAAGTTTAAATGGCCTTACACAAAATGAGAGAAAAAAAAATAAATTTTGAGATAATTTATTTTCAAAATTAATTATTTATATATTTTAAATTCATCTTAAAATAATTTTTTTTAGGCTGTAGAGTAAAAATAACCATGATTCTAAAAAAATAAAATGAGCTTCAAACGGTGGACTGGCCAAAAATTATCTCCCAAAATTTAAAAAATTGTCATAACCAAAATTTAATTAGGATATCCTCACCAAAAATTATCTCCCATAGCATAACCAAATAGTGTACCTTCCCGGGATGGTGGTGAGCGGAACAGATGGATTTCATTGCATTCCCTGATTAATACGAACGGCATCGCAATAATATCCTATTGCCTTAAAAAACTTATGTGCCAATTTGTTACAAGTAGAACACTCACAACCGTTAATATAAGGGTATGCCTGTCATTTTGAAAATGTCTATGCGGGAACGTATACCACGTCAGCACGTGCATCATCTCCAGGCTCATTATTAAACCCCCACTTCCCCCATCACCGAAAACAAACGCACTGATCCGACGCCAAATGGCTGTCCATCGCCTCCTCGTCACCATCCTCCTCCTCTCCGCCGCCATCGCCGTCCTCGCCGATTTCGAGGATGAAAACGTGATCCGGTCCGTCGCTGACCAGTTCGGCTCGATGGAGCAGACCATCCTCCACGCTATCGGTGACTCGCGCCAGGCCTTCCGCTTTGCCCGCTTCGCCCACCGGTAAGTTGATCCTTCTTTTCCTTCCACTGAACCCTGTCTGATGGGATGATCGGATGGTGGTGATCGTCTGCAGGTATGGAAAGAGCTACCGATCGGTGGAGGAGGTCAGGAGGAGGTTTGGGATCTTCGTGGAGAATTTGCAGCTGATACGATCCAACAATAGGAAGGGTCTTCAGTACACACTCGGCATCAACCGTACGTAATTTTTTCACCTTTTGTTTGTTTTTTTTTTTACTATTTTTATTATAGATTTATGTTGGCCGTTGGATCAGAGTTCGCGGACTTGACCTGGGAGGAGTTCAGGGTGACCAAGCTAGGAGCGTCGCAGAACTGCTCAGCGACGCTCAAGGGGAATCACAAATTGACGGACGCTGCGCTTCCCGAGACGGTATGTTTCGTGTCGGATCGTGTTAAGCCGTGTCTGTTTTGACTGGATATTGTGACTGATTAGTGTATAAAATGATTGTTTTGACCTTGCAGAAGGACTGGAGGGAGCAGGGAATAGTGAGCTCTGTAAAAGACCAAGGGCACTGTGGTTCTTGCTGGACTTTCAGGTGAGAAGCTTTCATACGCAATTTTTAGTGCCGGCTATGAAGTGGGTTGGGTGGGCCGGGCCACACTGGGTTGGTCTGATTTATTAAGGTTAATACCTGATAATTTGAGCAATTTTTAGATCTACTAGGTCAAGTCAGATTAACTAAATCATCCAGCTAAATATTACAAAAAGGAAAGAAGGTTAAATAACTCAAATTTTCAATTGTAACTTCTGCGCTGGACTTTTCTCAGTTGGGATTGATATCAATAAGTGCTACTTGTTGAAGTTTTTTTTTTTCGGTGATTTCATATTAGTTTAAACTTCTAAGAATTCATTGATATTTTCAATTTCGGCTGCTTTAAGAGTTCACACTGAAACTCAAGAATTTCTATGAATTTTGGGATAAAACTCAAGAGTTCTAACTGGAACTCAGAGATTTTGAACGGGGCTTCACTAAAGCTCTTGAGTAGTTATTAAAATTAAATCACAAACGCATATAAACCGCATATATAAACCTCAAATTCAAGATTTTTTAGTTGGAAGTCTGAGATCAACCAACAAACTAAGATGGGATGCATTAAAGTTCTACTTCAATTTTATCATTAAAGTTTCATTAAATTTTATGTGTTGTACCTTGATTTATAATTAGAGATTCTTCTTTGTTTCGTATATTAAATATATGAGTGTCAGCTATAGTTAACTTGGTAAAGATCTTTGGAAATTATCAGCTAGGTCTTGGGATTGAATATCGTCTTCACACAATTTAATGAAAATGAAATGACCTCGTTGTAAGATGTTTAAGATTTAGCATCTCAATAGATTCTTCTCTTTGCTAAGAATTTTAGAGTTGACACACCCAATTTTTTTTTTTAATAACAATTTCCAATATTAAACTGACAGTACCACTGGGGCATTGGAGGCTGCATATACACAGTTGACTGGAAAGGAGATATCTCTATCAGAACAGCAACTTGTAGATTGCGCTTCTGCATTCAATAACTTTGGATGCAATGGAGGCTTGCCTTCTCAAGCTTTTGAGTATATTAAGTACAATGGAGGCCTTGACACCGAGGAGACATATCCTTACAAAGGTGCCAATGGTATATGCAGCTTCAAGCCGGAGAATGTTGGTGTCAAAGTCATTGATTCAGTTAACATAACCCTGGTAAGGGATATCTGTCTTCTCCTTGTTTTGAAAACCTACCGATATACCATATGAGATTTTTCTTGGATATGATAGAATAGTATAAAAAAAGTGCTGAGAATTATTAATGTGTAGGGAGCAAGAAATCACTGCTGACATCTAATCTATCATTTTCAATATTATTTTTCCTTAATTGAACATAAGGTTTTCTGCCAATTTTGATGTTTATGTTAGTAGACCACTTGCATATAAAACTATGAACAATAATATACAAAATAAGAAACTTTCTTTATCCAAAAAAAAAAAACATGCATAACAAAATGACAATTAGTGTATATGTATGGACATTAGTTTGTATTATCCGACCATATAAAATACACATAATCAAAAGCATGGTTCAGGTCATTTATTGATCCAACACTTGAAAGGCTATTGAAATAGATATTTGTCAAGTACATATAATAGTTTGTCATAAGTAGCATAATAGTTCAAAAAATCAATCTCCAACATTGACCAGACTGGTTCAAAACCTCAAACAGATGATTCTGAAAAGGAAATTGAAGATGGGTTGTGTTGTGGTGTGATATATCGTGTCGATAATGCGGTCATTTCACACCCTTTTTTCTTAAAAATAAATAACATTCCTTTTTTGTTGCATGTTTGACATGTTGAATGTGCGAGAAGGATGTTCATATTGAAAATAATGAACATAATGAACATAATGCTTGTAAAAGTTTAATTGCTTCACAGAAGGCGAAATGTAACTCTTTTGTTAGATATCTTGACTGGCTATTTATAATTTTGATTTTGATCATTATATATTTGCACAGAAGAAAGTTAAAACCCTTCAAACAAGCTTTTCCTTATTTCTTTATAATCATGTTATGACCATAGATCTTTGCTGAATCTAAGTTGCATTTTGGTTTGATCTATGTTATGTCTAGGGTGCTGAGGATGAGTTAAAACACGCAGTGGGAGTGGTTCGTCCAGTTAGTGTTGCATTTGAAGTTGTGACCGGATTCAGGTTCTACAAGAAAGGGGTTTACACCAGTGACACTTGTGGAAAGTCTCCATTGGTATGTTTTAAGATGATTTACATTTCTATCCTTCGCTATACACTATAGAGCCAAAACAATGATACAAGATATTTTTAAATGCAAAACATTTCTTCATGTTTTGTAAGGTATTTCTAATCCTTATTCTACACTCATCTTAATGATTTTAAGCTCTTCCATTCCAATTCTTTTTACATCTAGATACTGCTTAACTTAGTCATCTATATAACAACTACTTTGAAAAAAAAAATTAACATCTAATTAGCGATTATTTCAAGCTGACAACTCAAAATGCTAGCAAACCAAACAGCCCCTTCAACATATTAATCTAATCATTCAATATCTTACTGCAATATCTACGAAACTCCTCCTTCCAGGATGTAAACCATGCAGTTCTTGCCGTTGGCTATGGAGTTGAGGATGATATTTCCTACTGGCTGATCAAGAACTCATGGGGTAGTGATTGGGGTGATAATGGCTACTTCAAGATGGAATTTGGCAAGAACATGTGTGGTGAGTAATTTTACTGATCTCAATCTCCTTAAGTTTTTATCTATCGAAATTTTTTTTGATCTTTTTTTTCTTTTCCGAAGAGTAAATCTGCTTTGATATGACTGATTTCTGATTGCAGGTGTTGCAACTTGTGCTTCATATCCCATTGTTGCTGTGTAGAATCTTCCATAAATTATACGGATGAGTGATGAGCTTAAAGTTGTTATCTTTAGCAATGTTTAGGGGGTGATCGAAGGAAAAGTCATAATAAGTAGAAGATGTGAAAATGTGATGGATGTATGAAGGTCGTGTGGTGAATATGCAAACTTACTATTTTGGCTGTAATGATATTAGGGCAAGCTCATAATTCTCTATATCCAAAACTCTCTTTGAAGTAGATGCAAATTAAAAAAAAAATCTGATCAAATTGATTTTATTTTGTTAAAATAATAGAATTCTATTTTTTTAAAAATATTAATTCAAATCATATAAATAAATAACAACAAAATTAATATGAATATTATTTATTTTGTACATTAAAAATATCTATTTAATAAAGATTATATTGTATTCTTTTTAACATATATTATTTATGCTAAAGATTATTGTGTTCATCGTTAAAGTTAATTATATTTCTTTCATCCAAAAATAAATTGATTTGTTCAAATTTTAAAATTAAATATAGTATGACAGGTTTAATTTTTTTTATTTAAAATTAATTATTGTAATTAATTCATAAATAAATCATTCGAGTATCAAATACAAGCCCCGAGATGCAATCTGAATTTAATCATGGTGTTAATGATTTATAGAGATTTATTAGTTTTTTTCTGACCTTAACATTTTTAAATGGGAAAAGGTTAGTTTGTCAGTGTGTGTAAGTTGTTTGGAGCTCATAATTGTGGCACGAATTTATTTCAGCAGCTGCCACAAATTTTGTTTTATAGCATAGAGAAACATTAGGAGTAAATTATCAATATAGTATTAAGATATTTTTAATATGTTTATTTTCGTACTAATGTTTAATTTTTTTAACACATTAAGGCTTTCTTATTTTTTAAAGTAATTTTTTAGTATAAAAATTAAAAATTTTATTCTAAAAAATTACTTTAAGAAGCAAAAAAAATTGTCCCAAATAAAGCTTAAGTTTACATCATTTTAGTTTTAGCTTTATTTGTTTTTATTTGAAGGAAAATTATAGGAAGCTTTAAAATGATAAATTTGAAGGTAGGCTTAAATTAATTCAAATTTCATAAATTAATGATTTAAAATGAACATCCCAAAAAAATTATGATTAAAATAGATACCTAAAATATTTAGTGACTATTTAAACCATTTACTCAAAGATTAATATATTTCTCCTTTTTATTCTGCGAAAGTTTTTTTTTTCTGGGAAAAACAAAAATATTATGAATAAACAAAGTTACTGAAAAATCATTTTTGAAGTTGGTCATTTGTGGGATTAGGAATAGCAAACTAAAAAATATGTACAGATACAGGTTTTTCTTATATATATATATATATAAAAGATCTTAGTTGGCTCAATGTGATCCACATATATATTTGAATCCATAGAGAGATAAAGACGAATTTATAAAAAGGAGCAGATTTTTAATTTAATTAAATAGAAGAAACATATTTAACATAAAATTTAAAAAGGATTAAATACGTAAAACTATTTTTCGCATGCCTAGAATATGTAAAATTATTTTTTGGTTTATTAGAATGCGTAAAATTCTTTTCCACATTCTTTGGAACAAAAAAAGTTGTTTCCCATGTTATTTTACGCATTCGCTCCTTTTTATATTATCTCTCAAAGATGCTTCTTTCACTTAATTAAATTAACAATGTGCTCCTTTTTATAAATTTGTCAAAGATAAATGTTCACTGGTATAGAGATAAAATTAAGATTCAAGAATTTGCCCTTAAAATTTTTTTTTTTCAATTTTATCACACCATTATTCTTTTCTCTCATTTATTCTCTCTCCTAATATGGGCACAATTCAGCCAACAATAATTCTCACCATGAATGGAGAAAAATTAGTTGCCCTATGTCAGATAACATCATCAATCACCATCCATTGCAACAATCGTTGTTTTCCAATCGAAAAGGAGGGATTATTATGTGTGAAGTCCGGACGTAGAGAATCATTCGATTTTATGATTGTGAATAATAAAAGAACAATTATTATTCACCACTATGTTTTTACTATTCACAGTCACAAAACCGAACAGTTCTTTACGTTCGGACTCCACAAATAATATTCTCTCATCGAAAAGGTCTTCAAATTTTAATTTCCAACAATCATCTTGAACACTTAATGGTTGAGAAATCTCTCTGGCAAATCATGATAACTAATAATCATAACCACTCTGCCAACAAATTCTCAGACCATGCCTCTACCTTTAATTGAATGATAAGCGGAGAATAAGTGATGTATTTCAAAATCACATAACCATCTTCTTAGATAATGCTTATAGCCATGTAATTAAGTGGATTTTTTTTTTTTGAAAAATATGTAAACATATGAAATAGATCTGTAGTACATTTAACCCCATAATTAAGGTTATTTTAAACATTTATCTTAAAAATTTGACTGATCGGACATGAATCTCGATGCAATGCATTTATTAGAAACTTTCAGAATCCAATTCAGAGCCATTTGAATTATGATTTTAACACTTTTATAATCAAATCGAACATTTTGATGACATGAATCCGATAATAATCAAAAGTAATCTGATTCGAGCCCAAATAGGCCCAAAAAAAGCCCTTGAAGTGTAATTAAAAACTTTGAAGCATTAATTGAGAAGTTAAATGATCTCTGAAGTTGGCATATTTATAGTGAAATGAGAGTTTCTATGAGTCAAATCCAATGAGCCCAAAAATCGCCTAAATATGACATCATTAAGGAATTCAAATATTTAAAGAGCGATCTATGATCAATATGACTCGTTTGATGGAGTATTTTAAATTTTAGATATAATTATGAAAAGTGTCACTCTCGAAAATTATAAATATATCCACATCCTTTTCGCATGACAAGCAGAATGGACTAAATAGGAGAAAACCCAATGGTTTCCTATAGCTCTACAACAATCATCATCGATGCCACTGACTGGCATCACCTACCATCACTTGAGTATGGCCATCCGACCACATCATTTGGCTATGCCTTCTCGACCACCCTCGCCCAATTACGATCGTCTCATCACCATCACCAAACTAATACTACATAACCACCATCACCCAAATATGGCTATTGGAGCACCATCACCCCACTAGGGTCACCAAACCACCATCACCCGAATATGGCTATTGGAGCATCATCACCCCACTACGGTCCCCTAACAACCATTATCAAACTATTGTCACTTAATAATAATCTCACTATTGGTGTGGACGCACATTATCTCCTATTAGACCAATGCACACCACTAGCACACACTATTGCTAGCAATAATGATGCTGATCAACTTCGTCACCTAGTGTTACCATCAACATTGATGAATGCCATAGCTAATATAGATGATGCTCACTATCAACGCCAACTCTAACTCCTGACATCAATACCCAAATTATGTTAGACTTTGTAGTTTCCTCTACTTAAAAGGAGAATGACTTAATAAATCACAAATGATATCTTAAAGATAATTCATATGCCTTCCAACTATAACCATGAAATTTATCTTCTACAATTTATATATACTATATTATATCAATATCTTTACCAATTACAAGGGCAGGCATTATTTCTAACCAATGAAATACACTAGTGTAATCATTTCAACCGGGCTAAACCCTATAAGTTTTCCCTTTTAGAGATTTCCATATTAAAACTTAGGTGTCACTTGTAGCGTTTCTTTTATCTGTGTATGTGTTAAATTTCATACTAAACAAATACATTAAACACACTCTACCATCATGAATTTTCACAATAGTTTGGCATTATTCATGATAAGTGATTCTAGGCTGGGAGCAGCATTTGCTACAACTTTAAAAGGTCATTTATGTTAATGTTTTTGGCATAGTTGTAGTAGGGCTATCACTTTATTTTAGCTGGTTTATCAATTCTTAAGGAAATAAATAAAGACCATAGCAGTGGCAAGGGGTTGGGGTGTTCGCAACTTTTATTATAACACTGAATGAATAGCCTCATAGGCATGGTTGAAGTAAGAGAACTCCCCTCTAGCATCCATTATTACATTAATTCCATGAGAAATAGATCTGGATTAGGGATCAATCATAGCTACAGTCTTGAATGAATATTGTTAACATCTTAGGCATGATTCTAGCAAAGCAAGTTTCTCCGTCCAACATTTTTCTATGTATTCAAGGAAATATTACTGATGATTATTTTTCTTGAAGCTTCCTATAAATATGAAAAATTTTATAAGAAAATTTCAAGTGAGTTTTTTATTCTATGTAGTCCCCAATTGTAATAAACACCTTAACAATATGAATCCAATGCTTATAGACTGGCACTCTTTGAGGGAGTTGGATTGAGGAGAGAGCTCAAGAGTTTTCTAGAGCTTTACTTGAACACCATGATTGACCGCCATTGATCATTGTTGTCAGACTATGATCTCCTAACCACTATCACTTGACAACAACCACCATCACATGGCAGCAACCACCCGACCATTGTCACCCAGGAATGACCACCTGAACATCGTCATTAGACTACTACCGGTAGATTATGATCTCATAATCACGATCACCTAACTATTGTTTCTCAACTATCATCACATACTACAATCTCATGACTACTATGATCAAACTACAATTTTTCGATCACAATCACCCAACTATCATTGCCCAATTATGATCTTCCGACAATTGATGCCTATCAACTTTATTGACTATCATCATCACTACCATTGATGTATGTCATCTCCTATAAAGCCAATGCATGTCATCGCCACCAACACCAATGCATGTAAACTTCACCACCCACCATCACCATCAACATTTATGCATGTTGTCACCAATAAGGTAGAGTCACGCTGTCAACACAAACTCCAATTTCCTAAAGTTAATGTTAAGATTATATTTGTCTTCTTCATCTCTAATCTCCACTACTAAAAGAACAATTGAATAAACCACAAACAATCTTTTGAAAATAATTCAAATGCCCCAAAACTTTCAACTTTCATCATGAAATTCTTATTCTAAAATTCATATATACTACTTAGTATCAATGATTTTCCTGATTACAGGAAAAGGCATTATTTATAACCAACAAAATACACCCACTAAAACCAATTAAATCATTTCAAATGGGTCAGTTCCCACAGTTATTCTCTTTCTACGTTTATATTTATTGACTCTTATCTTGCATGTGCTGTGATAGAACTTCATATAAAGCCAAGTCATTAAGCACACCCTCTCTACAATCACAACCATTCTAGCATGCAACATACACAAATTTATATATAATGAAAAGATATTAAGTACAAATATATACATATATACTCACAACTAGGAATAAACTAAGGGAATGTTTTATTTGCTGCATTACTGATATAATGTGAACCAAACGTCTGCATTTTAAAAATTTGATTTTTGATAGTCAGCATTTCAAAAGCAATCTAATTCATTGATTAATTTGAAATTTAACATTTAGTTCAATTTGTACTAAAAATTCTCCGCCGCTCACTGCTGCAAGATGGGATGACAGCCTCCTGTTGCAACTTGTTACCATCATCCCTCTCAACATCAGCCGCCACCGCCACTAAGTGCCCATTGCCAATGGCAGTGGTTGTCGACCCAGTGTCGCTTGAACCAATTCAATTTTTACTTGAATCGAACTCTTAAAATATTTGGGCAAACACCACTACCATTTTTCTCGTCTCTGATATTTGGATTAGCATTAATTGGACCCAAAAAAAAAAAAAACACATCATGTCTATCTCAACCCTCAATCAATAACTAGTCTATTTGGTTCCTCACACCCCAAATAGTTGAAATCAAAAGCTCTAATATTGATCTTGTTTGAACCTACACATGCGGTATGAGTGCTCAAAGAAACAAGAAGTTCAAAAACACAATATAAGATTAATATATAAGCAATCAATGAAAACGCCCAAAATAGCCACAAATGCAACCTGCAAATACCACTTCGCGAAAAGCTATACATCTTGATATGCTATACAAACTGAAATGAAAAGGCTCAACGCTCATCACCTACTTGAGAAGATGACTGGCTTCTCTGTTCTGAAATTCTCTTCTGCAGCTCCATAGTTGAAACCTTTTCTGCCTCCAGTGCTCTCTCAAGCTATATATCGGTATAATTGAGATGAAACAAGCAGAAAAGAGGCTAACAAACATCACTAATCTGCACTTTATTCATGCAAAAAGATGGGGAAAAGTTATATAAAGCCATATCCATTCATACCTTAGCTGCTCGAGAACTCCATTCACCTAATATAGCTCTCAGTCTTTCATTTTCTTCAACATACTGCAGTAGAAGCAATCATTGGAGATTTTATCAAAACTTGCATCATCAATCACCATACAATAATGAATGGTAGGAATACTGCAAAAGGATAAGATTGAAAATACTTACTTTATTATTGGTTAAACGAATTTGCTGGATTTCACTATCTCTCTCCGCAATCAAGTTGCGGGCAAGGCGTAACTCCGAGTGCACCTGATTCATCTGTAATGCATTACAACATGAGATCAGCCATATATATTTAATTGCAATAGATTCATAGTTATTGAAAGGGCATGCAGAGTTGGTATCCGCTACAGTTGTGGCATTATAGTTACTAATTGTCAGACAATATATATGGGCCTGCAATCTTCCAATAAGAGTGGGAAAATAAAAAAATCATAGACAAAGTAGATCCTTATTTACGAAAAAAGAAAACTATACATTTTTTTGTCTTATACTTGACAAGGAAGAGCTCTAGGATGAAAATGAGATTATAAAGATCAAATAAAGATGTTTTCTTAATTAAAATAAAAAATAGACCATAAACAGGTCAATTTGAGCTTCCTTAACGATACCAATGCAAACCTTCAATGGTAAATTGGCATTCACTTCAAAATTGGTCATCACATCAATCCTTTTCCTTTGTAAACAGCTTCTAAATTAAACTTGAAACTCATTCAATAATCACTCTAATTTTAATTGATTCAAACTCAATATTCTCCTACTTGAAGTTGTCTCGCTCAAAATAAGTTCTATTCAATTTAAAAGTCAACCAGATATATGATATAGGAACATATTTATTGAAACATATATACATAAACATATAAATTTCTTCAAGATTACCTAGCACAAAATGATACATGCACACATTTATGCATTAATATTTTATATATTTTATAATACATCCATATGAATATATTTTGAATACTCCAACATACATAATAATCATGACAAGTGATTAAAAAATATTTTATAAAAATAATTTTCTTTACTCAAATCGACAGTAACTTGAATCCAAATCAAATATTGTTGACTTGATTAAAGATTTTGATTCAAGAGACTGGCTCGCTTGATATCCAAACAAATCGTCTTCCATCAGTCCACAGGCTTCATTACATTTTGAAAACAATTCCATCCCAGATTATATTTAACTTATTTGATTAGCTATAAAGAATAAATACTGGAACTTTAGGAATTGGGGTTATAGGATGCAAGAACATAAATACTTTGCTGCAAATCAATCATCAATTTTAAATTGAAATTTTATGAAACCTTCAAATAATATTAGTTATATTAATTGCATAATAACTAGCATGAATAAATACCAGAACCTTCAGAATAATGATGCATGCACATTATACTGCTGGAATTTGTTCACAAACACATCATTGCTGAAAACAAACTACTAAGACAGGTGATAAGATAAAGCTAGATTTATTTATGGAACACAGAACTAAAACATGCTAACAATACCTCAGCTGATAAAGCTCGAAGTTCTTGGTCACGAGCTGCCAATAGATGAGCAAGATCAACCTGCATATAACGGAATAGAAACAGATAACTATTCTGCCTTGAAAAGCTCTGAATCCGAGTAGCCCAAGATCACAAACAGCCTAAAACAGAGGCGGATCTGTTTTGATCAATTCTCATATAAAATGTTGGCCTTGCTATAGACAAAAATCAATTAATTCTTTCACTTCATACAAAACAACGTGCAAAAAAGATGGATTAATAGTTTAATACTATCAAAACTCTCGTAGGACACCAAAACAAAAGATAAAACCACCAAACTAACCCTTAACAAGCAAGCCAGCAGCTATAATTCTTGTATTTGGAGCAAACTAGGAAATATGGAGCCAGCCAAACTGAAATAGTAGAAGCAAATAAAAGATACTCTTACATCGCAAGAAGTAAATCCCAGGACGGCTACCTTTTGGAGGAGAGGAGTAAAGTCAGAGCTGATAAATAATATCAAAATTTTCCTAATTAATTTGCTCTACTCAATAACAACTTCACTAGTACACCACATTATATAGAGGAATTCTAACTTACAAAACCAGAAAACCATAAATAAGAAAATCTGATTAAAACTATTCAAATAAAATTAAATACATCTAAATTGGTAGAATAAAATATGATAAAAACTTGTTTAGAAAGATCTAGGGTATATTTATTTTAGGAAGACGCATTAATTTCAGTACTCCCACTTAATGTTGAATCCATGGAAAATCACTAAACTTGCTTTCAAAAACATCAAAGTGGACCATCACCAAACTTTTTGTGAAAATATATAAGGTATTTAATAGTCACTTGCCTACCAATGTCTTCATTTAAAATCACGAACAAATGATGTATATGGTATGAAGCAAGCAATGATATTTCTACACGATTAAAATGTGCACTAAGAAATACTAATAAAGACGTATAACTAATCTGTAGAAGAATGCATGACATAAAAAAAAGTTAGGCAAAAACTAACCTAAAGGTTTTCAAGATTAGTCATTAAGAAGTATGCACTTATAAACATAGTCTGCTCTATTTAATTTAAATTGCATTACAACATTATTTCATATATTAATATTTCGCAGCTTGACCAAGGCATTATGTCTTACTTCTAGCTTAGCTGACACGATTATAAAACCTTAAGTTTTGATATTAATTTGAAGCATGGTGTCTTAGGGTTTAGTGTTCCTAATGAAACTAGATGATATGATGTATGAAAAATACAACTCGGATTAGAAATTCCATAGCTTCAAAGACAAATTAAAAAAGTAAATATTATTTTATTAATGCAATCAAGAAAGCACAAATAACCCATGCCAAATGATAATTTAACGATCAATTAAATCAAATAAGTTCAATAGAAAATTTAAACAATAAAAATCCTCAATTCTAGTGAAATTCACACTGCAATTGAAAACCCAATTATAATATATTTAGAAACAATTACTGTAAAACCTGAAAAATGCCGAATCGTAAGTAACACACGCATTTTGATGCACTGCGACGAAAATAGTCAAATTTTTAAAGTTGTCGGATTTCGACAAAATTAATTTTATAAAATTGTACATTAAATTTCGATCAAATCGATATAAAGGACTTATAGTAAATTTCGCACAAATTTGCAGTTAAAAATCACCGAAGTTTTTAAATGAAATGGTAATTTACCTAATAGCCCTTCCTAGTGCTAAATATACCTAAGGCATACAAGGGTAAATAAGACTTTTGCTTTTCTCCCTAACCGTCCAAAGCCTTAAGGGACCGAAAGGATTCAGTCCCTTCTCATTTTCATTTGGCCGAAGACAAGAAGGGCGACGGGCAAGGGTAGAGGCGGCGGGAGCAAGGCGTCGGTGGCGGTTCTTGGAGGGAATCGAAGGGAGAGCCTTGGGAAGGAAGAAGGTGAGTTCCTAATAGAAAATCTCTTTGATTTTCCTTAGATTTCTTATGTTAAAAAAATTCTAGGGTTTCCTCAAAACCTAAAATTGTTAAAGGGGATTGATAGGAATTGTAGGAGGAATGATTCTAAACCTAGAAATAAAGTTTTCCCCAATTTTTAGTGAATTTTCAAAAGTTAGGGTTTTGCAAATTTTTTATTTCCAGGGAAATTTCTTAACAAAAAGTATTCCTAAAGGTCTTAGGAAAGTATTTAATGGATGAAATGATGTTTTTCACAAAAATTTTAATTTTTCCTAATTTTTAATTAAAATAATCCAAAAATGATTTAACCTAAGTATTAATTAGGTTTAAAGGAAATTTTGGCATGATTATAGGATGGAAATAATGAAATTATAATTTTCAAAAGTATGGTTTTTGAGTAAATCCGAAAATTAAGTTTATTTTAAATTAAATTAGGAATTGGTGAGGGTTTAATTTGGATAAATTATGGATTTAGACAAATTATAGATGTTTAAAAATTAAGTATTTATTAAATCCGAAAATAAATGAAAATGTAACATGATTAATGAGTTAGTCATATTGTTTTGCATTTACATTTAAATTTAGGTGTTGGATATAAAGGAACGCCACAAGCATAAGCGGCGTCGTAGAGGGTTTACTTTATTTTTTGAGGTAGGTATTTATATTTCTTTTAATTTCATATGTATTTTCTTTAAATGTTAAAAATGCATATGCTTTAATATTTTTTTAGTTGAAATTAACATGTTATTTATTCATAATTCATACTGCAACAAATGATGATAGTTAGTGTGGCATATGTTCCCTTTTAGATTTATTTAAATGTAAACATGTAAAACTTCATGAAAAGTCAACATGTAAAACTTCATGAAAACAGTACAATAGATAGGAGCATTCATGGAAATAGTACAATAGATAGAAGTATATGATTGGATGCATGTTATTATTTCCCCTATGATAAATAATGCATGATTGATGCGTATGGTGATCCGGAGTACCAAATGGTAAAGGGCTCTTCGGAGCAAATGGTAAAGGGCTCCCCAGAGCAAATGGTAAAGGGCTTTCCGGAGCAAATGGTAAAAAACTCTTTGGAGTAAATAAATGAAATGATTGGTCAAATTTTGAATACGTACCTGATCAGTACAAAAATGTTGGTACTTCTGGGACGGATGAATATAACTATGAATAAGTATTCTATGCTTCTATGCATATAAGAATATAAAGGAAAAGTTATGAAGAATGAAAAAAATGTGAAAGTTATGATTATATGTAAATATTAAAGAAAAATGGGCATTCAAAATATTATAGGAGTCGATACAGCTTGAACTATCAAACAAATGTATAGTCACGGCATTGACCGAGATATTTATTTTATACGTTCATATTAGGCCTTCAAGGTTTATTATAATAAAAATTCATTAACAAAGGCATAAAGCCGATGACGAGTCTGATCCTTCTATATGAGTAGATAGGAGTCGACATGGCTCGAACTATCGAATAAACATACGGTTGCAGCATCGACCGAGATATTTATTTTAATATGTTCATTTTAGGCATTCAAGGCCTATAACTAGGAAAATTCACTAATAAAAGCATAAAGCCAATAAAGAACCCGATCCTCTGTCGACAAGTTGACGAAGTTGACAAGGTCCAACAGATAAAATAAAAATATCCATAAGTCACCCCGATGATGGCCGTGTTGAATTTTTATCTCAACCGAAGGGAATCACATATTTTCAAATTCCCTCAAACTTCCACAAAATATAAATATTTTCAAATGACCTCAAAGTCACCCCGATAATGACCGTGTTGAATGCTAATCTCATTCGGAGGAGTCTCCAAATATTTTAATGCCTCCCAAATTCTCAAATGCCCATGAAATTCAAATTTTCAAAAAATATCAAAAAATCTAAAATATTTAAAACTGGAATAAATCACCAAAATGCTTAAAGCAAAATCCATCCTCCACAATAGTTTGCCGACGTGGATAAGTTTGAAAATACACTTCAGCTTACAAAGAGTCGATGTCTGGTCGAGAATATCACTATGATTCATTCTCAATCCATTTCTTGCTAGTAAGGACATGACATTGGTCCTCTAATCGGTGGTTTGGCCAGATGGCTCCACAAAGAACCAATGGCTTGGCCAGATCGGCTCCATGTGGTAAACGGTTATGATTTGGACCCTCTGAACCGGGTGATTTTGCCGCCAAACAGCACCACTAAATTACAGTCATAGTCAAAGCCCGCATGTTTCCCAATGGCTTCAAATTCTTGAGATATGAATCAATAGGGCACAAAGCCCTCTGTTAACTAAGGTGGATTCAGACTTGTCTCTTTAGATAAATATTCAACCCAAGTCTACAAGGTACCTTTGGACGAAGCAACTCATGGCTGCCAACAAGAATCCTTCTGTCAGGTTGGGTCGACTACCTCCTCTGACTAAATAGACCAGGGATCATGGTCACTCGTGACGATGGAACCATGAGATCTTAATCGGGTCCATCATCCATTCCCCCACCATCTGCTTTAAGTGCAAGATGGTGAAATTTTCAATTTATATATTAAGTCTCAAAAACTAAACCCATGCTGCTACTATACACCAGATACTACGTATCTCTACGTATCTATTTGACGACTAGCCTTAATCGAAAGTTCTCTCTTGCTATCGGGAGGGGTAATTAACTATAGGGGTTTGCGCCTATAGGAAACCTGAACTCATATCATAAAGTTCTCGCAAAATGAGGGCGAAATCTCTGGGTATTGTCTTGTTCACAATCCAATCTGCCTTTTGAAAATTTACCTTAGAACTTAATCGTTAAAACTCTCCTTGATGACCCAAAAAAGAAAAGAAAGAAAGGAGTCCGCAGAGCAGCCGGGGCGTGAATTTTCGGAGTCCACACCAACGTAGTAGGATAAAGGCTTGATATTGTTGTTGTTGTATAAAACTTTCCTTACAAAAGTTAGCACCATCAAAATTCCACAAAATCTATTTAAGGCATTAGGAACTAAGAATTGGAAGAAAGCCATCAGATCATAGACAATGCACTAAAAAGGAATCATACTTGGGAGATAGCGAGAAAAAAAAAGACTAGTAAAATGTAAATAAGTAAAAAGCCAGGTTAATAGCAAAAGGATATACCCATAATTATGGAATAAACTACCAGGAAATATTTGCTTTAGTTACCAAAAAAAAATCATGCACAACTTATTTTTTTTTTGCTGCTAACTTTAGGCGGTCTATGCAACAATGCAATGTAAAAAAAAAATTATAGGATAGTAGTTTAATACTAAAAGGCAAAGATAAATGGATAGCGGACAGTTTTCATACCATAACAGTAGGAAGAATTCTCGAAACTGAAAATCATAAAAAGTATACATGGGAATTTTTTATTTATGTCTCATTCCTAGACTTTTTATAAATTCCTAAAATGAATTGAGCAGCACTATGTATATTTACCTATCTTTGTATCATAAAATACAAGTTTTTTCTACCGTTCTATTCTACAAGTAAGAATTATGTTATCACTGGCAACCTAGTTCAACTGGCAGCTTCAACATTATGATGTGAAGAATGTCTTATTACATAAGGATTTGGAAGAATAAATTTACATGAACATTCCTTCAGAATTTGAAGGGAAGACAATAATCTGAAGAAAGAGAACAACCAACAGATTGTGTAGACTAAAAATGGCCATATACAGCCTAAAACAATCACCTAGAGCTTGTTTCAAGAGATTTACAAGAGTAATAAAGAGAATAGAGTATAAACAAAATCAAAGATATCATACCCCCTTTATTAAGCATTCAAGAACAAAGAGATTGACAGTACTCCTAGTAAACCTTGATAATATCATTGCTACAAGAAAAAAATTGAGGACAGAAAGAAAAAATTGAGGACAAAAAGAAAAAATTGAGATTATGTTTAATCAAGGAATTTGAAATAAAGGGGCTTGGAAGATTGAAGTAATTTCTTAGAATTGAAGTAACAAAACAATGCATCTTTATTTCCCAGCAAAATTACGAAATATACCTCTTAAAAGAATCTGAAAATCTAGGTTGCAAATTAATTGCTATACCTACTAAGCCAAATTAAAAACTAGAGGAAGCAAAAGACGAACCAATAGTTAACAAAGATATGTATAAGAGTTTGTAAGAAAACATATCTACCTTGCTCATGCTATATCAGAAATTGAATACACAGTTGGTATGGGCAATCAGTTCATAAACGATCTAAAGGCTACATCTATAAGTAGTCTATCTTCCGGTTTACTACCTAAAAGGTAATCTGCTAAAGGAGTTTCCATCAGAAGGAATAATAAACTCACACTAAAAGCTTACATATATATAGATAATGCAAGATCACCAGTACATAGAAAATCAACATCAAGTTATTGCACGTTTCTTAGATGAAATCTAATAACATGGATGAGAAAAACACAGAATGTGGTGGCTAGATTTAGTGTTGGATCAAAATTAAAGGCTATGTCCCAATGAATTTATGAATTATTATCGCTAAAATCTATCTTAAATGAGCAAAGGATCAAGAACCTATGAAGTATTGCAACAAAAAAAAATTGACAATAAACATTGTCTATAACCCAATAGAATATGGTGGTACAAAGCATGTTAAAAGATTGGCTGACATTTCATCAAGGAAAAGCTGAAAGAAAGCTTAATCAACATGTCTTATGTGCCTTCAAGAAGGAAATCAAGATCCCACAAATTTATGTCAAGAAAGAAGCTCAAATTTTTGTTTGGGCATGGAAGGTAAATTCAGAAGCTCTAAATGGAAAATATTTATATGCTTATAAAATTATAGATATTTTCTTGTTTTAAAGCAGACTAATTTCCTTCCTAGATCAGACTATATAATATTTTGTATCAAATACCTTGAAGAATAGGAAGAATTCCTTCCTACTCTTGTGTTCTCCGCATTATTTATATGAGGTTAACTTCTATTGGGGCTTTCTACCTACGGTAGGCAAACTCAAGTGCTGGCCCATCATGCAGCCTTTTCATAACAACCAATCAAACATGGCAAGAAGCAAACATGATGACTTTAGATCTCTATCCACTTCTTGTAATTATATTTGTAAGACAAACACTGCGATATAATAATGTCAACCATATGACGAAATTGTGATCCTTCAAAAGAATTCTAGCACCCTAGCTAATGATTGAATAATAAGATTATATAAATTCTTGAAAATTTGTTGCAATTAATCCAGTAGTAACTTGTGCCCTAAAATTTCAGAAAAAAAAATATGAAACTTCTTCATATCCATGTAAAGCCTAATTCAAGTTGGGGAAACCCTGTTCTACGGTTAATTTAGCATGAACTAAAATTTTGCAGAGGAGCCGGCCAATCACATAAGGCACTTTATGATTCTCTGTGAATAGCAAATTCAAAACAAGAATAGGACCATTAAAATGTGGCCACAAAATGTTTGCGAGAACTGCCTTCCTAAGCACTAATAATCGTGTGATGTCATACACAGAAACGAGCATTGAAGGGAAGAACAAGTGAACAATAAAATGACCCAAACTTCTTTGAAATGCCAGAATGAAGAATATTTTTGCACCTGAGGAGTAGCCCCATCATCAGCTCGTTGGTATTTGCTTAACAGCTCTTGTAAACGAAGTACCTGCAACATGAGATATGATTCATGGACAATGATGCCTATTCTACCTTGCTATACACTCCAACGCTGATAAGCATGTACATCCATGAAGGAAAGTTTTGGAAATAAAAAATGAAACTTCAGATTTGGTTCATACCTCTTCACTCAAATAATGAAGGTTTTCACGTTGATACTGCAACAGAGCCATTTGCTGATCAGAAAGGCGCCCACCATCATGATACCTATCTAACCAATATTTGGTTTTAGGCACATCATGCATCAAGTAATGCATAGCAAGATTAGAATTCCCAAGAATAATCTAAACAAGCAACATGTGCAAAACGAAACCTCGCAGAACTAGCAGTGATCAGAGTTGGTAAGCAACCATCATCTGTTGTGTCAAAAAAGCATCACACAAATAATATGCCCAGTACAACCTATTACACGCCTCAACTGGGCAGCCTTCATGTTCACACTTAGCAAATACAAATAGAGCAAAATCGATATATAAACCAGCGGAAAACATTCAGTTTAATAAGGCTATACGACAATGGCTTATCTAATTGAAAACAAATAATATATGGGTAAAAAAAGAGCCCATGTGGAATGGACTACTGATCTTAAACAATTTCAAAATTTTAAATTCAGCAACTACAATACACAATGCCTGCTCATGCTATGCAGTTCACATGAAATGCTAAAACTAAACCTCGAGAAAGGCAATTTGGTGAAGAGAAACTCTTCAATCGAAGCAAATAAATGCAATCCTTCCTGTTGTAATGCATGGAATTTAATAAGAGGTATCCTTTAGACAAATAGACGTCCTTGAAGATATGTCTGGCAAAAGTATGCAGTTTAATATTCCTATAGTGTAAGGCACTCAGCGCACATTAATTCGTACTTTAATGAGTAGCTAGCAAGATTGAGCTTTAAATGTTTACAAGCACATCCAGAGAAAACAAGCAAATGCACAACAACAACAACAACATCAAGCCTTTGTCCCACTACGTGGGGTCGGCTACATGAATCCTTTTTCTCCATTGTGGCCTATTAAAAGTCAAATTCTCGCTTAAATCTAATAAAGAAAGATCATTTCTAATATTATCTAACCAAGTCTTTTTAGGTCTATCTCTACCTTTCATAACATAAGTCAAATCTAATACCTCTACTTTCCTAACCGGGTCATCAAAAGGCCGTCATTTTATGTGACCAAACCATCTAAGGCGACTCTCTCTAATCTTATCATCCACTGGAGCTACTCCAACCTTTTCATGTATATGCTCATTTCGTATCCTATCTCCAAGGGTAAAGCCACTCATCCACCTAAGCATCCTCATCTCTGCAACACATAACTTAGTATTATGCTTCTCTTTTAATGGCCAACATTCGGCACCATAAAGCATCGCAGGTCTCACCACCATCTTATAGGATTTTCCCTTAAGTTTGAGGGGGACTTTTCTATCACACAACAAGCCCGATGCATTCCTCCACTTCAACCATCCAACTTGAATTCTGCTGATAATATCCCCATCTATTTCAGCATCACTCTGAACAATAGATCCAAGATATCTAAAACGTGTACTCTTATTAATGACTTGATTGCCCAAAGTCACAATCCCCTCACTAGGTATATTACTACTAAAATTACACTCCATATATTCCGTTTTAGATCTACTCAAGCGAAAACCTTTAGACTCTAAGGTTGACCTCCATAATTCAAGTTTGCCTTCAACTCCCTCTCTAGTCTTATCAACAAGAAGAATATCATCAGCAAAAAGCATACACTAAGGTACATCCTCTTGCAAATGTCTAGTGAGAACATCCATGACTAAAGCAAAAAGATATGGACTTAAGGCTAATCCTTGATGTAATCCAACCAAAATAGGAAAATACTTGGTCAAACCACCTTGTGTTTGAACACAAGTAATAGCTCCTGCATACATATCGTTAATGATTTGAATATAAGTGTTATTAACTACTTTCTTATCAAGAACTCTCCATAGCACTTCTCTTAGAACTTTATCATATGCTTTCTGTAAATCAATAAATATCATATGTAGATCCTCCTTATTCTCTCTATATTCCTCCATCAAACCTCTCAATAAATGTATGGCTTCCATAGTAGACCTACCCGGCATGAATCCAAATTGATTTTGAGAAACATTAGTATCACGCCGCAACCTACGCTCCCATAGTTTTAGAGTATAACACATTAACTTAATTCCTCTATAATTCGCACAATCTTGTGCATCATCTTTATTCTTAAAAATAGGAGTTAACAAGAGAAAGCCCCCTATTCAAAATCCATCTGCTTCTTGGCTAAATCAATCTTATCAAACAATAGGTACAAGGGTACCAACCTGAGCTCTTCCAGTGAACTTGATGGTTGCAAAGCAGAATAGAGAGACTTCAAAATATCAGGTTGACCATTCAACGAATTGTACTGATATATACAACCTGCATGGAGCAAACTATAGTGGTTACAACACAAATTAATGCAAAATTGCAAAGCATAAAGAAAGTGAAATGACTTTCAATGCAACATCAAAATTTGTAATTATGCTATATAGGCTTGCTCTTGAGATTTTAGAGGGCGATCATAACAACTAGGTATCCCCTAAGCCACATACTGATGTAAAAAAAAGGCTGTACCAATAAGCTCTCGTCAATGAAAGCCTGCGGAGGATTGATGAATATAGGCTTATCCCTGCATTTGCCGAAAGGTTGCTTCCATGGCTTAAATCCATAACCTCCAAATCTTAATGGAGGCAACCAACCCACTACTCACACTGCCGTTTAAGTCCATGGATTGATGTGCCAACATTTAAATATCATGATATGAGCTTGAAAGTACTAGTTTCCAAGCTTGTGGCTGAAAGTAAAATGTCTTGGTACGCCATCCACACTCCCTCATGCCTCGTACATTAGGCGTTCGCATAAGAGGCTTAAATATCTAACTAAAAATAAAAATGCACGTGGCACCTTATTGTATATGGTAAGAAAATTTTTTACTCCATCTAGGCTTCCCAACCATTTCCAGGTTTCCAAGGAAATACTGGCACACGTACAATCAGAATCCACCGCCCCATAGACACAAAATCTACCTCAAAGCTGATAATTCCATTGTGAGTTCAAAGAAACCTGAGGCCAACTTCAAGCCCCTTAGTAACGCATCTTCTGAAGACAAATCTTGGAATATGTTACAGAACTACTAAATTGCCTTTCTAATCTTCATTATCTTTATCAGATGTGATCATTTCATATGCCTTCAAAGAAAGCACCGCATTGGTTTTTTAGCACCTTTTCTACTTCAACGGTTTGGATTTCACTTCAGAATTACTTGTTACCGTAGAACAATACTAAAACCAGAATAAGCAAAGTTCACTATCAAAAAACCAGAGGTAACCAAGCAGGTGAGGTATAACGATCAATTTGAAATCAGCACTGCACTGAAAAGTGAAAACTACTGCCTATGAAACTTTAATAAAATGACAGAAAGAAATATTTCAGTGATAAAAAAATTGCCACAAAGATGAACTTTCTCATGGTAGTAGAAGATTAAGCTTACTATAGCTATCAAAAATCTACAAAGCTTCAGTTAGTTTGATTATACCACTAATCAGCAGGTTCTACGCACCTATATAAACACTCATAAAGCAGCCAACACCAACGACTTCGGCAAACATCACAATCCTGCAAGAATGCGAGTCAGACATTGCAAACATACACGAGCATTATCTTACAGCACAGGATGCAGTTTTTCACTGTTGATAATCAAATATTACCCAACATTGATAGACCAAATATGATCATGTAAAGATGCTTGAATATAACTGAGGAGGACATTCAAAGAAATGTTCAGATCTTTTTAGTTGTAAAAGAATGCTGAATGAAGCCAGAAAGTACTAGGTTCAACTGTTTGATCTCCACCTCATAAAAAAATAACAGGATAGTGGTTATAGTTGATATCAATTATAAATCAATACAAAATTATACATTTTAAAGGATTTTCCATATGTATCCCAACTAAGAAAAATGAAATGTCAACTAAAACAGGGCACCTAAATGAGAAAACAACACAAAGGCACATGAAAGAAAGGCCAGTTATATAACTAGGCCTTTAAGTCAATTAGAGGGAAAAAAAGGCACAGGAAAGAATAGCCAGTCATATACCTAACCGAAGTATCTGCAGTAAGTTCTGATACCACCAATCTCAATAAATGAGGAGGTAAACAAGGTATGCATTCTTAGGTTTTGATCCCTTCTCCGAATTTTCCAAAGAATTTGAGAATTCAGTTATTTTCCTCAAGAGTAACTTTCTTTCGTTTTGGCACATTTCATGAAACAGGCACATATCTCAATGGACTAACAAGGAAAGTACAACTATAAAACTGGTGTGATATTCTGAAGATTTGAATCCTTACTTCTCAAGGGAGGATAGCATTTGATTATCTTCTATCTTCTATCTTCTAATAAAGAAAGAAACAAATGATGGACTAGATCAATTGATAAAATATCCCAATCAAGCAACTGCATATCGTGACATCAAAATGGCATTTCACTATTAATCAATTTTCATTTGTATTACTAAGAACATGTATGGATCGAGTCATAGGGCACTAATACGTTCCAATTATGTTTTGTATGGTACTCTTACTTGTACTGAGTTAGCAGTAGTAGTACGAAAAAATAAATAAACACAACAATTCATTGACCTTATTGATTTTAGGCAAATTGTAGTTTAAATACCAATCCTTCATCCACTTTCATTAAGGAACACATGAATTTTTTCCTCTTTTCCTGTCTAGTTAACCAACTTTTTGAGTTCCCAGTCCCATTCAATTTACATGATGAAAATCATGACATAACCCTTTTAAAGTCTTCAACATGATCCAAAAAACACAATCCCAAGTCACATGGATTTAGGACTTAGCTTCTCTTGATCCGCAGGATTTGTCAAAGCCATTCATTTTTGGGCAAAACACAAAACCTTAAATTTCATTTTCTTTTCAAAGAATGTAAGGTAATTAGTTATCCCTAAAACCATCAATGTTCCCTCTTCTATAAAATAAAAAGTGAGTTTGAAATCTGACCGGTCAAATTGTTCTATAAGTCATCTTCTATTAGACTATAACCATAAGAACCGTATATTTAGATTATATTCTATTATAGGAAGTCCAATATGTCATGTCAATCAATCAAGATTCCATTGAATCTTCCACATTTGGGTATCTTTCATCGGACATGTTAGATATACTAAAACATTCAACATTTTTTTTCATCATTAGGAAGACACAGATGCACATTGAAAAAAAATTGTCCTAGACTGGTAATATGATATGTCGATTCCCCAGGAACCGACTCAGCCCCAACCGGCCCAGGTGGGGCTAGCACTTGTATACAGGAGGCGGGTCAAACCGCCTCCTTCCTACACCGCCTAAGGAGGGGCCCATGCCCAATTGATTTTGAATTTAATTAATTAAAAAGATTTGATATCTTTTGTATTAAATAAATAATATCTTATAGTAGGAAGTTTTAAGGAGGTGGAGAAGTAAGGAGATGGAGGGGGCTATTTAAAGGGCATGAAGGGGTTAGGGCTAGTCATGCTTTTGATGATTGTTTCTTGTAGTTCCTTTGGCGACTTGGGCTCTAGATTCTTGTCTAGAGAGTGGGAGAGATGATCCTCCTCTCGAATAGAGGATCAATTGTATCTTTCTTTATGTTTCGTTGATTGGTGTTGTTTGCTTTGAATTCTAATAATAAAAGTTATTGTTTTGTAGTTCTTTCTTCTTCGTTCTTTATTGTTTCTCACCAATTATTGCTAGGGTTACTTGCGAACTCAAGTAGATCCGATAGGATTATTTGCGAACTCAAGTATTTCCCATCAAATTGGTATCAGAGCGTTGTCTTGGGACCAAAGGCGGCTGAAATTTCAGAATTTCAGCGGTGTTTTTGCTTCCGTAAAAAGATCGTCTAGCAATTTGTTGAAAGGAAGATGGCCGGAAAAAAGTTGAAGTTCTGGAAGGAGAAATCGGATAACTCAAGTCCGATCTGGAGGGAAGATTTTCTAATTTTCAAAATCAGATTTCTACAGACAATGGAAAGATGGAAGGAAAGTTCGCCATCATGGAGGAGATGTTATGGAAGTTACTAGAGATAAAGACCATTCCGGCGACATCGGAGGCAAGGGGAATTAATGGCGACCATGGAAGAAGAGGAAACCCTAACCTATTTAAGGGAAGGGAAAACCCGGACGTAGAAGTTTTGGAAGGTGAAGATGGCATGCCTCATTTAGAACTATTTTCTAGGGAGGAGATAAGCACCGGGTTCGATAGAAGGACTGCTGAGTTTGCAGGAAGGAGGGAGGATTTCTACCATCGAGGTGCTGATTCTGAGAGAAGAAGAGGAGATGATAATGGAGGCAGATATGATCGCCGGAGGGAAGATCGTGACAACTGGGGAGCGCTTCCTCTTCGTGGATTGGGAGGCTACGGAGGGATCCGAGGAAACAAGGGCAATCCAAAGGTGAGGAAATTGAAGATGCCCGTCTTTGAGGAAGAGGACAACCATGGTTGGATCTATAAAGTAGAACGATATTTCGCCGTCAATGAGTTGACGGAAGAAGAGAAGCTGATAGCAGCCGTATTATGTCTGGAATGAAAGGCATTGGCATGGTACCAATGGCTAGACAGAAGGGAGCCCTTTCGAACATGGAGAGAATTCAAGGAATGCTTACTCGAACGATTCCGAACCGGTAGGGAAAGAGATTTTTATAAGCAATTCTTTGCTTTGACACAGGAAGGGACGGTAGCAGACTATCGGGACAAGTTTGAGTACTTTGCCAGCAGGTTGGATCGACTTTTGGAGACGGTACTGGAAGGGAACTGGATGAAAGGGCGAAAATCGGAAATACGGGCCGCAGTAAGAGTATTAGAGCCACAGAACCTGGGGAAGGCCATGGAATTAGCACAACTGGTAGAAGATCAGAAAAAGATGGAGAAGGGAACTAAGGGGAGCTACTCAGGAGGGTCATATAGGATGACAACCACCTTCTTACCATCTAAGGGGCCAGCCTCAGGAAGTCTAAAGGAAGTAGCCAAGGAGAAAACCGACGGAGGAGGGAGTGGGGGAAATTTCAAAAAGTTAACTGAAAAGGAGATACAGGAGAAGAGGGCCAAGGGGTTATGTTTTAGGTGTGACGAGAAGTACATGCCAGGGCATATAGGTGCAAGGACCGAACTCTTCAGGTTCTCACCGTTTGTGATGACGAGGAAACTGAGAAGGGAGGTGGAAGTGGTTTAGAAACGGAGGAAGAAGAAAAGATGCATCTAGATGTGGCGGAAGTATCCCTAAACTCAGTAGTAGGGTTCACTCCGAATCATACTATGAAGGTGAAAGGAGAGATAGCGGATAAAGAAGTGGTAGTGCTAATTTATAGTGGGACAACTCATAATTTCATTTCCACCCAGATTGTAGATCTGTTAGAAATGAAATTAGTGGACACTGGTGGTTATAGGGTGATGATGGGTACGGGGAAGGTGAAAATGGGTAGAGGAGTGTGTGGGGGAGTAGTGTTGAGGATTCAGGGGATCCAAGTGAAGGAGGATTTCCTTCCCTTGGAGTTGGGAAGTACAGATGTCATCTTGGGGATGAAGTGGCTACAGACCTTAGGAGAGACCAAGGTCAATTGGGTGCTCTGAAGATGGAACTAATGGTAGAAGGGAAGAAGAGGGTGATCCAAGGGGATGCAGGGCTGTCCAGGGCCGAAGTCTCTCAAATCCATGATCAGAACTATACAAGAGGTGGGGGTGGATATTTGGTGGAGTTGCAACGCTTGGAGAAGATTAGTATTAGGGAAGAAGGAGACATTCCACTAGCAGTACAACCTCTCATACAATAATTCAGTGAGGTGTTCCAGCCACCTCAAGGCTTACCACCACCCCGAAAACAGGGGCATGCCATCATCCTGAAGGAGGGGGTGTCCCCAATTACTAATACCCCAAATCCAGAAGGACGAGATTGAAAAGTTGAACGGAGAAATATTGGAAGCAGGGATTATCAGACCAAGTGTAAGTCCCTTCTCTAGTCCTGTCCTACTGGTCAAAAAAAATGATGGGAGCTAGAGGTTCTGTGTGGATTATAGGGCATTAAATAAGGAGACGGTGCTAGATAAGTTCCCTATTCCGGTGATCGATGAACTACTGGATGAGCTGTATGGAGCAGTGGTATTTTCTAAGATGGATTTAAAATCAGGCTACCATTAAATCAAGATGAAGGAGGACATACCAAAGACGGCATTCAGGACGCACGAGGGGCACTATGAGTTCTTGGTAATGCCATTTGGGCTTACAAACACTCCGACCACTTTCCAATCATTAATGAATAGGGTGTTCAAACCATACCTACGGAGGTTTGTCTTAGTCTTCTTTGATGACATACTTATATACAGCAAAACCAAAGAAGAGCATCAGGAGCATTTAAGGGTGGTTCTCGAAGTACTACAGGAGCATCAGCTCAAGGCCAATCTAAAGAAATGCAGCTTCGCACAAACTAATGTGGAATATTTGGGACACGTGGTATCTAAGGAAGGGGTGGCAGCAGATCCAGCTAAGATTGAAGCCATGCAGAAGTGGCCTATTCCTAGGAATTTGAGGGAGCTGGGGGGATTCCTAGGTCTGACAAGTTACTACCAGAGATTTGTGAAGGGTTATAGCAACATAACCTTTCCCTTAACTGAGTAGTTAAAAAAGGATAGTTTCATTTGGGGAGAAGATGCTACCCATGCATTTGAAAAACTTAATAAGGCAATGACAACGGTACCAGTATTGGCTCTACCGGACTTCAGTCAGACTTTTGTGATGAAAACAGATGCCTCGGGGTATGGGTTGGGGACAATCCTGATGCAGCAGCATAGACCCATAGCTTACTTCAGTCAGGTCTTGGCGGCTAGAGCAAGACTGAAATCTGTATATGAACGAGAACTAATGGCAATCGTGTTGGCTATTCAAAAGTGGCGACCATACCTACTGGGTAGGCATTTTATCGTCAAGACAGATCAAAAGAGCTTAAAATATCTATTAGAACAGAGGATGGTGACGAAAGAACATCAGAGGTGGCTATCTAAACTATTGGGATACAATTTTGAGATCCAGTACCAACCCGAGTTAAAGAATAAGGCGGCTCATTCCTTATCCAGGTGTGGGGGAGAGCTCCAGGAGATGACCATGTCAATTCCCCTGATGGTGGACTGGGGAGCAGTCCAGGAAGAAAATGTGCAGAATGAAGAATTAAGAAAGATCCGGGGATCTGTAGAAAGATAGGAGCAGCCATCCAGGCTACTCCCTCGAAGGGGAGAGACTGTTGTAACATGGAAGGTTTGTCATGCCACGATCTTTCATCCATATTCCCCATCTATTACAGGAGTTCCATGGAAGTGCCATGGAGGCCACTGAGGAATAGAAAAGACCTATAGGAAACTGGCTGCTGAATTATACTGGAAAGGAATGCATAAGGATGTGCAGAAAATGGTGGCAAGATGTGAAGTATGTCAGAGGAACAAGTACATGGTCATGGCTCTGGGAGGATTACTGCAACCATTGTCACTTCCAAACAAAGTATGGGAGGAAGTGTCCATGGATTTCGTTGAGGGCCTACCCCGATCTGAGGGGTTCACTGTTATCATGGTGGTGGTTGATAGGCTGAGCAAGTACGCACATTTCAACCCCCTATAACACCCTTACACCACAGTAACGGTGGCAGCAGCTTTCATTAGGGAGGTGGTTAGACTACATGGGATTCAAGAGTCGATCGTATCTGATAGAGATAAAGTTTTCCTCGGCCAGTTTTGGAGGGAGTTGTTCCGATTACAGGCACAGTTCTCAAGAGAAGCACCGCCTACCATCTCCAAACGGATGGACAAACAGAGGTTGTTAATCGGAGTTTGGAGGCTTAGTTGAGGTGTTTTGCTTCAGAAACACCCCGGATGTGGGCCAAATGGTTGGCATGGGCTGAGTATTGGTATAATACCTCGTACCACTCAGCTTTCCAGATGACCCCTTTCAAGGTGTTATATGGAAGAGATCCGCCACATTTAGTACACTTTGGGAGAGGGAGCACACTGGTATCCTCCGTGGAGCAGCACTTGGAGGAAAGGGAGAGAGTGTTGGAGGAGCTAAAGAAACATCTAATGAGGGCCCAACAGATCATGAAAAGGCAGGCAGATGCACACAGGAGAGACGTCCAGTTTGAGGTGTGTGAGAAGGTTTTCCTAAAACTGCGGCCCTATAGACAGAAGACATTGGCTAACAAAAGAAGAAGTTATCTCCAAGATATTTTGGTCCCTATGAAGTGTTGGAAAGAATTGGAGAAGTGGCATACCGCTTGAAGTTGCCACCATCCGCCACTATACATTCTGTATTCCATGTGTCATAGCTAAAGAAGGCTATAGGGGAGCATGCAACCAGTGCGGAATTGCCAACAACGTTGACTGAAGAAATGGAAGTGATCTTGGAACTACTGGAGCTACAAGGGGTAAGATATGACAAATAAGGAAATAAGGAAGTATTAATCAAGTGGAAGAATCTTCCGGATGTTGAAGCTACCTGGGAGCATTATGAGCAAATAAGGCATCAGTTACCTTCTTTCCACCTTGAGGACAAGGTGGTTCTTTAGGAGGGCGGTATTGATATATCGATTCCCCAGGAACCGACTCAGCCCCAGCCGGCCCAGGTGGGGCTGGCACTTGTATATAGGAGGCGGGTCAAACCGCCTCCTTCCTAGACCGCCTAAAAAGGGGCCCATGCCCAATTGATTTTGAATTTAATTAATTAAAAAGATTTCATATCTTTTGTATTAAATAAATAATATCTTATATTAGGAAGTTTTTAAGAAGGTGGAGAAGTAAGGAGGTGGAGGGGGCTATTTAAAGGGCATGAAAGGGGTTCGGGCTAGTCATGCTTTTGGTGATTGTTTCTTGTAGTTCCTTTGGCGACTTGGGCTCTAGATTCTTGTCTAGAGAGTGGGAGAGACGATCCTCCTCTTGAATAGAGGATCAATTGTATCTTTCTTTATGTTTTGTTGATTAGTGTTGTTTGCTTTGAATTCTATAATAAAAGTTATTGTTTTGTGGTTCTTTCTTCTTCATTCTTTATTGTTTCTCACCAATTATTGCTAGGGTTACTTGCGAACTCAAGTAGATCCGATAGGATTACTTGCGAACTCAAGTATTTCCTATCATAATCTTAATTTAAGTAGCCTGCTACAGCACAAGTAGTTAATGCAAAATCTTTGTCAAAAGCATTAAGTGCTCCAAACCACAAAAAAAATCCAACAATCATGATGCAATAAAAGTCATTTTAAGTCGACAGTTTGAATCATTATATTTGTCAGTCAAGTCAATATTATTTAATTTCATGTTTTAAAACATCATCTTTATTAATCAGTTTGTTATTTGTAATTAGATTGGAATGTCCACGAGATTATAATTATATTATACATCATAAGCCAAAGGTTGTAATTAAGAAGCTTGATGATATAATAAATACGGAATATTCTTCAGGATAAGCTTCACCCTTTTCCCTCTAGCCTTGAGAACATGTATTTCTTGGATTTAATTACTTAAAAGCTCCAATAGAAAATGTATTCAAGTGCACCATTACCTTATCACCTGGTTTATATATCTCAAATTCACATTAGCAGTAGACTTATAATTATCATCATTAGTAGCAATTTCATGCAAATAGCCAAATATCTTCACACAAGTCATGCACATGCACAAATTCACTAGGTTTATACGCAACATGAGGTTCAACAAGATCTATAGGTGTTTCTAAGTTAAAATCAAGTGAATGATCATGTGAAAGTCAACCAATTTTGATAGAGATCCTAAAGCACATTCTAACCACTAGATCAATCCTCTTATAGCTCTTAGATTACAATCGGTATGCATCCTCTTCCTATTCTAGTCGTTAGTCTCTCTTGGGGCTTTTTTTTCTTTTAGTGTAAATATCTTTGATTTATTAGCATTGTAACCCTTTTTGAGAAGCATATAAAAACATAATATAAGCATGAGATTAGGTTTTCGTTTTCCAACCTTTATTCTTTTTCTCCTTTCTTATCAAGAGTTTTCATTCTCTTCATCATGGTTGGTTTCTTTGACTTCAGTTTCAATAAGCCAATCATCATGAATGATAAAATCAAACTAAAAGAGGACTCCATGAGCTATAAACCTATGTCGTCTGAATGGGAGCAATTATTTGAAATTGTCACAAATTGTGAAAACATTTCTGAAAGAAAAGGGAAAGATCGATCATCTTATGAACCTTCCTCTATAATGACCTAAAATTTGTACTTCAAGATGAAGTGGATTCCATGATTATGACATTGTTATGGAATAACATGATGCTTGAAATCAGTGTTCAATATATGTGCATTTCTATCATAAAGAAAGTTTGGGATGTCGTTAAACAAGTGTACTTAAAAGTAAATGATGTTATCATCTACAAGATGAAAACTAAAATTTCAACAACCAAGTAAAATAGCATTCCTTTTTTGAGTATTTCAATGTAATAAAAGTTTATTGGCTTAATTTGGATAATTACCAAGATCTCACGATAACATGCGATGATGATGCGGTAATTCTCAAGCAATTTAAAGAAATAGAAAGTATTTGAGTTCCTAATATGACTCACTAATGACTTTGATCAACTTCGCTTCCAAATCATACAACAACAACAATATCAAGCCTTTATCCCACTACGTGGGATTGCCTACATGAATCCTTTTTCTCCATTTTGTCCTGTTAAGAGTTAAATTCTTTTAGTGGTTTTTAGCTCTGAACTAGCTGCATGATCCCCAATAGCCCTCCTTCATTGTGATACATGGAACACTAGATGCACAGTGACAGTCGAGGGTAGTCTTAAACGATACGCCATTATTCCAATCCTCTCCAATATCTCATATGGGCCAAAGTACCTTGGGACGAGCTTCTCATTCCTCCTGTAAGACTCCTAAGACTACCCTTAAGTGCTCCAAATGCTCCTCCTCAAACCTGTTGTACACTAGGATGTCGTTAAAGAACTGATACGGGAGAGGGCAATTCAACCCCCCTTATGGGGGCCATTAAACCTATCATTACATATGTGAAAAGAGGAATCAAGCAAGGGATTAATTAGGAGATGTTTCCTAATTAAAAAGGGCTGATTTGAAGGAAATTAATTATGAGATATTTCCTAATTAAAAAGGGCAGATTTGGGGGCTGATTTGGGGGCTGAATTGGAGGAGAATAATTAGGAGATATTTCCTAATTAGATAGGGATGATTTAGGGGCTGATTTGAGAGGAAATTGGGGGAGGGCTGTTTTGGAATTTATTGTTTTATTGTTTGCTATAAATAGTAGAAATTATGTTATGTTTATATGCAGAAATTTGTTTTGAGTGTTGTAGTTCTCGTGTAAGGGATCCTAGCGACATCTAGGGTTTGGGAGAGAAGGTCCTCCTCTCGAAAGAGGTTTATTGTATCTTGCTTTGTTCGTATTTGATTTTCTATCAATAAAAATCTATTTTTGTGTTGAATCTCTTAGAGTTTGTTGCAGTTTTTGATACCAAGATGCATCAAATTGGTATCAGAGCCGTGTCCTGGACCAAGATCGCAATTCTCTTCACTGATTTATGTTGCATGCTTCCTCCCCGTTGCTGATTTCTGTTGTTTGAAGGCCATAGTCGCTAATTTTTGCTATTTTTTGCGGTTTGAAATTTAGATCCATGAATGGCGGCAAAGAAGGTTGATGCATTGGAAGGGGAAGTGAAGCAAGTCAAAGCCGGGATGGAGGAAAGATTTTCAACTTTGGAAAATCGGATGGAGAGCCGATTGGGAGGGATGAAAAAGATAATAAAGAAGCTCATGGAGATGCAATCCAAAGCCCCACCAGTGTTCCGATTGCTAACCCTCAACACGATTTGACTGGGGTTCCCTTGGCCGAATCGAAGGGAAAGGAGATCAAACGGGAGGAGTTCGACGAGGCGAGTTTCTTCCATCAAGAACTAGCACCCGAGGCTCCAAGAAGGGGCGGATCAGGGTTTTCGGATGAAAGGATAGCAAGAAGAGAGTGTTATGGTGGGATTTATGGAGGAGGTGGTAGGGCGACCGACCACTATGGGAAGTTTTGAAACAAGAAAGTGAAAAGGATGAATGACCAAGGAAGATCAGATCTGATTTGCAGCAGAACCCGGATAGTCATCTTGGTTACATGTTGAGAGGAGTCCAGCTGCTACATCAGGGGAGATTCGTTCTGCTGAGAGAATCAGGATACATTCCCACGCTGTTACATGAGTTTCGCGGCAATGCAGCTGGAGGACATTTAGGAGCTCAGGAAACCTACAATCGATTGTTAGTAGAATTATACTGGGTGGGAATGCGTCGTGATGTAGAGGACTGGGTAGCCAGATGTGACGTGTGCCAAAGACACAAGTACTTAGCCATGACACCAGCAGGGTTACTACACCTCTAGCCCTCCCGAAGAGGGTGTGGGAGGAAGTGACGATAGATTTTATTGAGGGGTTGCTGCTTTCGGAGAGATTTTCAGTGATATTGGTAGTAGTGGATCATCTGAGCAAGTATGCACACTTCATCCCTCTTAAGCACCCTTACACTGCGGTCTTTGTAGCTAATATTTTCATACGAGAGGTGATACGCTAGCATGGATTTCCATAGTCTATTGTGTCAGATAGAGATAAGGTGTTCCTTAGCCACTTTTGGAAGGAGCTGTTTCGTTTACAAGGGACAGTCCTGAAGAGAAGCACAACATATCATCCCCAGACAGAAGTGGTCAGCAGAAGCATAGAGGCCTATTTGAGATGCTTTGTATCAGACATGCCGAAGAGTTGGGCAAGGTGGATTGCGTGGGCAGAATATTGGTACAACACCTCGTACAATTCAGCAGCAAAGATCACTCCTTTCAGGATTCTCTATGGGAGAGATCCACCCCATCTGATTCATTATGGGCAGAGCGTTACACCCGTGTCCAGTGTCGAACAGTACTTAGAGGAGAGGGACAAGGTATTATCTGAGCTAAAGGGACATTTATTCAGAGCTCAACATATCATGAAAAGGAAGGCTGATGAGCACAGGAGAGAAGTAAACTTCGAGCTAGGAGATATGGTTTACTTAAAATTGAGGCCCTATAGATAGAAAACACTAGCCAGAAGGAGGAATGAGAAATTATCCCCATGGTACTGTGGGCCTTATGAGATCATGAAGCGTATTAGAGCAGTAGTTTATCGACTGAGGCTACCACCTTCATCAGCTTTGCACCCAGTCTTTCATGTCTCACAGCTGAGGAAGGCAATAGGAGAGCATAAACATTCATCTCTACCCCTGACTTCGACAGACGACATGGAGGTCATTTTGGAACCCCTGGAAGTAGCAGGTGTGCGCAGAGGGAAGATAGGGACACAAGAGGTGCTAATCAAGTGGAAAGATCTGCCAGAGCATGATGCCACACGGAAGCCATATGAGACAATCAGGAGACAGTTCCCTACCTTTTACATTGAGGACAAGGTGCATTTTGGGGAGGGGAGTATTTATACGGGAGAGGGCAATTCAGCCCCCCTTGTGGGGCCCATTAAACCTATCATTACGTATGTGAGAAGAGGAATTAAAGGATTAATTAGGAGATATTTCCTAATTAAAAATGGTTGATTTAGGGGCTGATTTGAAGGAGATTAATTATAGGATATTTCATAATTAAAAAGGGCAGATTTGGGATAGATTAATTATGAGATATTTCCTAATTAGATTGGGCTGATTTGGGGGCTGATTTGAGAGGAAATTGGGGGAGGGCTGTTTTGAAATTTGTTGTTTTATTGTTTGCTTTGTATGCAGAAATTTATTTTGAGTGCTGTAATTCTCTTGTGTGAGGGATCCTAGCGGGGTCTAGGGTTTGGGAGAGAAGATCCTCCTCTCGAAAGAGGTCCATTGTATCTTGCTTTGTTTGTACTTGATTTTCTATTAATAAAAATATGTTTTTGTGTTGAATCTCTTGGAGTTTGTTGTTGTTTTTGATACCAAGGCGCATCAAAAACCAATACAAACTTTCAGAGGTATGGTCGGGATACCCTGTTCATAAGAGACTGGAAAGTAGCAAGAGCGTTGGTGAGGCCAAACGGCATAACTAAGAACTCGTAGTGTCCCTCGTGTGTCCTGAATGCAGTCTTCTGGACATCCGCCTCTCTCATTCTAATATGATGATATCCCGACTTTAGATCCATCTTGGTAAACACCACTGCGCCACACAGCTTATCCAATAGCTCGTCGATCACTGGAATAGGGAACTTGTCCAGCACAGTTTCCTTATTCAAGACCCGGTAGTCCACACAACATCTCCAGCTCCCATCTTTCTTCTTAACCAGTAAGATAGGGCTAAAAAGGGCTCACACTTGACCTGATGATCCCGCCTCCAATATATCTCGGATCAGCTTCTCTATCTCGTCCTTCTGAATCTGAGGGTAGCGGTAAGATCGAACACTAATCAATGACACCCCCTCCCTTAAGGTGATGGCGTGCTCCTGATTCCTCGGTGGTGGTAAGCCTTAAGGTGACTGAAAAATCTTATTGAACTGTTGCATGACTATACTGAAAGATAAATGCCCCCCCTCCCATCCTCTAGTCTGATCCCTTCTAAGCTCTGCAGTTCCACCATAAACTCTGCTCCCACCTCCTGTATGGTCCTAACCATGATTTTGAGAGACACCAAGGCTTTAGACAACCCTGCATCTCCTCATATCACCATCCTTCTTCCTTCCACAATCAGCTCCATACTCAGTGCTCCCAATTGACCCAGGTATCTCCCAAGGTCTGCAGTCACTTTATCCCCAGGATGACATCAGTGCTCCTTAACTCCAATGGAAGAAAATTCTCCCTCACCTGAACCCCCTGTATAGTCAGCACAACTCCCTTACACACTCCTTTACCCATCTCCACCTTCCTAGTGCCCATCATCACCCCGTAATCCCCGGTGTCCACCAATTTCACCCCCAACTGGTCAACGACCTGATTGGAGATAAAATTATGGGTAACCCCAAGTCAATCAGCACCATCACCTCCCTATCTACTATTTCTCCTTTCAGTTTCATGGTGTGATTCAGGGTGAACCCCACCACTAAGTTTAATGAGACTTCGGCCATGTCAAGATACAGCTTATCCTCCTCCTCTACCACTACCTCTCTCACCTCCCTCCTCGACTTTCTCTTCATCACAGACAGTGAGAACCTAAAGAGTTCGGTCCTTACACCTGTGCTCCGGCGTGTACCTCTCATCACATCTGAAGCATAATCCCTTTGCCCGTTTCTCCTGTAGCTCCTTCTCAGTGAGCTTCTTGAAGTTTCCCCAGGACCCCCCTCCTACAAGCTTCTCCTTCGGGGCCTCACGAAGGCTTCCTGGTGCTGGTCCCTTGGGAGCTAAGAAAGTGATGGCCATCCTGTACGAGCCTCCTGAAATGTTGCCTCTGGCCCCCCTCTCCAGGTATTTTTGGTCCTTCACCAACTACGTTAGATCTATAGCCTCTCCCAAGTCACGTGGCCTCATCACTCTAACAGCCGCCCGGATCTCAAGCTTGAGCCTCTTCATGAAGTTCCCCTTCAACACAGTCTCAGAAAGCCAGTCCAGTCGGTTAGCTAGGTACTCAAACCTATCACGGTACTCCACCACAAAACACTCCTGCGTCAGCGCTTAGAACTACTCATAGAAGTCTCCACCCCTGCTAGCTCAAAAAAGTTCTGGCAAGCAGTCCTTGAACTCCCTCCAACTCCGAATGGGCCGCCTCATGTCCCTCCACTGGTACCAAGTCAATGCCTTCTACTCTAAACACAGGCCAGCTGTCGTCAATCTCTCCTCTTCTGTCAACCCGTTGACGGCAAAATATCTCTCTATCTTGTAGATCCACTAATGTGCGTCCTTGCCCTCAAAGATAGGCATCTTCAACTTCCTTACCCTCGGATCGCCCCCGTTTCCCCTGAATCCTCCATAGCCTCCCATTCCCTGAAAGGGAGGTGCTCCCCAAGTGCCTCGATCCTCCCTTCTGCGCTCGTACCCAGACCCTTCTTCAAAATCCCCCTCCTTCTTTCAAATTCAACACCCCTGCACTTATAATCCACCCCTCTTCCTGCAAAATCAGCACACCTTCGCTCATACCCAACACTCATCTCCTACCTAGCCATAGGCTCTAGAAGAGGCATCCCATCTTTTTTATAATTTAGGGGGTGGTAGTGGAAGAAATAGACAGGTGAGCAATTTTTTTTTGTTTTGGAAAGTTGAGAAGTTGTGGCAGTTGAGCGTGCATGAAGAATGGCTGGGGCAGGAGGGCTCTTCAACTGAAGGGCAGGAAGCCAGGAAATGATACAGCCTGCAATGTAGGATAAGATTACTTTCGTATAATGTTCCCTCTATTCCACTTACATGTTTCTTGATCCATTTCGTTGTCTAGTTGGACTGAAGTTTCAATATACTTTACAGCTAAAGCAACACTTCATAGGATCAAAATCAATCATGAATGTGGAAGTTATAGTGTATCAGGTCAACAATCAATCTTCCAATTTTCTTGAGAAATGAGAAAATTATTTAAATTAGAGAAATGAAATTGTGAATCATTGTTGTTGTTGTTGTTCTACACAAAAAATCATGCTCATCAGCTCGAAATCTGCTAAGTTCATGACCACAAAAATACATAGAATTTGCATTAGCTATCCAACGATAAAAAGATCGCATGATTTTGATAAGAAATGGAGTGATGCCCGATTCAGTAAGAAAGGGGTTGATCTCATCTTGAATTGAAATTGAATATAATAAATACATACACACGATTTAAGTTTGATTTTGGTACGACATATGAACCATTTGATATTCTAAACGCACCAAAATGGTCCATTTGTTGAAATGAGCACATATAAAGAATTTTATGTAAGCATTCCTTCATGCATACAGACACATATTGAAGATAAGCATGCAATACATAAAAGATACCTTAATAATGTTGACACAGAGAGCATTTGTAGATAAGGTTGCCAAACACAGATAAGTAGCATCAAAGCTGTTCCTGAATCACAAACAAAAAAATGAACTTCTTACAGATATAGCTATAAAAAACAACCACCTTGCATTTCTCTTAAAAAATCTCAAAATTAGTGGAGGGCAATTGAATAGTCCCCCAAGTTCACAATGAGAAAAAAGATTACTGTTTCTTCTTTATTTTAAATAGCTCTCAAAAGATACCATCTCCATGCAAAACATAAATGCTACAAGACTAGCAGTGAACTACCACGGAAGATATGTCAACAAGACAAGCATGGTAATAGGTAAAGTAGCATTGCTACGACAAGATAATAAAATCTCAATTGAATAACTAAGCAAAAAAGGATTTTTTTTTTTTTTTTTTCATATCCAAAGTACCATCTTGAGACCGATGATGCAAATCCTCACAATATCAATGCTAACAGAACCTTTATAAGGAATCATTCAGTGAATAAGGCAGTTAGCTATTTGTTTCATCATACATTGCAGGCAGAAAGAAATAGGGAGACGCGTATACAATCTATCTTTATTTTGTAATATTCAGTTCACAGAGCAGGACATCAACAAGCAACAATGCAATGGCAATAACAACGGTGCAGCAACAGTAAGACAAAGGTGTGGTAAGAGCAAAACAATAAAAGAATGACATTGATCAAGCCGTCACTACATCATCATTGACCAAGGGTGAGAATAACCTTGTGGTTATTTTAGTTTTTTCCCCTTTATGATTACGCCAGCATCCAATCAAAAAATTGACCTTTTGTGTGTTAAAACTATAATTTTTATGATGAAATATAATTTGAAGCTTCTCATCCCTTGGATGGAGATGATAATGTAGCTTAATGCTGAGAACAGATTGCCCAATGAGACCAGATCACAATGATCTGGTTTTATTTCTCTCTGATATTTTTTATTCCTCACCAATTTCCTTTTCTTTCTAGCCTCATTTGCCTTTTATTTGATTTGATGAAGATTCTCAAATTATTTTTCGGATCTTAATCCTCGTGCTTTGTTTCAGTGGATCCAAATAAAATGAATTATCTTAATTCATCTAGCTTGCTTTGAAGATAATAAACTCCATGACCAACAACTTTGGAGTCAAATTGAAGCTTTTTCTCAGATCCGGCAGTTTTGCATAGATCTTTGTAGATATATTTTTTTCTTACCTTCACAATTTAGATCGTTATTTTAGCTAACTTCTATAAGAAATAAAATTTAAAATTTTGTTTCTACATTCCTACACAGTTTTCTACATTACCATGCATGATGCATTTGTCATAATACTTGTTTAGTTGCAAAAATGCTCTAGATCAGCTAGCTAGGCCCCTCATTGTCATATTTGATACCAAAGCTTACATTGCCAAAACTCTCACCATCTGAGGCGCCAACTACAGTGGCAGGTTAGCTGATTGTCAACAAAGATTTCTGTATGACATCATTGATAAGTTTGAAACCTGTCGAGATCAAGCACCATTGCCTAACATTTATTAAAGAGCGTTTCAATAGTATGGAGACTTCCCAACCTAAGGATGACATGAAGCAAGAAAATGATGAAGATCTATTATCCACAAGGCTCAAATGAACTAACACTCTCGACAAGCTACTCATAGCTTGGCTCAATTAGAGCTTTTTTTTTTTAAGGAACTCAATTAGAGCTTTTGCCTGATCGTTTAAATAACTAATTTTACAAATTTGAACACTTATATAAATACTCGATTGTAAAATAAACAAATTTGAATAGTTTAATGTTCAATTCATTTATGATAATTAACAATATCATTTAAAGCTCACAAGTAAGCTCAATTAAGTCTCAATAATATTCTCATTTAAAAATTGATTACAAATTTATTTAAAATGTGATTATATGAGAGCCTTGTCTTTTTATATAGTAGCATACTTTTGCTCGTGAATATAAACTAATTGTTCATTCTCATTAAAATATTTGTTTATTTGATAGTTCATTCTATTAAAGTCTCATTTTTCAAGCTGAATTGGCTGCTCATTGATAGACAAGATAAAGCTTATTCAATTAACTGACAAGCTGCTCAATAGACCTACTCGTTAATAGGCTCAAAAATGTTAGCTAACAATCCAAGTTCAAACTAAGCTCAAACAAATATTATTTTAAACAAATTAAGCTTGAAAACTACTGCAAATACTCTAATCGAGCTAGAGCACTAGCTCGAATAAAGTTTTGACAAATGAGCTCAAAACCAAACAAGCTCCTACTCGGCTCAGCTTGAGTCAGTTCATTTGTAATCTGAGCAAAAATGTCTAGAGATTGAGATACCCAAGAGCAAGAGTGATGAGCATGATAGTCTTAACTATGTCTACCACAACCACTTAAAAAATAAATAAAAATAAAAATAAAAATGTCTACCACAACCACTGAAGCTGGTTTGGATCTGTTAAAATGGATTTGATTGGAAAGTTCAGCATGCCACAAAATCTTTTCCATAGGATATCCAGTAGAAATAAAAGATAATTCTAAGGAAAACACCATCATCCACTTGCTCATAGCTCATAAAACCCTATAATTACATTACTATTGTTTGTTACAGAAAGCACTTCGTACTGTATATGTTCATGCTGCAGTAGTTAGACTACATTAAAAAAGCAACATACCGTATGCAGTAGCAGCAAATGGAAGTCTAGCAATGTGTTTCAGCTTCTCGCTAAACATGTAATAACCCTACATCAAAAAATGGTCATATTATAGCAGATTTCCGAACAGCTATACCTGTTGATTTAGCAAAATATTTACCTTTTTAAATTATATAAAAAAGAAAGCGCCATTGTTGGGATATATTTGTTTGCATTAAAATGTGAAAACTCCATTTTCCTTAAAATGTGCTAAGTTTCTTAAAAAAGTGAAAGAAAAAAAAAGAGTTTTCATACTAGTTATAAGAAGAAAAAAAAAATTATAATGAAACTTTATTTATAGTTGGTGATACGTTTCTTCTTTTATTACGTCGGATCTGTACTCCACCAAACCAAACAAAGAAGAAATATATATCTTTGTACTCTGTCTCACGACTTCAGAAGACAAAAAAGAAAGTCCTTTCCTCTTGCGATCTTTCATTCAAGGCTATCGAAAACATCTCCAAGCCCATGTATTTTTTTGAGAAGCCACAGACCCAGCCAAACAAAGAAGAAATATGGGGCCTGATCTAACTTAGAAAGCCATAATAATTTGATATTATTTCTACTCTTGTAAGCATTTTCTCCCTGCAAAATTTAAGGCCACCTAGTAGATCAGGACAGTGCTGATTTAAATGGGAAAAATATGTTGGACCCTTAAACATTCTAGTATATTAACACAGTTTCAGTCAACTAAGGCTCTGTTCTTTTGGTTGATCGACTCCTCAAACTACAAACTGATGTTGGATCAGCATACAGTGACGAAGTAAATCAAATTGAGTCTGACCAGAAACTGTAAAACCTTAATCAAAACTGATAAACTTGCTTTGTAATCATGTTTCTGCCTTGAAAGATCTCCATCAGGACATCGTTATCTTGTGGACACACCATTCACTGTGCAACACAGCTAGTTATCCATGTATGTAGTTAAGGTACGATGGATGATACGTTCTTACAGTAACTACATCCTCAAGAAAATCTGTTTTTTTCTCAATCAAGACATAAGTCTCAAACAAGGGAACCTCAAACCCAACGCTTGATCAGGTCTTGATGCAGAAAAACAGTATTTAATGGTAAGGCTCTAGATCAGGTCTGAAAACAGGAAAACTACATTTGATGGTAAGGCTTTGGACAAAAGGTATTTGAGCATTTTACGATGCTAGAAAATTAAAGAGCACAAGACTTATAGAGCATCTATTATTAAACTAAAATACATATAAATATATAAAAGCAAGTAAATAGAATCACCTGCAACCTCACTTTTTTGACCTGGTAGACTAGATACTGCTGAAATATGCCTGCAAAACAATTAAAATTAAGCTTCAATCAGATAATCAGCAAGATGTTGCCAAGTGATGCATGTGCGACGTTGAAAATGATGCAATAGCTTGAGAACTTCACTCATTAAATAATTAAGTAGATAACCCATAAAAGCTCATAAAATATAAAAACTACAAAATCAAATTTAAACTATTTTCACAATAATAGTGTAGCAGTGTGCTTCGATCATTTCTTGCATTGCTGAATCTTAGTTTGGTTCAGATCACTTAAGATGCTGATACGGGTTATTGATTAAGCGTACTTATAAAACTGGAGCTCCAGAAGCGTCTTCCCAAAAAATGAGTTGGGTTCGGTAAAAACTAAAAACAGAAGCCTCTCTTTTACACAAACTGCTATACATCAGGATTGAGAATATTATCCATCCTGATCTTCCAATTTTGAACATCCTTTATTTATTAAAAGCTTCAAGTCAATATGCAATTTTGTACACCAAAAAGGATTGCAATTTTGAACACAAATATTTGGAATAAGGCTCATTATGTTGATAATTACAGCCTAAAGTTTTTATCAGCAAGGCCCTTTAGAACACAAAAAAAAAATTATCCCACCTCTTAACTTTTTTTCTATTAGGCTGGGAATTATTCCTATATATTTGGAAGAAGTACTCCCATACTTTTGGCCAGAATTAAAATTGTGGTCCCATGGTTTTTTTTTTAATTGTGGTCCCATGTTCTCTAAATAATAAGTGTCACATATCTCTCTCCAGCATCTCTCATAACCTCATCCTAGTAATGTTTTCCAACGGAATAAGGAGAGGAATTTTTTGTTATTTTAACTTCTCTGCCATGGATTCATCCTCCTAAAAATGTGGCCGGTTGGGAAATTTGAGCTTGTTCACCATATATTGAGAAACCAGATTATTTGTATTGTCCTTGAAAAATATGACATAAGAGGATATGACTCTTAAATGCCGCGACCCAACTACTAGCAAGGATGGTTACTTGGTCATGGTAGGTTAATAGGATTAGCCTATCAATGTCATTTAATAGTTTTTCATTAAGATCAATGAATAGTTTTTTTCCACAAAAGGGGTACGAAACAATAACTTTTCGGGAAATCATCCATTCTAACACTACTCTCGCCTAAGCATACATAACTGTCAAGTTCTGATGGGAACCAGCGCACTAGCACTGGCATGATCACGCCCACAAATTTATGGATCGTTGGATGCTTGACGCATTAGCATAATCAAGATTAACCAAACAATTAGGTGAGGTTTACGAAGTCTTTTTAATGACAAAGAAGATTTTGGTGCTAAAACAAATACAAGACTAAGGCATTCATATAGAAAATAGAGTGGCACCTAGTAGATTAGAGTTTATACCATATTCAACACTTAAATGAACAAATAGCAGCAGCAAGTAGCAACAGTAACAACCACCTTTATCCCACTACGTGAGATCAACTACAAGAATCCTTTTTATCCATTGTGGTCAAATTCTCATTTAAATCAAATAAAGAAAGATCATTTTTAGTACTTTCTAACCAATCTATTGTGTACTATTAAGAGTCAAATTCTCATTTAAATCTAATAAAAGGAGGCCATTTTTAATGCTTTCTAACCGAGTCTTTTTAGGTTTATCTCTACTTTTTCTTAGTCCGGATCTAATAGATCTACTCTCCTAACAGGGTCATTAGAAGGCCGATGTTTTATGTAACCAAATCATCTAAGGCAACTCTCTTTAATCTTATCTGCCACTGTAGCTACTCCAACATTTTTACATATATACTTGTTTTGCATTCTATCTCTAAGTGTAAAGCCACTCATCCACTTCTCTGCAACACTCAACTTAATTTTAACATAAATAAATAGCAAAAATAAGTAATCATAAAATCAATCCCATATTGATTAGACATGAGATAAAACAAACTTAGTTTTATCATAACTGAATACAAATATTATGCATTTATGAGACACGTGAAAAGTTCCTATGCAACACATTGAAAATAATAAGGGAAAAATATCAACAATAATTGTCAAATCTTTTAGGCTCATTCCTTAACAAAGAAATTGAAAATGGAAGAATAAATATGACGATAGCAGTAGTGTCAACCAGATACAAAACCTGTGATTACTAGTAAGATGACATTGCAACTGCAAATCATTGCTGGTATCAGTTCTGGCATGACGAAGAATATCCATCGTGCTGCAACTACCACAACTACGCAACCTGCCTAGAAGCAAAAAAAAAAAATCCAATGAACATTAGGCACTTATATGGAAAATCATCATCATCATTTGCCTTAGGCCAAGACCCAAATATTTGGGGTTAACTATATAAAGCCTCATTTTCAATTTATTCCTGCTAAATATTGTCAGAGATGTTAACCTATTCTTCGAAAATCATTTTGAAGAGCTTCTATTCATGTTACATTGGATCCACTGCTTCTCCTTTCTAATCCTATAAAGCTTGTGTAGGGAAATAATTACCAAACATATTTTGATAAGTACAATATTAGAGTGAAGGGAAAATGACCATGAGATGATAATGCATATACTTGCATGAGATAAAAAATTTGAAATAATCAATAAAGTCAAGAAATACTAAAATACTATGTTTGAAGTGGACTTCCTCTAATTAGACAAGCAATTAATAAAGCAGAAAGTATACTTGCCAACAGGATGCAGTACAAAATGCTGCCAAAAATACTTCTAGGTTGTCGATGACTTGATAAGGGTGCTTCATGCAATAAGTCAACGAACCTAAAAAAAATAATCTCACCATAAAACAATAGAGACAGAAAATAATTTGGACTAAGAGTTACAATAGCAACAAAGCCTTCGTTAACAAATAATCCAAGATTTAAATCCACTCAATTAAATAAAACTACTACACAATGAGGGGAAAAAAAAAGTAGGCAACAAAAATCAATAAAAACATACAAAAATTTCAAGATCATGACTATAAAAACTTCATACTTCTGAATTTAGATTACAACTTCAAAAACGTAACATTGCATTTGAAATGGTTGGTTCACGTATGGGATGCTACATTGGTATTCTAACTGAAATGCAGCATTTGACATACAAATAAGTTTTCTAAAGCCCAAGTAAAAGGTAAAATAAACAAAGACGCAAATTAGTAGATGCTCCATGATTCCAAGGATGGGTTACTTTGTCAACGTCCTTCTATCAAAAGAGGTTCACTTAGACAAAATAAGCAGAGCAAAAGTGAAAGGGTTTATTTTTTTACGTTGAGAATTACGTTAGCATTCTGCCACTGAAAAGGCTACCTCCATGCATAAGAATAAGAATCAACAGCAGCATAATTAGGTTGAAGAGCTAATGAAAACAAAAATCAGTGATATTGCCTTTGACTCCAAAGTTGCGGTTAAAGGTTCAAATCTATGCAACAATAATAATAATAATAATAATAATAATAATAATAATAATAATAATAATAATAATAATAATAAATGAAGTAAAACTGGAAAGTTAAGAAAGAAAGTTTGAAAAAATAAATTTCAATAATTGGCGGAATAAGGATGAATGCAGACTAAAAATCAATATGAATTTTGGTAGAAGATGATTAAGAAGAAGTAAAACTGAAAGGTTTAAAAGGAAGTGTACAAATAAATTCCCAAAAATTGATGAATTTGGTGTGAATTAGAATGAGAAAAGGATCAAAATGGTCATGTTTTGGGGGATATTTTGGTGTCAAACTATTTAAAATGTCCAATTTAGTCCCTTTATTCTTCAAGAATAATCTAAAATAGTCCCACAGTTAGAACAGTTGTTTCATTTGATTAAAATTTCATGCAAATTCATGAATAAGGTGGAGAATGAAGGTGATTTCATAAAATATTTTTATGCATCTTGATTTGCGTAAAACACCCTCATTCCTCATCTCATTTGCGAACTTTGCATGATATTTCCAAAAAATTAAACAAAAATATAAAGTTTATAATCAATAATTTATCTACTAAAACATTTAACAAAATCTAACTATTACAAGCATTCATCATAGAAAGCTCAAAATTTCATGCAAATTCATGAATAAGGTGGAGAATGAAGGTGATTTCAGAAAATATTTGTATACATCTTGATTTGCGTAAAACACCCTCATTCCTCATCTCATTTGTGAACTTTGCATATATTTCCAAAAAATTAAACAAAAACATAAATTTTATAATCAATAATTTATCTACTAAAACATTAAACAAAATCTAACAATTACAAGCACTCATCATAGAAGGCTCAAGCTACATGATTACATTATAAATCAATAAGAATTTCCAGCACCTGTCCTTCCACGCATGATTACCAAAATTGCTAATAGTGACTAAATCCAGTTTTTAATACACAACTAACTTACCCACAACTTGGTGCCATCTCCTAATTCTTCAATGTCACATAAAGAATATTATCTGGAAAATGTCAACAGATAGAGGTGTGAGTTCACTGGCTCAATAGGTAGTCCCTAGCTTAATGTGGAACTCATGCCTTTCCAATACCGTCAGAATATTATGCAAGTGTAGCGATTTATTAGTCAGATGGATAGGTTAAGCATGAAAATGCATGTAAGAGAATCTACGAACATACTGAATTTCATCTATATTCATTAATTGCAGGTATGCTGTACAAGGCATGTCCTAATATATAAGATATGATGTCGCATATAAACTATGGCATAACATATAAAGCATGGTATAGCCTGTAGAATATGTTTTAGTATTGTATTCAAGTCATCATATTTCATATCATTTCATTCAGTCCATCATGTCATTCATTTCATTTTATTCATACCTCCACTTCATATTCACTTAAAATACATTAGAATTCACTAGGTCGTCACCTCTACTATGTAGGAGGTCATCACCTCAATTCAGTAGGGACTCATCGGCCTAGTTCAAGCTATCCAAATTGCGCACCAAAGTTTGTAGAAGTATTCATGGTGTACCAAAATTCACCAGGTAATAGGTTGTCACCTCAATGCAATGGTTGTTATCATAATTTGTTGTGAGGTCGCTACCTCAATTCAAAAGGCACTCATCGGTCTAGCTTAAGGTTTCATGATTTTCCATCCATGGCCATATCCCTCCACAATCATCCATGATATTCATTACAACAATCATGGCAAGGTAAACATAATCCTATTCAGTTTTGATGTTTCATGTGCAAATCATATCTTAAATTATTACTTGGAATATATTTTATGTTATATTTCATATCTAGCATCATATTTACATAGGCACATGGTGCTAACTCATTCGGCTTCCAAGTATGATGATGAGATCAGGGTCATTCATGTGTTTTGTAATAAATATATGAAACAAATTCATTGGTGCAAGCATAACTTGCTTTTTAATTTTTAATTTGCGTAAGATACTATAAGCCCTTTTTCAATGTATTAAGGGTTTTCCTTTTAATCAAAAAAAATTTATAACTTGTTAGTGAAGAAGTTATGTAGACTAGAAGTTACATTGGATTATTATCATAGTAAGAAAAAATAAAATACAATAAATCAACATAACATAAAGCATTGCGAGTAATATCTAATCAAGAGGAGTAAGTATGCCGACACTCAAACACTTTCCATGTCCAAAATATCAAAATCATCAAGTTATTACAACTAGTTTGGAATCTGATGATTTGCATAAGTTATAAATCAATTTTCAAATAAACTTTGTTATAAATGATGAAAGGCATATGATTTTCACACAAGCTCGCTACTATTTTTGGAAAGATTTCATGAATGACAATGACTTAGTTTGTATATCTTTAGCACATGACCTACACTAGAAAATTTGATAACATAAGTAGTTAGCAAGATCTAAAGTTATTTGTAATGCCTTTCCTTATAACATTAGTGTTGGTCCTCCTTTTAATTAAGCTACAAGGTTAATGAGTCGAAGCACCTTCAAGCCTTTAGTACTTGTTGCTAATTCTACAACTCGAGTTTACAATTTAGTGTGCTTTTCTTTTTTATTTCTATTGATGGCACTTGTGTTTGTAGCATCGAGAAAAGCTGCAAATGATTTACTAAAATGGAGATATCATCTTTCATCAAAAAATTTGATTTAGATTATGGAAAGTATGATGAATTCAATGAAAAACTCTTACAATCATTATTTTAGCTTCCTATTTTCCTTCCATGAGGGTTCATTAACATGAGGATTTAACATCAATAACTTGAGTATTAAAATTTTAGTATCTTTTTTCTGTGTATTTTTTTTTCCCAATTTTCACTATCCTGGTGTGTATCTCATGTCAAAGAGAGAGAGAAAAAGACATGGGAGGGAGGGAGGGAGGGAGGGAGGGCAGTACTTCACTTTAAGAGAATTTCTTGAAGATTTAAAAGTTAAATTTTTAGAACCGTGATTAAATTCAATATGTTAAATAGATCCTAGGAGGGTAAAAAAGTTATTGAAATGATTATATGGAAGGGACTAGAGCATTATTGGTTATTAAAAATAAGAAGTGAAAAAAGAGTCTTAGTTCTTTTGGGCATGTACAATCAAAGAAGAAGATAGCACAAACAAAAAAGTGCATAAAAACCTTATGGTAGCTAAGCAGTCAGTCCAATACCAGGTAAGTAGAGCGAGTGGCTCCAGTATAATCTTCTCAATGCTACCTCACGTTATTTTATAGTTCCTGTTAAGCAGCTTGTATATAGCTCTTTCAGATTTCAGAGGGGGGAAAACATACAACGGACAAGCACATAGTCGTATAATTCGAGCAGCATTTCAATAAAATTATGAATAGACAGCAGTAATTCCTTTGATTCAAATGGCCTAAACAAAACCCTCCTTGAGTCGCCTTAAGACTTCAAACATCACAAACGCCAAAACCTGGGATTCAATGCCCGAAAGTCCATGAACCAAAAAAAAAAAAGTAGATTATGCAGCACAAAGGGGATGATTGGCAACAAGTAGGATTTAACTCAAGTAGGGTTGTCGGAATTCCAGCTCTTCATTAGAATGTATGAGTGAGATAATAGACGATAGGAGAAATAAAACGTAGGGATTACGGGAAACTTACAAACTATTCTCATCGACAGCAGGGACGGAGGATGAGGTCGCGTGAGCCATGTCCGCAACCGATTCCCCGCAATTCACCTTTCCCTGCCCGCCTTCTATTAGGTATATATCATCTTCTTCCCCAGAATTCTGCGCTCGGGTCGAAACCTCGATTCTGCGGAATGGTCGGCAGACCCGATCGATAACTGTTCAAGTTCAAGCGATCAGTTCTAAAGTAGCTGAAACAGGGTTGCACGGGACTTGAAAATCACCGGTTTAAAAATTTTCTAAAAGCAAGAAAAACATATATTATTAGATATTTTAAATGCTTAAATTTTTCCTTAATGCTATTTTGCTTATAATCAACCATCAAAAAAATAAATAATAAATAAAAACAACAACAATATACTACAAATATTGTTGGCCAAACTACCCCTAAGAGTGCATGTGATGAACATATTAATTTTTAATTATACTTTCCTAAAATGATGTATTTTTAAATTACCATGATAAAAAATATTATATAAATTGTTGTTTAAAATTATATGCATATAAAATAATATTATATGAGAAATAAAAATAGCTGTGAAAAATTACATTATATTTATCTGATGCAACATTATATATATATATTAGAAATTAAGATTAAAATTATGAGAATCTAATCATTGAAATTAATAAATTTATTGAATGGCCGAGTTATCTGAAATTCCCCATAAATTTAAGTTGTATCATTAAAAGAAAACATGAAATTTGCTATAATGATTTCTATCACAAATCTAGTCACAAATATCATTTTGTAATTAATTCGAGCATCCTAAAACCAATAGCTAAAACGCATGTCAAAAAAATAATTATGATCGGTCTATTCGGTCAGAGATATAATGTAATGACCGCTTCTACAGTAATGATACTATTTATAGTAACATGATTTGGATCTGAAAAGAATTTACATATTTAATTAGCATTTATGAAAAATTTTATGCATTGACTTGCAAAAATAACTTGTCACAAAAATCTTGATGCAAAGAGATCAATCAAGCTAGGTTGCAGGCGATTGTTTACTATCTTTATTGGTCACAAAGACTCTGTAACCCCTTTTTTGTTGCATTCTTAATTCATATCGTTACAATATCAGTTAATAAACAATTATACATTTGATTCAACTCTACGGCCACAATAATTTCTGACAAAATTATCAGTCATACAATTTAATTCAAGATTCAAATCATAATAATATAAACTCAACCATCTACATTTGATTTTCATTTAACAAATAGTTCTTCGAAGATGAAGTTGGATATTTATACTCAACCATCTACAATTGATGCATAAAGATTGAACTTATGCTAGTTAGCACTCTTTCTATATTATGAGGTTATAGCCACCTCATATTTTTCATTTATAAAATTCAGTACATATGACATACATTAATATTCGTGTTTCATGCAAGTTAGTGGTCAAAAAATTAAATTTAATTCTCTTGACAAATATGTGAGAATGCGAGTCGATATAGTTATTTGTCACTTCGCCTTCATGGAAACTCGTTTTCATTTTCTCTCATGCAATACAAAACACATTAATTAATTATAATAATAAGATGTTTTTTATAATATTTTGACCTTAAAGTATACATATGTCACGAAATACATATGTGCTGGAGATAGAAATAAATCTCCTGAGTGTTTAATGATTACCCCTTCCTTAATAGTGATGTCTTACTATTGATAATTTTTCTATAACCTCCTCAATTATCCCCTCATTAATAAGAATTTATAGATCATCAATCTTATTATGGGTGGTATGATATATGTTGTACATGTACTGCCTTATTAGAAATAAGTGATGTTATGATCATCACTACCATCAAATTTTGCTTATGTGACACTATATTTGACTTGTGCAACTGCTTTGCAATCTTTGAAGCCTAGGAGCATAATCAAATACCAAATATTCATAATTATTAAAAAAAAAACCCCCTTTGTTCTATTTCTTAGAAAATCCTAATCCTTAAATTAATATTCTATATAGCAAATCTCAGTCAGAAAAAGAGAAGTTCTTTTGTATTTTTTCTAGAAAACATTTATTAGTTATATTGGTACATGCTCCCTTAATTTGAATTTACTGATCTGACAAGGTAATTCTAATTCTTCCTTTGATGATATAAATTTGCAGTTGGATCTTACAGGAGGATATTATGATGCGGGGGACAATGCGAAATTTGTCTTGCCTATGGCTTTCACAGTTACCAGCTTGGCATGGGCAGCACTTGCCTACCACAAAAAGCTCCAAGCTACAGGTGAACTAGTAAATTTTCAGGCTGACGTTCGCTGGGGAACAGATTACTTCCTCAACACTGCCGCATGTAAAAAATACTCCTGAGTTTAGGGACAGGAAACACGGAAACACTTCCAAGATTGATCGGAACACACCTGGAACCGAGATTGCAGCTGAAACAGCAGCGGCCATGGCGACTTCCTCCATTGTTTTTAGAAAAATTGAGCGCCCATATGCCCGTCGCCTTCTCAATAAAGCCAAATTAGTAACTAAATCATTATTATTATTTAATTAAATTAGAAAACTGAACTTAGTATTTTACTAGCTTATACTGTTAAAATCTTGTTATTTTAATTGGAATTTCTAGTATTTTATACCCAATCTTTGATCTATTTCAATTTGTCTGAAATAGCTGTTTGAGTTTGGTAGGAGCTACACGGAACTTATGATGGAGAATGACCATTCTACTGCTCCTATTCTGGTTACAATGTAAACTCTCTCTCCCCCCTACTCTGGTAACAACGCAACCCTCTCTCTCTCTCTCTCTCTCTTATGCCCTTCTGTGAAGGATGGGCTACTGTGGGCTGCATCGTGGCAATACGTAGCACCAAGGAGAGAAATGTACCACAAGTGTATCACTGAGGAAGTCATTACAGCCAGTGTGGCTGAATTTGGCTGGGTTTTAAAGTATGCTGGGGCCCAAGTTCTCCTCGCTAGGGTAGTAGGGTACATAAAACCAACCATTTGCAAATTGTCAATTCATTAGTTATTCCACCTGTCTTTTAAAAAATGAAAAAAATTATAGGCGCTAATTAGCTTTTTTAGATTTGATTAAGAAAAATATTGGAAGCTAGGTAGCTAGTTCAATATGAGATTGCGACGTTACATTGAATTTAAAATTATCTACTATCCATAGAAACCATGTTTGAATCTTTAGATCTCTTATGAGAATTGTATCAACAAAGGACCTAAATAGGACTACTCAGCAAGAGTATATGAGTCGTGAGAGAGAGAGAGAGAGAGAGAGAGAGAGAGAGAGTTGTTATAAATGATTTCTTTATGGGGATTTAATTGTTATACATGATTTATTTATGGGGATTTATTTGTTATAAATGATCCCTTAATAGACAACTTGTTATGAAACATTATGAGTTAAAAATTTGAGTTGATTTAGCCAACTCAACTCGGGCAAATTATTCCTGGTTCAATTAGTTTGGTTAATCTTAATTTAATTTACTAGGTTGAGGGCCTGTTTGGTACAACTTTCTTACTACTTTATTTTTCAAATAGCAATCATAATTTCTGTTCGACTATTATTTTTTCACTTCTTTTAAAAAAATTTTGTACTAGGAAGCAGCTTTTACATTACATATAAAAAAATTATTTTATTCACAAAAGCATTACACTCATTCTATAGAAAACTACAGTTATCCTAACAAACTCTTAGAAGAATATGGGTACAAAGGTAAAATGAACTTTTATTTGCTTCAAATGAAGATTTTCATCGGAAAACACCACATGTAATCTCATTAGCTTTCTCTCCTCGAATTTTTTTAGTTTAAATCCATTGCATTTCATACAAAATTAGTAAGACACGATGGATTTTTGAATAATCTATAGATTTAACCATTCCATTTATGATATTTTAGATGAACTTGAACGGAGAAGAAGGCGAAGAAAATTTCAAGGCTCAAGCTGACGACTTTGCCACTAAGTCTTTGCGTGCTTGCTCCTCCCCGAAACCCCCTTCCACCAAGTGCACATTTCACCAGTAGATTAATAAACTAATTGTTATTTTTTATGGAACATTTTTAATTAATTTTTCCTATCTAACCTTTACTACTCATAAAAAAAGAATAAAATGAAAATATAAATCATCATATTAATTAATTAATTAATTAGCATATAAAAAAAAAATATTTAATTTTATGTGGGCTCATTCGTCTTTGGGATGGTGCCAATATGTTAGTCATATTAGGGGTGTCAAAATGGGTTGAAATCTTAGGTTCTGGCCCGATCCGAATCTATTCAAATCGGACCTGATTTGTTTAATAAAAGTGTCTAAAATATCAACCCAAATCCAACCCAACTCTACTCAATCCGAACTCGACCCGTTTAATAAAAGTGTTTAAAACATCAACCCAAACCCGATCGACCTGCTAACAACCCGAATTATCAAATTCTATCATTTAACTTGTTTTGATTAAAAAGTATATTTTTATCACTTAAATTTTTTTAATAATTTACAAACTATAAATTTAGGGTATTTAATAAAAAATAAGAATATTATACCCACAAATAAAAAAAAGGAAAAAATAAATTAAATGGGCCATTTTTGGGTCAAGAACAAGTTCACGAGTCAGGACCAATCAAGGCGATCATCGCCGAACTTCCACTCATCCGCCACCGCCGATCCTTAGCCCAACTACCGCCATCAGACCCCTGACCGACCATTATTATCAAACCTCCATTCAAGTTTCAACCACCACCATCTAGTCTCCGCCCAACCACCGCCATTAGATTTCCATTCATACACGCACACAAACATATTCAAATTGGTGTAATTAATACAAAAAAGCTATCACAATAACTTGAAGATAGGTTTTCAAATTATTAAATTTACTCTAAGATTAGCTCTACATATGAAGAGTTTGTAACTTCGTATTCAATTAAACTCAAAATCTAATAATTTTTTTAGTTCATCATGATACAATTTGTACCATGATATTCTAACATAATTCTTATTCATAATTAATTCAATACGAATAGAGCTCACATGCATGATTTGTTCATTTTGACCACCTGAACTTGATCAAAACCAAAAATCAATCCTATATTTGGAGCAAATGTCCACTTCTAACTCAATTCAAAGCCCTAATTCATCCTACTCTTTCGCAGATGGCCGACTATTTATTAGGCAGTAATCCTCTTGGAAGATCATACATGATTGGTTTCGGTCACAACTCTCTTGTAAATTTTATACATATGGTAAATGTTAATATTCTCTCTCTCTCTCTCTCTCTCTCTCTCTCTTCCTTATCATTTTCATGCATATCAATCATCTATAAAGAATAATAATTTCCTTAAATGTGTAATTTCTTTTTCACAATAGGAAAAAGTTACATCCTTGTACTTGGCAAGAGATTTATGCTAGTCATAATTAGAGGTGGATTCCTTTTCATAAGATCCCTTCGCAAAAATCCCTTATCCCTCAACCAACATTCATTATTTCATATATTATAACCTCAAATTAACATAACAATTATGTCTTTAAAAAGAATAAAGTTTTAATTTGAGTACATCTAAGTTGATTATTATTTTGTTTGGGACAACTTTTTTACTGCTTTCTAAAGCAGCTTTATAGTACAGAAATTTCTATTTCAAAGCTATCCCAAACGAAGCCTATGTCTATTTCATACAATATGGTATCTCGTGCAAAGGAGGTAAATGTACAATAACAAAGTTTGATTTGTATTATCAATAATTATATACATGTTTTTAAAATATTGAATAATGAAATTAAACTCATTAAGATATGATTTAATATGTATATATTTATGTTTATGAAACAAAATAAAATTTCCATATTGAGAAGTTTTTGGTTACATAGAAGAACCACTGCTTGAGTCATAATCTCTTCATAATTAATTCATGAAACACCTTCATCGAGGCCCCATCCTCTAAATATTATTGAATCATTACATGAATTTTTTCATCCGTCGATATCTTCTCAAGCTTATTAACACTCCGCATAAGCGCCTTATAAACTCAAGTTACTTTAGCGAGTTCAACTTAGGCTTCATTTAGGACAACTTTCTTACTGCTTTATGAAGCAGCTTTTTATACAAGAATTTCAAATTAAAAAAAAACTAAGAAACTGCTTCATAAAGCAGTAAGCAAGCTATCCCAAACGAAATTTTAATCTTAATTAGCTTATGGTGACCCCGATGATTTACATGATCTTACGAATTTAGTTAAAAACTTAAAATGCTGTGTTATAAGATTTATCTAATCAAAATTTTAAAGCATGCATAAACCTCTATTTTTATCTTTAACTTTTCCTTATAATGAAACTCAAATTTGAAATTAAGGCTTCGTTTGGGATGGCTTTCTTATTGCTTCTTAAAGTAGTTTTCTAGTACAAAAATTAAAAATTTTGTACAAAAAAGTGACTTTAAGAAGCAATAAAAAAGTCGTCTCAAACGAAGCCTAAGTGTAAACTGTGACTTTCTTAAGGATAGACTGTTCATCTACCTGAAGGCATTAACTCTCTTACAGATCCAGTTTTGTAGCTTTTAGAAGACCTTACGTTGAGGTTATCATGACCCCAAATATAAGTTAGTCTTTCATTTACTTAATCAGTTGAGTTTTCCTTTAGGAAATAAATTTTTCAATGTTGATTAAAATTACCAATGTGTCCACTAATTTGAAATTTGCTATTTCAAATTTAAAAGTCAACTTACTAAATTTTTTTAAATCTAATTCTTGATAATTTCCATCATTTTTAGTACATATTAATGTTTATTTATGTTAGCAAATAGAATGAGTTTCTTAACAAGAATGAAATCACCTAGTTTTATTTTCGATCTTTCAAATTATCAAGATCTCTGATTTAGATAAGTTCTGAGTACTTATTGAGATTCAAGAACGAATTCCCTGAGTTATTATTAAGATCAAAGAACGAGTTCTCTAAATTATCATTGAGATCGGAGAATGAGTTTTTTGGGCAATTGCTGAGATTAGAGAACGAGTTCCTCGAGTATTACATTAAAATATGAACTCCGGTTATTTGCACTTATGAATCTTGTTTTTTTTTTCTTTTTTTTTTGAAAGCAACCTAGATAAAACAGACAAAGAAAGATGCAATAAAATGAGACAACAGTCAACAGCAGACTCAGGGTGGTAGCCCCCTGCAACCAACCTGCAGCCAGGCACAGACCATCCATGATAACAGCCACTCATAAACATCCCACACATGCAACCACCAAGCAAAAGAGCACACCACCAAGGTTGCCAACAAGCCCAGACCCAAAGGGAGAAAAGCAGGGGGCCACCTCATCATCGTCCAAAACGTTAAAAAAGCCCACGAGAACGAAAGCGAGAAGAAGACCCAAAGCCTATTTCTTCTTAGATTTACTGCTCCGCACTTATGAATCTTGTTGTGTTAGTTCTTTCACAGTGTTAGGTTTGACCACTATATATTTTAACAAGACTTGTTAATAGCCTCACAATATCAGAATGCATTTGATTAAATTTTTTTATAGTAATTTATCCATTGATGACACCTGATCCTTTCGTATAGAACTATGTGGTTATTAACAAGACTTCGAAAAAAAAAAGAAGCAAAATATTTTTGATGGAGGAATGAGCTCTAAAAGAGAGAAATTCTAAGAATTTTATTGTAAAAAAAGAATCATAATAACATGATCTATTGGCCTTCCTAAATAACCCTATCACCCTCTATCTATAAAATTTCAAGCATTATAGAGAAATAATATTTAAAGAATAATTCATTTGATTATAGAAGGCATGTAGCCTAAAATGTAGCTAAGACAAAAATTACGCGTGCATGACTGATAATTGGATCTTCAACTTTCGACTCGCTGGAATGAGTTACCAACTTAGTGGACCGACTCACTAAATGAAGTTGTTTGAAGGTCGCCAATTTATTGGTTGAGTGACCAACTTGATATTTCTCAAGAACAAGTTGTTCATCAGAAGTTTGGACCGATTGGACTTTCAATTGATCTAGACATGTGAGAAACTTAAGTGTACATTAAATATTTATATTAATAATCCAAAATAGTAACTATTATAATATATTTTATTGTAAATAATATTTTATTATAAATATAAATTATTTAAATAAAATTTTATTATAAGCAAAACTGTATTATCACTTTATCATAATTTTTTTTAGAATGGGGGTATCTTTCCGCTGCCACCTCCTAAAGAAGGTGCAGGACGGCGTAATTAATCTATCGGTGGACCTATCAGCAACAAACCCCACATATGCAGGGCCACACAGTTATTTTTTCCCCCACTTAAAAAATCACGCTGCATAAAAGAGGAATCGAATATGAATTAGACCCAAATACGTCCGCCTACCAACTCAGCTAAATCTGGGTGGGGTACGCTATCATAATTAGCTTTTACGTTTTCTTCCGCATCCTTATCTAAAAGAACGGAATCTCCCAGCCTTCGAATCCTAATATAATCCAGTTGACCAGTTATCCTGTGCCGTCGCGGTCCCGCTGAACAGGATATGAGATCCGTCCGATGTCCATATTCCACGTGTGCCCGAATATTCTCACCGTCCGATTAAAAAACCCACCCCCATCGCAATCACGCGCGGCGAAATCCAGCCGCAGCCCAATCTCCGCTTGATGAGCTTAGCTGTGACCGGCGTTGGACACGAGGATTAACGCGGGGCGCGAGACACTGGAACGCTCATCACATGCCACGTGCCTTAACCCCAGCCGTCAAAACGAAACGCGTTCACATGTTCGGACATAACGAGGTGGGCTTTACCCGCAAACAACGGGCAAATCGGGCATACCGTTTCGGTACCGCGGGCAGCCATATCCATGTGCTGCTAAGCTTGTTGCTTTTAGACCATCCTTCATAACTTATTTGCATAATTAATCCTTAGTGTAATATCAGTTTCTCCAGCTTAACTAACGGTTAATTTTTTTTTTTTTTTTTCAAATATTAGTTTCTCCAGCCTTTGATGTAGTTTTCTTACGGCTTTCCAAGCCCAATTTTTTTAAAAAAATATCAAAAAATAATAGTCAAAAGCTATTCCAAACAAAACGAATGGTATTCTTATTACTTTGTAAAACAATTTTTTAGTACAAAAATCTCTTGAAAGTAGAGAAAAAGTAATGATCCAAAGTTGTCGGACGACTTTCTTTCGGCTTCTTAAAGCAACTTCCTATTACAAAAATTTTAATTTTTGTACTAAGAAGTTGCTTTAAGAAGCAATAAGAAAGCCATCCTAAATGAAGCCTTAATTTTGGCATACATTAATATTTTGTTGCTAACTATTAGATGTTAAAGATAGCAAGAAATTTTAGAAATTGATTCCAAAATGATTGGCTTCATTTCAATAAATTTATATTTGGAACAGTACGATTCAATAAAATGAATCAACATGATCAAAATCACTTCAAATTTGAATCCAAATGAACTTAAATTAAGTACTAACAACCATAATTAAAATTCTTTTGAGGCTATTTGAGAGGTTAAATGTCACCCAAACTTTATATTCTTATAGTCAAAATGAGTACCCACGGGCACCTGTAGATGACTCGCCGTATAAACAAATATTATCTATGAACAAAATGTCAGGTGACTACAGCCAATGCGAATGCTCACAAGTCATTAAAAGAGATCTATTGTACACCCAATACGTCATCCACGAGAAAGATACAAGGGAGCTGCTGCAATTAATACGACATCAACGAGAAAAGATAGAAGAGAAAATGAAACTATGGGCCAAAGATCACTTAATTTCAAATTCATTAAGGCATGAAATGATCAAAAATGAATATATTAAGCTTATCTAGTGTAGTATCTATGCTTTTACCTTAAAGAAAAAAGTCACCATTAAAAATGCATATCGCACAATTTTCATTGATCGTCATTTAATGTCTATCAACAATTAACATCTTACATCCACACTCATCGACATTAGATATCGACCGTTCTGATCGTTTGGTCTTCCTTTTTAACTAAGAACGAGTATTAATCAATTTACAAGAAATGATAAATTAATTTTTTTTTATAAACTAAATCATATTTTTCTAAAAATATACAAATATGCTTATTCTCAAGTGCATCGGGGCTGTTTCTATAAATTAAAAAAAAGAAAAATAAAAAATAAAAAATAATTGAAGAGATGAATATCCTTTAATTTGTGAACTGCAATACTATAAAATTAAAATTAAAAAATTAATTAATGGTTAGAAAAATAAAATAATAATAAATTATTTAAGCTGCAAATGGGGGCAGCCTAGCGTTACTCTTTTACTTTATCTGCTTTCCATTTGAGAGGATAAGGTCCTTGCCCACCTTATATCTTTATAAAATATCCATATTTAATCTAAAACCTTAAAATAGTAAGGATACGTGATATTTACAAATATTATTTTAAAATTTCGATAAATACCTTTCTCCTCTTCCTCACCGTCTCGCTGTCGCTCTCTCTTCTTTTTCTTAGAAAACCAGCTGGGAGCGGAAGGAGATCTCGTGTGCCGGCGAGATCTTGACTGTTGCTTGTTTCTTGGGGGGATGATCGGACGGACGTCGATCGCTCTGGAGAAGGAGGAGGGAATCGTGGGGCCGAGATGCGTCCGGACAATTCCATGTTTTCCGGCATGCGAGTCGCCGGTGGCGATCGGAGAGGTGACGGCTTCGGTTTCTAGGAGTTCTTCGATTGGTCGAAACAGTGACTGTTCTTTGGAGGGTGGGGAGGAGGGAGGGGAGGCGGAAGTGCAGAGCTCGTACAAGGGGCCGCTGGAGACCATGGACGCCTTGGAGGATTCGCTTCCGATTAGGTAATCTTTCTTGATCTGCGGAATTTCTGTGATTTTGCTCTACTTTGTTGTTGTTGATTTGGGAGATTTTAAGTTCCAGAGTTTTGTTGTTGGATATCGTACGCGGAGGAGCAATGAGCTTCTATTTTCTGTTTTAATGTGTCTTGTGAAATGCTGATGGAAGTTTGTGACAATTTTTATCCGAATAAAATTGGGTTTGCTAGTAATTTTTCTCGATTTCTGGATAGTGCAGTAATATTGTGGGTTTTTGGTCTCTCATATCTAGATTTGTTTATCGAGCTTCTTTGTCCAGCAATTGTGTTGTTTGCGAACAAGATTTGAGTGGACTGGAAGCACGAACTGGTCTGCTGCTACTTTAAGTATGTTATTGGTTGTTTCGGGCTTAACGGGTAATTTGGTGATCCTCTAATTGATCTTGAAATAGATTTAACCTCTTTTACTGTAACATAGGGATGGAGATTTCTGATTCTTTGTTGTTTATTTATAGATTCTGAGGGAAAAGAGAGACTATTCTGGTGCTGTGCTCTCTGCTTTAGATTCATATTGATTTGAACCCTTAGATCTCTATAATTGTTTCAATGTGGTCACAGCTACTAACTAGATGATCATCATCGAGGTAATTGTACAGTTATTACGATATCTTTTTTTTATTCCAAAACTAGAATAGATGTTTCAGTAAGGAGACGAGGAAGATGCCCATATTGAACTTGCACCATTTTTACTGACTGCTTGGTCGGAGCTACGTATCTCAGGGAATCTTGTCGTTATAACTTAAATATGCTGACTGTTGGGAATAAGGATCAATTCAAAGGAAACAACCTCTTGAGATTCTTTAGTTGTTGCAGAAATTTTTTTTTTCCTTTTCTTTTCTTTCTTTTTTTCAATATTTTTGAATATGAAAAGCTTGTCTGATTCCAGGCTTGTTTATAAAATAGATGAAATGTATTTTCCAGATCGGGTCAGTTTCTCCTCATGTTGGATATTGAAGTTAGCATATGGCTAACCTGATGCAAGTTCCCCATGAAGTTACATATTTGACTTTTGACTTCTAAATTAAGAAGAAAAAAATACTCTGAAAGCTTTTTTTTGGGTAAATTGAAAATACTCGAAAGTTTCATCCCACTTTAATCATATTTGTAGAGAGAAATTCCTTTAAAAAAAAAAATGAATCTTAAAGTTTGCTTCTTTATAGGGCCTTTTATAAGGAATTCCTTAATAGGATTTCCCTCTTTTGATCATGAGCATATTGTAGAGAACTGCCAAGGCACTCCTGCAAGAGATTTTTACTGCTAGCGTTGCTTACATTAGTGATATGTGTGGCTGTCTCTTAAACTTTGTAGGCGAGGTATTTCCAATTTCTATTGCGGGAAGTCGAAATCCTTTGCTGTACTTTCGGATGCCATGGCCAAATTATCATCTGCCAAGGAGCTGGGCAAGCCGGAGAATCCATATAGCAGGAAGAGGAAGAAACTCCTGTCTTTGACTAGTAGGTGGGAGGTGGGGGAGTGTGATCGGTCAGGTGGATCGAAGAAGAGGCATGCCAATTCTTCCAGCAGGATTGAAGGAGCTCTTTGGGCTTCTCCACTGGTTAAAGAAACTGACAGGAACTCTTTTCCGGTGAGGTCTTTCTCTTTGATGGATTTGGAGGGCATTGAGAGTCTCAGTTCATCCTCATCATCTTTGTCTTCCTTAGGTTTTGAGGAGCAGAAAATCTTCAGTTAGCGAGAGGTTTTGGCTGCCAGTGTTTTTGGTTGTGGGGGATAGATTAGATTGAATTGTAGGGAGTTCCGAGCATGGCGTTATGAGCTTTTTCTGACGACCAAGAAGCCCCCATTAGGATCTTCGTCAGTTCTCACTTACTTGGTAACAGAATTTGTGTTGTAGCTGAATAGCCTGAATGTGTTGGGGCTTTTGTTTGATCATCTATGTAACATGAGAGTGGGGATCGACTGACTAAAGTTTGGATTACTGTCAAAGAAGTGCTCATAATACAAGCTTTCGTTGCTGGAAATTGTTTGCTCTTACTTACTATTAATATGACAATCTGCAGTTGTTATTACATGAACTGGCATATTACCCATTCTTTTTTTTTTCTCCCCTCATAAATTTCTATTTAATTTAATTTCAATTATACTATTTTGCTGAATTTGTTATTTAATAATGATAATTATACTGTCAGTCCAACCTCAGCCCAAAAAAAACTACGTGATTTCTCGGGCATAGATTTATTTTAAATACATTAGTTACTTCAATGATTACTCTGATGGATTGTTTGTAATTGTTGGGCAAGCAGCTTGAAATCTGGATAGGCTCGAAGATTTATCTTTTTACATTTAGAAACTTAAGTCTAAATATTACGCTCAACACGTTTTAGGTAGATTGGTCAACATCACTAATAACAAAAAAATAAGAAAATGTGAATTTCATCTTAAAATAATTATAGTTATCAAGTTCTTTGGGCATTGAATGAAATATAAGGAAATAATTGATGTGGACGACTTGTTTAGTATACCTATGATGATAAGCAACAGATAAGCTCAGCGGCTATTTAGATCCATACAATTTAAGCATAATTTAAATTAAGTTATTTTACAAATCATACATATAGCAAACAAAACATTCACCATTAAATACCCTGATTAGTCATAAACCCACTAAAAAATGATACTAAATAGTTCAAAATTCTACACATGAAAAATATAAAACTCAACTAAATTATCCTTTGGTTATAAATTTTATTTTCAATAAATTATCTCAATTGTTTTTTCACTCCAACTTTATTATTATTTTTCAAAACCTTTATTGTCAGACTATTTTTTGGTTAGCTAAAAAAATATTATTTATATTTGACAAAATAAAATAAAATTATAATTTCCACAATAATTTTTTAAAAAAATCATTTTAGCCATTATAATTTTACAGCTATTTTTTTTTAACTAATTGAAGTCAACCCAAACAGATCCCAAAACAGATTCCTTTGAGAAGTGGGGCACGCTTAGCGCTTAGCAGTGCATCAGAGAGCAGGATTATCAAGTATTGCTGAACTAAACTTAGTTAATCGAAGTAATAGAACATGCTCAGAACCAACATATCTACAAAAATTTTCATAAACAGATTGAACGGGCCCAACTTGAGTATTCAACCTATAAATGTTGATATTTCTGATATAATTTACATGCTCTCTTTCTAGTACACCAAAATTGTAAGATAAATATGGCTGCTGCTTCAATAAAAAAATAAAAAAAAAGGGCAAAAAGAAGCTATCTACATCAATACATCAGGAGAGCGAGTCTCTTGACCAGAATACTAAGGCAATCCTACAGACACAGGATTCCTTCTAACACAGCTGGTCTTCACCCATCTTCGTATATCTATTCTTGATAAAAGGGGGTTGCTCAATATTTGCAAATGATCAACCTCGAAATTAGGGTGAGAGCACGAATGGGCTTTCCGGGAGAAGTTCTACCATCAAGCTCGAATTACCTCGGACTGTTCCAGAAGAAACTGAGCTGATGGAAAATGTTCAAGTGACTGAGGAAGCTCAACATCATTGGGATCAATTGCGGGAATAGCCTTTGATATATCTTCAGTGCTGAATGGAATGCTGTGGACTCAAACCAAAATAAAGGCTCAGAATTTTGGTAGCTAATTAATGGAAATATTTTATCAGAACCAAGAAATCTGCTGTTGTTTGAACACTAGCACCAAACCCCATTAACTTTTAATTTACGCAATTTAAACATCCATATTTTCATATCCATCATACACGCACTTTGTTGTGCAATACACAGCAGAAACAACACAAATCACACAACCAAAATAAAGAACACGATGATTTACGTGGTTCGACAAAGATGCCTATGTCCACGGGAAGGGGGATGATGATTTCACTATATTGGAGAACAATATAAATTACAATTTGGCTCTCCAGCTCTCACTTGCAAAGATTTGAGGCAAAACAATTAAAGAAAAAGCTTCCTAATCTAATCTCCAATTAAATTCCAATCAAGTTAATCAATTTGAGAAATAATCCACTCCCTAATCAATTACAATAATAAGCCATTAAAACTTTCTAAATAAAAGCTTAATTTGAATTGGAAATTATTCCAAATCAACACACTTAACGACGCACAATAAAGATGGACTTCAGAAGAATGTTTCATTGCATGTTAGATCAAGTAATGAAAAACAAGTTGGCCAACAATAAAATTTACCCCATGGGATCAGCGTGTTGCTTTATGCTCCGCAGCACATAACATTCTAATAACTCGATTGGTTGATCGTAGATGAAAAACATGTTTTAGAAAGAGATGATTTTGTTATCACTCAATCCGGATATGAAAATAAAATCCTCATTTTTTGAGAAAATTTAGGGGCGTTTGTGAAGTCAAAAATTTATATTGATTTTGAACTACATCCAGCAAAACAATATAACCTACAAAAGCCATTATTTTTCAAAGCATATTTTTAAAATTCAAGCTACCAAATGAGCCCTGATGGCATATGCAAAGCATTAGCAGTTCCTCGTAAGCATATTTCATATAAAAGGTATGCGGTAACTTAAATATTTCAGTATAAAGTACAGTCGATTCCAATCCACCAGCTTCAGTCTAAGAATCCAGTTTCGAACTCTAAGGCTTCGTTTGGGACGGCTTTTTTACAGCTTCTTAAAATGGAGTTCTAATACAAATATTTGAATTTTTATACTAGAACTCCGTTTTAAGAAGCAGAAAAAAAGTCGTCTCAAACGAAGCCTAAGTCTAAAATAATTGTAACTGTACCTCCCACGTATTGCACCATAATCAATATTCCAAAACGTTTATAAATTTTCAACATAAAAAATTCAGCAAGCTCATTAACGAGAAAATAGCAGTCATAACACGCTGAAAAAAAAATTAGGACTGCACATTGAAAGTCACATACCTCATATCATCATCAAGCAAAAATGAACTTGACATTAGATTTTGAGAATCTTGGTTTACCATTTCTCTCATTGAAGCAACAACCTGGCATTCATGTACTTACGGTTAAAAAATTAAAAACACAGAAGTATATAGGATTAATTGAGTTTTGAAGCACCAAAATGAACATGCCTCATTTGAAACACTTTGTGTGCTATATTTGTCATCCCAATACATTGTACAAATCCGATAAATTTGCCTTACGCTGAGTGCCTGTGCATATTCAAGTAGTCAATTCTACACTTTGTTTTCCACAAGAATGTACGACACTATCCATCATAATTTATGAAGAGTCAGCATTTCTAAAGGATCGATAAAGGGCAAGATAAGATCGTACAGGACAAAGGTCTTGTCTGATCTCTTCGAGAGTCTTCCTCTTTTTCTGGTGTATAACCTGTAACAATAAGAGGACAAATTAAATCCATGAAAAAGTTATATTTTTATAGAAACCAAGTAATTTGGTGAACATCCATGCTACCAGAAAACCAACAGCTTGTCTGATATAATTCAGCTCATGCCAGGACGTTCCTGCAAACTACAGTGAGCAAAAGGGTCAGGTAAGAATAATCAAAATGCTAAAAATTAGCCATTACCTCTTCAGTAACATCAGAAATCCATTTTTCCAGCATTGCAAGTCCAGACTTCACATACTCTCCATTAGAAAATGTACAACATTCCCTTCTCAGCAACAAACTAATATTTAACCAAAAAAAAAAAAGAAACCAAACAGATAAAATATCAGGATATTATTAGTCAAGATGGTGCAAACTCGAGAAGTAATCCATTTACCTATTGAAGAGCTGGATGTTAACAAAGGAGAAGAGTTGAGTAATAAGTTTGCGGATAAAGAAGGAGGGTACCTATATATTTAGCAAATTATATGAACAAAATAAAAGTTAAAAGGAGAAAGAAAGAAGATTATAACAGATAATAACCCACTTCGCTATAAAATTGTAAGCATGGCACTTAAAATGTTACGTTTAACATATAAATGAGAGGGTAGGATTAGCACCTTTTTGAACTAAAATAATATAAACAAACATAATACTTTAGGCATGCAAAATGGATGGCATAAGCTATACAAAACAGAGTGTAGATAGAATTCTTGCAACAGGCAGTGAGAAAAATACTTATATTAGAGATAAATGGGTAAAATTATGCTCAAAAGACTTATGTCTTGTAGAACCCAGCAAGAATATTTTGGGATAAGGTTATGGATAGTGATGATCATTATCATGATCATGATATAGTTAAACATAGTTATAATTTCTTTTAACTGTTATAACCCAAACCGTAATAACTGAATTGGGCTATTGGCCTAGTACCAAATTGAGGAAAGCAACTTGAAGCCCATCGCCCCTCTGAGATGCCATCTCCTCCATTTTGCATTTTTTTTCAGCTTTCAAAAAGTATTTCTGAACTAAAGTTGTTGCATAGAAAAATGAGTCTTCATTACATACATTGGGAGAAGATAAAGTAGAAAATACAATAGATGGCAAAGATGAATCAAACTATTAGAATCAGATGGCTCAAATGTAAAGAGGATTGCAACAACGGCAGGTAGGGGCAAAAAGACTTTTTAGGAGGGAAAAATTGACTTTTTAGGAGGGGCAAAAAGGATTTTTTCACTCTCCTGTAAGTTATTTTTTTTTGGGTTACATGGTGTTCCGCCCCTGGGGGTAGCATAGAATAGTTAGGTTGCATCTATTTCTATAATTAATTAGTTTTAATATCTTTACTTTAAATACTTGTAATTGATTGGAAGTCACTGGGTTGAATGATTCCTGCCTCCAACATCTCCTTGATTAATATCTCAATAACTTCGTTCTGGATTTGGGGATGGTGGTACAGACAAATACTGATAGGCAAGACTCCTTCCTTCAAGATCATAGCATGCACACGTTACCGTGGAGGAGGCAACCCCTGAACTGACTGGAACACCCCTTTGATATTATTGTAGGGGTGGTTGAACCATGTTTGGCGGTTCAATCTTCTCCCCATCTTTATCTCCTTCCAAACTCTGCAGCTCCATCAAAAATCCTACTCTTACACCCTTTCCCCTCCTTGGAAGTGGCTTCAAGGGTGGCATCTCCTCTTCTTCCCCCAATATTTTCACCTCCTAATCTTCCCCTCTCGTTATCGAATTAGGGTTTCCTTCACTCCCTTGGTCTCTAGCTGCTCCCCCTACTTCTGATGACCCCCTTTTGGTTTGAAACTCGAGCATCTTCCTCATCATCTTCTCATGATGGCAAACTTCTCATCAATCTTCCATGGATGGCTGAAAATTGTTTTTTAAAATCTGAAATATTTTCTACAAAATCAAATTTCAAAGGTCCGATCTCCCCTTCCAGTACTTCTACGTTTTCTTCCCTCTATAGATACCCGAATCTAGGCTCCAAACAACAAAAGAAACAATAAAAAACAACAAATATGGTCTTCCAATAGCAAAAATCAGCAAAATGGAGGGAACAAATGCAACAAAAATCAATGAGGAAGACTTATATTTCAGCCTAGGACATGGCTTTGATACCAACTTGATAGGAACTGGAAGCAATTTCAGCAAAACCAGAGAACGACACAAGAAATTTAGGAAGAAGAACACACACGAACTTTTTTTTATTGAAAGAACTAAGAAGAAAAATACAAGACAGTTAGTCTTCAATTGGAAGAAAGTTTGGCTCTCCCAAATCCCTAGCCAGCAGCTAGAGCCCAAAACTCCCTAAAAACAATCTCAATTCAGTAAAATCACATCATCATCCTGAAATCACCCTATTGTTAGCCTTAAATAGACTCCCCTAATTTCCTCCCAAATCAGCTCCCTTTCCCAAAATAATTCACTCATATTAGAATTCAAATTAGATCTCGTCCTAAATAATTTCCTCTCAATTGTAATTAAAACTTTCCTAAACAATTCTTCGATTCCTTCTCCCTTTCCTTAAATAATTCCCTCTTAGATTTTGAATTCAAATTAGATCTCTTTCCCTAAATAATTTTCTCCCAATTTTAATTAAAATTTTCCTAAATAATTCCCACTTGATTCCTCCTAACATAATGAATATTAACTCCCCATGGGCTTTCCCTAAATAATTCCCTCATAGATTGAGATTCAAATTATATTTCTTTCCCTAATTAATTCACTCTTAATTGTAATTAAAACTTTCCTAAACAATTCCCCTCTCTCTTCTTGCCCATCGCCCACCCTAATAGGGCCCACTGGCTCAGTCGTTGGTCCATCATATATCAAAGTAAGATTAAAGTTTTCGTCCTCCAACATTTGTTCTAATTTTTCTTTCTCCCTTCTTGTGAGATTCTTCCTTTTCTTCATTAAGATTAATTTTTTTAACTCCCTTCCAAAGAGTTGACCATCATGAATGGTGAAAATCAAACTAAAGGACAACTCCTAGGGATACAAGCCTCATCGCCAAAATGGAAGAAATTATCTGAAATGGAGACATTGTGAAAATCTTTACTCAAAGGAAAAGGAAATATTCATCATCTTATATATCCTCCTCCAAAGCTGAAAGACCCAAAATTAGTAATTTGGGATGAAGCAGATTTTCATGATCATAATATGATTGTTAATTACTATGATAATTGAAATCAGTATGTCATATATGTTCCTCTCTGTTGCAAAAGAAGTTTGAGATCCTATCAAATAAACATACTCAAAAGTGAAGGATGCCACCTTAATCTATGAGATCGAAATTACGATTTTAATAACCAAGCAAGATAAAATTAATGTTATTGAGTACTTTAACGCAATGAAGATTTGTTGGCTTAAAATGGATTATTATAAAGTTCTCAAGATAACAAGCAGCTATGATGCAAATAATCTCCAATAATTTGTAGAAAGATAAAGGGTGTTTAAGTACATTGTAAAACTCAATAATGACTTAAAACAAGTTCACATATAAATCTTGAGCAGAAAAGACTTACTATATCACTAAATGAAAAATTTTCTCTCATAAAGGTTAAAGAACAAAAAAGAATCGTAATTCTCAACACTTTGGTCTCTGAAACATCTGTCATGACAGTTATCAAATCCTAAGTTAAGAGACTTATTGCAATAGACTCATTCATTAAAGAAAAACATAAGCCTTCTTCCAAAAATAATCTATGGCTAAGATGAAAGGACACATCAAAGAAATTTTTTGAAAACTCCACATAAGGCCTCCAGGCTATCGGGAAAACAAAAGTTACCAAAAAGGTTAGACATACCATATGAAATCAAAACGACTCAATCTATACGAAAATTAAAAAATTAAGAATTTTCTCAACTCTTTTGGAAAGGGTAACCAAATCATACTCTCTTACTAAAAAATATTTTACTTCTAGCTTTTGTGTTTTCAGCTCCTTCAATTATTTTTCTTACACCTAGATCATAGATTTAGAAGCCACTGACCACATAACAACCTTGCCAATTTTTTTCAAACTTACAAATCCTGCTCTAGCAAATAAAATAAAATAAACGTGATCGATGAATTTCTAACTATTGTAGGATACAAATGTTTCAATTTCCTGACATTAACTGTAAAACCCACGGTCCCAAAATTTCAAGTAATTAATATAAATTAAAATGAATGTTGTATAATCTTGATTAGTTGATAATTGTGAGCTTTACTGTGGTTAATTCATTCTAAATAAGCCAAGAACTTGAACTGAGACAGAGAAAATGCAAGTCACCAAATGTAAAGAGAGGGCGCCACAGTGCCGAAACCTAATCTATTTCTATCACTATTTCACCCTAGCCATTGCCGGAGAAGAGAGGAGAGAGAAAGAAAGAGATAGTTTGGAGACCAAAGCTCGATATTCATTCGTCGTGCCAGTTAGAGATTTCATAAAGCATAAGGTAGACTTCTGAACTCCTATCTCTGACTTTAATTCAAGTAATTTTATAAAACGATATGAATAAAATATATTTTTCTCGGGTTTGACAATGTTTTCACCATTAAACTTTTAGTATGTTGTTATATGCTCCATTGTAAATGTTTTGACTCTATCGTATTTTCACTAGTTAATTTTTTCTATGCGAAATTCTGAGTATATGAAATGAGGCTTTTTTGGCATTTGTGATAGTTATATAAAAATCTTAAAATGTTAATTTGAATATCCCTCCGAAGCTATAATTAGAATGAAAAAAAAAAGTTCAGTGAGTATTTTTATATAAGTTGTGGCTTACTGTTGATCATCCTAGCAATTCATGCATTATTTGAATAATGCATTAAAATCATAATTACTTACTATTGCATTTAAATTTGCATAATGCATACCATGACATTGAAAAAATTTTGAATCCTAAAATGTGAAAAGTACACTCTCTGAAATGAGGTACAGGCCCAATATATGTTCTACTATGGCCCCATCTGTTTTGTATGAATGTGAGAGAGATTCTGACTCCACTTGTTGAAAACGGGTGTGGGAAGTTACTCTCTTCTGCTCTGTTTTGTCCCCACTTGCTCTATGCGGGTGTGGGAGGTTAAAGAGTGAAAATAGAGTTATAAGCAAATATCGAGACATGTGTATTATATTAATGCATTGCATATTCTGATAACTTAATAAGTCAAGCACAAATGATATTCTGATCTGGTTCCAATAATTTCTGAACCTCTACGTGAATTCTGATAAAATGAGAAAGTAAAGTATAAGTAACACTCAAATGGCAAATGCTCTGTGACATTTCTGATAATTATGTTAATTTAAACTGTAAGTAATGGCTCTGAAATCAAGTACACTGATAATTCTAAGAAATCATGTTATGTCAGTACTTATTCTTCACTGATTTTTGAGTATTTAATTAAATTGTTGTATAATATTTTAATTGGATATTAACATCATTTCATTTGCATTTCTCTATAAAACTTTATGATATTTTAGATAAAAAAAGGGCCAAGTGGAGTAGGAGGTAAAGTCAGGATCTTTTGAGTCAGGACCTTTAAGTTATTCTTTTTGTAATCTATCTTTGATTATTTTGAGGTATAAATCACATGTTCACTAGAGTGTTATATATTAATTTTCATGAAATGCAAATGAAATGATGTTTATATTGGCATTATTGTTTTGAATTTAATCGTCTGCTCCGGTTTATTTTATCTATGATTGAGGTATTAAATAAAATATTTAAATTGGCGTTAATGTAATGGCCTATGATATAATGAAATGATTGAATACATAATCCTACAATTGCAAGATTATATAGTTTTTTGCTAATTATTGTGTAATGGCCTATGATATAATGCTTAATATTATTTTAATAATATTATTATTTTTTCTCCTGAAAGAAGATAACATCTACTAATTCTTTTGTCTTGACACACTCAAACAAAATGGAGTGATAGAAAAAGAAAACACCACCTTCTAGAAGCCAATAGGACTATTCTCTTTCAAAATCAAGTACCAAAAAAATACTTTGAAAAAGCAATGCTGATTACCACATCTAACAAAATAAATACCCTTAACAGTGATTGGATTCAAAAATTCGACAAATTATCAGGATGAATTCTTCCCCAAAAGTTTTCTCTAAAAAAATTTCCAAGAAAATCTTTTAGTGCATTGCCAATTTCTACATCCATAAACAACATAAGAATAAACTTAATCCTAAAGCTTTCAAATGTGTTTTTATTGAATATTTCATCGAAAAAGATATAAGTACTAAAATTCTACCCAAGGTTATAAAAACCGAACCAACCAATGAATCGGAAGAAGAAGAGGCTCACGATTTGACAAGTTAAATCGGATGATGTAATAAATAATAATATTTTAAAAAATGAACAAAATTAACATAATAATGATGTTGTAATTCCAAATATGAAATAAAAATTATTTAACATAAAACTTACATAATTAATAAAAATAATTATTTTTAAAATATCATATAAGAGAAAAAATCTAAAATCTCATCATTCTAAGAATTTTACGCTCATAATAATATGATAATTTAAAATTTAAATATTTTTCAATTTTTGAATTTGATTTTTTACCTAAATTTAATTTACATATAACCATATAATTTAATATAAATTATTACCAATTTATATTTCATATTTAACATAAATTTAATTCAAATATAAGTTTATGAATTTAATATAAATGATTATTAATTTATGTTATATATTTAAATATATTTTACATTTATATGTTAACCAAATTTATTTTATAAATTTATATCTAAAAATTATTTATGTAAAAATAATTGATCATTATTAAATAGATAAAATTATTTTTTATAGTATATAAATAAATAATAAATAAATTTTTATTAACTAATAATAAAATATTATTCATATTATAAATTATTAATTAAAAATCTATTTAAGAGCTCACATGGAGTGGTGGGGGCACGTGAAGATCCTTCATGATGGTTTGAGGCAAATAAATATAATAAAAATTTCATGCTAATTAAAAATTAAATGTTTTAAATATAAATTAATTCCTTTATTTAAGAGACTTATTTAAAATTTAATCTTTAATATAATAAATTTATTTATTTAATTATTTAAAAAATGCGGTAATTGAACCGGCAGGTTCGCCAATTGAACCAACGGTTCTGACCGATTCAATTCGTTTTAATGTAGAAGCGATTTTCAGAGTGGACCGGACTAGCCTTATGACCGATTCACGGTTGAACCGATCAGCCGGGTCGGTCCGGTCTGGTTCGATTTTTAAAACCTTGATTCTACCACTAAAAGATTCCGTACAAAATATATCATATTTGATGAGAAGTAAAATATTTTCAATCAATCTCATTTTTGAGAGAGAGCTCTCAACTAAAAGATAACTTTAATGAATGCTCTATCATTTATCTTGATATTTCTACTATGATGCACCAACACTTCTCCTCAAAGAGGCATATAGTGGACGCGACACGACACTCGTCTGACACTCCTCCGACACGTGTCGAGCACGCCAAAAACGTGTCCGATTAAAAAAAATATTAAATATAAATTGGACATGATTAATATTTTATGAATTTTTTTAAATATAATTTATTGTATTTAAAATTTTTACTTATTTAAATTATAAAAACTAAATTTCTTATTTCCTATCCAAAATACCAAATTAATCATCCGCACTCAATACCCCATTCATTGAATATTCCCATTTTCATTTCTCTTTGGCGGATTATGACTTTGATTTCACAAAAATGTCTGATGTCATCTCAACATCGACTTCTGACGTCATTACAACATCAATATCTCAAAATGATCTCCATATCAAAGTCTGACAGTCTTGACATTAATGCTCGACGCTAGCAATTTCTACAACCACAACTAGACATCTCATCTTTGTCCGACAACTTCTCAACATCAACGACCAACGCGCTCTCAACATTAACGATAAACGCCCTCTTAACATTAACGCCTGATATTTGCTGCATAACATCAATGCCCGACTCTCGATAGCATTGTAGTCTCCTCTCTCGATAACAGATAATTGGCGTCGACACCCGACTCTCTACATCCTAATATTAATCATTTTAAGCACAAATTCTAGTTAAATGACTTGTTATTTTTAAATTATTTTTAATATTATACTTATTACTTGCAGCCAATTGTGGGTGGTCCATGCACCTTGGTTTGATAGTTGTTTTGCAAAAAAATAGAGTATGCAAATTAAAAAAAGACTGTTTGGCCTTTAAATCTCAAAGAGCATGATTTGGCAGATTCACAAAAATCATTAAATGAAATTGGATACAAGTAAAATAAAAAATTATACTTCTTTCATAGAACACTCCATTGATGCCAAAATCTCAATTTTCATAATATATATTGAAGAGATAATTATAACAGTTATGAAAAAAAAGAAAATGAGTCCCTTAGGAAAAAACTAACTAAAAATTTTGAGATAAAAAAATTGGGCAAACCTAAACACTTCTTGGAAATATAAGTTGCTCAAATAGGACAAGGACTATTTTTCTTTCAACAAAAAGATATTATAAATCTACTGAAAGAGACAACAACAACAACAACAACATCAAGCCTTTATCCCACTACGTGGGGTCGGCTACATGAATCCTTTTTCTCCATTGTGTCCTATTAAAAGTCAAATTCTCGTTTAAATCTAATAAAGAAAGATCATTTCTAATATTTTCTAACCAAGTCTTTTTAGGTCTACCTCTACCTTTCTTAACATAAGTCAAATCTAAGACCTCTACTTTCCTAACCGGGTCATCGGGAGGCCGCCGTTTTACGTGACCAAACCATCTAAGGCGACTCTCTCTAATCTTATCTTCCACTGGAGCTACTCCAACCTTTTCACGAATATGCTCATTTCGTATCCTATCTCTAAGGGTAAAGCCACTCATCCACCTGAGCATCCTCATCTCTGCAACACTTAACTTAGAATTATGCTTCTCTTTTAATGGCCAACATTCAGCACCATAAAGCATTGCAGGTCTCACCACCATCTTATAGAATTTTCCCTTAAGTTTGAGGGGTACTTTTCTATCACACAATAAGCCCGATGCATTCCTCCACTTCAACCATCCCACTTGGATTCTGCTGATAATATCCCCATCTATATCACCATCACTCTGAACAATAGATCCAAGATATCTAAAACGTGTACTCTTATTAATGACTTGATCGGCCAAAGTCACAATGCCCTCACTAGGTCTATTATTACTAAAATTACACTCCATATATTCCGTTTTAGATCTACTCAAGCGAAAACCTTTAGACTCTAAGGTTGACCTCCACAATTCTAGTTTACCTTCAACTCCCTCTCTAGTCTTATCAACAAGAAGAATATCATCAGCAAAAAGCATACACCAAGGTACATCCTCTTGCAAATGTGTAGTGAGAACATCGATGACTAAAGCAAAAAGATATGGGCTTAAGGCTGATCCTTGGTGTAATCCAACCGAAATAGGAAAATACTTGGTCAAACCACCTTGTGTTTGAACACAAGTAATAGCTCCTGCATACATATCTTTAATGATTTGAATATAAGCGTTATTAACTTCTTTCTTTTCAAGAACTCTCCATAGCACTTCTCTTGGAACTTTATCATATGCTTTTTCTAAATCAATAAATATCATATGTAAATCCTCCTTATTCTCTCTATATTTCTCCATCAAACCTCTTAATAAATGTATGGCTTCCATAGTAGACCTACCCGGCATAAATCCAAATTGATTTTGAGAAACATTAGTATCACGCCGCAACCTATGCTCCATAACTCGTTCCCATAGTTTTAAAGTATGACACATTAACTTAATTCCTCTATAATTCGCACAATCTTGTGCATCACCTTTATTCTTAAAAATAGGGATTAACACACTCATTCTCCACTCATCTGGCATCTTTTTAGTCTTCAAAACAGTATTAAAAAGTTTAGTAAGCCAAGAAATTCCTTCATCTCCTAAGCATTTCTACACCTCTATTGGAATATCATCAGGTCCAACAGCTTTTCCACCCTTCATTTTCTTTAAAGCCTCTCTAACTTCGGTTTTACTAATACGCCGATAAAAATAGAAATCTTTATTTTCATTTAAGGTGCTAAGGTCACTACAGTCAATTTTATTTTCACATTCTTCATTAAAAAGTTTAGCAAAATATCTCATCCACCTTTGTTGAATATCATCTTCTAAAAAAAGTACTTTTTGATCTTCATCCTTAATACACTTCACTTGAACTAAATCCTTACTACTCCTATCTCTTTGTTTGGCTAGCTTATACATATATCTTTCTCCCTCCTTAGTATCTAATCTATTCTATAAATCACTAAAAGCTAAACTCTTTGCATCACATATTGCTTTCTTAGATTCCTTACGTGCCTCTTTATATAATTTCCAATTATCAGAATTTTTACAATTAAACCAATTTTTATAACAAATCTTCTTATTTTTAATCTTTTCTTGCACATTTGGATTCCACCACCAACTATTTTTACTATTAGGAGCTTTTCCCTTTGAAACTCCAAGCACATCTTTTGCAATATTCTTAATATTACTAGCCACTTTTTCCCACATAACATTAGCATCCTTATGCACAGACAAAATCTTAAGATCTAAAATCTTACTCTCAAAAATATTTTTGTTAATATTCTTTAAATGCCCCCATCTAATCCTAGGAAAACGTTTTACTTTATTTTTTAATTTCTTCCCCATTATCTTCAAGTCCAAAACTAATAAACGATGTTGGGTACATAAGTTTTCACTCGGAATAACTTTACAATCTTTGCAATCTAAACGATCTAATTTCCTTATAAGAAAATAATCAATCTGAGTTGTACTATATCCATTTTTATAAGTAATGAGATGCTCATTCCTTTTCTTAAATAATGTATTAGCAATTAAAAAATCATAAGCTAAACAAAAATCTAATATGGACTTACCACCTTCATTTGTCGTTCCAAACCCATGGCCACCATGAATGCTTTTAAAATCATCTACCTCTCTACCAACATGTCCATTTAAATCTCCTCCAATAAAAACTCTTTCTTCAAGAGGTATCTTTTGTATTAATTCTTCTAAGTCATTCCAAAATTTTAATTTTGAATCCATATCCAAACCCACTTGAGGAGCATAAGTACTTATAATGTTAACAATCTTAGCATCAACAACAATCTTCAAAGCTATAATTCTATCTCCAATTCTATTAATATTTATAACATTATCCTTCAAACTCTTATCTAAAATCACACCTACACCATTTCTAGTACGACTCCTACCCGAATACCAAAGTTAAATCCTAAACTATCAATCTCCTTAGCCTTCTCTCCAACCCATTTAGTTTCCTGAATGCACAGAATATTTATCTTCCTATGAATCATAATATCTATTAATTCCATTAATTTTCCTGTAAGTGAACCTATATTCCAAGTTCCTATCCTAATTTTAGTTTCATGGACTAGCTTCTTTGCCCACATCCGTCCTTGATGTGGTAACCCTTGCCTATTTAACACTGCACCCGGGCGGCGGTGCAGCGGCCCTTGCACACTTGTCGCTGTATTCAGGCCATACAACGCGTCGCTTCCAGGGGACGCCCTAGCATTAATACAATTTCTTAAAGGATTCATGTCATTATTATTCGACAAGTTTTACGCTGGCTGTCGACTACCTAACGCAACCCTCCACTTTTCTCATCCAGGACTTGGGACCTGGCAACGGCAGTGTTAATTATAAACTTTGTGAAACCCCAACAGAATCAATTAAAAAATTGGATGCATAAGAAGAAGAAAAAGAAGTAGACAACAACAACAACATCAAGCCTTTATCCTACTGTGGGGGTTGACTACATGAATTATTTTTCTCCATTGCATCCTGTTAAGAATCAAATTCTAATTAAATTTAATAAAAGTAGTAGAGATGGGACTATTAAATATTGGTTGGAAAAATGAACTATCTGCCCCATACTCGACCAATCATCACATTTGCAGTAAATCTCATTAGCAATTCATATATAAACCCAAAGAGTCTCACATTCAAGTTGCTTCTAGAATCCTCAAATATCTTAAATCAAGTCATGAAAAAGGATTCCTTTATACAAAACAAGATTATTTACAAACTGAAGGGTATACTACTACAAACTATATAACAAGTGGATTGAAGATCCATAACTAGGTACCAATCATTTTTGGAGAAAATCTCATAACATAAAGAAATAATATGTTGTTTCAAGATCTAATACTGAATATGAATTTAAAGCCATTATCTAAGAAATCTTAAAGAGTCATTGTGGATCAAAATCATTTTCGAAGATTTAAAAATCAAATGTGAATGGCATATGAAGATAGGTTGTGATAACAAATCTAAAATCAACATTGCTCATAATCAGGTAAAACATAATCATATAAAGTACGTGGAGGAGGTTAGAAATTTCATAAAAGAGAAAAAGAAAGTGGGTTGATCTGCACTTATATATTCCAACTAGAAATCAACTTGTAGACATTCTTAGCAAAGGACTCTACAACCCTACATTCTAAAATATTTTAAATAGATTTGAAATGATAGACTCTTGCAATTCAATTTGGGGGAGAGTATTGAAGGATCATAGGACTCATAAGTCGGCTAATCTTGGTGGGAATCTTTAAGCATACAAATTAAGGGTTCTAATCGGTAGATCTATCCTCTTATGGCATTTAGACTGTAATCCATGTGTCTCCTCTTCCTATTCTAGTCATCGACCCATCTTGAGAACTTTTTAGTAATTTTTTTTAAATAGCATTGATTTATTTCTATTGTATGGTTTTAAAGAATCCTATAAATACTTCCACACTTTATACATAATCAATTGATAAAATTGAAAGTAGGTTTTTTTACCTTTTTACTTTTCTACAATATTGATAATGAAATATCAAACTGTGTTAGATATTTTGCCTTATATTAATACATATTTCTTGTACATTAAATTGTTCCCTGTAGTGCCAAAACCTATTTTTCATGCACATTACATATATTGAAGATAATAGAATTTATTCTTAAAAATCATATTTTATTATGAGAATAATTCTGTTTATACTAATTATAATATTCAAGATAAATACTTGCTTATGATGAATATAATATATATGCTTATTATAATGATATGAATGTCGTTATTACACACATTTTGCACGAGAATGATAGCTACATTTTCTTGTTCAAGATGTAGAGTATTAAACAAACTACATATCAATGATTTAAAAATCAGAACAGATCAGCTAGTTCGACTAGTTCAACCGATAACAAAACCATCAACCGGTCCGGACTACTTTTAAAATTGATTCCGCATTGAAATGAGAAAAACCTGGCTCGAACCGACGGTTCGACCACCAACCATTCAACTGATCGCGGTTTTTAAGAACCGGTTGATTCATTATCATCCCATTACATAATTAAATAAATCAATTTAATAACTTTAATATAAAATATTAAATTTAATATATTTTAATTTAAAATCACTTTTAAATTTTTACAATAATCATTTGTCAAACAAGCTTCAACCAAGCTCATTTACATGACCCCACCATCCATATGAATTATGTGATATATGACTAAATAACTAAAATGAACTTCTCAAGTTCACAATACAAACTACATATTCCTAATCATAAATTTTAATTAATTTTTATAATAAAAATATTATTTAATTTTTATCTATTTAGTTATTTAATTATACAACATAAAAAAGTAAAATGTTATCTTTTCTTTTAAATTTTAATTATAATTGTATAACATGAATTTACGGAGGTAATTTTATAATATGAATTTTATATATAGATTATACTTAAAACATATAACATAAATTAGTAATTAATTATATTAAATTTATAAATTTATATGTGACTTAAATTCATATTAAATGTGAATTAAAATTAGTGATTGAGGATATTTAAATTTAAAATAATAAATTATATTATTTGTGTATAAATTTTATTTATTTTTTAAGCATAAATTTATATAATTTCATAATTATTGTTCATTATCTTATCATTTAGATATCATTTAAATAATTTTATTATTTATTACATCATCTGATTTGACCCCGATTCAACCTTGATCGAATCATTGAATCTTAAACATCTCTTTTTTCTAGTTCTACCTCTAGTCCAGTTTTCGCAAACCTTCTTTATACACACATACATATCTATGATTATTTTTATAGTATAAAGCAGATCTTCATATCCTTTCATCACATCCCTTCTTATTCGGGTGTACTGTCTTCTGGATCAGGATTTGACATTTAACAGTGATCTCTAGATGGTTTATAAGAAATTGGGCCAGACAAATCTAACCAAAAGGGCATTTGCAGCTATGAATCTAAATCCAAAAAAAGCAAAATGTATCAATTACAAGGTTTTGGCACAAACTTCAGGTTAAAGAATACGAACAGGCATTCAACTAAACCGCATATTTATGCATAGATTTCAGTTACCATAGCAAGAATACCCACATTAAACAATGATAAATGTGAAATCAAACGCTGACAGGCACACAAAGCACTATTCTTTACACTCAAAATTTAAGAGATTTATTTGAAACTCTGCCAGGAAAATAGCACATTCATAACCTATTTGCCATAATAAGGATTACTTTGTACAATTCTAACTTTCTTCTAGGAATATTTCATAGTATTAAATACATGCCAGAACTTGTTAGAGTTGGCATCTGAGATCTCAACTGCTTAAAATTATATTTTATAATAGTAGTTTAATGTTTCACTTCGTATTGACAACATGCTTGCTGTCCAAGGAATGAACAATAGTCTACAGACCCTCTGTTGCATACCGTTCCATTCCAAATTATACCTCCAACGCAGAATGCATGTGTAAAACATAATGCTGCACTATTTACTTTTAATCTAATTTCAGAACAAACAATAAAGGCCAAATTACTTACAGAAATACCATCAATTACAAAGTATTTGCTGAAAGCAAACAAGAGAAACCAATTATGAAAACATGAAATTATGTAAAACTGAGTTTTTTTTTTTAAGAAAATCCATGAAACTCACATGATTTTGGCGTAGTTGGACCAAAAGTGAATTCAGAAATTCAATGATCCTCTCCCAATGAGTGTTCATGGGTTGTTGTAGAGAAAGTCCAGGTGATCTAGAAGCCCTTCCAGCTGGAGCCCGATTAGATTTAGGTGCCTTCACAGGAAGTTAAAGATTATTACATTAAACTGCACTTTCTTAATAAGCTTAGTAAAATTAGATGCAGCTATTCTAACCAGCCAAAAGATTAAAATAACAAGACGTTGCAATCAAGTCAAAGAAATAAATTTCCTTTACATGTAAAAGTAGAATTTAGTAGACATTTTCTATAGATACTTTCCTAAATGCAAATCTTCCTTCTCATTTGGTTATGGTGCCATTCGGCTGTTTTGACTACTATTTTTAAAAGTATAACAAACTAGATTAGCTACTGTTCTTCATTTGATTACATTATCTTTCGTCATTTAGCAACTTCTTTTTCCTCAACTGAATGGTCAATACTCACCACAAAACGAAATCAAGACGAGCATTAAGTCTAGAACCCAAGAAAAAAATTTAAAGTTGTGCAATTGAGCAATGAAACGTTTTTTGTCCACAAGGCGAGGGGTAAGCCTAATAAAACAAAAATTACGTAAAGTGAAAATGAAGGTTAAAAGTAGTTTTTTTTGTATAATAACAAAATAATATATTAAGGGGTGACATTAACTTTCTATTGAACCAAGCAATAATAATTTGTTATAAATATGAAACTAAAAGTTGCACAAGATGTAAAGTAGTAAGTAATAAATTGTGTAAAATATAATTAAAATCCAAACATCACAATAGCAAAACAATATAAAATATACTATGTAATAGAAAAAGGAGAAGGTAGTGGCGGCGGATGCTAGCCTCAAGAAATCGCCGACAACTACAATAGCAGGCTTGCAACAGGGAACTCATGACTAGACATCAAGGATGGGAGCTACAGCCTGGGTGCGACGGGTCCATGTGAAGGTTTAGGTGTTTAGATTAGGTTAAGAACTAATTATTTCTATATATTTATAATTTTAAAAACGGATCTACATGCGGCATACGCCTCGCCCTTTGAGGCGAGGCACGCCTCAGCTAAATTGAGGCGTAAGACTCAATGCACAAGCATGAGGCATGCGCCTCAATGCACTTTGCAACAAAATTGCGTTGAGGTGGGCAATTTAAACAAGACGCTAAGCACACTTAGAAAAAATATTACTAGCCAAAATTTGAACCATTAGCCTCCTCCTAAGGTGCCCGTGTTGAACATTTATTTGTAACCAAAAAGGATTGGCAGGAAAGAAAAAAGGAAAGTGCATTTATTCGTAATAAAAAAGGAGGGAAAGATAAGCAAAACCCCCCCAAAAAAATAAAGAGGGAAGGGCACCTACTTTGACAAGGTAACTCCCCTGATAAAAGGGGAGCGAAGCCATTATCTATCAAGGAGAAGGAGGTATCCATCCTTTGTCTCTCTCAACCAATTAACAGGAGAAGCTCCAATGTACTACAATAGTGATTAGACCACATTCTATATGAGAGGAACTCCCATCCCTCCCCTCAAATACGGACTAGGTGGGGCAGCTTAAGAACAATAGTGGCACTGAGAGACCTGTAAATATATTTCACAAAGAGAGGGCGGGTGAGAAATTTAAGGTTAAGGGAGTCCAATAAGGGTAGGAAAGAGATGCACAAAACCAAGTGAGGGAAAGAGATGGACAAAACCAAGTGAGGGAAAGAGAAATCCCAGGTTGGCTGTGAGAAAGGAAGAGAGGTGAGAATTAAGAAAACTCAAAACTTAATTTATCATCAATAATAGAATACATCCCAGAGGCACCATTACTAAAAAATAGTATATGAATAAAATAAAGCAAGGGCAACCATGAAAAATTCTAACGAGTATAAACATGAACACATCTAACTTCTCCCAAGGATGAAAAATCTTTCGACAAGAGAATTTAAGGAGGCCACAAAGTGGCGAGGTTGGAACTGATTCGTGCGCATATCTAAGGCCATCCACTAGAGCAACTTCCATACAAAATAGAAATGTAGCATGTTAAGGCGGTGGAGAAGGAGATACTCAAGCTCTAGAAAGTTGTCTTTGATCTAGTACAAATGCAATATTTTCTTGTAGAATATCCTATATACTGCCAGACTGATCTAGAACATATGATAAAATCTAAATGTAAAATGTTTATATAAAAAGAGGAAGCACAAATTATGTAAAAAGTTGGTAATTATGAAAAAAATTTTAAAATGAAAATCTAAATTTCTGTCAAAACAAGAGCATTGCGGCACTGTGCTTGGAGTGTAGCAACACCATTGCCAGTGTGGCTTTAAAGGTTCTATTCTACAGTAATTCTAAATTCAACGTGTAGCACAACAACGCTAGGTAGTGTCGTGATGCCAAACACTTAAAAATGTTTTTTATAACACTTAAAAATGTTTTTTATATATATACTTTTTTTCTAATATCCCTCACCACCCACTACCTCACCCTCATTGCTTGACTGGGAAGGAAAGAAAAAGAATGGGAGGGGGAGAGGAGAGAGAAAACCTTTGTTGATTTTTCATTCATAGTTCCTATTACGAAAATTGTTCTACTCATTGCGACTATATTCTTTCTCCTATTTTCGATGGTTTTGATTTCTATGAATTTTCTCGCCGAAATCTATCAAAAATATGTTATCTCCTGATTTCATAAGCTTCCACCATGTAACTTCAAATATGTTATATATTTGATCATTCTGAACAATTTGATATTATTTTATTGCATTTTTACAGTTAAATATGTGTATAGAAATTTCTATGTGAAATGAGTAGGAAAAAAGTATATTAAAAATTGGTTGAAGGTGATGTACTGTGATTTGATATGATAATACTGAAATATAATATATGCTGAAATGATTGATATATACTGGAATGTAATACTGATATTGGCATGAATCTGATAAGATGGAATGAAATATTTGATATGTGTATAAAATTGAGAAGCCGAAATGCTGATATGAAACACCATATGGTGTGGTGAAATAATGCATTGATTAATATAAAATATATGATATGATAACCCCATGTGAAACCCTCAAAATCCACGTGATTTACAAATGAGAGTTTTAAGGAGCTGGAGATTGATCCACGTGATTCATTGATTGAGAGTTATAAGGAGCTGAATGATAAGAGTATTGGCATATGATAGATAATACTAATATATGATAAGAATACTAATACGAATGCTTTACTAATATAATTGATCGACTGATAAGATAGAACGATGAGATTGATTGATTGATTGATTAACTAATAATAATTGATATATGATCGAGACTGATAAGGATATAACCAATATAATTGATAGACAAAGACGTGACATGTAAAAAATTGATAAATTGATACAAGTGACACATACAATATATATATATATATATATTGATTCCTTACATAATTTATAACATAATATTATCTTTTTGTGCATTGATTTCAGTTGTAAGATTTTAATTACTTGCTAATTTTTATGCTCATTACGTGGTTTTACATGATTTCAGGTAAAAAAAAGGAGCCTGCAGTATGAGGTTAGACAACGATGATATTTTGTTCTTTTTCTAGCTCTTTAGTTTTATATATTCTTTTGGACTTTTGGCTTTTGAATCAGGATGTAAATATTGACAATAACAATGCAATTATATTTTCTGCTATTTATATTTTTTCCCAAATGCAATTAGTCAGCTCTGGTTGGTGATGATCTAGTTATAAATGAGTATCGACTGTTAACTGAAAACATATAATAATATGAATATATGAAATTCTTCCATATTAAATCTTCGAGCATGACAAATTACATCTAAGGAATTATAAATGAAAAGGGAAGCAATACATACACTATTTGAGACACAAAATGTGATTCTTTTCAAGAGCAACAACAAACACTAATAATAGTGCAAACTCTGATTGCATTTAAAGGGCAAAAATAATCATTAAAAAATTCTCAACGGCTGCACACAAAACCTCATGGATAATAGGTTCTAGCCATCGAGTTCATCATTTTATAAGTCAAGGTGCTTGCCGACAAATTAAGACAAAGGAGATGGTTGTATCGCTTTAGGGTAATGGTGACTGCATCACAACCACTCACCACTTATAAATCATGAGGATCTTTCATAAGATGGATCAAATGCTAATCACACGTGAAATGATGCACAAGTAACAACTCTTATATATATATATATATATATACACACACACACACACACACTTGAATATAAGCATTCTTAACTCTTTTCTTTTCCAAAATTCTCCAAAGCACTTCTCTTGAAACTTTATCATTTGCTTTCTCTTAATAAATAAATATCATATGTAGATCCTCCTTATTCTCTCTATACTTCCCCATCAAACCTCTTAATAAATGTGTAGCTTCCACAGACCTATCTGACATGAATCCAAATTGATTTTGAGAAATCTAAATATCACGTCACCATCTATGCTCAATTACTCTCTCCCATAGTTCTAATGTATGACATTAACTTAATTCCTTTAAAATTCACACACTATTGTGCATTGCCTTTATTTTTAAAAATAGGAACAAATACACATCTTCACTCATTTGGCATCTTTTTAATTTTCAAAATAATATTAAAAATTTTAATAAGCCAAGAAACTCCTTCATCTCCTAAATATTTCCACACATCTATTGGAATATTATCAAGACTAATTGTTTTTTTAAAGCCTCTCTAACTTCGATTTTACTAATACGAAGATAACAAAAAAAAATCTATATTTTCATTTAGGGTGCTAAGGTCACAAATATCAATCATATTTTCACAATCTTCATTGAAAAACTTATCGAAACATCTTAACCACCTATATTGAATATCCTCTTCTAATAAAAGCACTTTTTTTATCTTCATTCTTAATACACTTTACTTGAACTAAATCTTTATTTCTCTTATATCTTTGTTTGACTAACTTATACATACATCTTTTGCCCTCCTTAGTATCTAATCTATTATATAAATTATTAAAAGTTAAACTATTTGCATAACATATTGCTTTTTTAGACTCCTTATGAGCCCCTCAATGTTTTTTATAATTTTCAGAGCTTCACATCTAAACAATTTTTTATAGAAAAACTTCTTATTTTTGACCTTTTCTTATATATTTTGACTCCACCACCAACTTTTTATACTATTAGGAGTTTTTAGTACTCCAAGTACATTTTTTGCAACATTCTCTAACTAATTTTTTTCACATAATATTAATTTCCTCTTGCACAATCAAAATTTTAATATCTTAAATTTTACTCTAAAACATGTTTTTGTTAACATTCTTTAAATGCCCCCATTTAATCGTGGGACAATATTTTATTTTATTTTTTATATTTCTGTCTTTCATCTTAAAGTTCAAAAATAAGCAATGTTGAATATATAAACTTTCTCTCAAAATGACTTTACAATCTTTGCAATCTAAATGATCTATTTTTCTTATGAGGAAAAAGTCAATCCGAGTCTTACTATATATACTTTTATTAAGTAATGAGATGCTTTTCCCCTTTCTTAAAAAAAACATTAGCATTTATAAAATCAAAAGCTAGAGCAAAATCGAATATGGTTATATTATGTTCATTAGTCATTCCAAACTCATAGTCATCATGAATACTTTTAAAATCATATATCACTCTATCAACATGTCCGTTTAAATCTTTTATAATAAAAACTGTTTCTTCAAGAGGTATCTTTTGTATTAATTTTTCAAAGTCATTCCAAAATTTTAATTTTGAACATATAACTAAACTTATTTGAGAAGCATAAGAACTTATAATATTAATAATCTTTGCATAAATAATAATATTTAAAATTATAATTCTACCTTCAATTTTTATTAATTTTTATAATATTATCCTTCAAACTCTTATCAATAATCACACCTACATCATTTCTAGAATGACTCCTACTTGAAACCATAATTTAAATCTAAACTATCAATCTCTTTATAATTTTCTCCAACCCATTTAATTTCTTGAATGCATAGAATATTTATCTTCCTATGAATCATAATATCTATTAATTCCATTAATTTATTTGTAAGAGAACCTATATTCCAAATTACTATCATAATTTTAGTTTCATAGACTAGCTTCAATGCCCACATCCATCTATGATGTGGGAACCCTTACTTATTTAACACTGCACCTGAGAGCCACCGCAGTGGCCCTTGTACGCTTCTCACTGCATTCAGGGCATACAACACGTCGCTTCCAGGTAATATCCTAGCATTAATACTATATTAAATGATTCATGCCATGATCGATCAACAAGTTTTACGATGGCTGTCAACTACCTAACAAAACCCTCCACTTTTCTCATCTAAAACTTGGGACCTGCCAATGATAGTGTTATATTAGTCATATTATATATATGGTTTGCTTATTAAAGACAAATCAAACAAGTAAATACGATAATTAAAAACCTAAATTATAACATAAACATCAGATAAATCAAAAGAAATAAACTCAAAATTCATACAATCTGAAATTGGCGATCAGATGTAATTTATTTACCATAATAAAAAGGTCACTTGCATCAAATTTGAATAAAATCAAGACAATAACAACCCAATAAAAAGAAACATAGAAGAAATTAGACGAAAAAAACAATTTATCAAGAAATCTACACCTTATGCTACCAGAAGAAAATGACTTTCTTTATAATAAGGTAGTCAAATTTGTACCACACATGATGTAATTACACCCAACTTGCAAATACAAGATTGAAAAAAAAAAGAAATTTCATTAAAAATAGATACCTTCACGCATCTAATTATTGACTCCATTTTCTTAAGTAGATATGGTTGGCACAAGGTCAATCCAACTAAATTCAACATAACTACTATTGACTCCATTTTCCTAAGTAGATATTGTTGGCACAAGGTCAATCCAATCAAATTCAACATAACTATCAAATTCAATTTTAATTCTATCAAAAACCACAGCCTTGAATATCAAGAAAGAAAAAAAAACCCAACACCTTTTAAGCACAGGTTGAATAGAAAAACAAACAAAAGATGTGTGTCTATAATGCGACTGAGATCCCCTAACTAGGTCGCAACTAGCGGTACCTGAATACCCCACAAATAGTGTTAGCAATAATGACAATTGAACAGCCTACAAGTATTCTAAGGAATAGCACGCAAGTAGCCGTTTTCAACTAACAGAGAAACTGCTAGAATAACCAGCCCTCATCTAGCCGGCAAAATACAGCATTACTACTAACAAATATCTATAAAAAGTTTAAATAGAGCTAATCTTTTGCCAATCATGCCTACAAAGATAACAAAGAGGAGTAATTACACCCAACTTATGCTACCAGAAGAAAATGACTTTCTTTATAATAAGGTAGTCAAATTTGTACCACACATGATGTAATTACACCCAACTTGCAAATACAAGATTGAAAAAAAAAAAGAAATTTCATTAAAAATAGATACCTTCACGCATCTAATTATTGACTCCATTTTCTTAAGTAGATATGGTTGGCACAAGGTCAATCCAACTAAATTCAACATAACTACTATTGACTCCATTTTCCTAAGTAGATATTGTTGGCACAAGGTCAATCCAATCAAATTCAACATAACTATCAAATTCAATTTTAATTCTATCAAAAACCACAGCCTTGAATATCAAGAAAGAAAAAAAAACCCAACACCTTTTAAGCACAGGTTGAATAGAAAAACAAACAAAAGATGTGTGTCTATAATGCGACTGAGATCCCCTAACTAGGTCGCAACTAGCGGTACCTGAATACCCCACAAATAGTGTTAGCAATAATGACAATTGAACAGCCTACAAGTATTCTAAGGAATAGCACGCAAGTAGCCGTTTTCAACTAACAGAGAAACTGCTAGAATAACCAGCCCTCATCTAGCCGGCAAAATACAGCATTACTACTAACAAATATCTATAAAAAGTTTAAATAGAGCTAATCTTTTGCCAATCATGCCTACAAAGATAACAAAGAGGAGTATTTAAATGGATGTTCTAAAATGGGGTTTAGATTTCAAGAATAATTTATCGCCAATTGCTTATCTTCACATACTCTTATCTATATTTTTTATGCATCACTAATCTTTTTATTGCCCAAAGGGAGTCTAGACGTGTATGCAGGTTGCACTGCTCCCTATGGCTAGAAATAGTATCCATGGCTTAATTTGGAAGATTCGACACTATTGTTCAGAAGTCTGATAAGATTCCTAGAGAGGAATATTAGCCTATTTTCTATTATCACGCACCTCATTATGCATTTACCTTAGTACGATGAAGCTGTTTTCAAATAAAGATATACCGGTAAAGCCACACCTCTTCAATCATTTTTAGACGAGGCAAACTCAAGTGTCTTTTGGACATTAAGGTGGTTCAATTGATCACAGTTAAATATATTGTAGGAGACATTTAAACGGGACTATAGATGCATTGAGAAACTCCAATGGATCCAAAAGTTAAACAAGATGAGCCTTTACCCATTCTAAGTAAATATCAAAGAATTTCTCAGAAATTAAATTATTTCATGACTACTCATATGAAAATTTCATTTATTGTAACTGTAATCAATAAGGTTCAACAATCTCCACAGAATAGTCATCAGCATGTTGTCATTCACACCCTCCAATATGTTAAACGGGCACTAGGCTAAGGCTCAGAAAGAGATAAATAGTCAAGTGATTGACACTAATGCAAATTAGGCAAGGTCTACATCTTGGAGGAAACCTGAAGCCTTGAAAGACTAAAAATAGAATTTTGTTGCTAGCTCAACAACTCAACTACTTCGTTTAAATATCAACCCTCGGTAAAAGCACAAGGGATCCGATATTGTTGATCAATTCTTGCAATTGCAACAATTAAAATTTGGAAAAATATGCTAGATCAAGCAGCATTGCATATTGCCTCCAACCCTTTTTTTTCATGCAAGTACTAAATACATTGAGATTGAATGTCATTTTACATAAGAAAGATTCTTTCATATTATATATATATATATATATATATATATAAATGCACTTGTAACTTTTTTTATTTTATGTTAATTGTTGGAAACGTAAAATGTAGATTTAGTTGTATTTACTGTTTTCAGCAGTTATTCGGTTGAAGTTGAGGTAATTAGGTCAGAATGAATTATAAATTGATTTTCCCCTTTCGTCTCTCCCATCTTTTCAAAGTACAATAGAAAGGAAAATGAGCTAAGAACTGAAGTATCTTATCCGCATTGTATTTACCTGAATGCATTGAGTCAGAAGTGGTGATAACTCTCTTTTAAAATTATCCCTAATCAATCCAAAAATCTTCTCCAAACAAGCAGCCAATTGCTGCTTAAATAGTAGAGCAGGATACTTGGCATCAACATGTGAAGTGCCATCTTCAGATCCAATGAGCTTCAATGGAGATCTTAAGGCCTGTAATAGGTACAGGAAGGGTGATAGTGAGTAAGCCAACAAAATAATCTGAAATGCAATAGATACAAGTCAAGGACCACAAAGTAAAAAGAGGCTGAAAGGGACTACATGTTAAGTCAAATATTTTCTTTGTATAGAACAGCATGTTAAGTTTTTGCAGAATGGCGAGTTACCGGAAAAGAGAATTTAATAAACAAATATCTTGTTTTCATCAATCAAACTCACCTGGGCCATCCTCCCACTTAAGCCTGTTGATCCAGCTGAACGCCGATTAGGTGTCCTTAGAAAAATATTTGATCTTAGATTTCTCTGCAGGAGGCATAGAAGGGCAGACGTATTTGATAACCAGTATGGCAATATATCTTCATTCTCCCTTTCCACCTGGAGTTTATACGAACAGAAAAATGAGTTTCCCTAGCTTGTTATCAAAGAAATCAGTGAAAGAGAAACCATGGTATATCAGAGAAAAGACACGTGCCAGATAAATATGACCTGAAGAACATTATTGACTGCCTCAATTATGCTGTCAAATATGGCAGTCCTCTCCGCCTCAAAGGCTCTCCATTGGAGAAGACATCTATATAAGATACATGCCGCAACAGGTTTACCATCTTTAAAACCAAACGTTTCATTGATGCATCCTAAAAGCAGATCATAATTTTCCTGCATATAAGTTTCATTTAAATAGAGACCAAAACAACCAAAAATGGATACTCAAAAGTAAAATTGGTTGGTTTTCAATAATTTCACGCCCAATAATAATAAAATTAAGTAAAGAACATGCAGAATTGAGTCCAGGGGGTTACAACATTAAATATCTCAATAGTTCATTTTGATAACTTCTAGAAATGCAAAAGAAAAAGACAAATTTAGTGAGCTGTATTTTAGAAGTTACAACAGAATAGCACGATATCAGGAAAATACCTCATATCTCTCAAGGGTCATTCTTGGTCGATGTGAATCAGACATGCTTTGGGGGACAGCAACAGGATAATTTGTTTGTGTGGGAGTTTCCTGTAGTTATAAATGTACAACTATCAAAAAATTTTCAAAACAGTGAACCAAGCATAAAAGTAGGAGTATATTAAGTTTTTATAAATGGACTTACAAATCTAAGCTCCTTTTTGGTATCCAAAAGCATGAACCCACATGGATACTTCTGTTTTTATAACACTAGAATTTTAGATCTAATCTGACTAATTAAAAAGACGTGTTGATAACATCAGGAGAATATTTGCCACCAAAAAAGGGGTATACATCTATAACATAAGACATGTAACAAATTTACCTCTGGGAAAGATTTTGTAACGGCAGCTAGGTTATTCAATGGAGAATTCTCCATAGCGTTTTGCCTTAGAATGCGATTTTCATCTTGTAAATTAGACAGTTTCTCCTCCAAGCTGGAACACAAATAAACAATGTCGAAACATGAAAAATATGGCAAAACCTTAAATTTGTAAAAACTTTAAATGGGAAGTGTGTAAAGGTGAAAGAGGCCAGGAGCTACAAATTTAAACATATAAAGAATCACTAATATATGCTTAGAATATGAATGCTAAATTAAAAAAGAAAAAATTGCATACATATATCAAGCATTACCTCTGCAGATTATGCTGAAGGCCCACAAATTTCTTTTCTGTTTCGTGTAATTTTTTCAAAGTCACCAAACTATCCTTCTGAGATTTTTGCAGTTCATTCTCCAATTCCAAGCTTCTCTTACCCAGAGACTCCATTGAAATCTTAGAAAAATAAAGAAAGAGCATCACACGTTTGACTAATAAAAGAAAAAATAATAATAACGGATACGAATCAGAACTTACATATAGATAGGTGAAATTAAAGAGGACAGCAGTTTATTTACATGCACAACTCAAATTATCAATTCGTAGAGAACAAAGTTCAAGTACAACGTAAACTCCCTTCACAAGTTCAGATATAGTTACGGCTTCTGAAAATGTTGACCGATTCCCCTTCCAGAAACTAGAAATAATATGTTACTGTAAATATAATAATAGTTGGTCCCTGCCTATTCGCTTAAGTTTATTGGAAAAACTGATGAGCAGGCAAGCACATATTTGGGAAACATGGTCTCAAATGGAATACTGACTTTAATCAGTTAATTTTTAATTGACTCAAACCCAAAACCATAAAGCTGGAAACCAGTTACATTTTTTCAAGCCGACCTGTTCGATATATACTTGTGGGCTCCGAAAATTCGCACCCATGCTCTCCGCAGCCCCTATTTTCGGGTCGTCGATGAGAGTTTTAATGAGTAGGTTCCAAGGCAAATTTTCAGAAGGCAGATTGGGTTTTAGATAAGACATTACCTAGAGATTTCGCCCTCATTTTGCAAGGACTTTATGACCTGAGTACAGGTTTCCTATAGGCGCAAACTCCTATAGTTAATTACCCCTCCCAATAACAAGAGAGAACTTTCGATTAAGGCTAGTTGTCAAATAGATACATAATATCCAGCATATAGTAGAAGCTTGTTTATGTATTAAAAATTTAACGTTTAAAATTAAAAATTCACCACCTTGTACTTAAAGCGGATGGTGGGGGAATGATAATAGACCCAATCAAAATCTCATGATTCCGTCATCTCAGGCCATCATGGTCCCTACTCTACTTAGTCATAGGAGGTAGTCAACCCAAACTGACCAAAGAATCCTTGTCAGCAGCCATAGGTTGCTTCGTCTAGGGGTAACTTGTAGACTTAGGATGGATATTTTCTTAAGGAGACAAATTAGAAGCTACCTTAGCTAACAGAGGGCTTTGTGCCATATCAGTCATATCTTATCGATTCATTACTGCAAAATTTAATGCCATTGGGGAACATATGAGCTCTGACAATTTTTATAATTTAATGGTGCCCCTTGGCAACAAAATCACCGGATCAGAGGGGTCCCGATCATAACCGTTTACCTATGGTGTCATTTGACGACGAAACCACCAGTTAGAGGACACGTGCCACGTCCTTACTGGCAAGAGACGATATAAGAATGAATCTTAGTGATATTCTCGACTAGACATTCACTCTTTATGAGCTGAAGTGCATTTCAAGTTTGTTCATCTCGGTACCTGTGTGAAAATTCACAGTTTTTCCCAGTAGGCATAGAAGCTCGTACACGGGAACTTAGATTTTTCCACGTCACGTTACGAAAAGCGTACACAAGGCTTACCCTCCTCGCCGCAAGCACCGCAATGAGTTTCCTCCCAATGCACTAAGAAAAGCGCGCATAGGTGAATGCTCACCGCACTGCAAGCGCCGAAAACAGAATTTTTGAAGTTTTTGGGTTTAAAAAATCATTATACCTTCGCAAGGGATAACGTCAACAGCAGTGTTGAGGCGACGAGGTAGACAAGATCCCAAAAAATTTCGTTTCTTTTCTCCCCTCTTTTCTCTTTCTTTTTTTAAAATTTTTCTCTCTTTCTCCCTTCTCTTTTTATAATAATAATAATAATAATAATAATAATAATAATAATAATGAAAAAAGGTAGAGAGGGATAAAGAGAAAGGTTTAGAGATACAAAAGCAGAGATGGCTGTTGAGGGTGATTTGAAGTGGGCTTTAAGAGTTTTGGGTGTAAAGGTCTGAAGGGGCTGTTGGGCTTTAGAAGTGTGCTGATGTTGAAGTATGCAGGTGGGCTGTTTGGGCTGAGGGAATTCGGCAGGGGGTTAATTAGATAGTGTAGAGCAAGTGGGCTGTTGGAGGTGGGCTGGTTGGGTAGTGGATTAGAGAGGTGGAGATGATTCTGTTTGCTGGTGATTGGAGTGTGTAGGTGGCTGTTTGGGTTTGTAGTTGAGTATAAAAGATGGAGGGCTGCTAGGTACTATATGAGTTAGTGATGTTGTTGGCGTGTGGGCTGTATGGAGATTGAGCTGCTGGAAGATTAGGGTTTTAAGGTGGATTGGAAGAGTGGAAGTAGTGGGCCTTGGGCTTGATAGGAGAAGGTTGTTGTGTGAGAATTTAGGGGAGGAAAAGCCTCACGAGTAGCTAGAGGCTGTAAGGAAATGGAGTTTAGCGTGTTGGTTGGGCTGTGAGCTGCAGGTTTGTGAGGAAGACGTGTGAAGGGCTGTCTGGCGGTGAGGAAGAGTTCAGGAGCGGCAGGGAGGTCGGCTAAGAGATCGGTAGTTGCTGCAGCACGTTGGGGTCGGGGCAGTGGAGTCGGCTGTAGGAGAGGAGGATGGCAAGGGGTCTTGCGGCTGTGCGAGCAGAGAGGAGTATGCGGGCTGAAGTTTCACGTGCAGGGAGGTCGGATGGGTATTGTTGTGATCAGGTTGGATGGAAGGAGCAAGGATAGTGGATGCTTTGCTCTCGGCCTTTAGGAACGAGAGGGGAAGCGAGAGACGGAGGGAGAGCAGGACGCGGGTGAGAGATCGGAAGCAGGTGGAGTTCGGTAGAGTGGGAATGAGCATCGAATTGGCGGGCTACTTGTGTAAGGGGAAGATCGGTTGGCTATGTGGAGGCTTATGGCTGTTGATGTAGAGAAGAGGAGGAGGATTCAGATGGATAGAGTTGTTCGTGTGAGGTAGGAGCGGAACAGGGCGAGCTTGGCTGAGAGGTGTTCGGACAGGGGGAAACCAGAGCCGAAGCTCCCGCTCGTCTTCCTTTTATCAATCGAGAGCGGAACGTGGGATTTACGGCCAGCAGAATGAGCGAATCGCAGAACGCCGTTCACGTCAGCTTTGCGCGTTAATTTCTATGTCAACGTATTGTAATTCGTGCCATTGTCACCTCGAAATACATGTTGTCGTCTCGAGATCTATGCCGATTTTCCCGCGCAAGATTTGTTGGGCAAAATTTCAGTCAGTTTTGGATAATTTGAACATTGCGTTCGAACGCAACGGTGAAGTACCGTGTCGCGCCCGCCGACCGTTGCCCGAGCTGCCAACTTCGCCTCTTTTTCATGCGTTTCTTAGTGCATGGGTCAACAATACTTGAGATGATTCCCCATATTTTCCAGTTACTAATAAGAGCAAAAATGCAATTTTCCATTTACAACTAAAAAAACCGTGGCGTCAGTGCCTATTGGAAATGCTAATATTTGTGTCAAAAGTTCTTTGTTGCATACATTAGTCCAAACTGAATAGGGGCCACAACAAGTTTACTAACAAGTTTTATATCATGCAAGGCCGTTGCGTTCACTAGTCTAATAACAGGTTCCCATGAGATTTTCATATGATTCAAACATGGGTGAGAGAGCGAAAGCATAAAGATCACAACATAACTGATTCCCATGGACTCCCCTGGACTTGTAAAATACACGTGATCACAAGATATTACAAATCCCGCCAAAAACACATTATTAAAATATGCATGAAACGGTCCTCCAATTCACCATCTAAAAGCCAAAAAAAGGAAATCTGGAATATATAGGCATGAAAACAAACTAAGTCAAGGAAGACAGGATGATGCTATGGCCAACAAGACAGTCCATCCAGAAAGCCAGAAATAAGATCACGAAATAATAAATCAACTCAACGCTATCTGAAAATAACCAAGAAAATAAAATTCTTCTAAACCTTCAGAAAATGGTTCTCCTTCTGTATTCCAGTCATTTTATCAAGATTATGTTGCAAAGTTGCCTTGTCCTTTCTCAGCATATTTATCTCACTTAAAAGAGAGGAGTTCCTATTGCATTCACCATCAATGACAAATTTGGCAGCATTTAACTCAGCATGCAATAATTCCAAAGATTTCTGAAGCTTTGAAACCTCAACGAGTTTGGCCTCTTCAGCAGCAATCTAGATGATTGGCATTATAAATATAACAAGCAGCATTGTAAAAAATTTACTTAAAATAAAATAATCGCAGTATAGAAACTAAACCTGAAAAATGGTCAATCATAAAAGTCCGCTTTTCACAAAAGAAACAAATTCGTGAAATGTTCAATTTAAGTTGTAATAGTACAGTTCCACTCGTATATTTAAGGAATATTAAGTTTTCAAAAAGCAAGCGATAAAGTACATGGAATGCATGACTAGAATAAACATACGTGCTATCAACTTTTTCTAAATGTAGTATGCTACCACTATTTTCATGATTTATTTGCTAAAAGAGTGGGTAGGCCGCATAAACACGCCTCAGCTTATTCTTTCAGAAGAGAATTTCAAAGTTTGCCTAGAGTAATATCCACTTCTATATATCTGATGAGTTAAAAAGGATTTTGCCAAAATCAATAGAATTGCAACTTGATTTGAGATATAGAAGAGCCTGAAAGAATACTAAATATGATGTGAAATAACTGAGGAATTAAAGATACTATTTGTATGAATTCTATAGAAACATGGAATAGAAAGAGAGACCACATGGGAGAAAGAGTCAGAACTGAGAGTTCAATATCCACTTTTATTCAGTTAAGGTATATCTATTTAATTTGCATTTAAACTTTGAGGATGAAATTTTTTATATGGGGAGATTGTAAGAACCAGACCCCTAACTAAAGCGCAACAAGCGAGCGAAGATGGCGATCGAGCGAGCGAGCGAAGATGGTGATCGAGCGAGCGTGCAGACCAGAGCAGGCAAAGCAACGGAGTCGAATGAGCAAATCGAGCGAACCGACACGATGGAATGGGTTTATTCGCGACTTGCATGAGATAAGTCATTTTCACTTCGTCCAGTTAAGCCAAAACGAACGAAAAGGGATTTTGATTGAGAGGAGGCAGTGATAGAGAGAAAGAAAAAGGAATTGGGAGAGAAAGAAAAGAAATAAAAGAAGACGAATATGGTGCTTGTAAGAGGAGTTTATTTTTCTCTATTGCTAAAAATAAGTAATTTATTATTTTATTTTGTTATTCTTTAGGTGAAGGAGAGAGTTTATGGTAAGAAATCGAATTGGTTGAAGTTGCATTAAGGAATGCACTTTCAAAGATCGAGGATTTGGAAGGATTTGTACACACACAAATAAATTAAAGTGGATAATTATAATTATTTTATAGTAATTATATTTTCTCTTCATTTCATTGCAATTATTGAATGTTGTAGCATATATGTGGATAGGATGTTTATCGAATAGTATTAAGGAAAAACAAAGTAGATGATTACATTTGTTTTATAGAAATTTCATTTTTTTATTTTTATCGCATTTTCATTATTGAACGTTGTATCATATATTTTTATTGGTTATGGTTTATATGTTTATTATGCATCAAATTATGGAATAGTAAGCAATTAAAGTTACAATATGATATAAATTTATGTATACATATAAATATGTGAGAAAAAATGCAAATATAGATTAATATGTACGTGAGAAATATGCATGCATATATATCAATTCTTTTTAGGCCAATTTATATTTATAGCCATTTTCTTTTATTTTTTTAATAGGTTTTATCTTTTACTTGGGTAAGAATATGTTCAGATTTCAATGTTTTTTTAGAATTCGATATGGAGTAGATTTGCACTTAAATGACTGGCCTTATACTTGTAATCATATTTCTACCAAAACGGGACCAAAGATGTGCAATTGAATAATTATTATTTGATGATTAAATGAATGCAAGGGCCCGTCTCAAGCCTTCACCAGCCCGCATTTTTACTATGGCAAATCTATTAAATTTTTTTGTTTTTAACTTTGAACTTTTTAAAAGGGTTTTTCTTCATTTGGGAAATAATAAGTTTAAGTTTCAATGCATGCTAGGATTTGATAGAATTAGATTTGCATTTAAATGTTGGCCTTATGCTTGGAACCATATTTTTATAAATAAGAAAAAATGACATGAGATTGAACTATTATTGATTGATGATTGAATGAATGCAAATTACTTGCCACCATCATCAGTTTCAAATAATAAAAAAAGGAAAAGATTTCATGGAAGAAAGTAATTACCCTTAGCCTTCTCTCGATGGTTAACCGCAAGGTGAGATCTTCTAAACGTTGTTCCAGTTTATTCTTTGCTTCACGTAAAGAACCAGCTTCATTAGAAGCCTGCGTAAAAATTAAAATATGAGAACTTAAAAAAAAAGAACAGGAGCGGTTCTTGCATATATTTCATGATCAACAGTGATATACTAGCAGCACATATGCGCATTAGACTGTATTGAAAATTAAATAAGTGAATGGTACAGCATCAAACGAAACAAAAGGTAGAAGGTTCAAGATCAAGTCTCTTAACTCTAAGAGTGGCTAAGAAATAAAGAGAGCTCTAAAGCTATCACGGCCAGCCAATGGAAATTTCATTAGAATCATATACTCAGCTTAGAACCACTGGAAATTCCACTTACAATCACCTTCACTTAGGAAATGAGTCAAGAACCGATCATCACAAAGTATGAGGATATGCTACAGCATAAGCTTTTTTTTTTTGGAGAAATAAGGAAAGGAGTTTATTGAAATCATATGAAAGAAATGCTTAAACCAAATGGACGAGGCTAGCATCAAGTAAGAAATAAACAACAACCACAGGAATACTCTGGCAAACAATTTTACCATCTAACATGTTTAGAGACTAAATGAGTAATAAATAAGCCAAGACAGCTTATCACAGCATTCATGCATCTGCCATGAATCCTTAAATAGCCCCATCAATCACGTTTGAGGACTAGAACTGATACTTAATCAAGAAGTATTAATTTATTAGGAAAAGTAGCTACACTAAAGATTTAACACAACACTATAGATCTGTTTATTAATCAAATAAGATTTTTTTCGGAATCCAAGAACAACAACTTCTGAGGCGTAAACTTTCAGTCCTGAAGTCCTCCAGAAAATGGACAGTACTCCAACAAAAGCCTACCGAGGATAGGTCACAGTAACTTGATGAAATCTAGGGCCAGCGTGGACACATCTGAAAAGCAAGGACTTAAGAATTATGGATAAATGATGAGACACAAAAGGCAGTACAATTCAGACATAAGTACCTGATTGTGGTGAGTAGCATTTTTGAGAGATTAATGGCTAGCAAAGACTATGAATTTTTAATTCGATATTTAGAGAATTGTTCTAGAGTTTATGGCAGAATAAAAAGGGATTTAAAAGGGTATATTAATACAAATGCCAAGAAACCTCTAGTTTGGGTTGATCCAGAAGAGTATTTAGGGAGTGACTTTTACATGAGACAAATGGCTAGAAAAGATGGTGGAAGGTTAACTTAAGATGTGTACTTATGATCAAAATTTGATGATGGAGTTTGGCAAAGTTTAAGAGGAAGTCGAGATATAGGGAATAAGACTGGATCCAAGTGTCCCTTAGTTGAGCCGAGAGTATGTGGGAGTATTTAGAATGGTTTTAAGGCTTCCGTTGCTAGTTTATTGATCTTAAAGGATGCTTATAAAGTGAAGGACGGAATTGGAGAAAATCTTTAAGATGGGTAACATGTAACTTAAAAAAATACAAAGATAACTACCTAAATCATCAAAGATAAGCAAACTACTTGAAGCTATCAAGCACCAAATAAATTAAGGGCAGTTTGCTACCAAAACCTTCATTCATCAATAATAATTACAAAGATTTTCAACTCATATTTATAGGCATTATAAGACTTGCAGACACTCACTTTTGGAGGAAAAAAAGTGGAGGGGAAAAAAGGGAGGGAAAAGTGGGTAAAGTGGGTAGGTTGTTATTAATGAGAAAAAGTTTCAGGTACTTATTTTTAATACCTCAATTATATCATTGCTGGTCATACAAGTTTCTAGATTGAAAATTAAATATGAATTGCATATAAAATATTCAAAATTATAAGCTCTTTATCAGGCTCTTGTACTTGGATCTTTTCTTTGATCTTATTTTTAGGCTTTAGTCTTAACTTTTGTAATTGAGCTTTTAGCTTGATTATCTTCATCCATATGATACACTATATCAGTACTACGATTATCTTGAAAAACAACTCCATGCGGATTTTAGCACAATTCAAACGCGTGAGTTTTTTTCTTGCAAATCATATTAGTATCTGTTTCATATTGCTAAAGTACAACCTCCTAAGAAAGATATGGAGTGGAGTCAAGATGCCAATTAACAGGTACAAATTATGGGGCTAGCTTACTAGAATCTTTAGTTCAACAAGTCAAACTAAGATCCATGCAGCTAGTGCTTCTGTCAAATAGCCACTAGCACTTGCCCCACAGCTCACAAATGTGAGATTTAACTAAGCAGACAGGTATAATTGCATTAGTCTACAATGTGCATTGGATCCTTTGGAGCATGTTATTAAATAAGTGGCAGGTATGCAGTACTGAATCACAAAAATAGAAATCAACATCCTCCACACTGTTGAAAAGTGTCAACTACCCAAGTAATTCTCACTCTTAAAAAATGTCTAAAATCCACCGAATGAATTGCCGGCCAATGAAGAGCAAGAGAGGGATTGGAGTTGCCTACTTCTGATAACGGCAGAGAAAAATATAGCTAACTAAAAAGAGATCAGCTATCTATACAGGAAATCTAGAAGTCTATACGCATTGGGAAAAAAAAGTACAATTAGATGAGTATTATTAGTTTTAGTGATTATGAATGTGTTGTATTTTACATTTCTAGTTAAATTAATTAAAAACATCCACATGATAATGATCCTATTGAGAACAAGTATTCTCAAGTCAAATGATTGGGTTTATTAGTGCAAGTCGTTCCAACTTGATTCTTATATTCCCTAGTTCAATTATTTCCAGTCCCCTGTTTCAGCACACATATTATTTATTCAATCCATTCACAAATTCTATAGAAAAGTAGAAATTTGAAACAATTATTTTGAATTTATTGCTTGATTCTACACAAAATGGGGAAGTAAATATAGACTTTTTCAAAAGTCTAATAATGAAAACAAATTAAAGCTAATTACAAAAAAAAAAGAAGTCCCCCATATAGGATGACGGCTTGAAGAGAAAGGAGAGGTTCACACATTGCAATCTAAATGTCATAAGAGTATCGAACTAGTACACCATATGATTTATCAGTTAAGAATTTTTAGCCACCCGAGAACTTGCGGCTCTAGCCGTAACCTAATTTAATGTTACCATTTTGTGGCAAAACCACCAAGTCATAGAGCATCAATCATAGCCATTTGCCTGTGATGTCATTTTACCATGAAACCACTGGTTAAATAACATGTCACATCTTATCATGACATGACCCGAAGTCTCGAATTAACGAGGAGGGAATAAACGATCGGACGGTTATTTAAATTTTTGTTTACTAACTTAACTATTTCCAATACACTAAAAGAGACACTAAAACCTCAAATATATTTTTTTATTAAATACTAATAAAATATTTCAACACTGCCGTTGCCAGGTCCCAAGTCCTGGATGAGAAAAGTGGAGGGTTGCGTTAGGTAGTCGACAGCCAGCGTAAAACTTGTCGAATAATTATGACATGAATCCTTTAAGAAATTGTGTTAATGCTAGGGCGTCCCCTGGAAGCGACGCGTTGTATGGCCTGAATACAGCGACAAGTGTGCAAGGGCCGCTGCACCGCCGCCCGGGTGCAGTGTTAAATAGGCAAGGGTTACCACATCAAGGACGGATGTGGGCAAAGAAGCTAGTCCATGAAATTAAAATTAGGATAGGAACTTGGAATATAGGTTCCCTTACAGGAAAATTAATGGAATTAATAGATATTATGATTCATAGGAAGATAAATATTCTGTGCATTCAGGAAACTAAATGGGTTGGAGAGAAGGCTAAGGAGATTGATAGTTTAGGATTTAAACTTTGGTATTCGGGTAGGAGTCGTACTAGAAATGGTGTAGGTGTGATTTTAGATAAGAGTTTGAAGGATAATGTTATAAATATTAATAGAATTGGAGATAGAATTATAGCTTTAAAGATTGTTGTTGATGCTAAGATTGTTAACATTATAAGTGCTTATGCTCCTTAAGTGGGTTTGGATATGGATTCAAAATTAAAATTTTGGAATGACTTAGAAGAATTAATACAAAAGATACCTCTTGAAGAAAGAGTTTTTATTGGAGGAGATTTAAATGGACATGTTGGTAGAGAGGTAGATGATTTTAAAAGCATTCATGGTGGCCATGGGTTTGGAACGACAAATGAAGGTGGTAAGTCCATATTAGATTTTTGTTTAGCTTATGATTTTTTAATTGCTAATACATTATTTAAGAAAAGGAATGAGCATCTCATTACTTATAAAAATGGATATAGTACAACTCAGATTGATTATTTTCTTATAAGGAAATTAGATCGTTTAGATTGCAAAGATTGTAAAGTTATTCCGAGTGAAAACTTATGTACCCAACATCGTTTATTAGTTTTGGACTTGAAGATAATGGGGAAGAAATTAAAAAATAAAGTAAAACGTTTTCCTAGGATTAGATGGGGGCATTTAAAGAATATTAACAAAAATATTTTTGAGAGTAAGATTTTAGATCTTAAGATTTTGTCTGTGCATGAGGATGCTAATGTTATGTGGGAAAAAGTGGCTAGTAATACTAAGAATATTGCAAAGATGTGCTTGAAGTTTCAAAGGGAAAAGCTCCTAATAGTAAAAATAGTTGGTGGTGGAATCCAAATGTGCAAGAAAAGATTAAAAATAAGAAGATTTGTTATAAAAATTGGTTTAATTGTAAAAATTCTGATAATTGGAAATTATATAAAGAGGCACGTAAGGAATCTAAGAAAGCAATATGTGATGCAAAGAGTTTAGCTTTAGTGATTTATATAATAGATTAGATACTAAGGAGGGAGAAAGATATATGTATAAGCTAGCCAAACAAAGAGATAGGAGTAGTAAGGATTTAGTTCAAGTGAAGTGTATTAAGGATGAAGATCAAAAAGTACTTTTTTTAGAAGATGATATTCAACAAAGGTGGATGAGATATTTTGCTAAACTTTTTAATGAAGAATGTGAAAATAAAATTGACTGTAGTGACCTTAGCACTTTAAATGAATTTAATCTCTCTTTTATGTCAGGGACCGCAATAAAAAGCATAATCATAGGATGATTTCTTAGCCGACTCACACTTGCAAGTGACAGGAATAAGATTACAACAAAATATGATTTACTTTGAACTCTCTTCATTGATGGCACCTTAAGAGTCCAAGGAATTGGAATTGGTCTTGTGCTGAAGAGTGTCAGCATAATGATTTCTCACACCATCAAATTTTATTTTCAAGTCACCAATAATCAAGCCAATACAAGGCCCTACTTAATGGACTTCATTTTGCTCTAAGAGTCAACATAAAAGAGAAGCATAATTCTAAGTTAAGTGTTGCAGAGATGAGGATGCTCAGGTGGATGAGTGGCTTTACCCTTAGAGATAGGATACGAAATGAGCATATTCGTGAAAAGGTTGGAGTAGCTCCAGTGGAAGATAAGATTAGAGAGAGTCGCCTTAGATGGTTTGGTCACGTAAAACGGCGGCCTCCCGATGACCCGGTTAGGAAAGTAGAGGTCTTAGATTTGACTTATGTTAAGAAAGGTAGAGGACCTAAAAAGACTTGGTTAGAAAATATTAGAAATGATCTTTCTTTATTAGATTTAAACGAGAATTTGACTTTTAATAGGACACAATGGAGAAAAAGGATTCATGTAGCCGACCCCACGTAGTGGGATAAAGGCTTGATGTTGTTGTACTAATAAAATATTTCTCACGGAGCATTATGCCTGCGATACATGTTCTCTCATCTTCCACTCATCTAGATTCTTTAAATATTATATGTACAATTGCAAATATAGAGTGAGCCATAACACAACTGAGTATGTGATGTAGAACGAAGAGAGGGAGGGGGGGGAATAAAATTAAAAAAGATTGAAACTCAATTCAGATTTTCCTTAATTAAGGGATTTGAATTTGAAATCCAAACAAGAAAGGAAGGGAGAGAAGAGAGGGGTTAATTATCTCCTTAATTGGGGCCCTTAAATTAGGGAGGAAATAATTAAGATAGAGAGAAGAGAGAGGTTGGCCAAGAGAGAGGGAAGGAGAGATGCCTAGGTTCAATGAATGTGAATCAAGCATTAATTGGGATTGGAAATTAAATCTAAAATTAATTTCAGATTGGGAGTAATTGGAAGAGGCTTCCTAAGGTAGAACTTATTAAATGGGAAAGATTTTGAAATTCAAAATTATTTGAATTCAAACCTAATAACTTTCCAAATTAATAAAGAACTAATTTAGGAAGGTAATCAAGGAGCGGGAAATTTGAAATCAAAGGTTTGGGTGGAGGAGGGTCGGCAGCTAAGGAAGGGGTTGATTGGGCCAATGGTTGGAGGTGGTGGTGGGACTTTCTGTGGGGGAGGGGGGAGGTTGGATGTGGCGGTTAGGACAAATAAGGAGAAACAAAAAGAAAAAGTTAAAACCGTGAGTTCGGACGCTTCTTACAGCTGACGTGTATTGCGTTGCCCTTCACCAAGGGACTTCAAGCCACGAGCCCGAACCCATCCTGCGACTGGTGGAAACTACGCTTCCCTCCCATAGGGATCTTACCAAAGTCCTCTCTAGGAACAAAAGTGCAGAACAATTTTTTTTATTAAAACTCCATCATACCTAATACAAGAGCAAGGGCCTCTATATAGAGGCCTTAAAATAAAAGAAACTAAAAAGACAACTTTACCCCTTGGGCTTACAATACTCTAAAAGAGCTCGACTCTGTCGACTCCGCATCACGGGCAACTATGCTTTGATATCAAACTAATGTAGAACGAAGAGGGGGGGGGGGGGAAATAAAATTTAAAAAAAGATTGAAATTCAATTCAGATTTCATTTAATTAAGGGATTTGAATTTGAAATCCAAACAAGAAAGGAAGGGAGAGAAGAGAGGGGTTAATTGCCTCCTTAATTGGGGCCCTTAAATTAGGGAGGAAATAATTAAGATAGAGAGAAGAGAGAGAGGCTGGCCAAGAGAGAGGGAAGGAGGAGATGTCTAGGTTCAATAAATGTGAATCAAGCATTAATTGGGATTGAAAATTAAATCTAAAATTAATTTCGGATGGGAGTAATTGGAGGAGGCTTCCTAAGGTAAAACTTAATAAATCAGAAAGATTTTGAAATTTAAAATTATTTGAATTCAAACCTAATAACTTTCCAAATTAATAAAGAGCTAACTTAGGAAGGTAATCAAGGAGTGGGAAATTTGAAATCAAAGGTTTGGGGTGGAGGAGGGTCGGCGGCTAAGGAAGGGGTTGATTGGGCCAATGGTTGGAGGTGGTGGTGGGACTTTCGGTGGGGGAGGGGGGAGGTTGGATGTGGCGGTTAGAACAAATAAGGAGAAACAAAAGGAAAAAGTTAAAACCGTGAGTCTGGACGCTTCTTGCAGCTGATTGGTATTGTGTTGCCCTTCACCAAGGGACTTCAAGCCACGAGCCCAGACCCATCCTGCGGCTGGTGGAAACTACGCTTCCCTCCCATAGGAATCTTATCAAAGTCCTCTCAAGGAACAAAAGTGTAGAATAATTTTTTTTATTAAAACTCTATCATACCTAATACAAGAGTAATGGCCTCTATATATAGGCCTTAAAATAAAAGAAACTAAAAAGACAACTTTACCCCTTGGGCTTACAAGACTCTTAAATAAGGGCAAAAACGAAAATGCATAATAAAAATAAAAAATACAATTAATAAACTAAGATAAAAATGGAGTGATCTCGGCCGTCGATCTTCATCTCTTCCTTTGATTAACGTCCACCGTCGGATGTCCGCATCAGTATGTTATGCTTATAAATTACAGAAATGCAAGACATTTTAATCATCATGCATGATTGTTGTAAAAATATAAAATAACTTTATTTAACGACGATTAAATTTGAAAATGACCATCAATCATATTTTATGTATATATGTAATACACAAATCATGTTATAACTTTTTCTATAATTGCTACAATTGTCAAGAAAATATTGTCTAAAAGGTACAAATGAAGGTACTCCCATTTTCTATTTCCTTTTCCAAAACCTTTCAATTCAAGCATGTGCATACATTGCATTTCCAGTCAGTAGTAAAAGGGGATGTACTCCATCAATCAACATGCACATTCAAGTATAACTATTTATCCATTTTATTCATATAGCATTCATTAACTTTATATAGTAATATGAAATGCAACATGCGAATTATTATCTAATCCAAAATGACCAATCATTGGATATGAGAAAGATAATCATAATCTAACTTACAATAAAGACTAAATAAGCATGTATCAATATCCTTACATGCATTAAGTTTAAAAAGAAAAAAAATAATTACTATAATTTAAAAAGCATGAGTACTTACCTCAATTTAGAGTGGGTATTCACCTTACTCCACCGCTGTCAGTTTAACACTTAAATAATTACATATAAGATGTTTTCATCAACATAATTTTGAAATTATCCCTAATATAAAAAAGTCTCCATTCAAATTTTATTTTTTTAATATCACTAAACTAATTTTAGTTAAAATTTTAAATTATTATTTTTTACAAGCTAAATTGCTCTCTCACTCACTCTCTTCATATTAATTTATAAGTAATCTATTCATTTCATTTTCATCACCTTTCTAAAAAAAAAAACAAATATCGAATTTCTAAAATAAACTAATAATTTTTTAAAATAAATTAATATTTTCATTATATATATAAAAAATGAACCTTCTTTCTCAATTGCCAACTTTGCTCATGGCTCTACCTCCAACCTCGCACATGGCTCTACTCGCAATTCCTTTTCCCTTGCTTCCCCCCTCTCTCTCTCTCTCAATCCTTCTCCTTCTCTCTCCTCTCACTCTCTCTATTTTAAAGAGCTTCATCTTCATGCAACCCAAGCGACTAATGTTCCTTCGCCTCCCCATTCATAACTCCTTAGTTCGCATCGTTCACAACTCCAAAAGACGAAACTCCTACGATCCCCTCCCTTCGTCTTCTTTTAAATCAGGTAAATAGAACCAACAAAACCAAGTGAAAAAACAAGCTCCTCCAACTCCATCTTCTTCATCCTTATGCGGCTCCAAGAATTGGAACTGATGTTCGTCGGTTCGGGTCATTACACATCTTGACTAGAAAGAGAATGTTCGAGAATTAATTAGAGCGATACGTTCAACATAAACTCCTTATGAGTTGAGGTTAAACCTAAACTTGTCAAACTCAACAAATAATTACGAAGAATAGCTGGATTTTGCTTCAAATTTTTGGAAGGGTGAATTTAACTTGAAATATTTTTAGATTTTTTGTAATTTTATTAATTTTTTATGAAATAGGTGATAGGGCTTCAAGAAATCATTTGCATCAAATTTAAACCCTTTTCAATTACTGCTGACATGCTTGAAGCTACAACAAAAGCAATAATGGTTGAAAAAAACATGACTGCTCCATTGGGAAAAAAATCCAAACTTGCAATTGTAAAGAAGAAGATAAATTGAAAATTCAACTAAAAAACAGCAAGGCATAAGACCAGGATGTCACTATTTCAGAAGCCACAGCACAAACTTAATGATTGTTGGAATTTACATCAAAAAAGGAGGCAAGACAAGCAAAAAAGGTTCAACATTACTACCTCAAAAGAAGTAGTTGAGGTAGGAAGTGTGCCAAAGGAAGATATTGCACTCTCATTAATGTTGCATGCACATGCCAATGAAGAAGATAGGGAACAATTGCTCCACTGTTAGCTTTAAGTGAAATCTATCAAAGTTTAAACCATTTTACATGCAAGTACCAAAAAAACATATATCTATAGATTTAATTTAGAGATTGAGGCAATTCATCATTCAACATTAAAAAATAGTAATCTTCGAGTTGGTACCAAAGTTTAATGTTTTCAAGTTACTACTAGATAACGAACTCCTTCACTTGCTTTCTATAGAGATCTTATCAGTGAGTTTTCCTATGGGATTGCAGGACTAGATGTATGGCATATCATCATGGGCAGTCCATATTTATGATATGGATATGTTATCTTCTATAGATTATAACAAAAATTTATGTATGCTGTTCCACCTCTAGGAGAGGAGATAAAAATTTTACTAGGAAAACTTATCAAAAGGTCAAAAGCTCTCTTCCTGAACAATAGCACAAGAAGATTAACTATTGTAGTTAATCTATTTCCAAATTAAGGAAGCTCTAAAATCTTAACTAACTCGCAATCTCATGGTTGCAGAAAGGAAGAAAGGAAAAAATATGACCAAAAAGAAAAAAATATCTTGTTTGCAAGAGCAAAAGAGCAAAAATAAAGAAGCATGATCCGAAATGATCTCTTAATGGAGATTATCAAATCACACCATTGAAAATAAAAATCAAGTCAATACAGAGGCAACATGTGAAGACAAATCGAGAGGTAAAAAATGTGAAAAATCGGTTATCCAAAGGAGAAGAAAATTAGAATGAATTTAAAATTTTGAATTACTTTTTAATCTAAATTTTAAAGTCGAAATAGAAATTTGTTTATGTTTTTAAGTAGTTTAGGGAAGATTTAAATTATATCATGTTGTACTTTGCCAAAAAATAAGAATGAAGCATCCAAGAATTCACCAATCCTTTCCTAACTCTCTTTATCGCCTCTCTCCTTCCCTCTAGGATTCCAATAATTTGCAAGCTGCAGCAGAGAGTCAGCCACGTTCAAACCTATCCACTACTGGCAGCCCTTCCAGTGCCCTCTGCTGCCACTTACAACCACTAGAATTTAAAGCTTGCAAGGGGGCTTCAAGGGAAGTGCCCCAACATGTCTAGAACAAGTACCAAGCTATTTTCAAAGAGAAATGGAATAGATTAAATAAATAAAATGAGAAATATAGATACAAGCAATAGCATACAATCCTAAGCTTCTGAAGCTTTCTTCTTGCAAGTTTCTGTTTCCATGCACATTGGATCGAAATTGCAGCACATCGGTGATGCTGGAAAAGTGAGCATGTCTTCCACATCTTCCACCAAGCCTATATATTAGCAATAGGTCAAGCGAAAAATGTAGTGGAAAAAAAATAGAGGTTAACATACAATGAAAAGAAGGTCAAGAGAGAGAGAGAGAGAGAGAGAGAGAGAGAGAGAAGGAGCACCTGAACCAAGATAGCCGCCTTATGTTCCTTCAAGCACACAAGTTTCTGGCGAGTAGTGAAACCACGAATGCTAGACTGAATGATCAAAGCAGCTGAATGAAGCTTTAGGAATGCTAGTTGTGATAGCCATCTGCGAGCATGTGTTTGAATTCTAAGGGCAGCAGCTTCACATCTCCTCATTGCAAGGAGACTTCTTGCCAAGTAACCTAGAATTCCAAGGACAAAAGGAACCAAAAGAAAAATTAGCAAGCATTCATTTATCCAACCCTTTATGGAACAGCAACAGCAACAGCATCAACATATTTGGAAAGTTACAAACAAAAGCATAATAATATAGCATAAAAAGACAACTTATCGAAAGAAAACTGGCTTAACCATGATTCTATAGAACAACATCCATTAACTTCAGCATAAAAATACAATTAAAAAAAAAACAATTGACTTTGCCTTGCTAACCACATTTTTTAACCTATCTATTACCTTAATAATCAACCATGATTCTTCAAATGTTATTAAATAAGCAAAGGAAATTCTCATTAGGAAGCCAAAGATATGAACTACTATTTATGACAATGAACACGAGTCTCATACATGCAGAAATTGTCAATGGTCCTGAAGGTTATAGCTTGATCAGATAATAAAATTTGCACTGTGGAGAAAAAAGAATAAATCGAATAAACTAGCCTCGTCATGCAGAAAAGAAAGACAAATGTATAAATTGCTACTCCTGGAAATTACAATACGATAAATAACAACCTTAGCATGAATGTGACACAAATATTCCAGAATTCTGCGTACACGCAACTCCGTCAAAAAACACAGACTGCAAATATTCGGTCATGATTTAAGAGATTTAAGCAATGGTATGTGATGCTAGTTCTCTAGATCTCCATCAAGGCTCCCCTGCCCAAGAACATTGAGTTTGATTGCCCTACACAATAAATCATGGTTTATTTGTTGCAAAACTGATGTTGCAATCGATACAAAGTTTGATTATTCCTTTCCTAGCTCACTTTCTATTTTCCTTATCTTCAACTGGAAGATCTGTGAATTCTTCCTTCTCCAAAAATTTATCAGGTCTCACTATATGTCTTCAAAGTCGAAAAGGATAAATTGGGTGATAATGGTCAGATCCCTAAGATACACTATCAAACAAAAAAAACTGTATTAAATAAAGAAAAACAAAAAAAAAAACATTCTTTCACATCCATTCTAAATTTTCTAAAAATCTAGATTCATTATTATTATGTCTTGAGAAAGGAAAATGTTCTAAAAATTACATTATATTGTTTTATTTTCAATCAATAAATACAAAAGATTATCATAGATTTCCGCCAATCTCACTCAAGTTCATATATGTGAAACAAACACTTTCTAAAAAAAAGGCCAGAGAGTCAGGGTACAAGCATTTCAAGCTAGTTTACAATGGTCTTAAGGCCATCATCTAACAATGTTAACTACCCCGAATCACATATTGTTAGTACGCATAATATCATGAGACTTTTTTTTTTCTTTTTTTCCTGCAAATATTCATACTTGCCTTGACTTTAACAATCATAGCAAGAACAAAAAATTTTTGGCATACCCCGGCAATATGCTTGGAGAGCAACAGCAGCATATTTGGTATTAACAAACTCCTTGCGAGCAATAAATGTCCGAAACCGACCCTGAACAAACCTTGCAGAACTATCCAACACCTCATTTCGTTTAGCATCTAATACAGCAATTTGACCAACCCTGAGGAAAATTTTAGACCTTCCAAGCTGCAAAATGAATAATAATCTGGTAAAAATAGATAGCAATATTTTACATGACTGAATGTTTTCCCACATAATTACATTCTGATGAGATTTAAAATACATTAAGGTCTCTTCACCTCTTGATTAAATTTTAGTTGGTGCAGTGAATGAGGTTTCGAAGTATAAGTATGAATTGTGATAGCTAAGAATACCAGAAATTCATACAGTAAAATAACTAAACAGCATGCATAGAGACACGGGTAAAAACTAAAAATTTCTCCCTTCCCCTCAGTCCTATCTTTGTTATGATCCCAAATGGCTGTACACATATAACTTTCCAATAATATCTAGAACAACATTATGAGTTCCTATCAACAATTGTTAGTAGCCAAAATGCAGTTACTGTTCAGCATAATTTTACATTCTAATTATTCTGATTTAGCAATGTACTTTTAGCCAGTTAATCTCATACTCACTGCCAGGTTCAAATTTTTACCAAACAAGTATGATATACTCCAACCTCCAAAAGTTCAAGAATTTCATCATTTAATTTAGTCTTTGTTGTTCGTAACAACGATGAATTCTTCATTTCCTTATCAATCTAAAGAAACTAGCATCATATAAATACCTAGGTTGCATGGATTAGCAAAACGTGTATTGAAAATGAGGCAAAACATGAAAATTCAAAAAAAGAAAATGCAATGGCTGGCAAGAGTTGCGCTTCAAGGAAAAAAAAAGCCCATATAATTCTCCGTTTGAATAAAATGTTTATGCTCATAGATGAAGATGAATATCCTAAATAATACAAAATAAAATAAATTCAGAAACAAATCCCCATAATTACCATTGATCCTTTTTATTAACTTAAGAAAATCTTGAAAAAAAGATGCGCAATTGGCTGTCATACATAAATAAATATGTACAAATTAAAAAAAACCCCTCATGAAATAACTTCAGAACTCTTTGACTCAAAATGAACTTCAAAAACAACAAATGCCTACAATAACTTAATGCTAAACAAGAAAAGAACCTCCTCTTTCAAGCAATACATTTACACTACCAAATTTTCAATAACTAGCTAAAATCTGAATGCAGAACTTTAACCTAGAGCAAAAAAGATCGCATGCACAATAGCTTATAAAAGATGGACATACTATAATTGGATATCCCTACAAAATATTTATGCGTTCATCCTAAGGCGGATTAGGCCAACGTCCAACACTAATGAATTAAGAAATCAAATAAGCCAATTAACACCTTTGGTTCACCAAGATTAGGCTCAATAAATGCCTAATAAAATGAGAGTTAATTAAAACAATTAAACCCATGTCAACAACTTGGCACACCAAGAATTCAGGCGCATGCTTCTTTTATCAAGGGCCAACTACCTTGATCCAGCTTTATTAATTTAATTTGGAGTTTGAAACAAAAACTTGGCCATTTGATCAGTAAGCTCTAAGACAGCTTGACAACAATTTTAATCGTTTAAATTTGGCCCAACTGATTAAGTTAATGGCCTTACCAATTTGATTAAGATCATTACCTCTAATTAACCTTAGATCTCCACTTAATAATAATTTGAATCCTAATGAGCTTTTCCAGCATCTAAATTATCATATTTTGTCAATAAAAATTTTAGCACTTTGTGAACTTATTTGAAACTTAATTTACTGAATATAATGAATAAGAAAATCAAAATGTGTAAAATAGGATCAAAAGCAAACAAAGAATCCATTAACTCGTTAAGCACTTTCTCCCCCATTTAACCTTCCTTCTCCAATCAGCCATAATACAGAAAGACCAAAACCATTGTCACCTGGAAACAAAAATCACATGGGAGACTGATATGTGATGTGGATCACCTTAGCTACATTGTGTTGTTGCACAACTTATCCTTATTTGCGTAGAAAGATTTCCTTTAGCACTATTTCCTTATAGCCTTACTACTTTTAGTTATTATGCTACAAATTACAATTTTTGTTAGTTACAGAAATTAAGGCAATAGCATAAAGGTATAGGATATATGTAATTCCCTTTCATTTCAAAAAGGGACTATATACAACATTTTTTTGGGATTTGCTATAGAGCATTCGTCTTCTCCCGAGCAAAGTGTGGGCCCCTATGCCAAATTGGTATCAAAGCTATTAGCTTCTGGGAATTATGGTGGAAGAAAGCGGGAACGTAACCCTTGAAGGCGATCAGGGTTTGGAAGCATGTTGGCAGCACATGTGAGCGTCACAAAGCGACTGGATGAGTGATCGGACGACTTCTTTTGTCTCTCCACGGATGTGAGACGCGAAATGCAGCAGTTCAGAGCAATGATGCTCCCGCAAAGGGCCGCACGAACACAGGTTCCGGCGGCTATGCTGGACCTCCCAGTCCAAACAGCAAGGGAGTATCCTAGAAGGAAAATTCCAATGGTTGTTCCGGCACTCTCTGATTCAAAGGAAGGATTGGAGCCACGCCGACTTCACAAAGCATAGAAGTCGACATATGATGAAGCTTATTGTTATTACAAACCACCCAGGCATCTTACTCCTCAAAATAGAAAGTAGGGTGTTCAGAGTGAAACTAGATATACCTTTCTTTGATGGTCGTTTGCATATTGAGGACTATTTGGATTGGAAATGGGCTGTAGAAACATTTTTCAAATATATGAAAATCACCTTGGAGAAGCAGGTCAAATACATGACCAGTCGTTTGAAAGGAGGTGCAATTGCATGGTGGATGCAGTTGACAGAAAGTCGCCATCGTGAAGGCTAAGGTCCCGTATGCAGCTGGGTCAAGATGAAGCAGCTTTGTGGAGACTTCTAACCTACTGATTTTGAACAAATGTTGTACCTAAGATACCAACATTCCTTGCATGCTCCCGCTCTGTCAGTGATTATACTGAGGAATTCTATCGCCTCAGTTATCGTAATAATTTGAATGAGTCTAAAAATCAACTAGTGGCTCGCTACATTGGTGGTTTGAATGAAGCAATTCAAGAGAAATTAGAGCTCAACTCGACATGGACACTTTCCCAAGTATTTAATTTCTCTTTGAAGGCAGAATCATAGCTCCAAAGGCTTTTCCGAAATCAATATTACAAGTGGGCTTCTCAGGCTCATCCTAAAGACAATTTAAGGCCTTTTAATCAACCGCCCACATCCCAAATTAAAGCAACCAAAACTACAATGAGTGGCAACACTTCCATGGATCCAAAATATCAGAACAAATCAAAGGGTCCGATCCGGAATAACCCTTATGCTAAGCCAAATACTCTTAAATGTTATAGCTTCTTCCAAGTCGGTCACAAATCCAATGAATGCCCAAATCGGCCGAAATAGCAAGACATGGAAGGGGAGTCAGACGAAGGAGTAACTATTGTGGGAGATCTGAATTCAAATTTTCGAAATTTGAGGGGTAGAAGTGCATGGAGATGAAGGAGAATCATTAACATGCATACTAGAAAGGCTATTGCTTGCACCGCAGCAGCCCGCTTCATCACAACGAAACATGTTGTTTCTAACCCATTGTATGATTAATGGCAAGGTATGTGATCTACTAATTGATAGCGAGTGCACTAAAAATATCATTTCTAGGGAAACTGTCCAAGCTTTAAACCTTAATACAACCAAGAACCTCCAACACTATAAAATTAATTGGTTGAAGAAAGGAGAAGATATAATTGATGCATAAATGTGCCGTGTCGTCTTTCCATTGGCAAGCATTATACATGTGAAGTTGTACCATCCTCGGAAGGCCATGGCAATTCGATAGCACCGTTGTGTATGATGGGTAGACTAATACATATTGAATTGATTGGAAGGGTAAGAAGCTATAGTTATTTCCTCAGTCCAGCAGTTCGGATGTGCAATCCAGCAAGCCGAGGGTGCAATTGAGCAGTTAAAATTTGAAGATAAAGACCAATCAAAAAGCTGCGTACGTCCATACACGAAAGTTGTTGCTTCTGCAAAACACAGTTCAGAGACGTCATTGTCTCTAGTGGTGAAGACATGTGAAAGATAGACAATTCAAACTCCTAAGTGGACTCCAGAAGTTCAGAAATTGTTAGTTGATTTTGCAGAAGTGTTGTTCCCTAGGAACTACCAGCCAAACTGCCTCCCATTCATACCATCCAACATCAAATTGAACTTGTTCCTGGAGCACCTTACCGAACCTCCCTCAGTATGGTTTGAGTCCAAAAGAGCGTACAATATTGCAAAAGATTGTAGATGAATTGCTGCAAAAGCAATTAATTCAGCCTAGCCTAAGTCCTGTGCGGTGACAGCGCTGATCGTTCCAAAAAAAAAGATAGGCAGTGGCAGCTTTACACTGACAGTTGTGTCATAAATAAAATCACAATAAAGCATCGCTTCCCGATTCCACGACTCAATAATTTGTTGGATAAACTTTCAGGAGCTAGTTTTTTCAAAATTAGATTTGAGGAGCGATTGTCAACTAATATGAATCCGGCTTAGTGATGAATGAAAGACGGCCTTTAAATTAGTGAAGGACTATACGAATAGAGAGTAATGCCCTTTGGGTTGTGCAACGCTCCTTCAACTTTCATGCGACTCATGAATGAAGTCCTCAAACCTTTCCAGGGTAAGTATTGTGTTGTGTATTTTGACATCCTTGTTTATAGCCCTTCTCCTGCCGATCATTTCAATCATCTTAAACAAATACTTGAGAGGCTCTGACAACACAAGCTTTATCTCAATTTTTCTAAATGTGACTTTGCCACTACTAATGTACCTTTCTTGAGTTTTATAATTTCAAGCAAAGGAGTACAAATGGACCCACGTAAGGTAGATGCCATTGCTAATTGGCCTACGTTCAAATCCTTATTTGATGTTCGTAGATTCCATGGACTCACTAATTTCTATCATCGATTTATTAAAAGATTTAGCATTATAAAGGCGCCAATAACAACTTGTTTGAAAGTACCTATCCTCAAATGGACCGAACTACAACAGCATAGTTTCGAAACAATAAAAACCACCCTTAGCTCCGCACCAGTCTTGCCTTGCCTGATTTCAATAGGCCCTTTCAAGTAGAGACGGATGCCTCAGCCATAGGAATTGGAGTGGTTCTTCCGCAAGGAAATCGACCCGTAGAATTTTTTAGTGAAAAGTTAAGCCCCACTCGCCAAAGGTGGTATGTTTATGATCAAGAATTCTATGCTGCCATTAGAGCTTTAAAACAATGGGAGCACTATTTGTTGCATCAAGATTTTGTGCTTTGCAATGATCACCAAACTTTATGGTATATAAACAATCAAAAGACCATTAATCGTATGCATGCCTATTGGACAATATTTTATAGAAATTCAGTTTTGTGTTCAAACATAAATAAGGCAAATTAAATTGGGTAGTTGATGCCTTAAGTAGGTGAGCTACACTGCTAGTCCAGTTACAAACCGAACTTAATGGTTTGGAAATCTTGGCTGAGTTATAGGCAGAAGAAGCAGAATTTGCTGAACCGTGGAGGCAGTGCATGGCGGGACAATCCCATGGTGATTTTTCTATAAGGCATGGCTATCTATTTAAGGCCAATTGTTTGTGCATACCAAAATCCTTTTGAAGACAACAATTAATAAAAGAAATGCACAATGGCGGGCTTGCAGCTCATGTTGGTTGAGACAAAACAATTGCACAATTTCAACAAAGAGCCTATTGGCCACACCTTCGTGGAGATGTAGCTCAATTTGTAGAATGTTGCTCCGTTTCCCAAACCTATAAAGGAACAAGTCAACATGCAGGCTTGTATTCACCAATTCCTATTTCGAATTCTATCATGGTGGTTGTGGATCGTTTCTCCAAGATGGCACATTTTATACCATCCAAGAAAACTTTTGACGCTCTCAATGCGGCACGACTTTTCTTTAAAGAAATTGTTAGACATCATGGTTTACCTAGAAGCTTGACTTCTGATCGGGATGTGAGGTTTGTGAGGCACTTCTGGCACGAATTATGAAAAAGATGGAACACATATATCAAATTAAGTTCAACATATCGCCCACAAATTGATGGCCAAATAGAAGTTGTGAACAGGACCCTTGGAAATATTTTGAGATGTTTAGTCAACAACATCCTCGATGGACGGAAGAATTACTTAGCCAAGCTGAATTTTCTTTTAACTCCATGCCTAATCGGTCAACAAATCAGTCCCTTTTTAGCATTGTATACACAAAAGTTACTAACCACTTAATTGATCTTGCAGTCATACCAAAATGCTGAAGCCAAACTACAGCAAAAACTGCTACACACTTCAAGGAAATGTTACAAGAGTTTCAAGCAAAGTTATAAGCATCCACAACAAACTACAAAGCCAAGGCGGATCTCCACCATCAACAGCAAATCTTTCAATCGGGCAACCTAGTCATGTTGAGGAGGCTTTGCAAGGAACGATTACCTACAAGCACCTACACCGAGCCCAACCCGCGCAAAATTGGACCCTTTCCAATTCTCCACAAATCAGTGACACTGCTTGTCATAACCTGCCTGATGATTTTCAAACTTCTTCCAATTTCAGTAATACCACCACCATCAATTCGTTAGAACCGAATTCTTTTGACACCAGGGAACACTATGTGGATCATCTTAGATACATTGTGCTGTTACACAACTTATCCTTATTTGCTTAAAATGATTTTCTTTAGCATTATTTCCTTACAGCTTTACTACTTTTAGTTATTATGGTACAAATTACACTTTTTGTTAGTTATAGAAATTAAGGCAATAGCACAAAGGTATAGGATATATGTAATTCCTTTTCATTTCAGAAAGGGAGATATATACGACATTTTTTTGGGTTTTGCTACAGAGCATTCGTCTTCTCCCGAACGAAGTGTGGGCTCCTACGCCAATATGACCTGCGCTTAGCTTGCACTACAGAAACATTTTCAGAGGGTTTTATTGTGCCTGATATACACACCAAATCACATCTCTCATACTTTCATCCAAGTGCCTTGAAATTTTAGAAGAATGCCATGTCAAAGCCCAGGACTTCACTCTCGTGTAGCTCACTGCTTCACGGAGTGAATATTGCGCATATCATGCCAACAGCCACATTGCAAGCTCAATCACATCCTAAAGCACCAATTTTTCTTGCATACCACCTATAACATGACCTCGATGCATACAAGCTCCTTTAGTCAGTTCATCTTATCTCCCACAATCTCTAGACTAACCTCTTATAATCAAGAAAACCTTCCTTTGTCTAAAAAAGAACTCATGATAGTCTCTAAAAGGGAGAGGGTTGGCAAAAGAAGTCAGAATACCTAACTAATATGATTGTCTGGAATAATAGAACAACTGTCAAAGAGGAGCAGCCTTCTCGAACCAAATTATCATTTTGAAAACACTTCCTTGACAGATTATATTAGCCTTACTAGGTTCTATAGAATACGCACATGAAATGAATCATATAAAATTAGCTTGTTCAACGAATTGCTCAAATCTTAATTTTTGCTCTAGAATCATGACTTGGTTTTCTAGAACATTATATTAAAAGCCACTACATAATAATTCAATCGACACTAAGGTGGTCATGATGATGTTCCTTAACAAGATCATTTACACATATAGAACTCCAATTACTTTGCTTATAATAGGTTAAAATCCCAAATAAACAAATATTTAATTTCAAAAGTTGGTAATTATACTATGAATTATGATGTTTTCAGCATCAGAACCTTAGCCCAATAGGAATAATGAGGTTGACATTTAGAAAAAGCACCCCTTCTTGAGCCTCCTTGATCTATGAGAACTCAAGACTATTTTTCTTGAGATAGATTGGGTGTAGTTAACTAGACCTCCTCTGAAGATAAGTCAAGTTTATTTAAATCTAGGATCGAGACATCCTACACGTACAAGTCCCCATTAAGACGTGCCCCTCCAAATCATAGAAGAGCACCCTCAATTAAAGAAGACACTTAGGCTCAATTTAAGGCCCATATTTTGTTAAATGGGGTACAGTAGTAAGGATGGAAATAAACTTGATTAAAATCTCATCCTACATCTACTAACAAACCCAACGTACTAATGTCACAAGATGTTGACCCTTAACATGTTGAGAGCATGGCTAGCAACCCTAGGTTGCCTCCTTACAAATATCCAATGCAAATCATGGTGGAAGTACATATGTGAATGGCATGCTTTGGATTGATGTCAACCCGTTTACAAGCAGATATATTATAACACTAGTTTAATGAAATAGTTCAGAGGATCACAGCATGGCCATTTACAATTCAAAGGAACAAGATATATTTGATAAAGGCTTCAATGTTTTTCATGATCATTAATTCTTAAAGAGCTTATGTTTAATGTAGGAAAGCACGTCCAAGAAACATGCTGATTTGATTGGTATGCTGAGTAATCATTGGCTAGTTAAAGATTCTAATTAGCAGGTTTTGTAGCAAAAGAATAAGCTCTAAATTAAGATTTGGTTAATGGTTAATTTAGCATGATAGCTGACACAACTTGTTATTAAATGGTTTTCGGTAATTATTGTTTGAAAGTGGGCAAAATATTGGTTTTTACATCCTTGGCAGGCCAAGTGTGTAAAACCCGCAAAATACCATTTTAGGCTTCGCACGATTTTCGATGCGTCGCGACGAGTTTAAGTGAAAATTTCAAAATCGTCGGAATTTGACGCAAATAATTTTATAAAATAGAACGCAAAATTCTGAGCGAAACGATATAAAGAACCCATATCAAATTTTGCGTAAATTGAAAGTTAAAATTTATAAAAGTCTCTTAATACCCAAACTACCTCTAAGGACTATTAAGCGGAGATATTTCAAGTGAGGGCAATTAGGACTTTTAGCCTCTCCAACCAAAGCCTTAAGGGACCGAATATGATTCGGTCCCTTCATTCCTTTTGCTCTCTTCTTCGGCCGAACACGAGACGAAGGGAGGAGGCGGACGGGAGGGGCGACGACGCCATCTACGGCGACGTTTCCGACGGCCAATCGTGGAGGAGACTGTAGGGAAGGTTAAGGTAAGTTGTATTTAAGAGTTTTCTCACCCTTTTATAGAGTTTTCTTTGGGAGAGATTTCTAGGGTTTGTTCCAAACTCAAGTTTTTTAAAGAAGAACAATAGGAGGAGATTAAAGAAGGTTTCTAATCATGGAATTTTTAGTTTTCCTCAAATATTTTGAGTTTTGAAAATTAGGGGTTCCCTCAATGTTGTTTTTCTTTCAAAATGCCTTTACTAAAGTAACTCCTAATGACGTTATAAAGCCTCTAATGGAAAAATAATGTGTGCTTGAGAAGAATTTTTAGGTTTTAAAATTAGGGTTTTTCCCCTAAACATGGAATTTTTGAGCCTTATGATTTCATATGGGTTTAGGAGGGTTTTTAGAGGCAAAAATTAGAATTTCTACACAAGATACAAATTTTTATGATTTTTAATTTAATTAAATCCGAAAATTTATAGTAATTTTTTGAAGTATTAAGTGTATGGGGAGGTTCTTTAAGCATATGCCATATAATGGAAATGAAGAAAGTTCCCAAAAAATTTAGATTATGATGAAATCCCAAATTTAGAGAAATTAGGAAATAAGATTAATTATGAATTGGGAAAGGGTTCAATTAGAAAATTTAAGAATAGTGTATGGGTGGGTTCTTTATTTTCATAGTTTAGGGTTTTGAGAAGTTTGTGTGGAGACAAGTAATGTTTACACTTTATGTTATATCTCTTTTAGATATTGATCGTGTAAAGGGAAGAGCTCGTTAGGACTTTCGGCAAATCACCGTGGTGAGGTAGGTAGATGTGGCACAGTTAAATTTAGAAAAGAATTTCATTTTTTTTCCTAATAGCCTGTTTGAATTGTTGTGAAAATTCTTAGAAATCTTGCAATTGAACTCCTACATCTTATTATACTGTAAATGTTTTGCATATGCTTTATGTCTATGAATTCATGTGGCAATGGTTTAGATACACTTGACCCTATGTTTACTATCAAGCTTATGCCCTCTTTTACTTATGGGACATCTTACATTGCAAATATACTTTCATGTGGTGATATAATGCAATCTTATTCTTTCAAAGTGATGATTAAAGATGGCACTTAGCTTATCTTTTCTTTCATGACATCATATAACCAAGTAGCACGTTATGGGATATTTGATCATATGCATGAAAGTAATGATAAGGATCTTCTATGAATAAATATGGAATGAATGCATGTGCATGCTGATGTGGAAATATCATTGGTAAAAGGGCTCTTTGAGCCATTGGTAAAGGGGCTCTTTGAGCCATTAGTAAATGGGCTCTTTGAGTCATTGGTAAAGGGACTCTTTTGAGTCAATTGGTAAAGGGGTTCTTTTGAACCAAATGGAAAAGGGTTTGGCCAAACAAAATGTACCTGATCAGTACAAAAGATACTTCCAAGACGGGTGCTTACGATATATATATTACATTAAATAAGCATCTTATGATCCATTGGGCAATTAAATGCATATAAAGCATTTTATGATCCATTGAGCAATTCATGTATTGTATAAAGAGAAGGGTTGCAAACTTAACCAAAGAATGAGACTTAATGGATAACCTAGAGGCATTCTACTTAATTGTTATGATTTGTTTAATGTTCCTATACAAAGCAATGACATACATATTATTTTTCTTGCCTTGTTTTCTAAATTTAATTGAAAAAGCATTTGCCTATTGAGTTGTGACTCACCCATGTTGTGGGAAAATTTTTCAGGAGGATCTGGTAGAGGATAAATGACGGATAGACCACCCCTCACGTACCGTCATAGGAAGACGACGGGCGGCAGGTTTTATTTTGGGTTATTCTTTTTGATGTTTTTGTTAGATGGTTGTAGGAAGAATTGTAAAGAAAGTTTTATGAACACTTTTTGCATTTTGTACATCTATATTTTAAAGATGATATCATTGAATGATAGATGAATGAAAAAGAAGAGAAAATTTTTATTTGGAACTTTATAGTGGCTCTTTCTTTATTTTCGGAGACATGTTGATTGTGTTATGAATGATTGTTTTTAGTTTTCTTCTGTCCGACCTTCGTTCCCGCCTCGCCTATGCGAGCTCACCGGGCCGGGTCGTGATAAAGTGGCTCAAGACACATTACCATCACGAACACGACAAAAGTTTGGCACTTACAACAGCAGAATGATTTAAAAAATGAGTTTGCTTTGCATTGGCCCAATTAACTATGTTAGAGCTTACTTCCAAAGAAAGGCTCATATGAGCTTTTGATTGAATGGGCATATTGGCTTTTATGTTATCCCTATTGAATTGTGTCAAAGATACATCTAAGAAAAGGCCAATGGAAAGAACTTGTAACTCATGCGAAGAAGCCCCATTGGTAGGACTTACAAACATGCGGATAAAAAAGCCAATTGATTCATTTTATAACTCTGATGCATTACATACTTTATCATAGTTATGAATTTAATGTCTTACTAGGACCCTTAGGTCAAAAATAAATCAAGATGGTCAGATCCAAGCCTTCTAACTATATACCTGATCAATTGGGTTGATATTATGTGTGTGACTTGATCATCCAAATGACATAATTTAGTTGATTCTTACTTGTGGATGAACATTATAAATAAACTAGGTTCACCTAGGGACTAAATTTCACATAATTCAAAAGCCTTGAGTACATGGGCATGACCTTTGATGCATCAACATGCTAAATTTAGATCAAAGTTTTGCATTTGGGTTTCCTGACACTTCTTATTATCAAACCATAGTCTATTTCAAACATTTAACTCAATTTCCTATATTTAAGGACCACTCTCTTATTTAGAGCTAAATAAACTACATGATACGAGACATTATGTCCTATCCATGAGATGCCATTGAACGGAGCCTTTTAGGATTTAGAGGGATGCCCTTAACACATGAATCAATAGTTAATTTTAAGATGAATAGATATTTTGCACGAGATGACATTATTGCTAGAGCAGCTAACAAGTACGGCCTACTAACCTGACTATAAGTAGACCCCAAATAATGCCTCTTACGACCTTAGCCTAAAAGCATGGTACCTCCAATTCAGTTGGATTCAATAATGTTTTGTTTGTTTATTTTTAAGATTAACAAAAAAATTGACTTAGCCAACCTACCTTAATGGGACTAAAAAACCTCAACACCAAGATAACCTCATAAATAAAATTATTTGATTTTGATTTGAAATTTGTTGTGAATTTATGACTATGACTTGAGGATTGCGATTCTTCTGCAAATAAAAGCAAAGTGGGCTAAGACTCAAACATAGACTTATGAAAAACTTAAATTAGATCACACACCTCAATCATTAGAGAACTTTATAGGCATGTCTTAAAATATAATCATCATAAGCAAGAAAACCCAAATATTATATTTGTGACTGCATATCAAGGAAGGTTAAGTAGGGTTAAGATTAATGGAATCAAGTTTATTAAATGCGCCAATCAAAGCACAATTTAAAATTGAAGCAAATCGATATGTTGGCCATCTGCAGAGCTTGCCTATGAAACGCATGCTCGCAAAAAAGTATGTGCTTTGTGTCACTTCGCTACTTCGTGTTTGTGTTGTGCACTATGCTCCGTATCTTAATACAAAAAAATCATGACACAAAATTTATAGTTTGTTTCAGCATCCAATGAAATAAAAACGCACAAACATTGGCTTCTTCACGCTATTTCTCATAGTTATTCAGTTATCGCTAACTAGCTCTCAATTTTCTCCCACTGAAGCTAGTTGCTTTTATGTGGTTCTTCTCTTCACACTCCCTTGCCCGCAAGTTTTCTTATTGATGCAGTCAAAAGTTTATCATTTTGCATTTCATGTATAGACTATATGTAATTTGGATTTTATGTTTTATTTTTCCCCAATGATGGAAGGCAATCAATGATCATGTGTAGGTAGAGTGCTCTTGGGTCATTTCCACCTTTGGTTTGCTAGCTCTCTTTGGTTCTTCGGGTAATTATCTTTGGGTTGTTTTGTCTCTTCTTGGGCTTGGCCCATTTCTCCTTTGTTGTTTGGTGTTTGGAGTTTTCAACTGCTGGTTGCTTGGGAATGCCGGGCTGGCCGTGCCTTTCTTGGTGTTTGTTCGGCTCCTGACTGTTCCGATTCTGGCTGCTCGATTTGTGGTTCTGCCGTGCCTTGTCTTTTGGTTTTTTTCTTTGTTCTGGTTAGCTGAATGGGGCGGCTTCTTTCTCTGTTCTGGTTGGTTGAATAGGGCGGCTGCTTGGGTGTCTTTTGAGCTCCTTTCCCTATTTAAATGTGATGTTGGCTGCTGTTGGGAGGTGGTTGAAGTTTGATATTTGTCTCTAAAAACCTGAGGGTTTCTTCCTAAGCTTGAGAGCTTCTTCTTCTACCTATTTCTTCCTCTAAGACTTCCATCTATTTCTTCTCTCCAGAAGTTTCCACCCCATTGTATCTTTCTTCTCTACAAAAGGTAAAAGAGGTGTGTTGTTGGCTGGTTTGTTAGTATTTGCTGGAGGAGTTTCAACGGGTGTTGGATCGGGATTGCTGTGGTGGACCATTGGTTTGCATGTTCTTAAGAGCACTTTAATTTCCTATTTTATCGTTACATGTGAGGTGACCACTAGTTGGTTGTTCTGAGGGAATTTTTCTTTAGTTTTAAATTTTGATTTCTTCTAGTTTTTTTTTCTTTCTTCTAAAACATCTTTAGTTTCTTTCATCGAGTTTGTTTAATCTGTGGTTGTTCACTTGTTTTGGATTGAGTCGTCTCCCATTTCTCTCAAGTGTTCTCTTTTGATCCCATCACTTATACACCTCTCATTGGTTTTTAAGCTAACACAAACTTGTAACTCACAAGCTTCTTCTGAAGAATGACCCTCGATGCATCATTCACACTATCTATTCACATCACCTATTGGCCTCTAGTTGCTCAATCGACCGAATATTCTTAAATTTTTACGTATTTTTTATCACTTTATCATTAATGTCTTCGAACTTTTTGGCTAGCAAATATCTGCAAATTAAATTTATTTAACATTATATTTTCTGAAAATTATTATCTATGATTTAAATTTAGCTGATTAAATAATTATTATATGCATATAATATATCTATAAATGATATACAAGTCATTAACACTTTGTTTAATAAAAGCTCCACTTACTTTTCACTTTATGCATTGAAACAAGGAACCCTTCCACATCGCATTGTTCTTAACGTTTTGAATATACTGCATGGAATATGGGCTTGACGGGCTCAACCCCCATTCATACTGATTTGATTGGCACCTCGACTTTAGTTCTAGTTTATTACTTAAATTCAAATTGATTAATGCATTCATTACGATCATGACATACAAATTTAAGAAAATATAGAATTTGATTCAGCTAGCCCTTAAACATATCCAAGTTTAATTATATAAGTCTTCAATATCAATTAAATTTGAATAAGTGATAAAACACTTGAATTCAATTTAGTTTCTTGGTCGCTCTTGAAATTAATGTGGTAAACTGATCAATTAAAACATTGAATTTAAAATGTTTTTATTGAATTTATTAAAATTTATATTACAATTTGTTTGTTTATCCAAATAATAACGATATAGATGAGGATCGATGATCTATTTGATCAATTCGAATGAGCTTTGTTTTCTCTAACATTGGCTTGAAATATAGTTATCACCAATGGTGGATTAAAGACAGATATGACAAATAGTGTTCAGTAACAATCATGGTTACTAAAAAAATTACATTAATGTCTTTTGGACTAACAAATATCCCAACTATAATTATTCAACATATCATTAGGATCTACAAGCAATTCCTTGACTCATTTGTCATTGTATTCATAGACAATATCATTGTTTATTCAATAGAGAGGTTTGTCATCTTAACCACCAGCATGTCATACTGAAAACACTAAAAAGAAATGAATTATATGCTAAGTTCTATACATATTCAAGTTCTGGATGAGGAGTATCGCATCTCAAAGTGATGGCATTAAAGCAGACCAATGGATTATTCCTAGAAGGTTTCTCCTAGATTGTGATGTCGCTTATCCAAATCAACATAAAAAAGTGAATCTCTAGTGAAGTGAATAGTGTGAAGAAGTTTTCCGATGACTGAAGACACGTTTAATGATTGCTCAAGTGTTGGTTATTCCCTATAGCACAAAAGTGAGGATTTTCCAAAATTGCTTTCCAAAATGCCGCTCCTGCAATCATCATGCCAGAAAAGGAGGCAACTTGGGAAAGGGAAGAAGATCTTAGATTGAGATTCCCTCAATTGTTTGATGACCGCTAAGACAATTTCGAGGACGAAATTTCAAAAAGGAGGGGTGATTTGCAATACCCTCAAAATGTTCAAAATAATGTAAGCATTAACTTCCTCTAAATGTTAACTTATTTTATTATAAGTGTATGTATATATGTAAATTCATGTAATAATCATTTAAGTTCATAACAATTAACTCAATTAATGTAGCATATTATTAAAAGTAATGTCAATGAATAACACTGTAGCATACCATTTATTTATTATATATTCTACTGTAGCTATTCCACTAATCTGAGCATGCAAAGGTTGATTTTTGGCATGCTGCAATCGCACGGCTCAGAGTGAGTTTGGTGGACTGAGTGGAATGAGCATTGGGATATAAAATAGAATTTAGCTCACTTCCCTTCTCATTCCAATTTTCCCACATGTGTTTCTCTGGAGTTCGCCAAGAGGTTGTGAGGGGGTGCTGGAGGATTTTTGAAGGCTCGTTGAGGAGGATAAAGTCCAGGTCTAAACAATCTATAGTTACCAAAATGAATTTTTGCTGCAATCTATGGTTAAAAGGATGGACTTTAATAATGTTTGCTGAAATCAGTTGGTTGTGGCCAAGTTCATTGTGGTAGATGGCTGGACATAGGAAAGAAACATAAGAAAGAATAAAAAGGTTTACTATTGAGTGAGGAGGAACTTAATTGAGGTGGAATACAAAAGGAGAAGAAAACAGGAAGAACGAGTTCCAAGTGAGGTTAGATACCTAAACGAGATTATAAGAATTAGTAAATGTTCTATTATTGCACTTCATCTTTATTATGCTAATGACCGCATGGATTTCAGTTTATTTTAGTTTATTTTGTATGAACAAGGACGAATATGTATGAAATTGTTTAGGCCGAGAGTAATCTTCATCCATGTTAACGATTTCGTAAATATAAAAGGATAAATGTTCATAAACTAATGAATGAGCAAAAAGGGCAGCAAAAGCTAGCAAAAGTACAGCAAAATGGCAATAGCAAAAAGGGCAGCAAAAGCGCAGCAGTAAAAAGAGCAGCAAAAGCGCTGCAAAAGTGCAGCAAAAGGGCAGCAAAAATGCAGCAGCAAAAAGGACAGCAAAAGGGCAACAAAAGCGCAGCAGCAAAAAGGGCAGCAAAAGTGCAGCAAAAGGGCAGTAAAAGGGCAGCTAAAAGGCAGATAAAGCGCAGCTAAGACGTAGCTATGTCATCAAAGCATATGTCATTAGGGCTAAAAAGGATGACTATATGAAAAGTGAAATAAGATATATATGGGGAATAAGCCCGCACAAGTAAAGGCGAAAGACCCGATAAGGTAAGCCTACACTCTCAATTCTATAAGTTGGGGAAATTGGACTCAACCCTGAATGAGAGAACAACTTTCATTTTAAAAGTTGGGAGGTTGGACCCAACGTTGAATCGAAAAGCTGAAAAGGTGCAAAAACTTATAGCCATTATATGACTTATTTAAATGTGTTGAACAGTTTTGGCAAGATGAATAATATTGCTAGGCACTTTTCAGGCTCAATATGACATTTCAATATGTGTTTTTTAACTATGTTAGCATTCATTATTATTTATTATTATCACTTATAAATTGTGTCACGACCCGGCCCGGTAAGCTCGCATAGGCGAGGCGGGAACGGAGGTCGGACAGGAGGAATTAAAACATTCATAATACATAACATCATATCATCCAACACAAACTAAACATCCTCAACTATATAATGAAAGAGCCACTAAATAAATCTCGGTAAAACTTTTATTTTTCATTCATCTTTCAAAAGAAATATGTACATAAATATTTATTCCAAAAGAAGGTATTCAAACAAAATTAACTATCACAAAAATCAACCTATACATCCACCTATATCCAAAATAACAAAACTCAAAAAGAATTTGCAGCCTGTCGTCTCCCTACGACGGTAAATACACGGTGGTTGGTCCGCCATTATCTATTCGCAGGATCTCCTGAAAATTTCCCACAACATGGGTGAGTCATAACTCAATAGGCAAATGCTTTTCAATTAAATTTAGAAAATAAGGCGAGGAAATAACATGTATGTCAATGCTTTTTGTGTAGGAACATTAAACAAATCACAACATTTAAATAGCATGCCTCTAGGTTATCCATTAAGCCTCTTTCTTTGGTCGAGTTTGCAACCAATCACTTATACAATACATGAATTATTTTCATGAATCATAAAATACTTTATATGCATATAATGTAATACATATCTTATAATCACCTGTCTCGGAAGTATCTTTTGTACTGATCAGGTATATTTTCTTTGGCCATCCTTTACCATTTGATTCAAAAGAACCCCTTTACCATTTGGCTCAAAAGAGCCCCTTTTTTATTGGCTCAAAGAGCCCATTTTCCATTGGCTCAAAGAGCCCCTTTACCATTGATACTTTCGCATCAACATACACATACAATCATTCTCTATTTATTCATAAAAAGAACTTTATCATATCTTTCATGCATATGGCCAATTGTCCCCTAATGTGCTACATGGTTACATGATGTCATGAGGAAAGAAGTGAGCTAAGTACCTTCATTAATCATCACTTTAGAAAGATACAGTTGCATTATATACCATCACATGAGAGTTGCACTTGCAATGTAAGACATCACATAAGTAAAAACATAAGTATGATAATAAGCATAGGGTCAAGTGTCTCTAAACCATTCCACATAAGTACATATAATTAAGCAAATCATAAAAGCATGTTGCATGACATTTAGGAGTATGTTAGGATATAAAAGAAAATTAAAGTTGCAATAATGTTAAGAATTTCATACCAATACAAGAGCATAATAATGTGGAAAGAAAAGAATTTTCTCTAAATTTAAAAGAGCCACATTTACCTACCTCCATGTTATGTACAACTGGCCAAATGTCCTATCGAGTCCTTCCCTTTATCTCGCCCAATATCTAAAAGAAAATTTAACATAACACTTAATTATATACTTCCATCACATAAACACCTCAAAATTTTAAACTATGCGAATAAAAACTCTACGCACACGATTTCCTAAATATTCCTAATTGATCCCAATCAATCTCAATATATCTTCATATAACAATCTCCCCTATACTCAAATATTAAATAAAATATAAATAAATTTTCGGATCTAATTAAGTTAAAACTCACAAAAATTAATTTTTTGTACAGAAGCCCTAATTTTGTCACCAAAAACCTTCCTAAACCCTTGTGAAATCCTAAGGCTCAAAAATTTAATGACTAGGGGAAAACCCTAATTTCTAAAACCTAAAAATTCTTCACAAATTTGCATTATTTTTCTATTATGGGCCTCCTAATGTCATTTAAAAACTATCCTACAAAGCCATTTTGAAGGAAAACAAAATTTGAGAAAAACCTAGATTTCAAAATTTCGCATTTTTCATGAAATCAACTCATATTTGGGTTTAAAAACATCCCCCTACCCTTCCTTATCTTTACCTTAAAGAAATCTTGCATTTTTTCAAAACCCTAGTTTTCTTCCTTTAAAGAAAACTCAATGAAAAGGAGACGAAATTCAAGCAAATGACTTACCTTAGCCTTCTTGAATCTCCCTCTTCGATTTCTCCTAAGGAAAGCCGCCGGAAACCGCCCCTAGGGTCGCCGTCGAAGCCCCTACCCATGCGCCTCTCCCCTTCCGCCTCCGCTCGGTTCGGGCCGCAAGCATGGAATGGGGACCGAAACATTTCGGTCCCTATTTAGAGTGGGATGTTCATTTCAATTGCCAAAGGTCCAAAATGCCCTCACTTAAGTTATTTCTACTTAAATGACCTCAAGGGCAAAGTTGTCATATTGAAACTTCTACGAATTTTAACTACCAAAGAACGCGAAATTCCATATGGGTTCTTTATATCATTTCGCTCAGAATTTTGCGTACTATTTTATAAAATTATTTGCGTCGAATTCCGACGACTTCGAAATTTTACTTAAACTCGTCGTGGAGCATCGAAATGCGTGCGACGCTTAGGATCGTCGTTCTTGGGTTTTACAAATTGCTTGTGTATTTCATTGAGCCTAGCTCATTAGCAATTGTTGTACTGCAGGAAAGGGGAAGGAGCCCTTAGAATAGTAAAAAGAGGTTATCGTTCTTTTGGTGTAAATATATTTTGGGTGTATAAAGAGATCTAAAGAGAGATCTGAATGCTAGATGTACAGACTTTTGGGTATGTGAGTAAATTTAAAAAGTTTTAGTAGAGCTCTGTATTTACTTCAATTATATTTAATGTTTATTAAGGGACATTATATGCTTCCCATTATTAATTATGAAATTTGATAGGTTGGCAAGTTAGGAGAGTTTAAATAGATTTCTTTTTACTCTATTCAAGTAGTGGCTCGGAATGAGTGTTAGTAAGATGGAACCGATTTAGATTTTTCTTCTCTGCTATACTCCAGATGGACCATTAGGGGGTAAGCTAACTGGGGTGTGATAGAAATTGATATCAGAGCCTAATCAAGATAAAGTGGAAGCATAATTCGATTTGAAGAGAAAGTAGGATGAGATATTATGAATATGATGTAAATAGAGCTATAGGTTAAATCAAGGTTGAATGGAATTAAGTTTTAATGGAATTGCGCATTCATTTTAGTACAATAGCATACTTGCTTATTTAATGCTTTAATGATCATGTTTATTATCATGAGTACATGTATTATATGAATGATCTATATGTATACAGATCATTATATCTGAGGAGTTGCCAGAAAGAATGACTAGTCAGTCCTCCAGGCCGAATACAAAAACAGGAATGAATGAAGGAAATAAGTCTAAAGAACTTCAAGATATTGTACATTTGATATTACAAGTAGTAGATAAAATGGCAGCTATAGAGAAATCTTCTACTAGCGGTGGATTCATATCTAAAAGTGATAGTGAAGTGGATCGACATTTAAAATTATTTCAGACTTTTAAACCACCAGCATTTAAGGGTGCAAGTGATCCAACCGTAGCTGAAGACTAATTGTTAAAGATTGGAAAGATTTTAAATGGCATGATCTGTCCTGAAAATAGGAAAGTATCATTAGCTATATTTGTGTTAGAAGAAGTAGAAAGATAGTGGCAAGCACAACATAGAGAAAAATTTGGACAGATGCCTATGACTAACATACAAAATGATGATTTTGTGAAAGTCTTCAGAGATTTGTTTATTCCTCCATCAGCTAGATTAGCTCTGCAAGATAAATTCTTCAATCTGACTCAAGGTTCCAAAACAGTTATGCAAAACGAAGCTGAGTTCACTTCTTTGTCTCGCTACACACCTCATTATGTCAACACCCAAGAGGAGAAGTGTCACAGATTTTTGAGAGGACTAAGAGATCTACTACGACTAGCATTGGCCCCTTTTGATATCAGTGAAGTTTCGATCTTAGAGGTGAGAGCCAGAATGATTGAAAATGAACTGAATTTCTCCAAGTATAATTGGGAACAACTACACCCAGGAAAAAGGAAGATGTTTGAAAATGATGATCGATTCAGAAATAAGAAGCTAAAGTTTAATGATAAACAGAAACAAAGTCAGCTTGAGAAACTCTTGTGTGATTAATGTGGGAAGAGGCATTTTGGTCAGTGTTTGGTGGGATCTGGAAGATGTTTTAAATGGGGTGAGATGGGTCATCGCAAGATGGATTGCCCTTAAGAGAAAAGAACCAATATCAGGCCACAAGGATATCAGGAATAGGTACCACATAGGAGATATCTGGAAGGAGGCAATCAAGCAGGAAAAACTCAGCTCCAAGGAAGGCCAGCAGTATAAGGAAAACCACTTGTTCAATTAAAAGAAGAAGCATCAGATGTTTTAGGGTGTTACATCAGATCTTAAAGGCAATCAACCTGTGAAAGCTAGAGTGTTTGCCATTACACCCCAAAAGGCTAAGAATTCAGAGGAAGTGATTACAAGTATACTTTTGATTTATAACAAGTTTGGCAGAGTTCTTTTTGATTCTGGTGCATCCCATTCATTTATTTCTGAAGAATTCTGTTCTGATTTATCTATTGAGACTATATATTTTACACCTAACTTGTGTGTTATGATGCCAACGAGGGATAGTTTGCCTGTCAATAGGATGTGTCTTATAACTTTAGATTTTCAAGGTCACAAATTTTTAACAGAACTGATTATAGTGCCTATTAAAATGTTTGACATCATCTTAGGAATGGATTGGTTAGTTAAACATTTTGCTACAATTCAATGCTGGAAGAAGAGAATAAAATTTAATTTACCAAATGAGATGACCTTTTATTTTCCCTGTGAGAAGAATGCAACATCCTCTCTTGTTAGTTCCATAAAGATGGGTAAATACTTAAGGAGGGGTGAGTTAGTGTTAGCTAAAATGGAGGTCTTAAATGAAGATGTCCAGGCATTGCAAAATGTTTCATTTGTCTCTGAATTTTCAGATGTATTTCCTGAAGAATTACCTCGATTACCACCTGAACGGGAAGTTGAATTTGGCATAAAATTGCAGCCAGGAACATCAGCAATTTACAAATCTCCTTATAGGACGGCCCCAAAAGAATTGCAGGACTAAAAACTTAGCTACAAGAATTGATGGATAAGGGATTTATCTGTAAAACCCGAATCGATGATCGTAAGCGTTGCACGCATCTCGATGCGCCGCAATGAGATTTAAGTGAATTTTTTAAAGCCATCAAATTTTGACAAAATTAATTTTAAAAAATTCTATGCCAAATTCCAATCAAATTGATATATAGAACCTATATTTAATTTCGCTTAATTTGAAAGATAAAAATTTTAAAAGTTTCAACATACCTAAACTACCCTTAATAAATATTAAAGCAAAATAAAGCATGCAAGGGCATTTGGGTAATTGGAATTCCCTAAACTCCTAAGCCTTAAGGGGACCAATTCTATTCGGTCCCCTCATATTTCTTTCGGCCGAAACAAGAGACGAAGGGAGGCGGAGGCGGAGGCGGAAGGGAGAAGGCGGACGGGAGACTTCAGGCACGGCTCCGGCGTCACTTTCCAGCGGCCGAATTTGAGGGAATTTGTAGAGGAAGGCAAGAGGTAGACTAAGGTATATTTAATTTAAGCATTCCTCCATTTCTTGCAAAGTTTTTCTAAAAGGAAAATTTTAGAGTTTCTCCAAAAATGATTGTTCTTTTAAAATCTCTTCACGAAATCAATAGGGAAGAATAGGGAAGATGTTTTAACCGCAAAAATGATATTTTCCCTAAATATTTTTGAGATTTGAAAATTAGGATTTTTCCTAAAAATTTAAATTTCTTTAAGAGCTTTCACAAAAATATTTTCATTGGGTCCTAGGAATGTTTCTAAAATGGAATTTTGAGTTTTTTCTAAGAATTTGTATTTTTTTAAGAATTTTGGTGTCAAGTGAGTCTAAGGTGTCATGTAAGTTTTCTTTGTCTTCATGTTATGTTTTGAGTCTATAAGAAAATGAGAAGAAAATAAATATTGTCCTCTCAAGAGTTTTCTGGATGAACAAAATCAGAGTGGTGCAACAGAAGCATGGCAATAAATAAAGACTCCTCATCTGGAGATGAGCATTTTCAAGAGGAGGAGATTTGATGTAGGCAAGGGGGGTCATCACAAGTTGGTTTTTCTTTGGTCCCTTGGGTGGCTGCTGTTTCTCGGATTGGGCTTTGGTTCTCGGTTTTGAGCTGATGTTGAAGTTTCTGGTTATCTCCTTTTTGAGCTGAAGTTTAGCTCATTGATTGAAGTATTGTTGTAGCTCATTATGGTGGAACTTGGCTTTTCCTTTTCCCCTAACATCCCCCTCGGTTTCCCCTCTTGCCCTCTCGGTTTCTGGTGGCTGTTGCTCTTCTCGTGGCTCTTACTGGGCTTCCCGTGCCTGCTGTTTCGTTCTCTGTGCTGCCTCTTTGGGTCCTTTGCAGGCTGGTTTTCCATGGCCTTTTTCCCTGTTTCCTGAGCCAGATTTGGGGGTTGCTGTTTGGTGACTATTGGCCTTTTATTTCCCTAAATCTAATTGGTTTAGTTGGAGGTGCTATGGCTGTTTGGTTTCCTTCTTTTGCCTATAAGTATGAAATGTTTTTGGATGGAGAAAGGGGTTGAAAATGTAATTTTTGGAAGTTAAAAAACCTGAGGGTTTTTGTTGGAAAAGCTTGCGAGCTTGTTCCATTCTCCTTCTCTTCTAGGAAAGCTTGCGAGCTTCTCCTCTTTTCTTCTCGGACTTCTAACCTCTTTCTTCTCTTCGCAAGTTTCATTCCAATTGTATCTTTCATCTCAAAACAAATGAAAGCAACTTTAGGTGTATTTTTTCTGTTTGTCAATGTGTCGTTTGTATGTCAAAGTTTGTAAGAGTCTTTATACTTAAAAGTGTCATTTTGATTATTTTGATTATCTTTTATTTCCCTAGGAAGAGTGTATATTTTGCTTGCAAAAATTAGGACTTGCAAAAAATTAGGTTTTTCTTAATTTTTGCTTGCATCAATTTGGTATCAGAGCAAGTTTAGTATGTCCTAGGGTTGTCAAGAAAGTTTTGGTTTGTATGTAAGTCTTGGTGTCAACTGAGTCTAAGGTGTCATGTAAGTTTTCTTTGTCTTCATGTTATATTTTGAGTCTATAAGAAAATTAAAAGAAAATAAATATTGTCCTCTCAAGAGTTTTCTGGATGAATAAATCAGAGTGGCGCAACGGAAGCATGGCAAGAAATAAAGACTCTTCATCTGGAGATGAGCATTTTCAAGAGGAGGAGATTTGATGTAGGCAACTGGGTGGGGGGGTCATCACAAGTTGGTTTTTCTTTGGTCCCTTAGGTGGCTGCTGTTTCTTGGGTTGGGCTTTGGTTCTCGGTTTTGAGCTGATGTTGAAGTTTCTGGTTATCTCCTTTTTGAGCTGAAGTTTAGCTCATTGATTGAAGTATTGTTGTAGCTCATTATGGTGGAACTTGGCTTTTCCTTTTCCCCTTTTTTTTGCCTTTTCCTTTTCCCCTAACATCCCCCTCGGTTTCCCCTCATGCCCTCTCGATTTCTGGTGGTTGTTGCTCTTCCCGTGGCTCTTGCTTGGCTTCCCGTGCCTACTGTTTCGTTCTCTGTGCTGCCTCTTAGGGTCCTTTGCAGGCTGGTTTTTCGTGGCCTTTTTCCCTGTTTCCTGAGCCAGATTTGGGGGCTGCTGTTTGGTGACTATTGGCCTTTTATTTCCCTAAATCTAATTGGTTTAGTTGGAGGTGCTATGGCTGTTTGGTTTCCTTCTTTTGCCTATAAGTATGAAATGTTTTTGGATGGAGAAAGGGGTTGAAAAATGTAATTTTTGGAAGTTAAAAAACCTGAGGGTTTTTGTTGGAAAAGCTTGCGAGCTTGTTCCATTCTCCTTCTCCTCTTCTAGGAAAGCTTGCGAGCTTCTCCTCTTTTCTTCTCGGACTTCTAACCTCTTTCTTCTCTCCGCAAGACTATATAGATAAGTTTATGATTATTTTCATTGATGACATCTTGGTATACTCAAAGGCTGATGAGGAGCATGCTGAAGATTTAAGAATAGTTTTGGAGACATTGAGGAAAAATCAACTGTATGTAAAATATTCAAAATGTGAATTTTGGCTAAAAAGTATTTTCTTCTTGGGACATATTATCAATGGGGAAGGAATTTTAGTAGATCCACAGAAAGTGAAAGCAATTGTAGAATGGCCTACAACAAAGAATGTTATGGAGGTTCGTAGTTTTCTTGGACTAGCAGGATATTACAGAAAATTTGTTGAAGGATTTTCACAAATTGCTATATCTTTATCGAAACTGATGAGAAAGGAGATTAAGTTTGAGTGGACTGCTGAATGTGAGAAGAGCTTTCAGACATTGAAGATGCATCTAACCACAACACCAGTATTGGCACTTCCCTCATGAATAGAAGGATTTCAAATTTACAGTAATATTTCTTTGAAAGGGTTAGGATGTGTTCTAATGCAGAATATAAAGGTGACTGCATATGCATCGAGACAGTTGAAGCCTCATGAAAGAAACTATCTCACTCATGATTTAGAGTTGGCTGCAGTAGTATTTGCTTTGAAGATTTGGAGGCATTACCTGTATGGGATAAGATGTGAAATTTTCAGTGATCATCAGAGCTTAAAATATATATTTTTTCAGAAATAACTTAATTTGCGACAAAGAAGATGGTTAGAGCTCATTAAAAACTATGATTTAGATATTCAGAATTGTACGGGAAAAGCCAATATTGTGGCTGATGCTCTGAGTCGCAAAGCTACAGGAATGATGAATTGGATGGTTACTCAAGAGATTCAATTGATTAAGGAAATAAAAAATCTACAATTGGAGATTAGAGATTTTAAAAAATGTGAAATATTTGCATCATGTGATAGTAAAGCCCATTTTAATAGATCGTATCAAAGAAGCTCAAAAGCTCAGTAATAATATTCTAAATTATTGGAGCAAGCCCAATCACAAAAAAGGCCAGATCTTTCTGTTGATGTTGATGGAGTTATTAGACATAAAATACAGTTGTGGATACCCAGTGATTCGAATTTAAGAAGGGAAATTTTACAAGAAGCTCATCATGCTGGATACACAATTCATCCAGGCAGTACCAAGATTATAAAGACTTGAAAGTAATATTCTGGTGGTTGGGTATGAAGAGAGACGTTGTGGAATACATAACTAGATGTAAAATATGTTAAATGGTGAAAGCTGAACATCAACGACCTAGTGGATTACTGCAATCACTACCAATCCCTGAGTGAAAGTGGGAAGAAATTGCCATGAATTTTGTTATGGGATTTCTCCAATCTAAACAGGGCCATGACAGCATTTGGGTGATTATTGATAGACTAACAAAATCAGCTCACTTTTTGCCCATCAAGCAAACTGATTTTGGTAGACAAATTGGCATGTTTGTATGTGAAAGAAATTGTCAGATTGCACAATATTCCAAAGGTTATTGTCTCTGATAGAAACGGTAGATTTACTTCTAGGCTGTGGAAAAGCATTCATGAAAACTTGGGTACAAATATGTACTTTAGTACAACTTTTCATCCTCAGACTGACGGTCAATCTGAAAGAATCATTCAGGTACTGTAAGACCTATTAAGATTATGTGTTTTACATTTTAGAGGTAGTTGGGAGGATCACATATCATTGATCGAATTTTCTTACAACAATAGCTACCAAGCAAGTATACAAATGGCACCATATGAAGCATTTTATGGTAGAAAGTGCAGAACTCCCTTAACTTGGGTTGAGATAGGAGAAAGACAACTAATGGGTCCAGAGTTAGTTGATGAAGCAATAGAGAAAATCAAATTAATCAGAGACAGATTAAAAGTTGCCCAGGATCGCCAGCAAAAGTATTATGACCCCAAGCACAGGGCAGTAGAGTTTGAAGTGGGTGACTTTATATTCTTGAAGGTTAAGCCTATGAAAGGTACAGCTTGGTCAGGGAGGCAAATTGAATCCTAGATATATAGGACCTTTTAAAATTACTAAAAGAATTAAAAAGGTTGCTTATAGACTTGCTCTTTTAGCAGACATGTCAGATATTCATAATGTTTTTCACGTGTCACTGCTAAGAAAGTGGGTTACGAATGCCCATCAGAGAATTTCACAGCATGAAATTGAGTTACAGAAAAATCTGACTTATACTGAAGAACCAAAAAGAATACTAGATTTTGATACTAAACAGATCAGAAATCGTCAAATTCGTTATGTTAAAGTGAAATGGAAATACAGGCCAGAAAAGGAGGCAACTTGGGAAAGGGAACAAGATCTTAGATTAAGATTCCCTCAATTATTTGACGACCTCTAAGACAATTTCGATGACGAAATTTCAAAAAGGAGGGGTGATTTGTAATACCCTCAAAATGTTCAAAATAATGTAAGCATTAACTTCCTCTAAATGTTAACTTATTTTATTATAAGTGTATGTATATATGTAAATTCATGTAATAATCATTTAAGTTCATAAAAGTTAACTCAATTAATGTAGCATATTATTAAAAGTAATGTTAATGGATAACACTATAGCATACCATTTATTTATTATATATTCTACTGTAGCTATTCCACTAATATGAGCATGCAAAGGTTGATTTTTGGCATGCTGCAATCACATGGCTCAGAGTGAGTTTGGTGGACTGAGTGGAATGAGTATTGGGATATAAAATATGATTTAGCTCACTTCCCTTCCCATTCCAATTTTCCCACATATGTGTTTCTCTAGAGTTTGCCAAGCTGTTGTGAGGGGGTGATGGAGGATTCGTGAATGCTCGTTGGAGAGGAAAAAGTCCAGGTCTAAACAATCTATAGTTACCAAAATGAATTTTTGCTGAAATCTATGGTTAAAAGGATGGACTTTAATAATGTTTGTTGAAATCAGTTGGTTGTGGCCAAGTTCATTGTGGTAGATGGCTCGGCATAGGAAAGAAAGAAAAGGTTTACTATTGAATGAGAAGGAACTTAAATGAGATGGTATACAAAAGGAGAAGAAAACAGGAAGAACGAGTTCCAAGTGAGGTAAGATACCCAAACGATGTTATAAGAATTAGTAAATGTTTTATTATTGGACTTCATCTTTATTATGCTAATGACCGCATGGATTTCAGTTTATTTTAGTTTGTTTTGTATAAACATGGACGAATATGTATGAAATTGTTTAGGCAGAGAGTAATCTTTATCCATGTTAATGATTTCGTAAATATTAAAGGATAAATGTTCATAAACTAATGAATGAGCAAAAAAGGCAGCAAAAGCGCAGCAGTAAAAAGGACAGCAAAAGCGCAGCAGCAAAAAGGGCAGCAAAAACGCAGCAAAAGGGCAGCAAAACTGCAGCAGCAAAAAGGGCAACAAAAGCGCAGCAACAAAAAGGGCAGCAAAAGCGCAGCAAAAAGGCAGTAAAATGGCAGCTAAAGGACAGCTAAAGCGTAGCTATGTCATCAAAGCATATGTCATTAGAGCTAAAAAAGATGACTATATGGAAAGTGAAATAAGTTATATATGGGGAATAAGCCTGCACAAGTAAAGGCGAAAGACCCGACGACGCAAGCCTACACTCAATTCTAGAAGTTGGGGAAATTGGACTCAACCCTGAATGAGAGAACAGCTTCCATTCTAAAAGTTGGGAGGCTGGACCACACATTGAATTGGAAAGCTGAAAATGTGCAAAAGTTTATAGCCATTATATGACTTATTTAAAGGTGTTGAACAATTTTGACAAGATGAATAATACTGCTAGGCACTTTTCAGGCTCAATATGGCATTTCAATGTGTTTTTAACTAGTTTAGCATTGTTAAGCATTTCTTAATTGCTTATTATTATTTCTTATAAATTGCTTGTGTATTTCATTGAGCCTAATTCATTAGCAGTGGTTGTACTGCAGGAAAGGGGAAGGAGCCCTTGGAACAGTAAAAAGAGGTGACCGTTCTTTTTGTGTAAATACATTTTGGGTGTGCAAAGAGATCTAAAGCAAGATCTGAATGCTAGATGTACAGACTTTTTGGTATGTGAGTAAATTTGAAAAGTTTAAGTAGAGCTTTGTATTTACTTCAATTATATTTGATGTTTATTAAGGGACATTATATACTTCCCATTATTAATTATGGAATTTGATAGGTTGGCAAGCTAGGAGAATCTAAATATATTTCTTTTTACTCTATTCAAGTAGTGGCTCGGAATGGGTGTTAGTAAGATGGAACCAGTTTAGATTTTCCTTCTCTGTCATACTCTAGATTGACCGTTAGGGGGTAGGCTAACTGGGGTTTGACACATTATTCCCCCATCACCCGCTTTAAGTGCACGGTGATAAATTTCAATTCTTAAAAAAATCTCAAATCCAATTTTAAAACCCTAAAGCTGCTGCTACTATATGCTTATTACTCAGTGTCTATCTAATGACTAGCCTTAATCGAAAGTGCTCTCTCATTATTAGGAGTTATTAACTATAGGGGCATGTGCCTATAAGAAACCAAACCTCAAATTATAAAGTCCTCGCGAGATGAGTGGAAAATCTCTGGGTAATATCTTATCTAAAGTCTAATCTGTCTTCAAAAAATTTATCCCGGAACCTAAACTCATTAAAACTCTCATTGTCAACAAAGAAGGTGCAAAGAGGCCAGGGCACAAATTTTCGGAGCCCACACTGTAAAGAAATTTATCCAAAAGCCAAATGGCAATGTAAAACACTAAAATATGGAACCATGATGATAAATGTGAAGCAACGTTTAGTAAGCATTTGGGTATAGAGTCATTTTCCGTCCGTGAGGCAAGGCATCAGCCTCAAAATAAGCAAATTGAATAAAATAAGAAGTATTACACGTGCATCAAAGCATAAGTAAGAAAATAATATATTAACATCCTAACCAATTAACATATTAAAAAAACATCAACATCCTAAAATAGTAGGTAGTGATAAATTGTACAAAATATAGGGCAACATATTAACATCATAACATCAAATCATGAAATGATATGTGCAGATAAACATCAAAGAGTTTCTTATGGAGGAAGAAGAATTGGCTAGGAGGAGGTGAAGATAGCTAGAAAGGAGACGGTTGACGGCATCCGCGAGGAGTGGAGAATGGATTGCATGAGGACAGAGGCGCTCTTGTAATGGTTGTCCGGTGGGATCGAATGCATTTTTCAGATATGAGTATTATTTATGCAAGTAAAAATATTAGATTAAGTTTATTTTACTTAGATTTATTTTTTTAGATAAATCCTACCTGTAAATTGTGCATGCCTTAACAAAACTCAGGTGAGGCACTCCTCATATCATGTGAGGTGTACACCCCACCTAACACCCATTGAGGCATAAGCCTGATTATGAATTTTTAAAAGAATGCAGAGGCGCGTCTCATATTATACAATTTTAAATGGTGATGAAAAGATAACTTTCAATAAATAGAGAAAAGCCAGCAAAAGGACTGGCTAAATAAATACAACTTTTATAAAGTGAATGCAACAGCAAGAATTAAATAACAAAGCTATAAGATGATGATGACGCATTGTAAATACTTGAAAGTTCTGAAGGTTCAACTTTTGCATAATTTTTTCCACAAGCATCTTCTCATTGTAACTGCAAGTCAAAAGAAAGAAAAAGCAAAGATTTATAAATGAATCTTAAAGAACCAGAATGACAAATTCATAAATAATTAGAAAGTAATAAAAGGAGTTAAAGAGTCCCCAATGAAACTGCAAAGTACAATTCGACTACAATAACTTTAAGAGTAAATATGAATGTAGGCAAAGACTTTGCCAGCATCCATGTAGAATTCCATTAATTTGAATTGCACTAGATCAACAAAAAATAAGTAGAATTAAACACGTTACACTAGCATCCAAAAAATGCTCAAGGAACCAGAGCGGAAATATGCTTCGCTGCATAGCGCACACAGAATGCTATGAAACATTAAATTGCGAAGCCAGAACAAGCAATCAGGAACCAAGAGTAATCATTGCATACAATTCCCTTCCCCTGTTAAATGGTTTTGAAACTGTCATGGTTGAGAAGCATATCATATTAAAGGTTCAAAATTTTAATTGACATTACTGTATATAAACATGATATCTTGGCCAGAACTAGAAAACATGATTTCAGAAATAGACAACTTCTCACACTTTGGAAGTTACACTTTAATAATTAAACAAACAATTAAAATAAATATAAAAACAGTTCAATGCATGTCAATGACTCCAATACTCCTTATTATCAAGAGCCTAAAGGAGATTCTATATCAATATAGTATGTTTGCTTTTGCCTCAGCTTTTGAACTAAAACCTTCTAATGATTCAAAAATACACTAAACTAGAATAAAATGTACTTAGGAAATCAAGAGCCTAAAGGAGATTCTATATCAATATAGTATGTTTTCTTTTTCCTCAGCATTTGAACTAAAACCTTCTAATGATTCAAAAATACACTAAACTAGAATAAAATGTACTTAGAAAAGCCATCTCAAACAATAAAAAGCATGGGAAACACCATTTAAATAATAAGTCGAAATAATAAACCTTAAAACAAGTAAATCAAAAGAGGAGGGCGCGGCGCAGTAAACAACCTTCCATCCATGTGTTCCAGAACTAGCAGTCCAAAACGATCTAAAAATTCAGAATAGGTCCTCCGACTAGGATAGCCAGCAAGGCTTATTCGAATAGCCTCCAAAACACCCTATAAGAAGTAAAAAATAGACAACTGCCTCAGACAAGATCACGTAAATTGATGCTGCAATTTGCTAACAACAAATGTTCTAAAGAAGAAAGCTGAGAGTTAGACATACATATATAGGTTCACTGAAATTCTTCACCAGATGGCTTATTCACAGTATTAAATAGAACCAAAATCCGTTTCTCATGTTAATTTCAGAAAAAGGTCAAAATAGCCCCAGGACTATTCATTAGTGAGATTTTCAGGTCAAAAATCTATGCATCCACTTTAATCTCTTGATTAAAAATAATCCCTTGAATACTCAAATCTGTAAAAAAAAGAATCCCTTGATTTCTTAAATCACATACAAAATTATCCAACAAAGGGACTATTTCAAGTCATCCAAGGGACCATTTTAACCTTTTTCTCCGATGATTTCAATGGAAAAAATTCGATATTATATTCTAATAGTTTAGAGCATTTTCCCTTTGGTCTTTAAGTGATGTTTTACAGCTTAAATAATGATGAAAATTCAAGGTCCTGCAAATACTACATAAGAAATACAAAATGTAAAATGTTTCAAAGAATGCAATAAGGTCCTCAAGTTTAAAGGAAGCAACCAAGATTTAGTTTATGTTAACATCCAAGTTTCCACTTGAAAAAGAGTTAAATCCCAAAATGACCCCAAGCCTATTTGTATAAGGCCAATCTTAGAATATCACATTTATTTAATTTAGTCTCTCAGCTATATCATCCAAAATATTCTCTTAGAACTAAACTAGGATCAATTTTGTATTATAAATTTTTACATAAGAGATAATTTTAGATCACTTTTGTATACTCCAGAGAATAAATTGGACAAATATAATTGGTCACATAAAAATGGTTGAGGAACTACTTTGAAATTTAACCTTTTAAAAAACAATGAAACTAGCATGCGAACGAGCAAATATCATTCACAATTTCTTGTGAATATCAGAAGAACTTCCGGTGAAGCATAAGTCATAAAACAAGGTCCAAAGATGATCTCCTCAAAATCCTTCAAATTCAGAACTTGCATGAAAAAAAAAAACTAGGTACAAAAAGAACAAAAAAATTTATGGATCCTAGTGCTTTATAATCCCAAATAAAGGAAGAATAAGAAAGAACTTTGAATGAAATGATGGGTTCATGAAAATTTAATACTAGAGTTTGCTAGTAGTGGAGTAAAATAATCAAAAAAGGATGGAAGGGGAAGAGATAGATACAACACAAGGAACACATAGACTAAGGCTTTATTCAAGAGTCAAGAGTCTACTAAAAAAGCTAAAACAAAGTCAGGAATACAACAAAAACTTTAGACAAGTATGCACAAGTGGACACAGGACAAAAACAACACACTACACATACCTTCATGAAAGCTTGGAAATGCACTCGTGATATATTTTTTTTCTAAAATCAAAATATACAAACAAGATAATGATACGAGTACAGCAAAGACAATTATCAAGAATTGTCAAAGAAAAACAAAAATACAACAATAAAAAAACAAGAAAACAAGAGGACAATGGATGAAGCGCCCTAGAGATTATAAAACTATTCATTTCAATTATCAATATTGAAGCCTTGCCAATATAGATGAGTGCCAAAAGATTTTCTTCTGATTCAAGCCACTTCATGTAAAAAGAACATGAAATCTCCTATCCACACGAAGATTGACACTCTGTAAATTAGATAGCGGCCAAGATATTTTATGAACATTGTGCTCAGAAATAAGATGAAGTTGAGGTATTTCAAGAACATGAGGATTATTATTAGTGATAATAATATCACATGATGAAGAGACAAACACCAAGAGGCTAGCAAAGGTAGAAAAATTAGCCACTATAAGAATCAAAACTAATATCAAAGTTTTGAGAATAGATCAAAACTGAAAGATCATCCACCAACTAGGTAGGAGGTTGAATTTCAGCTTAAGAAGGAAAACCTTGTGCATAATATTTAGAAATCCTCGGTTTAGGATGAGTCGTGAAACAATTTGAAAAATTAATGCCCAAATATAAGGTAGGAGCACTATGATGGGATATTGTTAAATTCAACACTCAACCAATATCCCAGTAATTGGAACCCAATACACACTCCCTTATCAGAATGGAGGTAATGTCCAATTCCAAGGAAAACACTAGCCAAAGATGGGATAATGCAACATACACCTAGAAAGATTTTCAAAATATAAAAGCCAAAAATAATATAGTGGATAGGTTGAAATAACGCAAATGAAATCGTACAAACGAAATCCAAACATAAGTGATAGGAGGTTCCACAAAGTAATCAAAATTGTGGCACCATTTTAGTATGTGGATCGAGAGTCACTAATATAGTATCTGCATCATGAGAGACTATTTGCAAAACCCAATTTGATCAAGTGTGTGTTGCATTAGGATCAATTTAACAATATGTCGAAATTTCACAATTTTAATGTCATTCTATTTTACTCATCGAATGGAGCAATTTCGACATATAGAACTATAGGTCAAATTGTGAAGAATTGGAAGTTAGGGAATTAAATTCCATTTGTTTTTTTTTCCTAAGTTAAAAAAAATGAGATTACTATTTAAAAATAAGCTTATTGTAGGATATATATGGCTAGTGTATTTAACATTTATAATTTAACAGGGTTTAATTATTAATTGGGGCATTGTACTGCGAGGGAAATTTGATACTTATAATTATGTATGTGATTTAGAAATTTTAAGGTATATTAGTTGGAGCTTGAATTTATTGTATGAGTTGGATAGGAGATTGTACGAATTAGCAATTAATGATTTGGTTTGGCTTAGGCTCCCTATACATACAAGCATAAACGAGTAGGGGCTGTCAAAACGTGTTTTCGGGTAGGTTCGGGTCGAACCCGAAATCAACCCGTCATCATATGTCCCGACCCATTAGAGAGACAAAACGAAGATGAAGCCGACAGAAGTCATAGAACGATGAGGAACTCAGAAGAGAGAGAAATAGAGAATGGATTCATGGAAGAACCCTAACCGAAAATGCCTAATAGCTGAAATTCGCTGATATGCGCATTCTAGGATTTCAAACGCACGGGGTTATTGGGTCATTAACGGGTTTCCGGATCAATCCAAACCCAACCCCATTATTGAAACGAGTCTGTTTGTTTAACTCGAACCCGTTGACCCAAATTGGGAATTTTCCAGGTCGGGTCCCGGTTGGGTTTCGAGTCAGGTCAAGTCTTGATACCCCTAGAAACTAGGTATCCAACTTTGTGAGGCCGCGCGAGGACAAGGTAAGATATGTATTTTTAGTACAATATGCAAGTTGATATATGTTTTATACTCTTGCCAAGAGGGATTTATCTGAAATTATGAGTCAATAAACCATTCCACATATAACTTTCTGTAATAAGTGATTTTGTTATGTGATGTTGTTATCTACAATTCTATCTTATGAGGATTTGTATTATAAGATTTATATAGTCATACCTACTTATATGTTGATACACCTTAATGCATGTTTCTACATTTATGTAAATGTCACACAACTTGGAAGGGAAAAAGTAATGATCTGATAAGTCTGAGAATTTGTCATGTCAAGTGGTAGGTGAGTGGGGGTAGTGCGACCCAGTAAAGGCAGTGCGACCCGATAGAAACAGTGCGACCTTGGTATTATATGAAGCCTACGGGCAATAGAGGCCGTGCAACCTCAGGACCCTATGGGTGATAGAGGCAGTACGACCTCAGGAGCCTACAATCTATGATTTGAAGCCAACGATCGATAAAGGAGGTACAACCTTAAGAGCCTATGGACTATGATATGAAGCCTACTGGCAAAAGAGGCAGTGCGACCTAAGGAGCCTACGGGCGATAGAAGCAGTGGGACCTCAGGAGCCTACGGGCTATGATATAAAGTCTACAAGTGATAAGGCAATGCAATTTCACGAGCCTACAAGCTATGATATGAAGCCTATGGGAGATAGAGGCACTGCGACCTCAGGGGCCTACGAACTGTAGACCTAGATCTAACAATGTACACATGACAATTTTTAAGGTTAGAAAAAAAAGATTATTTGATGATCTGAAAGATATAAGGATGATTATATATTGTGATGTAAGAATTACTCATTGAATATATTTGGTATGATTGATGATGTTGGCAGTATGTGACATGTGGTGATTATATTGGCATTATCAGACATAGTCGAAATTTAGTTTAGATGAGTATAATTCTTACATGTGACTGTATTTTTACGTATTAAATAATTTCAAACTATGCATATTTTCTTTTGAATGATTACATGTAATTCTTACTGCCACTCATTGATACACAGGTAAGTATTGTGTTTCATATACTTGAATATGGTATTATAATTATATATCTTTCTAAGGAGCCTCATAGCATACCAGATTTTATTCTGACTGTTGTTATAGGAAAGGGAAGGGATGAGGAGGAAGCTAACTAGACTCAGGTAAATTTTAAAACTAGGTTTGGTTTTATGATAGTATGAGATGAGTCCTACGTAGAGGTACATGAATTGCTATTAGGAAGATACTTTTAGGTGGTTAGTTACTCTGTAATTATATACGAATGAAGTATATGAAGAAAATTGAAAAGTGGCATGAAGATTGTTGAAAATTGTGTTATGAATGTTTAGAAATTATATGATTTTTTTCTATTGTGCCCTGCATTGTTTGGAAGGGGCGACGTGGGGTGTGACACTATTTGATGCAGATTGTTTCTCAAAAAAGTCTTAAGATGATAATGACAAGTATTGATAAGCCCAATAGAACAGTCATCCATTATATATAAATCAGATATGAAGTTCAAACGACCCATAAAAAATTTGCCAATAATAGAGAAGCGGAGTGGTCCAGCAAGTGCAAATATCTCTTCGTAGGTGATGAAGAGAGCAGGTTTTCCTAGATAATATGAGGGTTATTTTGAAAAAAAAAAGTTAAAATTGTTGGATGATGAGAGGTGAAAGCCAACAACATTAAAACCACTAATAATATTAGCAAATGACTATGGAGGCTGTGTAGTAGGATGCAAAGAAATCATCATAAAGGACACAAAGGGAGGCTCAAGAAAGTCAAAGACCACCTAGATAGAAGGTGGCAACTTCACAAGTGAGAGAGTTGGGTTCGATGAAACGCTTGTGTACAAGGAGCGGCCAAAGAAACTAGGATAGAGGAAAATACTCCATCCAGAAACAACTAAAGAAACCAAACATGACAAAGAATGTAAAATAAAGAGGAAAAAAACCACAATTGACATAAAACCAAAAGAATGACAGAAACGAAAGGGCAGCGCCCTATTTGCCGGAGGAACCACAAGCGAATGAGACGTCCATGCCATGAGGCATCAGCATCAAAGAGAGGCCGCATACAACTGACACCAAAAGGTGTAATGAGAAGGGAATGCAAGACCTTAAATTTCATGTTCTGAATGTCCGACATCCGTTCCCGCCTCGTCTATACGAGCTCACCGGGTCGGGTCGTGATAGTGAGCTCAAGCCAACAATGACAACGAGGTGTGAAACAACACTTGAGAGCAATAGTTGAGAGAAACTAAGCAAACCCACAATATCCTCCATTGTGAGCCACCAATTATGCCTTCTTTAAAAATATCCAAGTTCACAGACACATTTTAAATGGATTGATGGAAGCTTGGTTGTGTCCTCACACTATATTCTCAATTGAGAGCCTTCAAATGATGTCTTCATTAAAAACATGCAAGTTCATAGACGCATTACAAATGGATCAGAGAGATACAAAGAGGGCAACAAACTAATAAGTCAGTCATTCATTCTAGCAACTTCATTTTACAATATCAAATTCCCACATGTTGTACAAACCCTACTGATGCCAAATAAGCGCTTGCAAGGCAGGTTCAACTTCAAGAAATCGAACACTTAACCTATTATCAAGAAACACAATCTCTCACATGTATGCGAATGTGCTCATATATACACATAAATGCAAACAACCATTGCTCAGGTAATTTGTTGTCCAACCAGCTAAACCTCCCCTAAATGTAGGTACGATATTTTTTTTTACTAGATGATAAGCAATAGGAATTCTACAGAGGCCTAGGATAAGAACATATATCTGGAATAATTATATCACTGTCATATGGAGGAAATCCCTTCACCAGTTACAAGTAGCGGAATAAGTAAAATCTCGCCTCTTGTAGGGTAGCAGTATTAGAAGAAACTAGAAGCTGATTTGAAACTCACTCAGAATTTTAAGCTAATTCAAAATCAACTTGGGTGGGTCATTTCAAGTAACGTCACAAGAAAGATTATTGACTTGACAAATATTATGAGCCTATGACTGCTAACTCAAAATTAACTACAAATAAAATCAAATGATATATTATTATATAACTGATAAGTATATATTACATAAAATTATAATTTGTGCGCAATAAAAAATCTATGGTTTTTTTTTAATTTCTATTATATTATATCATATGAAAATCAAAGATAATCATGATTGAATAATAAATATGCTTTTTTCATCATTATGCAAGCTCGGATTTCGGTTTGAGTGGAAAATGGCATGCTTGTTCATGCTAATAACTTCATGCCAATTAGAACTATTTCGCACTCTGACTTTGAATCAATCCACTTTAAGTGGAGTCAGCTCCACTCAAATTACTTCGAATGGAATCAGCTTCACTCAAAATACAATTCAAGATCGATTTGAGATAAGCTGAGCATAACTCAATAATTTCAAGTTCCAATTAACATCAACAAAATGGCAACACTATTCTCATAGAAAGATATTTATGTACATTTTTCCTGTAAGAACATTCAAGAACCAATTTAAAAAAAGATTCACCTTAACGAAGTAACAATTTGAGAAAATATTTAGTAGATTTGAACATATAATTAACTGCAAATTAACAGAACAAAAGTTTGAGAAGTTAAATTACATGGCAAAACATATAATAAGTCAAGTAACTCGTACAGAACGACAGAGCAACTCTGACTGAAATATGAGATCCGTACAACAGGCAGAAAGCAAATCATAAAAAAAAATTGACATTCTTCCTGTCCTCCATAAGAAGAAACGTCAGTGTTAGCAAAATATACCTATCAAATTAAAATAAAAAAATGTCAAAAAGATTTATTACACGAAAAAGATGCTGCTATGCTAAACTAGAATTTGCTTATATGTAAAGTAGAAACGGTGAAGGACAAAAAAAACAAAAATCTTGGACAGAAATTTTTTTCTGGTCAAAAGATGCATGCTTACTCCGCATCGCAACTGATGTAAGACACTCAGATTCTCAAACTTTTGAGGACAATTCAATGAGTTTGGCTTCACACAGCGAACATAATGAGGTTCAGTAGAGTTGAGCGTTTCCATGAGGGCTTGCAGTTGTTGCTTTCAAGAGTAAAAAGAGAAGAAAATTAGTTACCTTGGCTATACAAAAAAAAAACAATTAGAAAAAACATTCATTAAAATGTTGAGAGAACAAATGAAGAAAGGTAAAAGCAACAAAAATTAATAGAAATAAATGATATAAAATAATATTAATTATATAAAATACCATACATTCTCAACTTGATTTCAATCCAAGCCAAGCCTATTCCCATCCCTACCCAAGCCAGGATTGGGATGATATCAACGAAAGTAACAAACTATCAAGCCGTGGTTAAATAAATATGAATCAGAGCTTATAAGAGATAGCGGTATGGCAATTTAAAATGCATAAGCCTGGAACAAAGCAAATTAATGACCAGATATCAGAGGGCTTTCTTAATATATATATACACACACACATACCAAGTTACATGAAATACAATAGAAATCTATTTGGGACATCCAAAAGATGAGTTAGCGACAATGAGAAAAATCATGCTTCGTGATGCAAATTTTGTAGCTAAGGTTCACCTGTCAATAGCATAATGTCCCTGTCCTTGGGATCAAACATATTTACTAGATTTTACTAGATCCACATTTCGCATGGAAAAAAATATAATGGGTAATCAAAATCTATAGCTAGCATACCAAAATTGTTAAGTGAACTTTTATTTTCAAAGGAGATATAATTCTCTACCAACTTTTCTTATATTACATTACAAAAATCCTTTCCAATCTGAGGAAATCTAGAACTATAAGAAAATCTAAACTTATGGCTCCGATGGATTGAAGAATCAAATTTATTCCTCCGGCAAGATGAATTTAATATAGAAACAACATTCCAAATCCACTTCAATCTTCAAGAATTTCTGCTATTTTACATGGAAATACTTCCCCTCCTACTATAAGGATATGGATAATGAGGTCCTTTTTTATCTTCTCCAAGATAGACCACCCCTTCATGCTCCCTAACCAAGCAAAGCAACTCCCCTCTTGAGCAATTAGAGTTGGACAAGATAGTACAGATCAAGTTTTCTCAAGGATGGAACCACCACACTTGATTCTTCTCACACTATGATTCATTCATGACCTCTTGCGCAATCTAGCTAGATCATACTTAATAAACTTCTTCAAAGAACTCAGATCAACATGGTCATTGGCATACCGAACATCACTACCATTAACTGATGTAGAACATGGGTTAATCAAGAGAATGGAGGTCCAATTACAAGATCCAAGGCTAGGAGGGCTACACTAGAACAAGGACTTCAGAATTAGATTATGTTTTATTATTGTCTTTATCTGAATGTACCGTCTCATAATTTGAAATGTCTGTGTAAGTGTTTTTGCAATTATGTATTGTGTTAGCCATTTTAATTCACCTAATAAAATGGCAAAGTGGATTGGAGTGGCAGACCTCTGCATGGGGAGAAAGGGCAACAAAGTGTACAAAGGAGGGAGTTGTGACCGACCTAAACTATTCCAAAAATCACCAAAAACTCCAGATCGATAGTAGACACCCCAAACTTCGATTTCCACATATTTTTTAGCATTCTTGTTCACAAATATGAAAAGCTCTAGAAGCCCCAAGTCCAATTCAACCGATAGCTTGAAAGAAAATTTCTCAAACCAGTCTTCAAAAAAATCAAGGAAAAATGTCAAAACTTCATCAAATTCTCCATATCCTAACTAGACATCTTCCCCTTCAATTTGGTTTTTATTTCATGCCATTTGGACTTCTAAAGAAGAAGTTATACTAGGTAAAACCTAGAGCTCCAGATCCTAGCAGGTTGCAAGAATTGGGCTGGCCGACCACTAACATATTCCCAACCCTAATTCCACTCAAAATGAAATTCCACCAAATATATTGATGCAAGCAAGGCTTGCATATTTGGGTAATGACTGATTGGGGCTAGCTTTGTGTGTTGCCTGTTGGTTTCCTGAGCCGTTGGCTCCCTGGCTATTTCGCTTCTCTGACTGTTCGGCTCCTGTTCCCTGGCTTTCCCGATTCCCCTGGCCTTGGCTGTTCGGTTACTGTGGTTGTCCTTTGACTTTCCCGATTTCCTGGCTGTTCGGGTGGGCTTCTGCCGTGCCTTTATTGCTCCTTTTCTTCCCCTTTTTGGTTGGATGTTTTGGGCGGCTGCTTTGGGTGACTATTGGGTTCCTTTTCCTATATATATAGCATTGTTTAAAATTGCGCAATATGAGGCTTGCCTTGAGGCCCGCCTCAGCGCAATTTCAGTAAAAAATGCCTCGAGGCTTACGCCTCAAGCTTTTTTTTATGAGGCTTACACCTCATTTTGGCTGAGGCTCGCCTTGAGGCGCGCCTCGCCTCGCTCTATTTATGTATGTTTTTTATTTAAAATATAGCTAAATCCTATACAAAAGCCCTAAAAAAATCATGCCCACTTGCGATCCAAAGCCACAACAACTTCCTCTCAACTGCCTCAACCTCCAGCCCACCGCCTTGGCTGTAGCCATCACAGTGGTAGCTGCCGTCGGGGATCACTTGAAATCCGCACGCGGCCACCATGTCATCTAAAAATTTAAGTATTACTCTTTTTTTATGTTGATGACACATTTATGAAAAAGGAAGATGATTGAAATAAATAAAGTAGATTGGGATGTATTGGACCCTACAGGATGTGGCAAGGGAGAGGCCAATTTGTTATGACGACTCAAAAAAAATCCCCTTAATAATGATAGTACAGATGATTTCTGAATTGTTGTCAATTATTTTAACTTTCTTTAGTAATTAAATGTAGATGAGTAGGGAAATGAGAAAGAAGAAATTTAGAGCTAAACTTGATGCTATATATGATATGTTTATGCAATTCATATATTTTATGTTGTTTTTCTCATGTAATATTTGGATTTCAATTCTATTTCACATAAATTATTACTTACCACTTTACATTTTGTTTATTTTTTTATTTCATATGTATGTAAATTTATTACTTCATAGTTCAATAGAAAGTTAATATGTCATCATTTAACATATTATTTAGATATTATATAAAAAATCACTTTTAATTTTTATTTTTTACTTTACGCAATTTTTAGATTTTGAGGCTTACGTCTCACAATACCTTGAGGCTTACGCCTCGCCTCATGAATGAAAAAAGCCTCAATACCCAATTGTGCAATTTTAAACCTTGATATATAGGGGCTGTTTTAAGAGAAAAAGGGAGAGTTATGTGAAAATGTTTGGAAAGTGAAACCTGTGGGTTTCAAATAGCTTGCGAGCTATCCTCTTCTACCCCCTCTTTTCTAAAACTTCGTCTTGGACTTCTAATCTAATTATTCTCTCCACAAGTACCCTTCCATTTGTATCCTTCTTCTCAAAGCCTTATTAATAGTAAGATGTTTGTATTGTTTTAAGTTGAAAGTAGTATTGTGTTTTTATTTGAAGTTGTCTTTGTTTATCTGTGTTGAAAGAAAAGAAGACAAGTCTACTTTTTGCAAATTTTTGTTTGCATCATATATCCTTACAATCCAAAGCATCATAGGAGGCCCCCATCCATGAATTTGATCACAGCAACGATCTAAGCCCAAAACCAACACCATCAATAATGCTGACTTGATTCACCATAAATTTAAGATTTAAAATGGATTCGACCACAAACAAGCTTATGCATTAAAAGAAACAATGTACTAAAAAATATAATTCATTTTTCATATAACAATTGGAAGAAGCATAGGCGCTACATGTAATTGAGCTGTGAAGAGCTTTGGGAAAAGTGCTCCAAGCATATGTCTCTATAATGGATCCTAAATTCATAATACTATGATAGCATTTGAACCCATAACTAAACCTTTATTTCCTTCCAGTCCTTTTGGTGCAGATGCCAACATCATAATATTTTTCATCTATTTTTTTATAGATGAACTTCAAATTATAGTTTAGAGCTTTAATAAATTTTCATCACCAACATACAATGATAAAAATAACATAAATTTGAAAAGTGTTTCTCCTAATTCAACACACGACCATGCTCCATATTTTACAGAAAAACTCGGTGTACTTTCTTGGGGTATTTCCATATGAAAACAGAGAATATAAATCATCAAATCACTAGTTACATGGTTATTCACCATTTCAACTAATATGGTCTGGAGAAAATCCAGACATCAGAATTGCATGTATGGTATGCACTCAAGCTAAAAATGTCTTAAACAAATCCATGAAAGAATGCAAACATAAAAAAAATTAACAACAATAATGAACTTTAAAGGAACACACCTTAAATCTTGAAGCGACAGAAGAAAATTTATATGATGATCTTGAAGTCTCCTCAGGAAATGAATCAAAAAGCCCAGAAATAAAA